>CM035431.1:102123365-102753365 GCA_020310875.1 Ceratopteris richardii
CCACTATTGCTAGCTCGTGATCGTTCTTTAGTACAATCATATGATAGAAGAAGATATGGATGCAATAGAGGACCACTTCCTTTAGATGGAGAGGTTTTTAGCTTTTGGGGTAATTACTATATGATTGCTCCATCCACTATTACTAGTGTTTCTCATGGTCTCTTCATTTTGTGGTCCTATATATGGATGGGGAGATTGGCATCGACTTGCATGTTATGTTCAAAGCATGAGTACTTATGGAATATGTTTAATTGCAGTGTCCCTTACTAGTAGATGGATTTCACATGCAAAAAATGAAATATTATATATTGATGGAAGACCTTATATGCATGGAAATATAGCAAGTTGTAGCTCAAGCGTAAGCACCACGTCCTTTACTTTTCAATCCATGGAGACGTGAGGACAGGTATGAAGACCAGGAGCAAGTGAAGGCACAAGTGCGTGAGTGAAAGCACACAAACATGCACACACATACACACACACATGCACAAAGTAAGATCAAAGAGAGGAACAATGGAAAGCTTCGATTGCAAAAGATTTCTCTTACCAAAGCTCTGTTCTCTAACAAGCTAACCTCAAAAATGAGCTCTTTAGTTCTTTTTATAGTTTTTTTACTAGTTTTGGCCCTGTCCAGACCTAGTGTCCAGCCTAGTTAAAAATTAGGTTCCAGGGCTTTTTTGAGGGCTCAAATGAATTCTAAAAATTATGAAAATTGGTAGGATGATACTTCAAATACTCCTCAAGCTTGAGGACTCCTCGGCTTGAACAAAATGGAGTTACAAAAATAGAAAATGGTATTTACAATGGTTTTTAGTGATGAAAGTCACTATTTTTGTGGGCGATTCTTCTAAAAAATTTGACATACACTTCTTGGAGCTCCCTACTTGCTCTCTCTTCTTCTATGTCCACTTCTTTGATGAGCTTCCATGTTTTATGCTTGACCTTGAGTTCCAACACTCCCCCCCCCCCTTTCGAGTCTATCGTCCCTGATAGACCCTTGTTGTAATGGTTATTCTAGGTTGCTTTGAGAGGGAGTGTCCATTCGGATGAACTAGAGCCGTCTCTTCCAAAGGTGGTAAGGTTGGTTGTCCGGTTCTTCATTTTTCACTGTGAGCCTTTGCAAGTTGTAGTCCCTTGGTAGGTGCTTCTGCCTTGGATTCCTATGATAAATATAGTAGTCATGCCAAGTACTCATAATCCATAATGGATGATGGGTAAGGAGCCATCTATACCATGCTCAAGATATTATGTGTCTTTCATGGATGATTCTAGCAGGTGAACCATTCTATTTTTTCATGAAGCACAAGGGTGAAGTATTTAATTGCTTTAAGAAGTATATTGCTCTTGTTGAAAACCAAACAGGTAGGTCTTTGAAAAGACTCAGATCAGATGGTTAAGGAGAATACTTCTCTTCTGAATTTGATGCCTTCTTGCATGAAAGAGGCATTAAATGGGATGTCACTACAAGGTATACACCCGAACTCAATGGTGTAGCAAAGAGGAGAAACACAGCTATTATTGAAACTGCAAGGTCCATGCTCAATGAAAAGGTATTGCCAAACTACCTATGGGTAGAGGCTGTGTCTACAGCCACATATCTCATAAATAGACTTCCATTGAAGTCACTAGATCGAACTACTCCATATGAAGTATGGAATGGAAGAAGACCTAGTCTAGAGCATTGTAAAATTTTTGGATGCTTAACCTATGCTCACATTCCTTCTCAAGTAAGAGGGAAATTGGATCCCAAAGTAGAGATGTGCATATTCATTGGTTATGACCAAAACCAAAAAGGATATAGATTGTACAATCCAACTAATAAAGGATTGGAGATGTAATTTTTGATGAGAACAAATCATGGCTTGATGACGACAGGAAAGTGAAGCTACCTTATGACTTGGATGAAGATTTTCCATCACTTCAACCAAAGGAGCCAAAGCAAATGGAATAAAGTGATCCGAGATTGACCTAGAAGACTTGGAAAGACTAAAGCTATGGAAGAGCAAAGGTAAAGCAAAGATGTAGGATGCTACATATTGACCCGAGAGCTCACATCAACCACTTAGAAGGTCTTCAAGGGAGAAGAAGAAACCAGAGAGATTTGGTTATGATACTTCTTTGGTCACCAAGCACTCAATCTACATTGCAAAGGATTCAACCAATGAAGAACCTACCACATTCGATGAAGCACAAAGCAAGAATTCTTGGAGAGATTCAATGGATCAAGAAATGGAAGCCTTGAAGGAGAATCACACTTGGGAGCTTGTACCTAATAAGCCATATATGAAGGTAATTGGATCTCGATGGATATACAAAATCAAGAGGAACCCAGATGGAAGTATAAATAGAAATAAAGCAAGGTTAGTTGTTAAAGGGTTTGCTCAAACCCATGGTATTGATTATGAGGAGACTTTCTCTCCTGTTGCAAAAATGCCTACAGTTAGGGTTCTCATTAGTCTTGCTGCATCTAGAAATTGGAAGCTCTATCAACTTGATGTAAAGAATGCTTCCTTAAATGGATGGATTTCTGAGGAAGTGTATATGGCACAACCTCTCGGATATGAGGATGCACATCATCCTAACTATGTTTGAAAATTAAGGAAAGCCTTGTATCGATTGAAGCAAGCTCCAAGAGCTTGGAATTTCAGATTGGTGACTTATTTGCAGGACCAAGAATTCAAAGCTAGCAAGGCGGATACCTCTTTGTTAATAAAGAGGAATGCATCTGAAGTGATCTAATTATGTGTGTATGTTGATGATATTATTATCATTGGCAATGATCTTGAAGGAATCGAATAGGTAAAGACTCAAATGAAAGAGGAGTTCAAAGTAAGTGACCTCTGACCACTCACTTATTTTCTTGGATTGGAGTTAATCTACACTGGCTCAAGTATATACATCACACAAAGGAAGTACGTGCATGACATGCTCATCAAGTCCAAGATGGAGAACACCAAGTGTGCATGTATACCTATGGAGCAAAATCATAAGCTTAGTGCTTATGAAGGAGATCCAATTGAAGACATCACAAGCTATCAAAGCTTGGTTGGAAGTTTGAACTATGCAACACTCACAAGGGTGGATATATGCTATAGTGTTAGCATATTGAGTCAGTTTATGCATAAGCCAAGATGAACACATACAAAAGCGGCCAAGAGAGTCCTCAAGTACCTGAAGGGGACTATGAATGAAGGCTTTTTTTATCCATTTTCTTCAGATATTGAGCTAAAGGTCTACTCAGATGTGGATTGGGCTCGATCTAGAGATGATAGAAGAAGCACATCGGGGTATGTATCATTTGCAGGTTCAAAAGTCATTTCTTGGTCATCCAAGAAGCAACCAACCGTGGCATTATCTTCTAATGAAGACAAATATAGAGGTTTGGCTAATGCAACTCAAGAAATCATGTGGTTGAAGTCGCTGTACACAGATCTTGGACTTCATTCTTCAACACCTCACATTTGTGGTGACAACACAAGCTCACTACATCTTGTAGCTAATCTACTATACCATGCTAGAACCAAGCATATTGAAGTCCACTACCATTATATAAGTGAGAAGCTAATGAGCAATTATATTCAACTATCCTATGCCTCCACAAATATGCAATGTGCAGACATGTTGACCAAAGCTCTTGATGGTACAAAGTTAAGTAGATTCAAGTTGATGATTGGGTTGCAGGAAATCAAGGACAATTGAAGACTTATTTGGAGGCCAAGCATGTTAGGCTTGAGGGGGAGCTGTTGGTGCATTTTTCCCAAGCCTACATGCTTGATATGATGTTCATTTGTAGCCATATGTGTAGACATATGAACACCTCTTGTAAAAGAGCACATTTTATCTCTTGTAATTGTGAAAAAGAAAAAAGAAAAAGAATGGCTCTAACTACCAAAAACCAAGAATTAGTGAGCTAAGGGAATATCTCCTAACTTTGGGGATCACTTTTAGGTGGAGCCATGCGAATTTGAATTCAAAAGTCCCTCCAAAAGTAGCTATAAAAAGAGCAAGAAGGAAGTGGTGATTAGCAAGCCTTATACGTGACCACTTCACGTCATTTTGTAGAGATTGAAGAGCTTACTCCATATCTCTATCATTCTACGCCCATTGTGCAAATATTCATTGCCAATGGGGTTGTAATCATATGTGAATTTATACATTCATCATTCTCTACTTCTCTGTTTTGTTCTCTGCTATACTCACTCAGAGCAGTAACTTTAGAAGCTCATATCACGCGCTCTATTCAACCTTTTTCAAAGTTTTAAAATGTGTTGGATTGCTCTATAAGACTTGTTTTTTTATATAGAATATCATGGTCATTAGATTTATACTTTGGCAAAAATCTTTAGTTTACTGCTCACTAGTCTATCTTTGTAGAGCCCTGAGAATTATGGGCATGTTCTTGATGTCGAGGAATCTTGTTCTTAGTGGTCAGTGGATCATTTGAAGTATTTTAACTTGGATTGGGAAGTTTGATAAGTCTTTTTTCTATGCCCAAAAGGGATGTATCTAATTCCTACCAAGTTAAGAGCACTCTTCATTTTTTCGAGCAGGTGTATGTTCAAAAATAGCAAGTTTTGGGAGCTAGTCATTTTGCAACTAGTTTGTCTTGACTTAAACTTTTGAGATACATGTTCCAAAGTACTTAGCTGATATTTTGGTGGATTTATGAAGCTCAAGGGGTCTACTCGGAAGTCATAGTTGGCTAATGTGAAGCCGGTTGTAGCAGCACAAACTCATCTTCAGATTGCATCCATCATCTCTCTTCACACACCTCTCTCTATAGAGTTCCATCTCTCTCTCACACTCTCTCTCTCTATCTCCCTCTCTCTCTCTATGTGTGTGTGTGTGTCTCTCTCTCTCTCTCTTTGCACAATTTCACACTTCGTGCATGCATCACAATGCATCTGTGTGTACCTACAAAACTCACCCATCCTCTCTGTGTGTGTGCATGTCTCTCTCTTGATCTCTCTCTCTCCCTCTCTCTCTTTCTCCCTCTGTCTCTCTTTATTGCACGTTATTGAAGAAGTTAACCAAGAAAAAAATATGGCTAAATATTGTACGTACAATTTCCATTCTTTGTATATCATTTGAATTGTTTTATTTTCAATAATTAGGATACACACACTTATTCATATGCACATATACAAGTTTACATGAAGATGCACATTCACACATATACACATGTACACATGCACATACACACACATATATATGCAGATACACTTACACATACACATGCATATGCATAAACATTTCTACAAACACATAAAAGGACTTGCATGCATGCATTATTGCATATACACATACACATACACACATTTACACATACTTAAATACATGTATATGCACATTCAATTGCATGCACATACACATGGATGCAAATGGAAATGCATGCACATGCACATGCATGTTTCATACATATATACATGCATATACATGCATTTGTATATGTTTATACACATACACATACATATGCACATATGTACATATACACACACATACACATATATACACATATACATGCACATATGTACACACACATATGCACATACACATGCACATACACATGCACATACATACATATACACATATACATGCACATACACACATATATACATACACTTACACATATACATGCACATACATACATATACACACACATACACATGCACATGCACATACACATACATATGCATATCCACTTACACATGCACATGCACATACATGCATATATACATATACATATGTATATAGATACATATACACACACATACACACATACATGCACATACGTACACACACATACACACATACACACAAATACACATGCACACACATACATATACACACATATACATGCACAAACACACATATACACATAAACTTACATATATACATGCACATACATACATATACACACACATACACATGCACATGCACATACACATACATATGCACATACGCTTACACATGCACATTCACATACATGCATATACACACATACATATGCACATACATACATGGACATATATATACATAGATACATGCATAACTTACACAAATATAGATATATACCTACATGTGCATACACACATTTTACACACACAACCACATGCATATATATATATATATATATATATATATATATATATATATATATATATATATATATATATATATATATATATATATATATATATACATATATATATATACATATATATATATATATATATAAGCACACATAATTATGAATGAATTATATAATTAAAGTAATAAAACACATGCTAAATATAAACAATAATGAAAATCATTAGAACAAGACTTTTCATTACTTAATACCATAGACACAATTCAAAACATAACTGGAATGAACTATATATATATATATATATATATATATATATATATATATATATATATATATATATATATATATATATATATATATATATATATATATATATATATATATATATATGTGTGTGTGTGTGTGTGTGTGTATGTGTGTATCTATATATATATATATATATATATATATATCAATGAAAATATATATCCAATGTCATAATCATGATCATCACCATGATCATCCTCATTATTAAGAGGCTCATCCTCATCATCACAGTCATCCGCATGATCTGATGTATCTATGGTGGCATCATGGGTAATGGTGGGAGCACTCTGTGATGATCGAGATCACCCTATTTATGTCTTTCTCTCTACCTTATCCATATTTGCCTCTCCATAATACTCTTATATTACATATAACAAACGTAAATAGGTAAAACATACAAAACATCCATAAAAGTAAAATAATTGTATAAAATTTAATAATACTCACAAAAGCATTTAGATGATCTTGCATATACTCGCTCAAATGCCGATATCCAAAATGTGTAGCATTGTTGATTTCATGTTTCATAGGATATTGATCATAAACCTTTTGCTTCATTGAACCAAATAAAAAAGGTTACTCTCTTACGTTTTACCTAAAATAAAAAATATACTTTCAATAACACATATACTTACAAATGTAGCTACAAGACCATGATGGCCCATTTGGCTTGTGTGATATTTGACTGAACTCAATTCTCTTCTTTGGAGGAGCGTGTTTATTTAATATAATAAACATACATAAATTAAATTTAAAAAAAATTAATAAGACATATGAGAATTATAAATATAAACTATTAATTTGTATACCTTCTGCTTAGGGAATGACTCTTGAAGATGTAGTTGTCTATGAAAAAACTGCCACATCTTAGGTGGTATGTTAGGTCTCCTCTTATTTTCTTCCACCATCCAATATCTCTTGTTATTTTAAAGTCACACAGAAAAAAAGAATCTGAATACATATACTTACATATAGCATGCGCATAAACTTATACATACACTTACACATACATACATACATACATACATACATACATACATACATACATACATACATACATACATACATACATACATACACACATACAGATACATACATACACCCACACACACACACGCACACACACACACACACACACACACATATATATATATATATATATATATATATATATATATATATATATATATATATATATATATATATATATATATATATATATATATATATAGTTATTTAGTTAGTTATATATATATATATATATATATATATATATATATATATATATATATATATATATATATATATATATATATATATATATATATATATATATATATATATATAACTATATATATTATCTATATATTTATAATAGTATATATATCCAAACACACTATCTATATATATAATAGTATATACTAATTTATATTTATATTGCATATATATTTATCTATATATCTACTATATATATATAATTATATTTATATTTATATTTAATAAATATATATGTATATATATATATATTTATTTATTTATTTATATATTTATTGTATATATTTATATTTACTATATATATTTATATTTATACTTATATATACTATATATTTAGTGTATATATATATGTTGTTATAAATATATAAATACATACATACATACATACATATATAAATACATACATGCATACATATATACATATAGATACATACATAAACATACATACACATATCCATATATATACATACACACATACACATGTATGCATATACACACATTCATACAAAATACATGCATTCATCCCACAAGAATGTGTATTTGTGTCTATGTGAATATGTGTGTATGTGTAAATCTGTATATGTGAATGTGTATGTATATAAATAATGAGACTCATAATATCTAATAACATTTTTTGTAGATTCTGATCAATTATATGGAACTCCACTAGCGTCTCCTAATCATGCTAGGACTATATAGTGTAAGTATATGAAACTTTTAATTTTAAATATATTTGATAGATACATAACTGATATATGTTTTTTTATTGTTATAATCAGATTATGTTCAATCAGAGGGCATTGCACCACCTCCTACCCTCGCAACAATGTCACATGTGTCCTCTGATAGGAATTATTATGAATTTTACTATTAATACCATAGTATATGTTGCTGTAAGTTTTGCTATGGCACGTATCAAAGACCATGATTGGAATGTATTGAAATTGAGGTAGAGTATGGTACTTTTGAGCATGCACCACAACCTAGTCAACGTGATAATGCTAGGGTATGTATTCTTTCTATAGATTAATGTCATTATTCTATTTTATAACCATATACGAAATCAAATTATTCTTGATCTACAAGAATATTTGCTCGATGATGATGACGATGATGATAATTCTCATACTCATAATGCTAATATACCTCATACATGTCATGGAATTGATGTTCATCAGTTACAAATAGAGGCGTCAAAAAATCCTCTACCTCCTAGTTTAGAGACTCAAATAGCTGGAGATTATCCATTGCTAGCTCGTGATCGTTCTTTAGTACAATCATATGATAGAAGAAGATATGGATGGAATAGAGGACCACTTCCTTTAGATGGAGAGGTTTTTAGCTTTTGGGGTAATTACTATATGATTGCTCCATCCACTATTACTAGTGTTGGTCATGGTCTCTTTATTGTAGAGGATTTGTATGTGCCTCTCGACTCTAAGTCACTTTTATGTCATTTTGTGGTCCTATATATGGATGGGGAGATTGGCATCGACTTGCATGTTATGTTCAAAGCATGAGTACTTATGGAATATGTTTAATTGTAGTGTCCCTTACTAGTAGATGGATTTCACATGCAAAAAATGAAATATTATATATTGATGGAAGACCTTATATGCATGGAAATATAGCAAGTTGTAGCTCAAGCGTAAGCACCACCTCCTTTACTTTTCAATCCATGGAGACGTGAGGACAGGTATGAAGACCAGGAGCAAGTGAAGGCACAAGTGTGTGAGTGAAAGCACACAAACATGCACACACATACACACACACGTGCACAAAGTAAGATCAAAGAGAGGAACAATGGAAAGCTTCGATTGCAAAAGAGTTCTCTTACCAAAGCTCTGTTCTCTAACAAGCTAACCTCAAAAATGAGCTCTTTAGCTCTTTTTATAGTTTTTTTACTAGTTTTGGCCCTTTCCAGACCTAGTGTCCGGCCTAGTTAAAAATTAGGTTCCAGGGCTTTTTTGAGGGCTCAAATGAATTCTAAAAATTATGAAAATTGGTAGGATGATACTTCTAATACTCCTCAAGCTTGAGGACTCCTCAGCTTGAACAAAATGGAGTTACAAAAATAGAAAATGGTATTTACAATGGTTTTTAGTGATGAAAATCACTATTTTTGTGGGCGATTCTTCTGAAAATTTGACATACACTTCTTGGAGCTCCCTACTTGCTCTCTCTTCTTCTATGTCCACTTCTTTGATGAGCTTCCATGTTTTATGCTTGACCTTGAGTTCCAACACTCCCCCCCCCCTCTCGAGTCTATCGTCCCTGATAGACCCTTGTTGTAATGGTTATTCTAGGTTGCTTTGAGAGGGAGTGTCCATTCGGATGAACTAGAGCCGTCTCTTCCAAAGGTGGTAAGGTTGGTTGTCCAGTTCTTCATTTTTCACTGTGAGCCTTTGCAAGTTGTAGTCCCTTGGTAGGTGCTTCTGCCTTGGATTCCTATGATAAACATAGTAGTCATGCCAAGTACTCATAATCCATAATGGATGATGGGTAAGTGTGTTCGTGCATGGTTTGAGGAAAATATGTGCCTTGTGCACGGCCTTGTAATGTAGCCCTATGCATGCTTACTTGGAAAATGCATCGGAAGAAGTATGGTGCAAAAATTGGGGTTCTTGAACTAAGTGCTCAAGGGTATGTCGACGAAGAGGTTTCCTAAGCTATCATGGTTATGATGTTTCCAAAGTAAAGATACGTACCATGGAGAAGGTCGATCGATGTTCATCTCTTCGTGTTGTACACTTGGCCTTTGGGATGGAACATTGTTGATGAATGTCTGTGTTGATGGTCCATTGATGAGATCTTTTGAGTGGCTGATCCTTTCTCCTCTTTTCAAAGCATCATTTGCCAAATACAGAGAATTGAATTTCTTTACATTCCTTGACAAACAACATTCAATAACTACACCAAGCTTAGTTTCACATATTCTCTTTAGCTCACTATAAGCATGAGTCTTCTCACCCAGTATACATACAAGGATTTGCAGTGTACCCGAACTACCTCTTGCAGATATCTCCTTGGATGCTCTCGTACATACAGTAGTGAAGCATCGCTCAAGTTGTGCAACTTCAAGCTCTTCCCTCCTAGCATGGTAAGGGGAAACAATAGTTGTGGATGCCATGTTCATGCAAAGTTCTTGACATCTACCAGATAAGGCAGCAATTATATCATCTGCTAGCCGAGCCACACTTCTATCCAAACTGATAAATGTCCAGTAATCAACAACTCCACCTTCAACTAAGCATGACTCATTCATGTTTCATGAGCCAAACCTGGGAACAAGTTCTTTCTCTCTCTCTCTCTCTCTCTCTCCTTTTTTTTTTAAGGAACAATGTCACCAAACAAGAAGACAGATGTTAGTATCAGAAAAAAATGATTGACATATGTCAATGTGCTCTTGTGCATGGGACTTTCAAATGTGTCTATGCACGGCCGTGTAATGTGGCCCTATATTAATGCATACTTTGGAAATGCATAACCTGAATGGTGCAAAAGACAGGGTTGTGCAAGAAGCACATGGTTGTTGCTCGTTGAGGCTTTCGATGTTACTTGTAGATGTTGATGCCGGCTTTGGTGGAGGTATCCATTGGATCCTGAAATGATGTAATCCTCCTTATTGGGGTCCATCTTAGAACAGCATTTGGCACTGTAGAGATCACTTCAAGCATCTTCATCTTTGGATGGTTTCTTTTGTATCCCACCTGGTTGGTTCTTTGGTTTTGTGGGGGCTACTAGTGATTTTGTCTTCCATACCCATACCCTTGTGGCTGGTCTTCTAACACTTGTTGAAGAGGCGAGTTGATCTGGTTTTAGTCTTGGTGTTTGGTTTTGACCCTTGCTCCGCCTTGGCTTCTTTGTTGCGACTTTTCTCATGTGGGAGAGCATAGATTTTTGTGTATGTAAGAGCTTCTTGGGTACCCATATTTGCAATTGTCCTTGTTGAGCTACAACTAATTTCTTAGGCACCCAAACTTGTCGGATATCTTGTGGTTGAGTTTGTCCTAGCTTCTTCAGTTGTCTTCTAGCGTGGTGGGGGTCCGTGGAGGGGAATTGTGGGGTTAAGGCCGGTGGTTGCTCTCCTTTTCATACCCAGATCTACTTCATGCCCGGCACTACTTTCCTTTGGAAATCCCATTGTCTATTTGATATAGCAGTTGTCCTGTTCCATTGTGCTTGCCTTGTTGGTTGAGTTGTAGTGGCGGCATTACTCCTTGCACCAGAGGAGGAGTCCACTTGTCTTTGAGCCTGTTCTTCCATGATTGAGTTCTCCTGCAACATAGAGCTTTTGATGCATACAACATCTCTTTTGCTAAGATTAGTCCTAGGAGAACTACAAGATGTGACATCTGGATTTGTGAGCATGCCATTTTCTAGTTCTAATGTAAAGCATTGTCGACCCAAGCCTGAAGAAGTTGACTTCTTAGGTTCAAGTTGACTGCATTGTCATACCAATCTTGTCCTAAGACAAGTGGTTTTGTAAGGTTCTCATCTTGACACACTAGCACTTTGACTTTCATTGGAACATCTTGAAGGTAGATGGGAAGTTCAACCTTGCCCAAACAAGGGGTTTCCACACCTCCCAATCCTATGAGATAAGCTTCTATGGGATTGATGTTCAACTGCAAGTTTTGGCAGTAGGATAGTCTAACTGCACTACTTGTTGCACCTGAGTCAATCAATGCTTTCACAGTCCTTGCACCCTTTCCTTGTCCTATCTCTATGGTCACAAAGGGATGTCGGTCAATGACTTGAGAAGTAGTTATGCCCGATTTTTGGCACATATCCATGTGATATTTTGGGGTTTTTGAGTTGACATCTAGGCCTAGTCGCCTTAACTTATTTTGCCTAATACGCTCTCTCGCCTCTGCCTGTGCTTCTTCCCTCACCCTTAACTCCTCTTCTTTTCGCTTCTTAGCAGTGTTGAGTCTCGTAAGCATATCCTCTGTAAGAGGTTCTTGGTACAACTTGACTCTACATCCACTAATATAGTTTGGCAAGATATCTCCTTCTAGAGTGGCCAACTGAACTGCACCACTAGTGGAAATTCTATTAATGATCATGGGTCCATATCCTCTTTTTTCCAACTTATGGGCATGTTGCTTTAGTGTGTAAACCAACACTAGATCGCCCTCTTTCAGTCCCTTATCCTTGATGTGTGCATCAAAGTATGCCTTTTGTCTTTTCTTTGCAGCATAGATGCCTGCTGCCGCTCGTAGCCTCGTCTCGCCTAAGCGTTCTAAATCAAAGATCCTAGAGGACAACTCATGTCCACTCCACTCATGCTCTTGTGCTACCTTTAAAGCAGGGATTAAGAAATCTAATGGTAGCACAACATTCTGTCCAAAGACCATCTGAAATGGGGTGGCGTTGAGTACCGTTTTGTAGGCAACTTGATAAGCCCAAACAGCATGATGAAGTTGTTTGTCCCAATCAGAGCGTTTATTATTTACCAATTTTGTCAATACGTTACAGAGGATCTTATTGGTGCTCTCGGCTTGTCCGTTAGATTGTGGGTGATAAGGGGCGGACTTCTTATGTACCACCAAGAATTCTTGGAGAAGGTTTTCAATAACCTCATTCAAGAAGTGTGTGCCTCTATCGCTCACTAACTCTATTGGTAGCCCATATCTCGTGAACACATTCTAGACTTGAGTAACCATCTTTGCCTCTTTGGTATAGGTTGTCTCATACTAAGGCATAGCCTTGAGCCTCTTGCTCCATGCTTCGTCTTCTTGCTAGACTAGCCTCTTTGGGTAATCTTCCCAACCTCATAAACTCTACCAATGCAGCACTCCAATCTGGAATTAATGACACTTGATAAAGAGTTGCATGCTCCACTGGGGGTTTTTCCTGGCACACAGGACAATTCTTAATCCACTCATGAATTTCTTTGTCAATGCTAGGCCAATGCACTCCTAAACGTTTTAGATTCTGCAATGTTCGTTGTTTAGAATAGTGCTAGTATGTTCGTCATCCTCGACACAACAAGCAAGTATACCCTCCGTATCTTGTTTGTACATGCTTCCTGCCAATAAATGTGATATTTTTATGATTTTACAATTTCTTCTTGCGAGGTTTTCACATTCTTATTTGCGGGTCCAAACGTGAGGACTGGTACCAACTTATTTGCCCATTTGGGAACAACTTCCAAATTGAACAAATAAGCATCACGTAGTTCATCAGACACTCCTTGCGGTTGTTGTTGCATTTTACCCAAGCCTACATGCTTGATATTCTTGATATTATGATCATTTGTAAGTCACATGTGTAGTCATGTGAACACCTCTTGTAAAAGAGTTCATTTTTATCTCTTGTAATTGAAAAACAAAAAAAGGAAAAGGATGGCTTACCTCATCCATGATGTAAAAGCAAAGTCGTGGATCTAACTACCTAAAACCACGATTTTTTGAGCTGAGGGAATATCTCCTAACTTTGGGGATCACTTTTAGGTGGAGCCATTCGAATTCGAATTCAAAACTCCCTCCAAGAATAGCTATAAAAACAACAAGAAGGAAGAGGCGATTAGCAAGCCTTGTACGTGACCACTTCATGTCATTTTGTAGAGATTGAAGAGCTTATTCCATGGCTCTATCATTCTACTCCCATTGTGCAAAGATTCATTGCCAATGTGGTTGTAATCATATGTGAATCTATACATTTGTCATTATCTACTTCTCTGTTTTGTTCTCTGTTATACTCACTCAGAGCAGTAACTTTAGAAGGTCATATCTCGAGTTCTATGCAACCTTTTTTAGTGTTTTAACATGTGTTGGATAGCTCCTATTGTCTTATGTCTACATATAAACGTTCAATGTCATTGGATTTGCAGTTTTGGACATATCTACATTTTAGTGCTCACTGGTCTATCTGTGTAGAGCCCGGAGAATGGTGGGCATGTTCCAGAAATTGATGAATCTCCTTCTTAGTGCTGAGTCCATCATTTGAAGTGTTTTAACTTGTATTGGGAAGCTTGCTAAGTCTATTTGCTATGACCAAAAGGAATTTATCTAATTTTTACCAGATTCAGAGCACTGTTTAGTTTTTCCAGTAGGTGTATGTCCAAAAATAGCAAGTTTTGGGAGCTAGTCATTTCGCAACTAGTCTCTCTTGACTTAAACTTTTGGGATACATGTTCCAAAGTACTTGGCTGATATTTTGGTGGATTTAGGAAGCTAAAAGGGTCTACTAATCAACTTTGAAGTCTCAGTTGGCTGGTGTGAAGCTGGTTGTAGCAACACCTACTCATCTTTGGATCGCATCCACCATCTCTCTTCATAGTGGTATCAGAGCATAGTCAAGCAACATGGGAGATGGATTTCCATCAACAATTGACAAATTGGATCGAAACAACTACCCGGGATGGTCTCTAAGGATGGAGGCTTACCTTCAAGGGAGGAATCTATATGGATTCATATCCGGAGATGAAGCAATGCCAACCATGAGGAACAAAGGGCAACCATCACATGAAGAAGTGGAAGGACTTTCAAATTGGTGTTCGAAGGATGCACTTGCAAGGTCCTATATTCTAAACTCAATCTCTGATTTTCTTTTACCTTATGTCAAGGGATGCAAGACATCAAGAGAGACCTGGAATGCACTTGCTTCTTTCTTCTCTTCCAACACTCGAGCAAGGAAGAACCAATTGTGGATGGAGTTCACAACAATGAAGAAAAGCCTGAAGCAAAATGTGACTGATTATGTCACAAAGATGAAGGAGATTTCCGACCAAATTGGAAGCATTGGAGAGGTAATTGAAGAGGAGCAAATCATTAGAAAAATCATATATGGAATCAAAGCAGACGACAAGTGGGAGTCATTCAGAACAGCCATGGATCTATACATGGATATGCATGTACCCGACCTCAACACACTCATGGGCCAACACTTCACTCATGAAGCAAAGATTAGCAAAGGTGGTGAGTCCTCAAGAGTTAATCAAACTTCTACCTGATATTATGATAAAGCTAAGGTCAAGGACAAGTCAAAGAATAGGAAGAATGAAGATGAAGGTAGCTCTTTCCAAGCAAACTTTGCAGGTAGAGGAAGAGCTAGAGGTAGAGGCAGAGGTGGAATGCAAGGCAAGGGGAGATTCCAATCATCTCAACCTTGCAACGTATGTGGCTTATCTAACCATACTACTGAAGAATGTTTCAGGAATCCAAGGAACTTAAGAGGAAGAGGATTCAATAGAGGTGGCTATGGATCAAATAGAGGCAGATAGAATGGAGGCTACAACAACAACAACTACTACAACAACAATTACAACAATAACAACTATCAAAGTGGCCATAGAGGAAGGAGAGACTACAATAACTATGCAGAGGACCAAAGTCAAGAAGAGTCATTATTGATTATGAATCTATCAGTGAAGAAGGGTAAGGATGATGATCACATATTTTACATTGATTCGGGATTCTCAAACCATGTAGCAGGAAATGTGGCTTTACTTTCTGATTTACAAGATCCTCATAAGAAGCATGAAGTGCAGACACGAGATGACACAAAGCACTCAGTGGAGAAGATAGGTAATGTGAAGACATCAGATGAAAATATGAACCTCTTAAGCAAAGTCTTGTATGTCCCTACAATTACCAAAAGTTTAATAAGTGTTGGACAGATTGTTGAAAAAGGATTGCAGGTTACATTCAACCAATTTGGAGCATATGTTGAACACCCAAGGCAAGGCTTTCGAAGGATTGCCTTGAGAATACTTCTCTTCTGAATTTGATGCCTTCTTGCATGAAAGAGGCATTAAAAGGGAAGTCTCTACAAGGTATACACCCGAACTCAATGGTGTAGCAGAGAGGAGGAACAGAGCTATTGTCGAAGCTGCAAGGTCCATGCTCAACGAAAAGGGATTGCCAAACTACCTATGGGCAGAGGCTGTGTCTACAGCCACATATCTCATAAATAGACCTCCATCTAAGTCACTAGATGGAACCACTCCATATGAAGTGTGGAATGGAAGAAGACCTAGTCTACAGCATTGTAAAATCTTTGGATGCTTAGCCTATGCTCACATTCCTTCTCGAGTAAGAGGGAAATTGGACCCCAAGGCAGAGAAGTGTGTATTCATTGGTTATGATAAAAAAAAAAGGATATAGATTGTACAATTCAACCAAGAAAGGATTTTCTGTGAGTAGAGATGTAATTTTCGATGAAAACAAATCATGGTTTGACGATGACAGGAAAGTGAAGCTGCCTTATGACTTGGATGAAGACCATCACTTCAACCAAAGGAGCCAAAGCAGTTTGAAGAAAGTGATTCGGACATTGACCTAGAAGACTTGGAAAGTCTAAACATATGGAAGAACAAAGGTAAAGCAAAGATGCAGGATGCTACATATGGACCCGAGAGCTCACATCAACCACTTAGAAGGTCTTCAAGGGATAAGAAGAAACCAGAAAGGTTTGGTTATGATACTTCTTTGGTCACCAAGTACTCAATCTACATTGCAAAGGATTCAACCAATGAAGAACCTACCACATTCGAAGAAGCACAAAGCAAGAAAGCTTGGAGAGATGCAATGGATGAAGAAATGGAAGCCTTGAAGGAGAATGACACTTGGGAGATTGTACCTAACAAGCCATCTATGAAGGTAATTGGATGTCAATGGATATACAAAATCAAGAGGAATCTAGATGGAAGTATAAATAGACACAAAGCAAGGTTAGTTGCTAAAGGGTTTGTTCAAACCCATGGTATTGATTATGAGGAGACTTTCTCTCCTGTTGCAAAAATGCCTACAATTAGGGTTCTCATTAGTCTTGCTGCATCTAGAAATTGGAATCTCTATCAACTTGATGTAAAGAATGCTTTCTTGAATGGATGGATTTCTTAGGAAGTGTATATGGCACAACCTCCTGGATATGAGGATGCACGTCATCCTAACTATGTATGCAAACTAAAGAAAGCTTTGTATGGATTGAAGCAAGCTCCAGGAGCTTGGAATTTCAGATTGGTGAAATTGGAATCTTTGGAATCTCTATCAACTTGATGTAAAGAATGCTTTCTTGAATGGATGGATTTTTGAGGAAGTGTATATGGCAAAACCTCCTGGATATGAGGATGCACGGCATCCTAACTATGTATGCAAACTAAAGAAAGCTTTGTATGGATTTGAAGCAAGCTCCAAGAGCTTGGAATTTCAGATTGGTGACGTATTTGCAGGACCAAGGATTCAAAGCTAGCAAGGCGGATACCTCTTTGTTCATAAAGAGGAATGGATCTGAAGTGATCTATTTATGTGTGTATATTGATGATATTATTATCACAGGCAATGATCTTGAAGGGATCAAACAGGTAAAGAGTCAAATGAAGGAGGAGTTCAAAATAAGTGACCTCGGACCACTCACTTATTTTCTTGGATTGGAGTTGAACTACACAGATTGAGGTATATACATCACACAAAGGAAGTATGTCCATGACATGCTCGTCAAGTTGAAGATGGAAAATACCAAGTGTGCAGGTACATCTATGGAGCAAAATCATAAGCTTAGTGCTTATGAAGGAGAGCCAATTGAAGACATCACAAGCTATCAAAGCTTGGTTGGAAGTTTGAACTATGCAACACTCACAAGGGTGGATATATGCTATAGTGTTAGCATATTGAGTCAGTTTATGCATAAGCCGAGAATACCACATATGGAAGCGGCCAAGAGAGTCCTCAAGTACCTAAAGGGGACCATGAATGAAGGTTTGTTTTATTCATTTATTTCAGATATTGAGCTAAAGGTCTACTCAGATGCAGATTGGGCCGGATCTAGAGATGATAGAAGAAGCACATCCGGGTATATATCGTTTGCAGGTTCAAAAATCATTTATTGGTCATCGAAGAAGCAACCAACCATGGCATTATCTTCTATCGAAGCTGAATATAGAGGTTTGGCTAATGCAACTCAAGAAATCATGTGGTTAAAGTCTTTGTACACAGATCTTGGACTTCATTCTTCAACACCTCACATTTTTTGTGACAATACAAGCTCACTACATCTAGCAGCTAATCTAGTATACCATGCTAGAACCAAGCATATTGAACTCCACTACCATTATGTAAGGGAGAAGCTAATGAGCAAGGATATTCAACTATCCTATGTCTCTACACATATGCAATGTGCAAACATGTTGACTAAAGCTCTTGATGGTACAAAGTTAAGTAGATTCAAGTTGATGATTGGCTTGCAGAAAATCAAGGACAATTGAAGACTTATTTGGAGGCCAAGCATGTTAGGCTTGAGGGAGAGCTATTGGTGCATTTTACCCAAGCCTACATGCTTGATATGCTTGATATTATGATCATTTGTAAGTCACATGTGTAGTCATGTGAACACCTCTTGTAAAAGAGTTCATTTTTATCTCTTGTAATTGAAAAAAGAAAAAAGGAAAAGGATGGCTTACCTCATCCATGATGTAAAACCAAAGTCGTGGATTTAACTACCTAAAACCATGAATTTTTGAGCTGAGGGAATATCTCCTAACTTTGGGGATCACTTTTAGGTGGAGCCATTTGAATTCAAAACTCCCTCCAAGAATAGCTATAAAAAGAGCAAGAAGGAAGAGGCGATTAGCAAGCCTTGTACATGACCACTTCATGTCATTTTGTAGAGGTTGAAGAGCTTACTCCATAGCTCTATCATTCTACTCCCATTGTGCAAAGATTCATTGCCAATGTGGTTGTAATCATATGTGAATCTATACATTTGTCATTATCTACTTCTCTGTTTTGTTCTCTGTTATACTCACTCAGAGCAGTAACTTCAGAAGGTCATATCTCGAGTTCTACGCAACATTTTTCAGTGTTTTAGCATGTGTTGAATAGCTCGTACTATTTTGTTTTTGCATATAATCTTTCAAGGTCATTGCATATGCAGTTTTGGAGATATCTGCATTTTACTGCTCACTGGTCTATCTCTGCAGATCAACCCCGAGAATGGTGGGCGTGTTCCAGAAATTGATGAATCTTCTTCTCAGTGCTCAGTCCATTATTTGAAGTGTTTTAACTTGGATTGGGAAGCTTGCTAAGTCTATTTGCTATGCCCAAAAGGAATTTATCTAATTCTTACTAGCTTGAGAGCACTGTTCAGTTTTTCCAGCAGGTGTATGTCCAAAAAAAGCAAGTTTTGGGAGCTAGTCATTTCGCAACTAGTGTGTCTTGACTTAAACTTTTGGGATACATGTTCCAAAGTACTTGGCTGATATTTTGTTGGATTTAGGAAGCTAAAAGGGTCTACTAATCAACTCTGAAGTCTCAGTTGGCTGGTGTGAAGCTAGTTGTTGCAAGACCTACTCATCTTTGGATTGCATCCACCATCTCTCTTCACAGCGGTGACTCTCCTGAAGTAATGCGAGAGAGGTGATCTGCCCGAAGGTGGGTTCTACCTTTCTTGACAACAACTTCAAATTCATATTCCATTAGTAAGAGGAACCATCTTACTAAGCGTTCAGTATTGAAGGTTTATTGACCAAATATAACAAAGCTTGATGATCAGTGAAAAACTTGAACTTGTTGGCCAATAAATAGTGTCTAAACTTCTTCACAGCATATACCATGCCTAAGCCATCTCGCTCAATTGTGGTATAGTTTTGTTCAGCTACAGTGAGCTGTCTACTAGCATATGCTATGGGGAAATCTAAGTTTCCTTCATCTGTGGGTTGTGCTAGCACACATCTTATGGCATGATTGGAGGCATCCACATGGACATGGAATGGTTTATTCCAATCAAGAGTGGTCATTATTGGTGTTGTGCACAAACGTTTCTTTAGTTCATTGAAGGAATTCTCGCATTCGTCGTTCCACTCAAAATTAGACAACAAGGCATAAAGGGGTCTAGCTATGATCACGTACATGTGGATAAACCTACGGTAATATCCACAATGGCCCATAAAGGCTTGTACCTCTTTAACATTCCTTGGTCTTGGCAGCTCCGCTATGGCTCATACCTTATCTTCATCTGTTGAGATTCCTTCTTAGAAACAATATGACCTAAGATTTTACCTTGACACACCATGAACACACACTTTTCTGGGTTCAGACACACTCGATCTTCTCTACACTTGTTGAGGATTTGCCTGAGCTCAGGGATGTGAAGTCTTCTTTCTTGGGAATAAGCACATAAATCATCCACATACACTTCTAAGTTCTTTCGCAAGAACTCTTTGAAGACATGAAACATGAGCCTTTGGAATGTTGCAGGCGCATTTGTGAGCCCAAATGGCATCACACAAAATGCAATGATTCCCCGCTCAGTGGAAAAAGCTGTTTTGTGTTGATCTTCTAGGGAAATGGCTACTTGATTGTAACCTGAAAATCCATCAAGGAAACTATAAACTTCCTTGCGTGCAACACGCTCCAATAGGTGTTCGGTGATTGGAAGTGGATAGCTATCTGTGGTCATAGCAGCATTGACTTTTTTAAGGTTAATACACACTTGCAACTTCCCGTTCTTCTTGGGCACCACTACAATGGGGGACACCCATTCAATATGCTCAATCTCATAGATGAATCCAGCTTCAATCAGCCTATCAATTTCTTCTTTTATTTTGGCTGCATATGTATCATTATATGTGTAGAGCTTCTGTTTGGTGGGCTTGGCATCAGTAGTCATGGGGATGGTATGAGAGCAAATTCTTGGATCTACTCCCTTCAAGTCTCTATAGTTCCAAGCAAACACATCCCTATATTCCCTTAATAGAGCTACGAGCTCCATTTCTTCTCTTGTACTCAGGTCATCTCCTATGTAGGTACATCTCTCTTCGTTCTCCTCAATGGTCACAAAAATCTTTTTGGTCTTTTCTTTATTATCGTATGATTCTCCTATGATGGCCTCTCTCTTAGGCATTCGTACCAAAATTTTGCGGTCGTCAACTTCATATTTCTTGAAGTCTTCTGGTACTTCAAACAATGATTCCTCCTCTTCTTGTTTCCCTGCTTTTCTTTTCTTTTTCTTTTGACTGCTCTCGCTTCCATCCTTTGAATTAACCATTTTAATACTTGTGAGAGGTTCTTCTTCTTTTTGGGTGAACACTCCTATATCTTCTAGATAGTGCTGCTCTGAGTTAAAGCAACTATCCATCACAATGGACTCTATATCATCGTCATTCTCTTCTTCTTCTATGAAATCACTAGGGTCACATTCTTCTAGCAAGAGCTGACACATGACCACTAAAATATCATAACCCTCCTCATCACAATGAGGTGTCCATTGTTCTTCATTGACAGCAATGTCCATGGTGGCTAAGATTTCAGGCCAGCCATGAGGCTCAAATTCCTCATCTAGAAAGATCATCGGTGTGTAGGCTGGGTCCCTAAATGGTCTATCTCTTGGCGAAGTTCCTTCTTCTCTTGCGTTTAAACGTTTTTCCTCTTCCTGTGCGACCTTGCACATCCACAAATGAGTATCTTCATGCAACCATGATGGATCAGGTGAATTTTCAGAATGCACAGAGATGGAATCTTCTTTCGCTTTGTGGATAGGATTCCACTGTAGGGGTGGTACATCTCTGAAGGAGTAATCCTTCAAATTGACCTTGGTGGTGACCCCTAAGTGCTATAAGTACAAGGAGTTGGTTCCCCAATCCTGTACTATTTGCAATTGTCATAGGAAGGACAAGAAGGTCTTCCTAGGATCATCTCATAGACATTATTTTTCTCAAAGTCACATATAGCAAATGTCTGTTCGAACTCTACACCACAAGTGGTTAGAGTTATCCCTTCAAGCAATCCTAGAGATCTTTCAAAATGATCGTCTGCCATTTGAAGTTTTATTCTAGTTGGTCTTAATGTGGGTTTGCCCCATTGCTTCCACAAGGAGGTGGTTGCAATAGCAACACTAGCACGTGAATCTATGATTGCTTTGGTTGTGTAACCTTGGTAGGTGATTGGAAGATAAGTATTACCTTCTTCACCCTCACATATGTCCCCTATTTTGTCTAGAGGTATCTCTGGCACTTTCTTCTTAGAGCCTGCTTTTGGCATATTGGAATCAAGTTCTGGGACTTGATCCTTCACATGATTCCATAGCTCGGGTTTTGCTTTTAGCAACTCTTCTACAGTGAGATGACATTGAACCTTAGTGTTCTTCACGACATCGGTGTTCCTTGGAACCACTGAGTCTTCATTCCTTACCAATATTGTGGGAGCTCTGATCTGAAGAGATTCTGATTCCCAAGGGCCAGTGAATTGTGACAGCTCCTCTAAAGTATTAGATTCAAAATCTAATCTTTCGTCTTCTTGTTGTTCTGCTTCATCTCCATAAATAGATGGAATGTCTTGGGGAAATTGATCATGAAGATCATCAATTTCACGAATAGGAGGGGAATTACCCTTCTCCTTGGCCCATTTCTCCTCTTGTATTTCCCGCAAGAACTCTTGAGAGTAATTTTGAATTGAAAGAGGTGTTCCAACATTCATAGAATTAGGAACATAAGCTACCATTGGTGGTGAGCTTCCTCTCTCAATAACTGGTTGAGCCTGTGGTGGTAAAGAAACTTGTGGTTTGTTTACCAACTGCTCTAATCTTTCTAGTAAGCCCTGGAAATGCAAATCCGGTTTGATAGAGTTTGTCTGATTGAACTTTTGACTAGTCTCAAGTATACCTTGAGCTTGTTCTACCATTTTCATGCACATTTTCATCCGTTCAATCTCTAAATCTGCTCTAGGGTAACTCTTGTCTAGGTTTGCAGCTGTAGGCCCTTCTTGAAGTCGAGCCTAGTAGGCCTTGAACATCATGTCCAAGCCTTCTGGGGTTGGATCTGCAAGAACAGACCCTGGTTGTGGCCTATTTACAATGGGTGGTGGGGTGGGATGAGATGGAGTGCATGGAGTTTCGGCATGCTAGGGGTTTTGAGATGCAATGTCTTCTATTTTTGTTTTTGCGTCTTTCAAGCTTTCTTCTAGTTTCGATAACTTTTTATTCCACTTGCAATTGGCCTTCTCTCTGGTATCTTTCCATGTTCCTGTTTTCCTCTTACTCCGCTCTCCTGATTCACTTGACTGTGATTGTTCTGCTGGTTTATCTTGTTTTAATGCTTGTGCCCTAGTAACTGCCTGTACAGGGGCCACATTACTGCTACTTGAACTTGAATGCGCCACTAAGCCTACCACATTAATGGGTATAATCTTGGGTGCACTGGAGGGGTTTCTTGGACAAACTCTGGGAAGATGGTCTTTGCCACATTCAGGACAAAAAGCTTGTATTGTGATAGCCTGACCTTGACTCGGAGATGATGGGTGGGGACAATCACGAATGAAATGGTCACCTTGACATCTGAAACAAGATCCTCTAGGGGCTTGTGGTCTCATTTGTCTCAATTGGGGCCTAGGGTTAGGATTTGTGTATATGACATTGGAATATTCAGGCTCCCAATTCTGTTCCATAGGTGGTGCCTCATATTGATATGGGTAACTCTCACTATGTTCAGGTGACTCTGTGTAATAAACATGTGGACTACCTTCATGGATTAGTCTGAACTATGAGCATGAGAGTCATTCTCTGAGATCTGTGGGTTCAGTGGCACCAATGCTCTATTAAGGTTTTCTTCTGCCACTGCAAAATTAACTTGAATTACATTGGCAGGCGCTGGTGTTTGGTTTCGTAGGACTGGTTGTGGCCTATATGATGTCTGATACTGTGGTTGTGGTTGATAATATGGCTGTTGGTATTGGTTCTGATACCTACCTTGTTGGTAAGGTTGCTGATAATTCTATCTAACAGCCTGTCTATGTATGGACACTCTTGAGCCGTATGGTTCGTGTATTTTCTCTCAATAGTGCAATATGGAGCATTCCTTTCTCTCATGTTTTGGTTTTACATTGGGCATACGTTAGCCATGTGGTCCCCTCCGCAGGTATAGCATGAGTTCAATGAGGTGACTCTTTGTGTTTGTCTATTTTGGACTCCCAGCTTCTTGGCAACTTGCTCAGCTATCTCATCTATTTCTGTGGAGATTTTCGAAGTATGACTAGTACAACTATCAAAATCCTTATAGAGTTTGGACAATCCTAACTCCTCACCCAAGTTATCTTCTATGTCAATGCATGTCTGCACACACTCTTCTATGGATCTAGGCTCTTTCAAGTACACATATGATCTTAACTTTGTGCTCAGCAAGCCATCTAAGAACAAGGCCACTTGTTTGGAAAGTGTGGGTAACTCTGGAGCAGGGCATCTTTCTAGGTATTGTCTAAACCTTCTACGTGCTCCTCGTACTATTTCTTGGGGTGTCTGCTTGAAACTATGGATCAAAGATGATGTGTTATGCTTGATACCACTCTTGGAAAATTCTACAATGAATTTGTCTAGCAGCTGACCTATATCACGATAGTTTCAACTCTTCAGTGGTTGAAACCAGGCCAAGGCAGTTCCCTTAAGAGTCAAACCAAATGCCTCATACTGGGTGAACAAATCCTCAACCTGTTCAGCTCTTAACACGTTTGAACTCAGCCACATGATCATAAGGATCTCCTGATCTGTCAAAATAATTCTTCATTGCCTTGATCACTTGAGTGGGCCTAAGGGTTCATGTGTGCTCTCGGGGTCTAGGCAATGGAAAATCAGGTTCATCTCTTTGTTGCCTATGTGCTTGATGTCTCTCTCTTTCAGGTCTTTCATTTTCAAATCCTGCTCTATTTCTGCCCACAGGGTGTGCAAAACTTACCTCAGGTCTCTCTCTAGTTCTTTCTCTCTAGGCTTCATGAGCTTGGGATGATCCTACTCCTTGGAGGCCATGGGAAACATTGGATCTTGGTGGAGGGAAAATCAATTCACTCTTCCAAGTATATGCATGTCTATCATGTTCTATTACCAGGAAAATTTTCTCTGATGTGTTATCCAGGTAGACAACTTAACCTGGTATCTCAGGATCCTTGAATTCATAGATGATGACTATGCCCAGTTGGCTAGGTTGATCTAGCTTGAATCTCCAAAAGGCTTCCTCTGTTTCTCTATTCAAGAATAGTTCTATGCTTTTGTTGTCTTGAGGGATCCAATCTGGAGTGATCACTCTGGTCAAAACTGACTTACCTCTAGGAGTCTGGGGTCCTTGTCCTACATTTCCTTGTTCTAGGTCTCCTATCTCATTCTCATGAATGATATTTCCAAACTCATCAGTCCTATCTGGTAGGTCGGTGACCACATACATGGTTCCTTCCTTATCAATGTATGAAACCTCTTCGAACTTGACCACCGGGTGTTCAAGTCCAAAGGGTTGATCTGGATTTTTGAGTTGGACCACTGATCGCCTCAGGCCATCCTCATAGATGCGAGCACCTAATCAGTTGGTCCGAATATATTCCAACTGTGTCTTATAGGGGCCTTCTGGAGTTTGTAGATGGGCAGTACCTGAGCCACCTGCAGGTTTCTCCATGCTAAAATACATTTCTGAGTCACTTGTGTCAGAGTTTAGTACGTAAGGACAACCACTTAGTTGTTGTGCCCAAGACTTGGCTGTATGGTTGACACTAGACTGAGAAGATCTAATGCTTTGTCTATCCTTGCCTAGGTGTCTACTAGATCTCAGGTTCATAAGCTTTGGTTAATAGTCCAAAATTTCCCCTTGGTATGGTTCAAAATCCTTTGGAGTCCCCTTGGTTCCCTAGTCCCACCTGAGGGTCAACTTCAAATTATCATATCTGAAAATCAACGCGTAGGATTCGAAACGAGCTTTCCAACGAGCTATAGAGCTCAAAAAATGGACTTTGGATGAAAAAGTTATGTCAAATCAGGCTCCTAGGGGTCAAAACAGGCAAACAGGACCTTTTGGAAAAAATCGCGATTTTGTGAAACCAAGAGAATCGTGATGCTGTGAAATCAAGAGAATCGCGATCCTGTGAAACCAAGAGAATCACGATGCTGTGAAACCAAGAGAATCGGGATCCTGTGAAACCAAGGGAATCGCGATACTGTGAATCTCAAGAGAATCGCGATCCTGTGAAACCAAGAGAATCGCGATGCTATGAAATCAGAGAATCGGGATCCTGTGAAATCAGAGAATCGTGTTTTTGAGAATTGCGATTGCCAGCAGAGAATCGTGTTTTTGAGAATCCTGATTGCCAGTAGAGAATCGTGTTTTTGAGAATCACGATTGCCAGCAAAGAATCGTGTTTTTGAGAATCGCGATTGCCAGCAGAGAATCGTGTTTTTGAGAATCGCGATTGTCAGCAAAGAATCGTGTTTTTTAGAATCGCGATTGCCAGCAGAGAATCGTGTTTTCACAAAATCGTGTTTTCACAGAATCGTGTTTTCACAGAATCGTGTTTTCACAGAATCGTGTTTTCACAGAATCGTGTTTTCACAAAATCGTTTTTTCACAAAATCGTGTTTTGAAAATCGCGATTTTGTCTCAGAATCGTGGTTTTCAGAAATTTAGAGAGTCGTGATTTTGAGCACAACCCCAGAATCACGATTCTGAGAATGACCTCAGAATCGTGTTCTTTTCAAAAGGCTTTTAGGCGCGAAAAAGAGAATCGTGATTTTCAAAAAAATTTGAATTTTTCACAGAATCACGATTTTCATCACAGAATCGTGTTTTTTGGCAGGAAATTCAAATTTCTGAGCGCCGAGCAATGGCGAGCTCTATATGTGCAGAAAATCATGAAAAAACACAGCGCTTGCTCTCCCTTGCACCTCCTAACTCCTTATCACACAATAATGCATGAAAAATGGTATGCAAATGGTGAAAATGCACTAAAAAACAAGAAATTTCTATGAAGAAGAAGATGGATGAAGATGGAGATGATGAAGATGATGAAGATGGAGAAGAAAAATCAGAAAAATAACAGAAATAACAGTTTTTTTACCTTTTAACGTCGCAAATCTATGATCTTACCATCACAACGCTCGTCCTCGAAGCTCTCTCCCCGGCAACGGCGCCAAAATTTGGTGTAGCTCAAGCATAAGCACCACCTCCTTTACTTGTCAATCTGCAGAGACGTGAGGATAGGTATGAAGACCACGAGCAAGTGAAGGCACAAGTGCGTGAGTGAGAGCACACAAACATGCACACACATACACACACATGCCCACAAAGTAAGATCAAAGAGAGGAACAATGGAAAGCTTCGATTGCAAAAGAGTTCTCTTACCAAAGCTCTGTTATCTAGCAAGCTAACCTCAAAAATGAGCTCTCTAGCTCTTTTTATAGTTTTTTTTACTAGTTTTGGCCCAGTCCAGACTTAGTGTCCGGCCTAGTTAAAAATTAGGTTCCAGCGGCTTTTTTGAGGGCTCAAATGAAGTCTAAAAATTATGAAAATTGCTAGGATGATACTTCTAATACTCCTCAAGCTCGAGGACTCCTTGGCTTGAACAAAATGGAGTTACAAAAATAGAAAATGGTATTTACAATGGTTTTTAGTGATGAAAATCACTATTTTTGTGGGGGATTCTTCTGAAAATTTGACATACACTTCTTGGAGCTCCCTACTTGCTCTCTCTTCTTCTATGTCCACTTCTTTGATGAGCTTCCATGTTTTATGCTTGACCTTGAGTTCCAACACAAGTTTAATAAATAGTAATTGAGGGTTACAATGCTATGACTTCTTTACATGTTGGTGATGAACTATTAGTGAATTATGGATGGTCTAGACCTCCAAGAGCACCTTTTAGCTAGAGAGAAAATTAAAACTTTCTATCCACCTATCCTGTGTTGCATTGAAAAAGTCTAATTTCAATCTCTTTTCAAAATAACTTACATATTTGATTTTATGTTTAAAGTTTACTTTTCATTCATTTATGGAATACTAATGATTTTATTCATGTGTGTAGATTCCAACATATGATGTTGATGATATTCCACCACACCATTCACAGATGCCAGTAAGACCTCATTTATCAGAAGCTTCATTGAGGAGGTTACACAAACTTAATCCTATGGAATATGCAAGGTTGAAAGACCTATATTCAAAAGATGATAAAGTATAAGATTTGTGCGACAATGATGAAGATGATGGCATTGCAGATTTTATTGAGGATTGGTATCAAAATGACAGTGAGTGCATTGATATTTCTAAAAATGAGAACTATCTTCCAGATGAATGTCTAAATCATGTATATGAAGGAAGTCGCTTGACAGGACTAAGTGCAAGCTTACTTATTCTCAAACTTGAAAATCATTTTGGATGGAGTAATGTATCTATTTTGGCACTATTAAGGGATAATTTTTAATTTTGTATCTATTTATATATATACATGCCTACACATACACATATAAATACATACATACATAGACATACAAATATACATGAATGCAAACACACATAAACATACATACACATATACATACGTACACATGTTATGAAAGTAAGGCCAAATTATACATACCTCTATCGAATGAAGATATTATGTCCTCCTAGCCTTTTGAATTGTCCACCCAGCCTTTAGAATCTTCCTCACACATCTGCTTCTCCTATTCCAATCGACCTAATACCTATGCTGCTAACTCCTTTATGAACTTTGCATACAAATATTAAGTATCAGTTAGTTATGGAGGTATTAAGTCATTTATATACATACTTATATATATATATATATATATATATATATATATATATATATATATATATATATATATATATATAGAGAGAGAGAGAGAGAGAGAGAGAGAGATTTATATATATATATACTTTATATATAAATAAATAAATAATAAATATATATATATATATATATATATATATATATATATATATATATATATATATATTGTATATATGTATACACACACATACTATATATATATATATATATATATATATATATATATATATATATATATATATTTTATTTATATTTATATCTCTGTGTGTGTACTGTGTGTATGTGTGTATGTGTATGCATGTGTATATATATGTGTGTATGCATGTATATGTGTGTGTTTATGCATGTGTACATGTATATATGTGTGTATATATGAATTTGTGAGTCTTTGTGTGTGTGTACATATTGATTATGTATGTGTATGTGTATGTGAGTATGTGTATGTGTATGTGAGTATGCATATGTCTCTATGTGTGTATTCATGTATATGTGTGTGTCTGCATGCATGTGTATATGTGTGTAAATGTGCATATATGTTTGTGTATGTGTGTATGTGTGTATGTGTGTGTGTATGCATGTATATGTGTACCTCCGATCGCACTCCTTTGTCTCTCTCTTATATACATACATACATACATAAACACACATAAACATATCCACATATATATACATACACACATACACATGTGTGCATGTGAGGTGATGTGCATGTTCGTTTGTGCATATGTGCGGGTGTATATAAATATGTGTATAAATATATATGTAAATATATATATATATATATATATATATATATATATATATATATATATATATATATATATATATATATATATATATATATATATATATATATAACAAATAAAAGCAATGCATACTGTGCATTATCACGATGATGAGACATAAGTGTTTGCATCTCTTTTAGACACCACTTATGCAACCACCCACTCCCAAATTCTATCTCAAGAGAACTAAGTACATATTTTTTATCCCTCTCATTATGCTTACTACAAAAAAAAAGTCATGTAAATAAAACATAAAATATTTATTTCAATTTATATGTAAAACTTATACTTACTTCCATTGTAAGTGGACAAAGGTGGAGGTAGGAGTCACATAATGCTCGTATTCTTCTTTTGAACTCCAATCCATTCCCTATATATGCTATATTTCCCTTTAGCTCTATATTGTACTCCTACCCTTGGGTGCCTTTGCATGTCCTCATAGGCACCTCTGCTCTAATCTCATGATCTGGAGGTGGTATAGGTGTCCTACAAATAGATAGATAAAAATAAATAAAAATATGTGTTATGTTATCATTAAAAAAATTTTGGCGAAAAGAAAACATACATATGGGTAGATAGTTCTTTCGTGCATGTGGAGCTACAAAAGAGCCCTCTTTTGGTGCAATTAGGCCAAGCCTAAATGCTTGATTACTTATCCTAAAGTTCATATGTTCATTCATTAGCACATGAATGATCTCTTGTAAAAGGTTGATTTTTACTCCTTGTAAAAGTGCATATATGGAATCACTTCCAATTAGGAATTCATAGGAGAATCTTTCCACGAATTATTTGGTGAGGATCTATTGGAAATAAAGTCCTAAAACTCTGGAAAATGTTTACTTAAAGATTCAAATTTAAACTTGAATCTTGGCTCCAACAAAATTCTATAAAACAACACTATCTAGTAGCGTGGATATGAGATAGATGAGCCCAATTTAGAGAGAAATTTAGAGGGATTTCAAGTGGCATATTGAGCTTACATTATATCTCATCTATTGCCCTCACATTGCAAAATCATTCATTGCCAATATCAATTTAATTTATGTGCATTAATATATATAGTTTTCTCATGTCTCATCTCTTCTATTGTGTCATATATCACTAAGAACAGTGAACTTCTTTGACCTATTTCTTAGTGTGTACTTGATCACTTTTAGTGATCTAAGTTAGTATAGGTTCATTAGTCAGTCTCTTTCTATATTACAAAGTTTCATGTCAATTGACTCGGCCATTCTTGAGATACGCTCAAAACATTGGTCTCTGGTCTCCATAATGTTAACTCCCTAAAATGTCAGGATGCATCTTTGATTTGCTAGGCATCATTCTAAGAGCATAGTCTATCATTTGAAGTGAAATAACTTTTAAACTTTATCTACCCAAGTTATTTAGATATTCCCAAAATGAGTTTGTCCAATTGTTACCAGAGAAGGAGTACTGTTCATTCCTCCGAGCAAGCATAGTGACCAAAATAACAAGTTTTTGGTTCACAATGAAACTCTAAGTTATGTGTTTTGATCCAATGATTTGAGGGTCATCTTCCAAAGTACTTGGGTGATTATTCGTGCTTCCTTAAAATCCTCAAAAGGTGTACTTTTCACTCCTTAGTTTAGTTTTGGCTGGTGTGAAGCAGGAATTTCTAGCACCATATCATTTCTAGAAGGTCTCCACCATCTCCTCCAACACTAGTATCAGAGTAGCATCAAGGTAAAATGGGAGATGGATTTCCATCATTCATTGGAAAATTGAATAGGGAAAATTATCCAGATTCGTCCCTAAGGATGAAGGCTTACCTCCAACGAAGAAGGTTGTATGGATACATATCTCGAGAGGAAGAAAGGCTAACTTTTAGAAGCAAAAACCAACGTACAAGAGAGGAGCAAGAGAAACTAGCTGCATGGTGTGCAAAGGATGCCCTAGCAAGGTCTTACATACTCAATTCAATATCTGATTTTTTGTTACCTCATATTAGAAATTGTAAGACTTCCCAAGAGACTTTGGAAGTACTATCTTCATAATTCTCATCAAATACAAGGGCCAAAAAGAACCATCTTTGGATGGAGTTCACAACCTTGAACAAGCAATCAAAGCAAAGTGTATATGATTATGTGAACAAGATGAAGGATGTAGTTGATCAACTTGGAGGTATTGGAGAAGAAATAGAATAGGAGCAGATAATAAGGCAGTTCATAAATGGCATCAAGGCTAATGACAAATGAGAGTCTTTTACCACAACAATGGACCTATATGTGGACATGCAGATACCTGACCTTAATACATTGATGGGGCAACTCTTCACACATGAGACAAGGCTCAACAAGAATGGAGACACTTTTAGAGGTAATCAATCTTCTACCCTTTACATAGATAAAAATAAGAGTAAAGATAAAGGCAAAGGTAAGAAGAATAAAGAAGATGCAAGTACCTCTCAAGTGAATTTCATAGGTAGAGGAAGAGGTACTAGAAGAAGGAGCAAAGGAGGAAAGCTAGGTAGGGGGAGACCATACAACTCTTCACCTTGCAACATTTGTGGCTTGACGAGTCATACCATAGATGAATGCTTCAGGAACATAAAGAATCAGAGAGGAAGAAGCTTCCACACAGGAGGCTATGGAAAATCAAGAGACATTTCAATAATGGAGGAAACAACTACCATCAGAGTTACAACCAAGGCTACAACAACAACTATCAAGGAGGCTTCAGAGGAAGGAGAGACTATAAGAACTATACAGATGATCAAGAGGATTCCCTATTACTCATGAATATGACATCCAAGCAAGGTAAAGATGATGAGTACCTATTCTATATTGATTTGGGTTGCTCTAATCATGTAGCAGGCAATGTAGCATTATTGTCTAACGTTGAAGAACCCAAAGAAAAGCATGAATTTCAGATAGGTGATGACACTAGACACTCAGTTAAGATGATTGGAAATGTTAAAGCCTTTGATGGTAACACGAATCTTCTAAGTAGGGTATTGTATGTGCCAACAATAATTAAGAATCTAATTAGTGTTGGACAAATTGTTGAGAAGGGTTTATAGCTTAGATTGAAAGGTCATGGAGCATATGTGGAGGACCCTCAACAAGGCCTCAAGAGGATTGTGAAAGGTGCAAAATCTAGTAGACGTTTTACCTTTGAAGTTGAAGATACAAGAAATATTGCTCTCTTCAATTATAAGGACCAAACCTTATCTGAATTGGAGATATGGCATAAGAGACTAGGATATATAGGTGAAAGGACATTGAAGCAAATATGTAGGGATCAAAGTGTGCTTGGCATCCCAAATGTTTCCAAGCAACATATGATTTACAAATGTGGAGCATGCCAATTTGGCAAGTCACATAGGCAACCATTCAACAAAAGGGGATACATGTATGAAGACTACATGGATCTTGTACACACAGATGTGTGGGATCCTAGTAGAGAGCCATCAATTTCAGGGTCAAGGTAATATGTTTCATTCATAGATGACAATAGTAGATGGACAATAATGTATTTATGAAGCATAAAGATGAATTCTTCACTTTTTTCAAGAAGTATTTGGCATTGGTTGAGAATCAAACAGGTAAAAGTTTGAAGAGGCTGAGATTTGATGGAGGTGGTGAGTATTTCTTACACGAGTTTGACTCCTTCTTGCAGGATAGAGGCATAAAGAGAGAGATTACAACAAGGTACACTCCTGAATAGAATGGAATGGTAGAGAGAAGAAATAGATTAATAGTAGAGGCTGCAAGATCAATGTTGAATCATAAAAAACTCCCTAATTATCTATGGGTAGAGACTGTTTCCACAGCCACTTACCTAATCAATAGGCTTCCATCCAAGTCTCTGGATGGGATGACACCTTATGAGGCATCGAATGGTAGGAGACCTTTTTTAGATCATTATAAGATCTTTGGATGCATTGCTTATGCACACATACCCTCACAAATTAGAGGAAAACTTGATCCAAAAGCTCAAAGATGCATATTTATTGGCTATGATCAGAATAATAAAGGATATAGGTTATATAATCCCACTAACAAAGGATTTACAGTGAGTAGGGATGTGGTATTTGATGAAAAAATCTTGGTTTGAGGATGATTGTAGGAAAATAAAGCTACCCTATGATTTGGATAATGATTTTCCAAATCTCACCAAAGAAGAAGCACATACATCACAGGATATCAACTTAGAAGATGAAGAGAAAATTGATTTTGAAGCTTGGAAGTCCAAGGGCAAAGCAAAGTTCAAAAGATTGGAAGACATTCCAGAGTCATCCAATCAAGCACTTAGGAGATCTCAAAGGGAAAGCTAGAAGCCTATAAGGTATGGCTATGTCACATCACTAGTCACCAAGCATTCTATATACATAGCTAAAGACTTTATGTCAGAGCAGCCTTCGTCATTTGAAGAAGCCAATAAGAAGGAAGAATGGAGAGAAGCTATGTAGGAAGAAATTGAAGCACTTCAAGAGAATTGCACTTGGGATTTAGTTCCCAAAAAGCCATTTATGAAGATAATAGGATCTAGGTGGATTTACAAAGGGAAAAATAATTTAGATGGCACAATTAACAAGTATAAAGCAAGACCAGTGGAAAAGGGATTTGCTCAAACATATGGAGTAGATTATGAGGAGACTTTCTCACCTGTAGCCAAAATGCCAACTATCAAAATTTTAGTAAGTATTGCTGCTTCAAAGAATTGGAACTTATACCAATTAGATATTAAAAATGCATTTCTGAATGGGTGGATCTCTTAAGAGGTCTACATGGCTCAACCACTAGGATATGAAGACAAAGGAAAACCTGATTGTGTACATAAATTAAGGAAGGCACTATATGTTTCAAAGCAAGCTCCTAGAGCTTGGAACTATAGGCTAGTCACAAACTTGCACGACCAAGGCTTTGTTGCAAGCAAGGCACATTCATGATTGTTCATTAAGAAGACAAATTTAGAGGTTATTTATCTATGTGTTTATGTGGATGAAATTATTGTTACAAGAAATGATGCCAATGGCATCAAGAAGATCAAAATCCAAATGAAAAAGGAGTCCAAGATCAATGATCTTGGATTGCTAACATATTTTCTTGGTTTAGAGATTGTTTATACAAATTCTGGTGTTTTTATTACTGAGAGAAAGTACATCCATGATATACTAAATAAGTTCAAGATGGAAATTGCAAGAATTGTAGGCACACCCATGGAATTGAATCACAAACTGAGTACTCATGAAGGAGACCTGCTTGATGATATTATAGGTTATCAAAGTCTTGTTGGGGGTCTCAATTATGCAACAATAACAAGAGTGGATATATGCTATGGGGTCAGTACATTGAGTCAATTCATGCATACACCAAGAAAACCTAACATGGAAGTTTCCAAAATGATCTTAAAGTATTTGAAGGGTACTATAAATGAATTGCTATTTTATCCATTTACATCTAAGTTGGATCTCAAGCTATACTCTGATGTAGAAGCCTACACAAGATAATGTGGCAAACATATTCACCAAAGCTCTTCCACAAGAAAAGTTTGAATCTTTTCGTCCTATGTATCAACAAACTTGCAATGTGCAGATATTCTAACTAATCTTTGGATGGAACTAGACTAAACAGGTTCAAGATGATGATTGGATTGCAGGAGATTAAAGACAATTGAAGTCCAAGCATGTTAGGTTTGAGGGGGAGCTGTTGGTACAATTACTCCAAGCCTAAATGCTTGATCACTTATCCTAAAGCTCATATGTTTATTCATTAGCACATGAATGATCTCTTGTAAAAGATTGATTTTTACTCCTTGTAAAAGTGCATATATGGAATCACTTCCAATTACGAATTCATAGGAGAATCTTTCCACAAATTATTTGGTGAGGATTTATGGCAAAACAAGTCCTAAAACTTTCAAACACTTTTAAGTAAAGATTAAAATTCAAACTTGAATCTTGGCTTCAACAACATGCTATAAAAGAAGACTATCTAGTTGCATGGATATGAGATAGATGATCCCAATTTAGAGACACATTTAGAGGGATTTCAAATGGCATATTTAGCTCACAGTATAGCTCATCTATTTCCCTCACATTGTGCAATCATTCATTGCCAATGTCAATGTAGTTTATGTGCATTAATACGTATAGTTTTCTCATGTCTCATCTCTTCTACTTTGTCATGTATCACTTAGAATAGTGAACTTCTTTAACCTATTTCTCAGTGTATACTTGATCATTTTCAGTGTTTTAACTTGGTATAGATTCATTAGTTAGTTTTTTGTATGTTAAAAAGTTTCATGTCAATTTCCTTAGCCATTCTGGAGATATGTTCAAAACATTTCTCTCTAGTCTCCATACTATTAACTCCTTAAAATATCAGGATGCATCTCTGATTTTCTAAGCATCATTCTAAGAGCATAGTCTATCATTTCAAGTGAAATAACTTGAAAAACACTAGCTACCCAAGTTAGTTATATATTCCCAAAAGGATTTTGTCCAATTGTTACCAGAGAAGGAGTATTGCTCATTTCTCTAAGCAAGTGTAGTGACCAAAATTGCAAGTTTTTGGTTCACAATGAAACTCCAAGTTATCTGTTTTGATCCAATGATTTGAGGATGATCTTCCAAAGTACTTGGGTGATTATTTGTGCTTCTTGGAAAGCTCAAGAGGTCTAATTTCCAATCCTAAACTTGGTTTTGGCTGGTGTGAAGCAGGAATTTGCAGCACCATCTCATCTCTAGAAGGTGTTCACCATCTCCTCCAACACCTCCTTTGGTCGCTAGGTAAGCATTTGGATTGTAAAATCCAACTCATCATCAGGCATCTCTGAGTACTTATGCATGATGATCCCTAAGGTATCAGGCGGAACTCCCTCTCATAAGACCTTTTATGAGAGTAAGTTTCACCTTTCTCTTTCTACTAGAATCCATAATATATATGCATATAAAACAAAATGGGTTAGAAATCAATATATGTATGTGTATATATGTATGCATGTATATGTATGTGTATGTGTGTATATGTATGTATTTGTATATGTATGTCTGTATGCATGTGTATGTGTGCACTATGTATGCATGTGCATGTGTATATGCATGTGACTTGATGTGCATATACATATATCTATGTATGTATATGTATGTGTGTATATGTATGTGTGTATATGTATGTGTATGCATGTGTATGTGTGTATGCATTTGTAAGTGTATATGCATGTGTGTATGCATGTGTGTATATGTGTGTATATGCATGTATGTATATGTGTGTATGTATATGTAAGTATGTATATGTGTGTGTATGTGTATATAGGTGTATATATGAGTGTGTGTATGTGTGTATATGTGTATGTGGGTGTATGTATGTATGTATGTATGTATGTATGCATATGCATGTGCATAATGTATGCATATGTATGCATGTGTGTGTACATGTTTGTATGTGTGTCTCTATGTGTGTGTGTGTCTATACATATTTATGTTTAGTGTGTGTATGTTTGTTTTCATATGTGTGTATGTGTGTATGCATATGTGTATGCATTTGTATGTCTGAGTATGTGTCTCTATCTATGTGCACATATATATATATGTCTGAGTGTATGTATGTATATATGTGTGTATAGGTAAATTTATGTGTATATTTATGTGTCTACTAGTTCATTGTTAGGATGAAAGCCTCAAGGAATTGTACATCAAATTTTTTCAAGTTCATTCTTTTTGTGGTTTTGGTGTGATGTTTTGACCAAGAAAGAGTTATAAACTATGCATGTTTCTATTGATTTAATTATTGGTTATAAGATGTGAAATATGTTTGATCTTTGAAACCCCTTGAAAACCCGAGTTATACCCCATAAAAACCTAACCTAGACCCTTAGAAACACTTGGAGATTAGGTCCTAACTATAAATAAACCCTTAATATGACATGACTGACTTTAATTGTAGGAAAAACCTAAATTTCCCCGATTGAAACCCTAAATTAGAATCTTAAATTGGCATTTATCCTAAGTCTAACCCATTAGTTTCATTTTATTTGGTTAAAAGTGTGAAACCGAACCTAGTCCAAGAAAAATAGACGTCCAATTCCTATTCGTCTTTCCCCACGAATGCTCCTTACCTTTTCTTGTTCATTCATTCTTGGTCATGTGTTTAGATTTTGTCCATGCTCTCCATTACCATGCCAACAGAGAGAGGAAGGGAAAGTAAGAGATGCATGCGTTTGTTGTCTATTTGTTCTCTATATGTGATCATGGGAATAGCCTTTTGCTTTAAACACTGTGAGATTTGAAGATTCTTCTTGTTGTTCCTATAACACAGAGGTGAAATCAGATGAACTTTAGGGAGACATACTCTATGAAGTCACAGGTGCTTTAGAGAGGGATATGCTGTGGAGATTAATAAAGGAAGAAAAAGAGTTACGCTGAACTGAGAGAGAGAATTGGTAATAGATTTGATGCACAAAGCAAGGCAGAAATTAGAAAAGGGGGATTTTGCCTGTTTCATAGCTGAGAGAGAATTTGAGGCTGAATTGAAAGACATTTTGACATATGGAGAGAGAAAGGAACTGATGGGGATGCACCAAGAAGAATCGAAGGAAATGCAGAGAGGGATCTAGTGAGAGATATGCAGAAAGTGCATACACTCAGAGAGAGATGGATATTCATCAGTTGCGACACAGAGAGTGTTAGAGACGGATGATGGCGGATTTGATTTGCTTTTGTTCGTCTCCACCTCATCCAAGGCATTATTTATTTTTGCTATAGTGTATGGGTTCAATATATGTTGTTCATCGCCCGCAAGAATGAGCAGAGCTATGAGAAATGGCACTGTTGTGAGTTCATAGGTAGCTGCGGAGAAAGGACAATAGATAGATTCGATCGTAGAGAGAGAGAGAGAGAGAGAGAGAGAGAGAGAGAGAGAGAGGAACTGAGATGACGTAGAGAGAAATCGATGGTGCCCGAGAGAATTCAGAGTTCAGAGTTGAGAGAGAGAGAGAGAGAGAGAGAGAGAGAGAGAGAGAGAGAGAGAGAGAGAGAGAATGACGCAGGCTGCAAGTTAGTGCTATTGTCCATCTCAGAGAGAGAGAGAGAGAGAGAGAGAGAGAGAGAGAGAGAATCGTAGAAATCATGTTGTTCTCTGATCAAAATCTGGCACTGCGAGGTCAATTGCGGTGATGGCTACGACATATTGCAGATGGAGAAGTCGTTCCGGGTAGAGAGACTAGAGGTGTACCTGAGCATGAATGCAATGGAGAGAGAGAGAGAGAGAGAGAGAGAGAGAGAGAGAGAGAGAATGGAAACCGTAGCACAGACGGGGAAGCTCATGAAGGAGAGAGAGAGAGAGAGAGAGAGAGAGAGAGAGAGATCTCGATGGTTCATCCATCTATAGCCGACCTTTTTTATGCTTATAGATAGGATGCTTTAAGATATCAAATTTGCAAAGAAGAAATTTTTCGAGATTCCCTTTTGCAAAGTTCATTTGGGTCAACTCTGCTTTAAACTAATGATTTATGAGACAAGTGTGAATGACCCGTAAGCTCCTGCATTGAGTATGGGGACGTGCTATTGGTGATTAATGAGATAATTCTGTCAGCTACTTTCCAATATTAGATTCCCTCTAAAGGGCACGAAAAGTATTTGGTAGCATTGCTTTGATAGTAATTGAAGTATTGGACAAAAGGAATATCTGAATAACAATTTGGAGATAAAATCACTAGAGTTTAATGCCCAATGTGTCATCATGGTTTTTGTCAACAACTTGTCACAAATCTTGATATCATATAATTATCAAGCTGAACTGAATACACAGAATGCATAAGCAATAAATCAATCACGTAAGTTTGCAATTGAATGGAGTTCAATATAACAAAAAGAAGCAAGTTCAATCCCTAAAATGGAAGAAACAAGAGTAAACCAAGGCAAAAATAGAACAAAAACACCATCAAGAAAACCAATTTTGAAACTTCCAAGCATAAATATGACTATATAGTCGTCATTCTTCTAGGTATTTTTTTTCTTTTTCATAAATTGTATATATTTGAGCAAACGAAATCAAAAGACGATAAACTATCGATCTTAGTCATGGATGTCCTTTTTTTCTTGAAGTGTATGAAGGTGTACTCTTAAGAAGCATCATGGCCACGACAATCAGATCGTTTTTTTTATGTGCATATGTGGAACATCTATGTTAAATGACATGTAATTAGATGAAATATATCTAAGCCAATTTAGATTCATTTTGCTAGTACTAAAATTATACCCCCCGTGAATTTTTTTCTCCATGCCCAGACTCTCATGATTTGAGGAGTATTGCTCAAAGCAAAGTAAAGAAATTCCCATGATTTGCTGAGAAGCTTAAAGATTGAGGATCGAAGACCAAAGATCAAAGTAAAGTGAAGACCATTTGCAAAGACCGAAGTCAAAGCTCATGGTTGACTTCTCGCACTATAGCGGGAAGTCTATATTGTATTCAAACGATCCGCACTATATCGGCATATTGTATCATCGATCCACACTGTAGCGGAAATCATTGTATTATTGAGATTCATTGGAGGACATCATTTGTATTTACATTGTATCATTGAGCATAGCTATTTCATTCCAAACTGTATTTCGATTGTTCATCCACGAGGACTACATCCCACACGTGTGAGCTTTCCCTTGTCTCTTCCGAGGATGAGGGACCACGATGTAGATAACAATCACTGTATGAGGGGCGAGGCACCCAACATGCAGACGCCCCTTGCCGAACAAGGGAGAATGATGCACCCGAAGGGGCCTGATCCAACCCCGCATCGCTCTCCCTTCCTCAGACCTTCCTTCGCTTTCTAACACCTAAACCCGACGTGAAGCAAGGTAGTTGCGTAGTGATCCTCGACGTGCAACCCACTCCTTTGTTGAGATATCAAGCTCAACATGTGATGATCCAGGATGACTCCTATCAGTTTTTTGTTTCTCTGACAGGTATAGTGGTCACGCCGATATATGTCAGGGATACTTCATTGAGCTTTGTTACATTTATCTACCGAGAGTGATGGCACATTTGTTTCTTGCCAGCTCACTCACTCACGAACATTAGTTTTTTTCTTATGTAGTGGTCTTTATATATTGCACTTGTTGTATATTTGTTTGATGTCATTCTTGTACATTCCTTTTTATGTAATAGAAGAAGAAGAAGAAGATCATTCTTCCTTGCCTCAATCTGAGTGTGTGCTTCTCTTTGATTGTGAGAGTGTGTGTGAGCTCTCTTTCTTATCTCCTTCCTCATGACATGGTATCAGAGCCAGCGTGGCTGTAGAGAGCTCGTGGAGAAGGCGACGATGAAGAGTACGCAACAAGGCGTGGAGGAAACGCGATTCACAAACGACCTCCATTTGCTCAGATCAAAGTTTTGGAGCCATCTCGACCTCCATTTTAGAAACTGTAACCTGCGCCGTGTTTGGCAACACTGATATATTTGAGATCCAGAATTTCAAGCGATTCTGTGTACTGTTGATACATGAAAAGTGTGTTTTTCTGAGATCAAAGTATCACGTCATAGTGCAACAGTGTTCAAGCAGAAGTGCTGCTTGTAGTGTTTTGCAATGTCGTGAATTGCTACAGAAATGGCAAACGTAGATGGAATGAGTGAGCTTATGAGCGATAAGATGGAAAAGAACAACTTCCATGCTTGGAGATTCAGAATGACAAATTTCCTGATGGGAAAAGGCTATTGGAAGTACATCGAAGGAGAGAACAAAAATGCTCCACAGTTGCCAGATAAGAATCGGACTGTAGAAGAGTTAAGAGCATATGAGGAATGGAATCAAGGAGCACAAAAGGTAATGTACTGGCTATCTGTTAGCATACAGGATAGCATGATTGGCACATACAAGACGCCAAGACTCTGAAAGAGGCTTGGAACAATTTGGTCACATTGTACAAGACCAATACAAAGTCATGGAAGTTGCAACTCGAGAACGAGCTGCATACATTGAAAAAAAGAGCATGTCGGTAAGTGACTACACTCTGAAAATAAAAAGCATATGTCAGTCACTTGCATCTATTGGCGTCAATGTAGATAATGATGATAAGGTGGAAGTGTGCCTTCGTGGTTTAGGAGCTACATATAAGCAGTTCAGAACTTCTATACAGACCAAGGAAAATATTCTGAATTTTGCTGATTTGGTATCCATGCTGATTATTGAAGAAAAGAATCTTGGTGAGGATTCAAACTCCCAAGGAAAGCCCACTTCTGAGCAGGTATTCTACTTCGACAGAGGAAGAGGTAGAGGAAGAGGTTTTGGAAATGGAACAGGAAACAGTAACCAAGATCAAGGTCAACAACAGAATCATGCACGAGGAAGAGAACAATTTCGAGGCAGGGGGAGCCAAAGAGATCGCAAAACTTTCCAAAGAAATGATTCAGGTAATGATAGTAAAGGATGATGGAATTGTGGTAAACCTGGACACTTTGAATGTGATTGCAGGTTGAAGAATCAAAATAATAGAAGGAAGCAAAACAACTATGCATCCACAAGTATAGATGATTGTGAGAAGCTGTTCATGGTTCAACATCACATGATGAATACGATGTCTGCTGGTGTTTCAAAATCGAATGATAATGGCTGGTATGTTGATTAAGGTGCTTCAAATCACATGACCAGTCATGTCGAATGGTTTAGTACTTTGCAGAAATTGCGAGTTCCTAGATATGTTGAAACAGGTGATGACACATCACATCCTATTGAGCATACATGAAACATAGCACTATCTATGGAGGATGGAAAGTTAAAACATCTTGCTGATGTGCTGCATGTTCCAAATATAATAAACAATCTGGTTTTTGTTGGACAAATGGTTGACCAGGGATTACAAGTCAGGTTCAATGCTGATGGATTATATGTAGAAGAGTAAAAGTAGGATGGACAATTGGTTGCCAAAGGAAATAAAGTGGGCAGGATGTTCACCTTAAATGTAAAGATTCCTGAAATGAATGCAGCCATGTTTGCAAAAGGTGCAGGAGTTATTGCAGATATAGAGATGTGGCAGAAATGGATTGGACATGCAAACTTGCAAAGGCTGAAATTGATGCAGTCAAAGGAGATTGTCCATGGACTACCAAATTTCAAAGTTGCAGAAATGCAAAAGGTATGTGCAGCATGTCAATTTGGTAAAGAATCAAGAGCATCATTTCCACATGACAAGCATGTTAGTGAGAATGTACTAGAAATAGTACATACAGATGTTTGGGGTCCAGCAAAGACCACATCTATGGGTGGCTGCAGGTTTTATGTTACTTTCATTGATGATCATACTCGCAAAGTATGGGTATATTTCATGAAAGAAAAGAGTGAGGTGTTCACTCACTTCCAGAACTTTAAAGCTATGCTAGAAAAGAAGACAGGGAAGTACATCCAGACATTAAGATCTGATGGAGGAGGTGAATACATGTCAAATGAGTTCAGCAGTTTTCTAAAAAATCATGGAATTCGGCGTCAGTTTTCATGCAAGTACACACCACAACAGAATGGTTTTGCTGAATGCAAAAATAGACATATTGCAGAAATAGCAAGAGCCTTGATGGCTAAAAAGAATATGCCTGATCGTTATTGGGCCTAATCTGTTCATACTGCTGCATATATCATGAATAAAACTCTGACTACTGTTGTACATCAAGTTACACCTGAGGAGAAGTTTACAAGTAAAAGTCAAACTTATCAAATCTCAAAGATTTTGGCTGTATTGCATATGTACATGTTCCAGATGAGTTGAGGATGAAGCTTGATCCAAAAGTAGAAAAATGTGTCTTCATTGGATACTCCCTTGAGCAAAAAGATTACAAATGTTATAACCCACTCACACGACAGGTGAAGGTGAGCAGAGATGTGGTATTTGATGAAATGTCAAGCTTCTATACAGATGCCAAAGAAGGTCTGAATCTTGAACCAAATGACAAAGAAAATGCTGAAAAATCAAGTGCAGAATCGCAAGTTTTGAGTGGATTGGGTGCATCACCAACCAATAGTTCCAACTCAAATCCATGGAGTGGAAGATTGCATGGAAACTTCAATCCAACAAATTCATCAAATACATGCAAGAAAGGTAAAGAAAAGCTTTCTGCAAGTCATAAAACATGTGCAGGTTTTGAAGACATTGATGGAGATTCAAGCGGTTCAGAAAAGTCTTGATGAGGAACTTGGATTGCCCTCTGCAAAGACTCCAAGAGTAAGAAGGGCACATGCACATGATACAAGGAGAAGTGACCGAGGACCAAGAAGATCTGGGAGGATGCGGAATTCAGTGCAACGATTGACATATGATAGTTACATGGCTTGCCATTGTCCCTACATGACAAATGTAATACAAGATGTTGAACCTTCTTGTTTTGAAGATGCAATTGGTAGTGCAGATTGGGAAAAAGCTATGGATGAGGAGATGGCTGCACTTTAGGGAAATGATACATGGAAGCTGGTTCCATTGCCGCAAGGAAAGAAACCCATAGGCTGCAAATGGGTTTACAAGGTAAAGAATAATGCTGATGGTAGCATAAGCAGGTATAAAGCACGATTGGTAGCTAAAGGATATGCACAGACATATGGCATTGATTATGAGGAAACATTCATCCCTGTGGCAAAAATGTCTACTGTCAGAACACTTGTTGCATTAGCTACAACAAAAGGATGGACTTTGCATCAGATGGATGTGAAGAATGCTTTCCTACATGGTGAGTTACAAGAAGAAGTATATATGCACCAACGACAAGGATATGAAGATTAAAAGCATCTAGAATATGTTTTCAGGTTTCCAAAGGCATTGTATGGGCTGAAGCAAGCCCCTCGTGCATGGCATGCAAGGATTGCTGATTACTTAACCAGCATTGGGTTTTCTATGTGTGATGCAGATCACTCACTATATGCAAGGAAGGTTGATGATGGCATCACTATTGTGGCTATTTATGTTGATGACCTGATTGTAGGTGGTGATAATGAAGGAAGCATCAAAGAGGTAAAGCAAATTCTTATGCAGGAATTTGACATGAAAGATCTTGGTGTACTGCGCTATTTCTTGGGCATTGAGTTTATACATACAGAAACATGTATATGGATGTCGCAAAGGCAATATGCCTTGAATATGCTCCAAAAGTATGGTATGGCTGATTATAAGACAATTTCTATGCCATTAGATCAGAATTTGAAGTTGGATGCTACATCAGTTGAAGCATTGGAAAATGCTACTATGTACAGGAAAATTGTGGAAAGTCTTGTATATCTCACAATTAAAAGGCCTGATCTAAGCTATACTGTTGGAATTGAAAGTCAGATTATGCAGGTTCCCAGGAAGCCACATTTGGATGCTCTGAGATGCACTCTACGTTATGTGAGTGCTACTTTGGATTATGCATTCTTTTATGAGGCTGGTGTAGATTTGCAGGTTTATGGATACACGGATGCAGATTGGGTTGGTAGCATTCCAGATAGAAGATCTACTAGTGGTTTTCTACTCTCACTTGGGATTGCAATTGTTACATGGAGCAACAAGAAGCAACCCATTCTTGCTTTGTCAAGTACAGAGGTGGAGTATAGAGGTGCTGCAATGGCAGCATGTGAGGCATCATGGTTGGAGATGCTACTTGCAGATTTAGGTGTGGAAGTGCAAAAGCCTATCATTATCTATTGTGATAATCTTAGCAGCATACAATTAGCACGGAACCCTATTTTTCATGCCAAAACTTCATAATCAAGCCAGCTATAGGTATGTGCATGTTGTTAGTGCACTGGGATGGGCTAGTAGGTGGGTGGAACCACCTTGTTCGGGTGATCAAGGCCACGAGCTAACACTAGTTTTATCATAGGCCTGACCTATCTATTGTCATGCACTTGCATGGGTTAATGGGCGGGTGGAGTCACTCTGGTCGGGTGGTCAGAGCCACGAGCTGACGTCGATTTCAGGTAGGACTGATGTTGTCTATGTCATGTGCTATGTTGGGTCGATAGATAGGTGGGGTAAACTTGGCCGGGCGGATAAGTCCATGAGTCACACCTAGTTTGGACATAGGCTGACTTGTGAAAATAAAAAAATAAAAAGAAAAGTGCTCAGCTAAGATGAAGTGAAAAATAAAAGAAAAGAAAAAGAAAGAGGAAAAGAAAAATGGAAAAGTAAAAGAAAGGAAAACAATCTGATGGAGAGTTGGATAGTAGGAGATAAATAGGGGAAACAAGGCATATTCTACAAACTGGGTTAGTATAAGCTTAGTATATGCTAGTACTTAGGATAAGTTGCTCGATCTGAACGAGTTGAACAAATAGAAGATATAGGAAGCCAACAATTTATTCACATGATTACTTATCCGATTGCAAAAGCGAAAACATAGTATGACATTTATGAAGCTTGCATCTGCTTTATTTTCTAAAATTTGTACTAATCTTTATAAAGTTGCATGGAGCACATGAGATCATGTTTCAATTTTGAAAAGAAAGACATAAAAATTAGAAAGAGTTTTCAAAAGAATCTCGATACGCTTCTATTGTATTTTGCAGGTTGGCCCATTGGGACGATGTGTAGGTTTAGTGGGGGTGGATGTCGGGATGAAATCTCTCAAGAAAGTGTACATCAAATTTTTTTCAAGTTCATTGTTTTTTTGGTCTTGGTGTGATGTTTCAACCGAGAAAGAGTTGTAAACTGTGCATGTTTCTGTTGATTTACTTGGTTATGAGATGCAAAATAGGTTTGAACTTTGAAATCCCTTGAAAACCCGAGTTATACCCCATGAAAACCTAACCTAGATCCTTAGAAACCCTTGGAGTTTAGGTCCTAACAATAAATAAACTCTTAATCTCACATGCCTGACTTTAATTGTAGGCAAAACCTAAATTTCTCCGATTGAAACCGTAGATTAGAACCTTAAATTGGCATTTACCCTAAGTCTAACCCATTAGTTTCATTTAATTTTATTACAAGTGTGAAACCAAACCTTGGTCCAAGAAAAATAAAAAGGGAAAAAGAAAAAGATCCAAAAATAGAAAAAGAAGAATTGGAAAAACAAAAAGAAGAAAAACCGAAATAGAAATAAGAGATGGGATTTTCCCAAAATAGGAGATGAACATGCAGGGAGCTGGAAATAGAAAGTTTCACAAGGGAGGTTAGAAGATTCTAGAGAAAAGTCTTAGGGGCGGGGAACCTATAAATAGACGTCCAATTCCTATTTGTCTTTCCCCACAAATTTTTTTCTCAAGGTATGCTCCTTACCGTTTCTTGTTCATTCATTCTTGGTCATGTTTCTAGTTTTTGTCCATGCTTTCCATTACCATGCCAATAGATAGAGAAAGAGAAAGTAAGTGATGCATGCTTTTGTTGTCTATTTGTTCTATATATGTGATCATGGGAATAGCCTTTTGCTTTAAACATAAGGAGATTCGACGATTCTTCTTCTTGTTCCTATTACACATAGAGAAGAAACCAGATGAACTTTAGAGAGAGATAATCTGTGAAATCAAAGATTCTTTAGAGAGGGATACACTATGGAGATTAATAAAGGAAGAAAAAGAGTTACGTTGAACTGAGAGAGAGAGAGAGAACTGGTAATAGATTTGATGCACAAAGCACGGAAGAAGTTAGAAAAGGGGGATTTTTCCTATTTTGTAGCTGAGAGAGAATTTGAGGCAAAATTGAAAGACATTTCGACATATGGAGAGAAAGGAACGAATGGCGATGCAGCAGGCAGAATCGAAGGAAATGCAGAGAGGGATCTAGTGAGAGATATGCAAAAAGTGCAGACACTCAGAGAGAGACGGATCTTCATCGGTTGCAACACAGAGAGTGTCAGAGACAGACGATGGCGGATTTGCTTTTTTCCATCCCCACCTCATCCAGGGAATTATTTATTTCTGCTATAGTGTCTCGGTTCAATATGTGATGTTCATCGCCTGCAAGAATGAGTAGAGCTATGAGAGATGGCACTGTTCTGAGTTCGGAGGTAGCTATAGAGAAAGGTGTTGAGCCCATCAAATTCATATTGATCAAAGTCAACTATAGTCAAAGTCAACCACCATCAAAGTCAAAGGTCAACATTAGTGAAGTCAAAGTGTTCAAAATCAGGTGCCAAGGTGCACAGGTAGTGCACAATTAATTGTTCACAAAGGGTAAAATTGCAAAAAGTTGGTTGCAGGTTGTAGAGGTATTTCTATAACTCTCTAAAGTTCAAAGTGTTTTAAAGTGTTTTAGAAGGTTTAGGTGAACCCTCTCTTAGGTGCACATTTGAAGAATTAGAAGGCAAAATGTCAAGGTATGTGAAGCGGTAGTGTACGCAGAAGTGAAAGTATGGCCCCCCAATTAAAATTTTTGTTTTAGTCTAAAGTCACTATAGGACAAAACATGGATTCGTTGGCTGCCCACTTTTGGAGACAATCTTGGGACATCAAAGTGAGCACCAAGATACTCTTGCAGTTAGGAGTGTACCTTAACCGACACTCAAATCAAGGCAAGGCATTATTCTTCAAGAACTAAGCAAGGTGAGCATAGTCTAGACTAAGGAAGAGAGAGAAGTGCAAGGGATACATAGTGTGCGATGCAGAGAAGTGAAGTGCAAGGTGTGCATGAAGAGTGACTAAGAAGTGTGCAGAGAAGTGCTAAGCATACCACCAAAGATTCCAAGGTCCCATTGAAGCTGTGCGCGTGCCGACAAAAGGTGTCCATCCCTCCCCCTATTGGAAGCTTGAGTGCAAGGTGTGCACAAGCCCAAGCTTGGAGAAGGTGTAGGTCTAGTGTAGAGAAGGCTAGTGCAACAAGAACCTTGGGTATTTTGTACTTTGTGATTCTGCACTCTCTCGGATTTGCGCACAAAGCATTGGATTGTATTGTGCATGACCATTCTATTTTTTCCTCCTTATAAGCAATCGATAGAGGCTTCCAATGTCTGTATGTTTCTTTTTATCTTTCCCTTTTCTCCTACAAACACTCAAAGCTTTCTGCACAAGAATCCCCCAACAAAATTTTGCATGCACGATGGGACACAAGGGAATTTGAGCATAGGAGAAGAAATATTGTAGTGTGGAGAAGCATTATTCAAGTGCAGACAGTACTACTTCATTGGGTTAAGAGGTAAACCTTTTTATCAATTATCTCATCCTAAGAGGATTGTGAACAGCTCATGACTGCAACCCAGTCTCAAACATTGAGGGTCACTTGCAAAGCAAAAAGGAGGAAGGCTCTTAGAAGATCCTCTAGTCCACTGTTGTCAACATCATTAGTAAAGAACATGGAAGGTCAGGTTGATTTGGAGACTTTACTTTCTAGACTGAATATAAAATTTCCATCTTTCAAAGGTTTAGCTTAGGAAGATCCGAACGAGCACATTAGGAGATTCTTAGCATTATGCAAAACAAGAGGTTTGATGGGAAGAGAGGATGCGTGTTTGATACTCTTTCCTGCCACATTAGAAGGGTTACCAGATAGATGGTTCAACCAATTTGCTGAAAACCATTTCACCACTTGGTATTTAATGAAAGATGCATTCAAAACTCAGTTCCAACATGGGAATACCACAGACATAATCATAGAGGAACTAGAGAATTTGAGAGTAGGTCCTATGAAACGTATCTAGAGTTTGTAACTAGGGCCAAGGCACTAATGTCTAAGTTGCCAGATCCTCCACATGATTTCTTTATTAAGAAATGGTTAGCTAAACCACTTCTAGTAACTACGCAATGTAGATTCAAGGAGCTAGTGTTGCCAACAGCCTCCATGGAAGAATTTATCAATACAGCTACTAGATTGGAACAAATCAGACAACAGTATGGGGCAAGCTCTTCCAACTTGTCATATCCTACAGAACCTAAAGATCCAGTAATTCAACTAAGGAAAGAGCTTGAGGGCTTAAAAAGGAATAAGCCCCATAAATAGGAGGATAATGTTGTGACTCAGTTGAGGAGGGAAATTGAAGCATTGAAGCTACAAAAGGAAGAGGAAGCCCAAGCAGAAGAACTAGCTCAACTTCGACAAGAGTTGTAGGAACTCAAAGGGAGTGGCATCAAAAGTGGGCTATGGTGTACCATGTGCAGCAAGCAAGGTCATGTAGTAAGTGAATGTCCTTTGTTAAGTGTAACTTGCCAGCTATGCAGGAAAGGTGTTCATGAGGACCATTAATGTCAGTCAAGAGGAATGCTTGCAACAACATATTGGACACAAGGAGGAGCCCTACCACCAGGTAATGTGATGGCGGTTGCACCTAATCAAGGTAATAGTTACAACCCTAGACATAGGGATAACTTTGGAAAAAGGCCAAGGAGGCCAATTATTTGTTTCAAATGTGGAGAATGTGGGCATTACCAAAGTAAGTGCACTGTGCCAGAAAATGCCCCTCCTTGCAAGAACTTCCCAGAGGCCGGATACCACTATACTAATTGTTGTCCTAAGAACCAAGCATCTTCATCTGGGCCCCAAATTCAAATGATTTCTGTGTGCAAAGAAGAAATGGTAGATCAAGTCAATGTGCCATCACCATCTACTAGGGTGGTGCACTTAGAAGAAATTGAATCTTTTATAGTGCACACAAGACGCAAGGGGAAGGCTCAAATAGTAATAGGTCAAGAATCAAGGATTAATGGATTGAACAAAGACAAAGAGACATCTGAAGACAAAGCCACAACATGTGCAGATACAAGGCAAGAAGAAAATCTCATAGGTACCAGTGATGCCATTGGACATGCATTCAATAGGTCTCATGAGGATTTTGATAAGTCAATTGGAGCCCATGCTCTTAAGGAATCAAAAGCTTCCAGACTACTCAACTCCATGAAAAAGGAGGTTAGTATTTTTTATTTAATAAAGATGGATGGAAAATTCAAGTCAAAACGCTTGCAGATAATTGATGAGGCTTCCACAACAAGTTTAGTGGCAAAGGCTGTTGTTATGCATAAAGATAAAAGTGTAGGGGAAGCAACCCTTATAGATTATAAAAGCCCTTGGCTAACAGTCTCTATCAAAGGTCATGACTTTGAAGGAGTCATTGTAGATGGTGGTTTTGGCATTAACTTGATGCCTAAACGTACCATGAAAAAGATTGGACTACACCCTTCAAGACCTACGAACTTCATTTGTAACACTAGCAGACCAAAGCATAGTAAGGCCTATGGGAGTGGTCCCTGGAGTTCCAGTCAAGATACAAGGTACCATCTTTAACTCGGATTTTGTTGTTTTAAGGCTACCTCAGGTAGAAGGAAGTTTCCCTCTGTTAATTGGGAGACCTTGGTTAAGGCATGCCAATGTACTACATGGCTGGGGTAAGGACACAATGTGGGTAAAGCAAGAGGGGAAAGAGTTACAGCAAATATTTTTAGAAGAAGGTTCAGACAACCAAAGACATACCACCATAATGCAGATAACTGGTATTTTTATGGAAGAAGAATTGTTGGACAACCCAGACACAGATCTATTTGAAGGAGCAAATTTATATGAAGATGAAAACATGTTGGCTTGGCTCCATGCAGAAGAACCATCTTCTTGCTATGGAATTTTTCCAAACTCAAGTAGAGAAGAAGCATATGAAGAAAAAGAGGACATCATTCAGGTTACTGACTCGAGTGAGATAGTCTCAGTGAAAGGCCATTGAAGAGAGAAGAAAAGAAAAGCCCTTAAGTGCAGCAGTGACGAAGCTACTTCAAATCCTATATCAAGGGCTAGTTTGTTACGGATATTGGTATGGATATCATCTGTTATGTCAATTTTTATGATAGTAAGTGCAGGGATTTATAAAGATTTGGAAGGAGTACCTGCAAGTCTTTGGAAATAGAGGGTTCCATTGGATGAAGAAGCTAGAATAGTAAAAATGAAATTTGTAGATTAAGTTATAAAGTTGTTGAAACAAAGATACAAAAGATGGAGTATGGAGGAGATAATATTCTAATGAAGGATTTAGGGTACCCCTATCAAATGGTCAGTGTGTCCAATAAGAAGATAAAAAAAATGAAGTGCAATACAATTGGAGATTATGGAGGAGTTTCTCTTAGTCAACATATCAAGGCTCAAGGCCTATCATCAACACAACTGAAGATTTATGGATCACCTTGAACTTGCAAAATTTGTCGAGGTTGTACATAGCCTTCTCATGTCATTAGTAGCTTTTATCCATTTTCATGCTTGTTCTTTGAATTTTTTGCAAATTTGGCAACCCTTTCATAGCCCTTTGCATAAGTATAATTTTTGGAAATTTTTGGGAATTTATCAAGCATTTTTAGAATTTTTTCTATCACGTTTTCATCTTTTTCCATGCCTTTTTCTTAACTTAATGGACATATAAAGGAAGCTCTCTGTGGTTTTGAGTGGAAAAATGGCTTATAAATGTGATGGAAATTTTTTGGGAAATTTTCCTGAATTTTTTGTAATTTGTTTGAATTTTTTTGGATTTTCTTAGGATTTTTCTTTTTAATTTCAGGGTATTTTTAACCAAAAAAAGGGCCCCTAGAGGCTATATTTATTTTTTCCAAAAAAAGCCCTCCCCCCCTCTCTCTCTCTCTATCCCCCCCCGACCCCCCCTCCACTAGTTTGTTATGGATACTGGTATGGATATCATCTTTTATGTCAATTTTTATGATAGTAAATGTAGGGCTTTATAAAGATTTGGAAGGACTACCTGAAAGTCTTTGGAAATAAAGGGTTCCATTGGATGAAGAAGCTGGAATAATAAAAATCATATTTTGTAGATTAAGTTATAAACTTGCTAAAACAAAGATACAAAAGATGCAGTATGGAGGAGATAATATTCTAATGAAGGATTTAGGGTACCCCTATCAAATGGTCAGTGTGCCCAACAAGAAGAAAAAAAAAATGAAGTGTGGTAGAACTGGAGATTATGGAGGAGTTTCTCTTAGTCAACATATCAAGGCTCAAGGCCTATCATCAACACAACTGAAGATTTATGGATCACCTAGGACTTGCAAAATTTTTCTAGGTTGTACATAGCCTTCTCATGTCATTAGTAGTTTTTTCCCATTTTCAAGCTTGTTCTTTGAGTTTTTAGCAAATTTAGCAACCCTTTCATAGCCCTTTGCATAAGTACAATTTTTTGAAATTTTTGGGAATGTTTCAAGTATTTTTAGAATTTTTCTAGCCCTTTTTCATCTTTTTCAATGCCTTTTTCTTAATTTAATGGACATATAAAGGAATCTCTCTGTGGTTTTGACTGACAAAATGGGTAAGAAATGTTGGTAAAATTTTTGGGAGTTTTTCTTAATTTTGGTGTAATGTTTTTGGATTTTCTTAGCATTTTTCTTTATAATTTCAAGGTATTTTTAACAAAAAAAGGTCCCCTAGAGGCTATATTTATTTTTTCCAAAACAAACCATCTCTCTCTCTCTCTCTCTCTCTCTCTCTCTCTCCCCCTCCTGCCCCTATTTTATTTTTATATTTATTTTATTTTTATTTCATTTTATTTATTTTAATTTATTTATTCTTTTTTATTTCTTTTGTTTATTTCTTTATTTATTTAATTTATTTCATATATTTTGGCACCTCTAGACTCATATTTTGGCTTATTTTTTCCAAAATCCCAATTTTTCTCTGACTTTTGGTCACAACCCACATGTTTTGAGCACATTTCTCTCGTGTTTTTAATTCCACACATGGTCCACATGGTCTATTCTCACTTTATTTTACCATATGTTTCATACTTTCCCATATGCACCCTCTATAGCTTTCTTGTTTTATCTTTTCGGCCCTCTCGAGACCCCATACTCCTACTCCCTCACCCTCCCTTTACCCTTCTGCCCAGCCACATGCTTACCCCTGCCCGCCTATCCATCTCAGCCCCTTCAGCCCTCCCTTTCCCCTCCTTCATACCCTCCATTTTCCCTCCTTTAATTTTCCATGCAAAATTTACACAGGTAGTGCACAATTAATTGTTCACAAAGGGTAAAATTGCAAAAAGTTGGTTGTAGGTTGCAAAGGTATTTCCATAACTCTCTAAGGTTCAAAGTGTTTTAAAGTGGTTTAGAAGCTTTAGGTGAACCCTCTCTTAGGTGCACATTTGAAGAATTAAAAGGCAAAATGTGAAGGTATGTGAAACGACAACATACGCAGAAGTGAAAGTATGGCCCCCCAATTAAAATGTTTGTTTTAGTCTAAAGTCACTACACGACAAAATAGGGATTCGTTGGTTGCCCACTTTTGGAGACAATCTTGGGACATCAAGTGAGCACCAAGATACTCTTGCAGTTAGGAGCATACGTGAAGTGACACTCAAATCAAGGAAAGACATTATTCTTGAAGAACTAAGCAAGGTGAGCATAGTTTAGACTAAGGAAGAGAGAGAAGTGCAAGGGACACACAGTGTGCGAGGAAGCTTGAGTGCAAGGTGTGCACAAGTGCAAGCTTGGAGAAGGTGGAGGTCTGGTGTAGAGAAGGCCAGCAACAACAAGAACCTTGGGTATTTTGTACTTTGTGATTGTGCACTCTATGGGATCTGCACAAAAAGCATTGGATTGTATTGTGCATCACCATTGTATATTTTCCTCCTTATAAGCAATCAATAGAGGCTTCCAGTGTTTGTATCTTTCTTTTTATCTTTCCCTTTTCTCCTACAAACACTCAAATCCCTTTCTACAGAATCCCCCAACAAAAGGACAACAGACAGATTCGATCATAGAGAGAGAGAGGAATTGAGGCGATGCAGAGAGAAATCGATGGTGCTCGATAGAGTTCAGAGCTTAGAGAGAGAGAGAGATAGAGAGAGAGAGAGAATGAAGCAAGCTGCAAGTCAATGCCGTTGTCCATTTAGAGAGAGAAAGAGAGAGAGAAATAGAGAGAGAGAGAAAGAGAGAGAATTATAGAAATCATTTCATTCTCTGACCAAAATCTAGCGCTACAAGGTCAATTGCAATGATGGCTATGACATATTGCAGATGGAGAAGTCGTTGCAGGCAAAGAGAGAGGTGTACCTAAGTGTGAATTCCATGGGGGGGAGGGAGAGAGAGAGAGAGAGAGAGAGAGAGAGAGAGAGAGAGAGAGAGAGAGAGAGAGAGAGAGATAGATGCAAAGATGGCTGCACAACGAGGCTGAAGAGTTGACATGAGAGAACACAAGAGGCAAAGAGAGAGAGGGGGGAGAGAGAGAGAGAGAGAGAGAGAGAGAGAGAGAGAGAGAGAGAGAATGGAATCCGTAGCGTAGACGGTGAAGCTCAGGAACGAGGCAAAGGGGGGAGGGAGAGAGAGAGAGAGAGAGAGAGAGAGAGAGAGAGAGAGAGAGAGAGAGAGAAAGAGACATAGAGAGAGAGAGATCAGGGCAGTTCATCCATCTGTTACTAACCTTTTTTGTGCTTATACATAGGGTGCTTTAAGATATTAGATTTGCAACGAAGAAATTTTTTGAGATTCCCTTTGAGAGAGTTTATTCTAGTCAACTCTACTTTGCATGAATGATTTGTCAGACAAGTGTGAACGACCCATAAGTTCTTGTGTTGGGTATAGGGACTTGTTGTTGGTGATTAGTGAGATCGTTCTATCAACTACTTTCCAATATTAGATTCCCTCTAAAGGGCACAAAAATTATTTAGTAGTATTGCTTTGATAGTAATTGAAGTATTGGACAAAAGGAATATGTGAATAACAATTTGGAGATAAAATCACGAGAGTTTAATGCCCAATGTGTCATTACGGTTTTTGCTAACAACTTTTCACAAATCTTGATCTCATATAATGTTGAACTCAATACACAAAATGCATAAGCAATAAATCAATCATGTAAGTTTGCAATTGAACAGAGTTCAATATAACAAAAAGAAGCAAGTACAATCCTTAAAATGAAAGAAACAAGAGTAAACCAAGGCAAAAATAGAACAAAAACACCATCAAGAAAACCAATTTTGAGACTTCCAAGCATAAATATGACTATATAGTCGTAATTCTTCTATATTTTTAGTGAAGTCCCATTTTCAACCTGACTGAGTGGATAGGAAACCTGTTTTGAGGCAAAGAGTTGCTAAACCCATACTACCCCGAATTGCACTTTTGATAGCTCATTTGAAATCTATTAGTGTCTTGTTTTAGTGACCAAAGTCTCAAGTTCATTGCATTTTTCAGTTGATACAAATTTTCATTTTAAGGTTCAGGCTGTAGGTGAAGGTCTTGATCCTAAGAAGGTCTTCTACACTTTTTGCTGCGCATAGGAGAGGAATTCTCCAACAATTGGTATCAAAGCATTGGAATTTGAAGAGGCAAAGCATTGGAACTAAAGTACAAGAAAGGAGAAGCTAGAAATCAAGGGGGAGCTTTGTGAATTTAATACAAAGAGCCAGAACATAATTGAGGTAAACTTCAAACTTGGAAGTCTTCAATGGCTGATTTAGGACAACACGTTGGGAATTTAGATAAAGATAATTTTCACTCTTGGAGGTATAGAATGACAAATTACCTTAAAGGTAAAGGTTTATGGAGTCTAGTTATTAGAGACGATCCACAACTAGTGGACCTTCAAGATCCCAACATTACTCTAGCACAAAGGAGGCAATTTGCTGATTTGGAAGCGAGGAATCAAAGGGTGATGTTCCTCATTTCACAAGTTGTTTCTAACACTATGATGCCTAGAGACAGCCAAGGAAGTTTGGGAATCATTTGACAAGGTGTATGCTACCTCAACAAGGTCTCGGAAGATGCAACTCAAGAACAAGTTCAACAACATGAAGAAAAGCTCAAACCAAAGCATTAGTGAGTATACGTTGAAGATCAAGGATCTTCGAGATCAGCTAGCATCAATTGGATGCAAGATAAAAGAGGAAGACATCATCCAAATAGCCCTCAATGGCTTGAGAAGTGAAGATAAGTGGAAGTCCTCACCACAAACATTCTTTATAGAGATGCTCTACCAATGTTCAAGGAGATTATACCAAATCTTGTGGCTAAAGAGGCTGTTCAACAAGGAGAAGGCAATAAAGGTAAGGACACCCATAGCCAAATGTTATATGTAGGTCCAGGTAGAGGAGGAAACTCAAGAGGAGGCTCAAGAGGAAGAGAAAGAAGCTATAACACCACAAATTCCAGCCAACACAACTCAGCGGACAACAACGACAACTCAAATGACAAAACACATGGAAGAGGTCGATGAAGAAATAGAAGAAGAGGTCGAGGTTCATACAATCCTCATAAAGGTATAACATATCATTGTGGTAAAATAGAACATTATGCAAATGATTGTTGGCAAATGAATGGAAGGCTAAATGGAGGCAACCAAAGGAGCCAAAATAACTATGCAATTACATCAAGTTAAGGAGACAAGCAAACCATGCTTTCCATGAAGCACGAGTACAACATCCCGAGAAGTGATGACCAAAAATGGTTTATAGATTTAGGTTGCAACAATCATATGACATGCCAAGGAGATTTATTCACAAATCTACAAGCTCCAAGTGGAAAAGGATGTATGGAAACTCGTGATGAAACTCAACACACAATTGAGCATGTTGGAGAAATAAAGCTTGGAGACAAGAAGATATTGACTGATATTCTTCACATTCCTACTATTGCAAATAATTTGATTTCAGTAGGGCAAATGGTAGAGAAAGTATTTCATGTTATCTTCAATGAAAAAGGTTTCTTTATAAAGAATCCAAAAGAAGGATTCAAGGTCATTGCTCAAGGAAGTAAGAAGGTAGGATGTTCACTTTGGACATTCAACAACCACATGGAAAGGTGATACATATTAACTTTGGAAATAAGAGGATTGCTGAAATTGATTTGTGGCACAAAAGTTTTGGACATATCAACATTCTAAAGCTCAAGGACATGAGCAACCATGAAGTGGTGAGAGGTCTTCCAAGATTCAATGATGCTAGACTACATGCGTTTTGTGAAGCATGCCAATTAGGACAACAAACTTGACAACCATTCAAGAAGAGCAACTATGTGGCAAGGAATGTCCTCAAGTTGATACACATGGATGTATGGGGACCATCAGAACAACCATCGCTGGCTAGTAATAGATATTTTGTCACCTTTATTGATGAACATTAAAGAAAAATATGGATGTTCTGCATAAAACAAAAATCATATGTGTTCTCTATGTTCAAGAGATTTAAAGCACAGGTAGAAAAGGAAACAGGATGGTACATAAAGACCTTGAGGTTTGATGGAGGAGGAGAGTATTTCTCCAAAGATTTTTTAGATTTTCTTTATGAAAATAGCATCAAAGGACAATTTACATGTAGGTACATATCTCAGCAAAATGGAATTGTTGAAAGGAAAAATAGACATATCACTGAAGTTGCAAGATGCATTGATGCATGCTAAACGAGATGAAGGTTCTGCTAAACTATTGGGCTGAAGTAGGTAGTATGGCTATTTATTTGATGAAAAAGTGCACAAGAGCTAGAGTGCATAATTTAACTCCCGAGGAGGTTTATTCTGGTAAGAAAGCTGACCTTACACATCTTAAAGTTTTTGGATGTGTGTTATGTTCAGATTGCTCAAGAACTAAGGACAAAGATGGAGCCAAAGTCGGAAAAATATATTTTCATTGGATATTCATTAGAGCAAAAATGATTTAGGTGCTACCATCTGGTGACAAAGGAGCTACGAGTGTCATGAGATGTGGTATTTGATGAGCTATGACCATGGTTTGGAGACAAAGGGAAAGAGAGGATTCCTGAAGAAGATTATGAAGATGATGGAGGTGCTGTCAAAGAACAAGTTCAGCAGACAAGCACTCAAATCTCAGGTCCAAAAGCTTCTACATCACATGGAGAAAGCTCAACATGGAAGGGGAGACTAAGGAGTCATTTCTCATCACCAACATGAGGTTATAAAATATTTCAAGCTAAAAGTGATGCTCAAAGTAGTGATTCAAATGCAAGTGAAGAAGAATATGAAGAGGTGATTACACCAAAGGTAAAGTTGAACCAGTTGAAGAAGCAACATTCAAAAGGAAATGAAAGGAGTTCTTCAAGAGCAAGGTATCCAATTCAAAGGCTGAGCTATGATAGTTTTATTGCAAAGCATTTTGCATATATGACATAGGTGGTCAAAGACAAAGAATCGGATGCATATGAAAAAGCATGTACACAAAAAGAATGGGCAGCAAGCTATGCAAGAAGAGATAAAGGCTCTCAAGCACAATCACACATGGGAGCTAGTTTCAAAGGCTGAAGGTATGAAGATTAATCCAAATAAATAGGTGTTTAAAATAAAGAGAAATGTTGATGGTTCTCTAGCTAGGCATAAAGCTAGACTAGTAGCAAATGGATTCAAGCAGACTCATGACGTCGACTATGATGAGACTTTCAACCCATTTGCAAAGATAGCAATAATTAGAACCTTGATTGCAATGAGTGTAGCAAGGAGATGGCCATTGTACCAACTTAATGGTGAACTTCAAGAAGAGGGATACATGACTATTTTGAGTAGACATAGCAAAGATGATCAATGATGTAAATGTATTATAGAACATTGTTGTACATGATCATTGGCATAGCGATGATGCCCCATGATAGTGATCTAAGTGAGCTATGGTGTAGTCCACTTAGCCTCTACAAAAGATCAATAATAGGCTGAAGAATGGGGGAACAATGGCCGCGAGTTTTCCAAGTCTTTTATAAGTGATTTAGCTCCAAGTTTGGATTTTGAATTCAAACTTTGCTTTTACCTAAAAGTGCTTCCTCCAAATTAGGAGTTAGTTCATCAAATGTAGCTCGTAGCTTTTAGCTCTTCAACTCCACGAGATGTATGGGATTACAAGATTCTCTCAAGTAAAAATAGCTTTTACAATGGTTAATGATCAAACAATCACTAGCCAAAGTTCACATGCTTCATGAAGTGATTGTGCACATTATCTTCCCGCCTAGCCAAGTGTGAAGGCTTGTGTACTTGCACCAACAGCTTCTCCTCAAGCCAAACATCTTCTCTTGCACTTCTTCATGAGTCTTCTTGAATATCGTGCAATCCAATCATAGCTTTAAACCTGCAAAGTTTAGTACCATCAAGTGCTTTGGTTAACAAATCTGCACATTGCATGTTTGTAGATACATATGCCAATTGAATCTTTTTGCTTAATAGCTTCTCTCTAACACAATGATAGTGTACTTCTATATGCTTTGTTCTTGCATGAAAAATAAGATTGGCTGCAAGATGCAAAGAACTTGTATTGTCACCAAAGATCATAGGTGAGTGAGTGTGAAGTCCCAAAACTGAATATAGCAATCTAATCCATAGTAGCATTTGCTAATCCCCTGTATTCAGCCTCTGTTGAAGATAAAGCAATAGTTGGTTGCTTCTTGGAAGGCCATGAGATGGGCTTATCACCTGCAAAGGAAAGATATCCAGAAGTACTCCTTCTATCATCCTTACAACTTGCCCAATCTACATCTGAGTAAAGCTTGATGTCCAAATCTGATGTGTATGGAAAGAAAAGACCTAGATTTTGAGTACCCTTGAGATACTTCACGATCCTTTTGGTAGCTTCCACGTGAGGTGCTCTAGCTTTATGCATGCATTGACTTAGAACACTTACTCCATAAGCTATGTCAATCCTTGTTAAGGTTGCATAGTTTAGACTTCCAACTATGCTTTGATATCCTGCAATGTCTTCAAGCAAATCACCTTCATGAGTACTCAATTTATGATTTACCTCCATAGGGGTGTTAGCTACCTTTGCATTCTCCAAGTGGAACTTCTTCAACATGTCCTGCACATATTTCCTTTGAGTGATATAAATTCTCGAGTTAGTGTAGACTAACTCAAGTCCAAGAAAGTACTTCAAAAACCCTAGGTCACTGATTTTGAACTCCTACATCATTTGGTTCTTGCTTTGTTTGATGCCATTGGCATCACAACCTGTCAGGATGATGTCATCAACATACACACATAAATATATCATCTTTGAGTTGCTTCTCTTGACAAACAGAGAAGAATCTACCTTGCTCATCATGAATCCTTGGTCTTGAAGATAAGTTGTTAACGTATGGTTCCATGCCCTAAGTGCCTGTGTGAAACCATAAAGAGCATTGTTCAATTTGCACACATAATTTACTTAGCTTAGGTCTTCATAGTCAGGAGGTTGAGCGATGTAAACCTCCTCTCAAATCCAGCCATTTAGAAAAGCATTCTTCATATCTAGTTGATACATATTCCAATTCCTAGATGCAGCTACACTTACCAATACTCTGATGGTTGACATTTTAGCCATAGGTGAAAATGTCCCTTCATAATCAACTCGTTGGGTTTGTGCAAAACCTTTAGCCACAAGTCTAGCTTTATACATGTTTATGGATCCATTTGAGCTCTTGATTTTGTAAATCCATCTAGAACCAATTACCTTCATTGATACCTTCTTGAATACTAGCTCCCAAGTACCATTCTCTTGGAGTGCCTCTACCTCTTCATCCATAGCCTCCTTCCATTCTACCTTGGTACTGGCTTCTTCATTTGAAGAAGTTTCTCAAGTGATAAATCTTTAGCAAGATAAATGGAATGCTTAGTAACTAATGAAGTATGATACCCATATCAAATTGGCTCCTTACTCTCCCTTTGTGATCTCCTTAGAGCTTGGTTGGATGATTCCGGTAAGTCTTCCAACCTCTTCATCTTGGGTTTTCCCTTTGATTTCCATGCTTTGAACTCCTCCAAGTTGATGGTTTCCTCATCATGTGATTTGATGTCTTCAATTGTGCTAGGCTCCTCCTTGGCGAGGCTTGGAAATTCCTATTCCAAATCATATGGAAACTTGACCTTCCTGCATTCACTTTCAAACCAAGAATCATTCTCATCAAATACTACATCTCTACTAACCATAAATCCTTTGTTGGATGGATTATAAAACCTATATCCTTTCTGATTTAAATCATACCCTATGAAGATGCACTTCTCTACCTTAGGGTCTAGCTTACCTCTGATTTGAGATGGCACATGCACATAAGCAACACATCCAAATATTCTACAATGATCAAGTGATGGCCTCCTACCATGCCATGCTTCATATGGGGTCATCCCATCAAGTGATTTGGATGGCAACTTGTTAATAAGATAAGTGGCAATAGATACACTCTTTGCCCACAAATAATTAGGCGATTTCTTTTCATTAAGCATTGATCTAGCTGCTTCCACAATCAACTTGTTTCTTCTCTCTGCTACCCCATTTTGCTAAGGGGTATATCTGGTAGTAATCTCCCTCTTGATACCTCTGTCGTGCAAAAATGCATCAAATTCATTTGAGAAGTACTCACCTCCTCCATCTGACCTTATCCTCTTTAGGCTTCTTCCTGTTTGATTTGCCACAAGTGCAAGATATTTTTTGAAGCAACTAAACACTTTATCTTTGTGCTTCATAAAATACAAGATAATCCACCTACTAAAATCATCAATGAATGACACATAGTACCTTGAGCTTCCTTGCTTGGTCCCCACACATCTGTGTGGACAAGTTCCAAATAGTCCTCATGCATATAACATTTCTTTCCAAAGGGTAACCTGTGTGATTTACCAAACTGACATGCACCACATTTATAGATCATAGGTATCCCAAGCACACATTGATCTCCACATATCTGCTTCAAGGTTCTCTCACCAATGTGCCCTTATCTTTTATGTCAAATCCCTAACTGAGACAATGTTTGATCCTTGTACTTATACAGTGCAATGTTTCTACTGTCCTCAAGCTCAAATGTAAATAGTCTACCTATTTTTCCTCCCTTGTAAATTCTCTTGAATCCATGTTGGGGTCCTCCACAAAGGGTCCATATTTTTTGAATCTAACCTGCAAACCCTTTTCCACTATTTGTCCAACACTCATCAGATTCTTGGTGATAGTAGGTACATAAAGAACCCTGCTCAAGAGATTTCTATTCCCATATGAGGTTTTGGCCTTTCCTACCTTGACCACTGAATGCTTGGTCTCATCACATGTCTGCACTTGGTGCTTTCCCTTGGGTTCCTCAAGATAAAAATGGAGAGCTACATTGCCTGCTACATGGTTTGAACAACTTGAGTCAATATAGAAGAGGTTCTCATGATTCATACCTTGTTTTGAAGTCATGTTCATAATGAGAAGAGAATCCTCTTGATCCTCTGTATAATTTTTGAAATCCTTTCTTGATTTGTATCCTCCTTGATAATTGTTGTTGTATTTGTTGTTGTAGCCATGGTTGTAGCCTTGATTATGGTTGAATCTCCCTCTTGATTGTGAGTAGCCACCTCTTTGATATCCTCTTCCTCTCTGACTCTTGAAGTTCCTATAGCACTCATCTAGTGTGATTAGACAATCCACATATATTGCATGGGGTAGAGTTGAAAGGTGTCCCCCTACCTTTCTTACCTTCTCTGCCTCTTCCTCCTGAATTCCTACCTCTCCTTGCATAGTTAGCTTGACAAGTAGTACCTTCATCTTCTACTTTCTTGCTCTTTCCTTTATCTTTAGACTTTCCTTCATCTGTGTATAGGGTAGAAGAGTTGTTACCTCTTGATGGTTCTCCATTTTTGTTGAGCTTGGCTTCATGGGTAAAGATTCGTCCCATGAGTGTGGTAAGATCTGGAATCTGCATGTCCATGTAAAGGTCCATAGTAGTTGTGAAGGCTTCCCACTTATCATCTTCCTTGATGCCATTGATTATTTGTCTCACACCGACTTTTCAGGGACTGAGCAGAGAATGACCAGAGAACATTTTGATGCAGATTTCTCCCAATTGGCTGAAGCACACACTCTGAAAATTTCACAGCTTAAAGTGGACTTCGAGCTGGTTCCAACAAGCTATAGAACTTGCAAAAGGATGGAGAGATCATTGCAATCTGGTCATGCAAAGCTCATTGTTTAGAGTAGACATAGCAGAGAAGATCAATGATGTAAATGTATTATAGAACATTATTGTACATGATCATTGGGACAGAGATGATGTCCAATGATAGTGATCTAAGTGAGCTATGGTGTAGTCCACTTAGCCTCTACAAAAGATCAACAATAAGCTCAAGAATGGGGGCACAATGGCTGTGAGTTTTCCGAGTCTTTTATAAGTGATTTAGCTCCAAGTTTGAATTTTGAATTCAAACTTTGCTTCTACCTAAAAGCGCTTCTTCCAAATTAGGAGTTAGTTCATCAAATGTTGCTCGTAGCTTTAAGCTCTTCGAATCCACCAGATGTATGGTATTACAAGATTCTCTCAAGTAAAAAATAGCTTTTACAATGCTTAATGATCAAACAATTACTAGCCAAAGTTCACATGCTTCATGAAGTGATTGTACACATTATCTTCCATGCCTAGACAAGTGTGAAGGCTTGTGTACTTGCACCAACAATAAGTGTAGCTACTGCAAGAAATTAGAGACTCCTCCAACTTGATGTAAAAAAAAATGCATTTCGAAATGGTTGGATAAGTAAAGAGGTATACATGGCACAACCTCTAGGTGTTGAAAACCCTTATCACGCATCTTATATATGCAGACTTAAGAAAGCATTGTATAGATTGAAACAAGCTTCTAGAGCTTGGAATTAGAGGTTGGTTACATACCTTCAAGGTCAAAGTCTCAATCCTAGCAACTTAGATCCTTCTCTATTCATCAAAAGGGATGACAATGAGGTTATATATCTATGTGTATATGTGGATGACATAATTGTGACAGGTGATGATTGTTAGAGACTTCTTAATCTCCAAAGGTCTGATCTATACGGAACTAAGAACACTTCTATATCAGCTATGGATCAAACTTTACACAAATATTGTCTTCTTTTATCAAAACTTTCACTAACACTTCTCTGAGAAACTTCACTTCTGAAATCTCTTCACTTTCTCAAGTGACTTCTTGAACTTCCATCTGATCATTGACATGCTTCAAGCTCTTTGTAATCATCAATTTGTGATTGCTTTGTTCCAACAGCTCCCCCTCAATCACTAATTGTGATTATTCCATTCTTCTTCACTCCTGCCATCTCCTTGAATCTCTGTAGCTTAGGTCCATCCAAGCTTTTTGTTAACATATCTGCAACTTGTTCTTTTGTTGGAGTATACATCACTTCAATCTCTTTATCAAGTACCTTTTCTCTCAAGAAATGATACTGAATCTCTATATGCTTAGTCTTGGCATGAAAAATAGGGTTAGTTGTCAAATACAATGAACTCATATTGTCTCCAAAAATAATTGGAGTACTCTAACCAGTTCCAAAACTCTTCAAAAAGGTCTTTAACCATATTACTTCTTTTGCAACCTCTACCATTCCTTTATACTCAGCTTCTGTAGATGAAAAAGCAACTGTATGTTGCTTCTTTGAGCACCAAGAAACTAATTTATCTCCAATATAACAGAGATACCCATGAGTAGACCTTCTATCATCTGAATCAGCTGCCCAATCTACATCACTAAACACTTTGATTCTTGTATCAGAAGTAAATCCATAATACACACCTTCACTTAGGGTTCCTTTGATATATCTGAGTACCCTTTGAGCTGCAATCCAATGAGTCTTCTTTGGACAATGGATAAATTGTGATAACACACCTACTGCATATGATAGATCTGGCCTTGTCAAGGTAGCATAGATTAAACTACCTACCAAACTCTGATATTTCTTCATGTCATTAAATTCTTCACCTCCATACCTGCTCAACTTATGATTTACCTCCAATGGTGTGCTTGAAGGCTTGCATCCTTCATGTTGAATTTCACCAGAAGATTCTTCAAGTATCTTTCTTGTGTAACATATACTCCATGTTGAGTATATACAATCTGCATTCCTAAGAAATAAGATAAGTTTCCCAAATCACTTATCTTAAACTCCTTCTCTATTTGTTTCTTAAGCTCATTGATTCCTTGAGCATCTGTACCTGTGACAATAATATCATCAACATAAATACACATGTATATATATCCATTTTCACTTGCCTTCACTAGCAAGCTACTATCTTCCTTTGATGCTTGAAATCCACATTCATTCAAGAACTTAACAAGCCTGTAATTCCATGCTCTTGGAGCTTGCTTGAGGCCATACAAAGCTCTCTTGAGCTTACACACATAATCTGATCCAATTGAATCCATGAAGCCTTCTGGTTGCTCCATGTATACTTCATGTGCAATGTATCCATTTAGGAATGCATTCTTCACATCTAATTGTGATAACTTCCATCCTTTACAAGCAGCAATAGCAATCAATGATCTAATTGTAGACATCTTAGCAACAGGACTAAAGGTTTCATCATAATCTACCCCATAAGTTTGGGCATAACCCTTGACCACAAGTCTAGCCTTGTATCTAGACACCTTACCATATGCAAACCTTTTTGTTTTATACACCCACTTACATCCAATGATCTTCTCATTCTTTGTTCTTGGCACTAACTCGCATGTTTTATTTTCAAGTAGAGCATTATACTCTTCTTGCATTGCCTTCTCCCAATTCTGTTTACCTTTGGCTTCTTCATATGTGATCAGATCCCCTTCTGTCTTCACAATATAAGCATAATCTTTGGTTGTTAAGAAAGATGTGTCATAGCTATACCTGATATGCTCTTTTCTTTCCCTTGAGGATCTTCTAACCTCTGCACTTCTTGAAGTCTCAGCCACAATCGATTTTGGATCAAATCTTGGCCCATCTTCAACATTATCCTATAATTTACTTTTATAATCAACATCATCAATATCTTCTTCATACACACTTACTTTTGTCTTCCCTTTCCTTTGTATTTCTTTATCATCTGCATACTCATTTGTTAACCCTATATACCATGTACTTTCCTCATCAAATGTAACATCTTTGGTAACAAGAAATTGCTTTGTGGATGGACTCCACAATCTATAACCCATATGTCTATCATCATACCCAATAAACACATACTTCTCTGCTTTGGGTTCTAACTTATGTCTCCATTGTGAAGGAACATAAGCATATGCTAAACATCTAAATACCTTACAATGATCAAGAGTAGGTTTCTTACCCTACCATGTTTCATAAGGAGTTCTTCCATCCAAAGTTTTACAAGGTAACCTATTCACAAGGTATGTTGTAGTGTTAATAGCTTCTACCCATAAGTAATTTGGGCAATTCTTTTCCTTCATAATTGCTCTTGCAAATTCTACAAGAGTTCTATTTCTTCTTTCTGCAATTCCATTTTGTTGAGGAGAGCACCTTTAAGTTACTTCTCTTTTTATACCTGCATTCCACAAATAATCATCAAACTCTTTCGAAAAATACTCTCCCCCTCCACCTGATCTCAACCTCTTGAGCTTTTGTCCTGTAATCCTTTCTGCATAAGCATGATAATGCTTGAATGTCTTGACCACTTCTGATTTGTCCTTGATTACATATAAAGTAATCCATCTAGTTGCATCATCAAAAAACAACACATAATATCTGGATCCATTTATGCTATAGTCCCTTGAAGGACTCCACACATCTGTATGAATCAATTCAAGCATATTTTAATACTTATATCCTGATTTATTGTATGAAATTTTGTGTGCTTTACCTAATTGACAAGCTTCACACTTGTACACCATGTGTTGCCCTTCAACTTTTGGCAAACCAAGCACCACATCATTCCTTGACATTTCCTTTTGTTGCGAACGTTTATTTTATGTAGGGTACAAGTTTCAAATTATGTAAATACATTTGGGAAGTCTTCAAATACTTCAAGAAGGCTCATATTATTCATAAAAGATAGCAAAAGTACCACGTGAGCTCTAGAACATGGTGAGTCAATTTAGTGAGTCACAAGGGAGCTGCAGTGGTGTCCTAGTGGAAGGTCGATGTGGCTAGTTCTCAAAGTCCATCAATACTTTGCTTATTTGAGCACTTGAGTCATGTAATACCTCCACCCAAGTGTCTACCACGAATTTAAATGTATAAGTAAGGTTTTAGATTAGTTTCTCATGCTATAAAAAGAGGAAAAAAGTCGTGATCTTGTGGGAAGTCCAAGAGAGGCATATGTGTATCTCTATGTTGCTGTAGTTTTGTATGCAGAGATTGCAGAGCTTGTATCTCCCTCATTATATATCCAAATTACATGTTTGATAGCTCATTTGAAAGCTCTTACTGTCTACTTTCGTCGTGTAAATTTTCATAATCATTGGATTTGTGAGCTGAGAGCAGTACTCTCTGCAAGTAGTGTGTGTTTTCTAGTTTCACCTCTGCTGAAGGTCTCCATTAAACCTCTAACTTGTAGAGGTCATATTGCCTTGTGTATTTATCCACATTGAGTGTTCTTTGGCTCATTGGAAAGCTCTTGGTGTCTAGTATATGTGGTTAAAACAGTTTTAGAAAATCCTAATCCATTAGAGAATAGTAAGGTCTGCAAGCATGACTGGTTTTCTATGATGAAGTTTGTGAGAAGGTCAACTTGTTCCTAGGGGGTTCCACCTACTTCTTGCTATATTTTGGAGGTCAATAAACTCCAACATTGGTATCAGAGCAAGGAATTGAAGCTTGGAGAAGGTTGTAATACCTTGATGAAGAATTTGAAGCTATTGGAGAAGAGGTTTATCATCGACACTACATAAAGGTAGAAGGAGATAACAAGGAAGCATCTCAAGCAACATCCAAGCAAAGAGAGGTGCATAAACTTTATTACAAAGGTAAATCTCATACTTATTCTTATCACACATATGCAAAAGGACGGTTAAAGGAGGAAGTTTAGTATTTACACAATGGGCGATCAACATGCACAAATAGAGAAGCTTGATAAGAACAACTATCAAGCATGGCGATTTAGAATCACAGCATACTTGCAAGGTAGAGGCTTGTATGGTTTGATTGATGGAACGGATATCAAACCTATATTACCAGAGGATCCAAATCAACAACAATTGACGGAGTTTAGACTTTGGAATGAAAGAGACAAAAGGGTTATATTCATTTTATCACAAAATATTCAAGATTCAATGGTAGGACACATACAAGATCTAGACACAAGTAGAGATGTTTGGCTTGCATTGGAAAGGTTGTATGCTACAGGTACAAGAGCAAGGAAGATACAACTCAAAAATGAGTTGAATAACATAAAGAAAGATACAAGGACATCGGTCAATGATTACTTGTTGAAGGTTAAAGAGATTGCAGATCAACTAGGATCAATTCAAGCTCATGTGGAGGACGACGACTTGGTTGCACATACTCTCAACGGACTGAAGGATGATGAGAGATGGAAACCATTCATTACTTCAGTTTATGTTAGAGGAGAATTACCAGACTTTGATCAGCTTGTTGCTCTTATGGTCACGGAGGAGATGAATCTAAATGGCTCTACTTCAAATCAAAAAGGATCTCAAGGACAAGCTCTTTATGTAGGATCATCAAGAGGTGGAAACAGAGGAAGAAGAGGTTCAAATAGAGGTCGAGGAAGAAGGAATGATGATCAAGGGACTTCAAGTGGCTTCTTCAACACAAGAGGAAGAGGAAGATCAAGCGTCAGAGGTACGAGAGGCAACTACAACTACAATCAAAGACAAAGGAGTGAAGATAACAACAATTGCTATATATGTGGAAGGTATGGACACTATGCCAAAGATTGTTATCAAAATGAAAATAATCAAGCTGGTAATCGAAGAGGAGGCTATTCAAGAAGAGGTAAACAACAAGGAAATTATGGAGTTGAAGGTAAAAGTGATGATTATGATTCTCTTCTTATGATGAATGTAGAAACTAAGATGAATTGCAATAGTGATGTATGGTATGTAGATAGTGGTTGCTCTAATCATATGTCACATGATGCTTCATGGTTTTCTAATATGCATGCATAATCCTTCATGTAAAGGTCATGTTGAAACAGGAGATGATACAACACATAAGATTATGCAGGTTGGAGATGTTGTTATGCAGGATAAAAGCAAGACAAATTGCTTGAAGGATGTACTTTATGTGCCAACGATCACTAAGAATTTGATGTCAGTTGGTCAAATGGTAGAAAAAGGTTTGCAAATAAGATTTAATCATGCAGGTTGCTTCATTGAGGATCCAAAGCAAAAGGAGGTTAATTGCTAGAGGTCAAAAACAAGGTAGATTGTTTACATTCAAGGTAAACCCAAATCATACAAACTATTTCTCTTATGGTATGCATCGAATAGCAAAGCTTGATCTATGGCACAAAAGGATTGGACACATGAATGTACACAGGTTAAAGGAGCTATCAAAGAAGAGGATTGTTGAAGGATTACCTGATCTTACTAAGCAACATATGGTGCATCTATGTGAAGCACGTCAAATGGGTAAGCAGAGTAGACAGCCTTTCAAGCATTCAAGCTATGTAAGCAATGGATTGCTAGAACTTATACACACGGATGTATGGGGTCCTACTAAAGAGGCATCCTTGGCTAGTAATAAGTACTATGTATCATTCATTGATGATCATAGTAGAATGACATTTGTGTATTTCATTAAACATAAGAGTGAAGTCTTTGATTGTTTCAAAAATTTTAAATCATTTGTCGAGAAGCAAACAGGAAGATATGTTAAAAAGCTAAGATCCGATGGAGGGGGAGAGTATTTCTCTCAAGCTTTTACTGATTTTTTGTATGATGAAGGTATCAAAAGAGAAGTTACATGCAGGTATACTCCACAACAAAATGGAGTTGCACAGAGAAGAAACAGAATCATAGCAGAAGCATCTAGAAGCATGCTAAATGATATGTGTTTGCCTAATTGTTTTTGGGCTGAAGCTATTAGCACAAGTGTGTACATTATGAATAGAGTACCTACTGCTGGAGTTCATCATTTGACACCATATGAGGTATGGCATGGAAGGAAACCAAGTGTAAGTCATTTGAAAGTATTTGGTTGTGTATGTTATGTACATGTACCTAGTGAAGTGAGATCAAAAATTGATGTGAAATCAGAAAAATGTATATTTATTGGTTATGCAGATACTCAAAGAGGATATAGATGTTATAATCCTCATACCAATAAGGTGGTTGTTTCAAGAGATGTAAATTTTGATGAATCACTTTCATGGTATGTAGATAAGAAAAGTTTGCAGGTCATAAATGGAGATGAAGAAGATACAGGTGAAGGAGATGAGTGCTTACCTCAGCCCACAAGAAGTTTAAGTGATGAGAAAAGTGGTTTGGATGAAGAAAGGGAGCTACCTTTCAATGGAAGATTAAGGCAAGAGTCACCTCCTAGTGTTAAAAGTAAAGGTAAACTCAAAATTGTTGAAGTTAATGATGAAGGAGAGGAAATTAGTGATGTATGTGACTATGGAGAATCATCAAAGGTTCCTAATAAGAAAGGAAGAGCATCTACGTTGGAGGTAAGAAGAACTTCAAGAGTGAGTAAACAACCTCAAAGGTATACTTATGAATCTTTCATGAATACTCATTATGCTTTTATGACAAAAGTTGAGCAAGAAAATGAACCCACATGTTATGATGAGGCAAAAGGAGATGAAAAGTGGGAGAAAGCAATGAGAGAAGAAATGGAAGCACTACAGGATAACAAGACTTGGAATTTAGTTCCAAAGAAACCAAAGAAAAAGGTAATTGGTTGCAAGTGGGTTTTTAAGATTAAAAGAAATAGTGATGGTAGTGTGTCAAGATATAAGGCTAGACTTGTAGGAAAAGGATATAATCAAACTCAAGGATTGGACTATGAGGAGACATTTAGTCCAGTAGCAAACATGGCAATGGTGAGAACTTTGTTGGCTTTAGCTGCAAGTAAAAGATGGAATACATATCAAATCGATATAAAGAATGCCTTTCTTAATGGTGAGTTAAATGAAGAAGTGTATATGTCACAACCAGATCGTTATGTGGATGCAAAATGTCCTAATCATGTATGCAAGTTAAAGAAGGCATTGTATGGTCTTAAGCAGGCACCAAGGGCATGGAATGCAAGGTTGGTAAAGTATCTTATGCTGCAAGAATACACAGTGAGTCATGCTGATCCTTCACTTTATGTAAAACATGTAGATGGCATGTGTGTCTATGTATGCATTTATGTGGATGACTTGTTGATTACAGGGAATGATGCAAAAGCAATTGATGAGATAAAAGGTAATTTGGGAAAGGAATTTAAAATTTCAGATCTTGGTTTGCTTAGATACTTTCTTGGGATTGAAATTGTGTATGGTGATGAAGGTATGTGGTTGATACAGAGAAAGTATATATGTGATATGTTGAAAAGGTTTGGTATGCAGGAATGTAAATTTGTTTTTACTCCAATGGAATGTAATGTAAAGTTGAGTGCAAAGGAAGGTGATGAGTTGCATGATATGAATGTGTATAGATCCATGGTAGGATCTTTGATTTATGCAACAAAAACTAGACCTGATATATGCTATGCAGTGGGAGTATTGTCACAGTTTATGCATGAACCTAGAGTACCTCATATGCATGCAGCTAAAAGAGTGTTTAGGTATTTGAAAGGTACCATGAACGAAGGATTATTTTATAGTCATGATGCTGATCTAACTCTTAAAGTCTTTAGTGATGCAGATTGGGCTGGAAGCAAAGATGACAGAAGATCCACAAGTGGATATGTGGTAATAGCAGGAAACAAGACATTAACATGGAGTTCAAAGAAACAGCCTACAATTGCTTTATCTTCTACAGAGGCTGAGTATAGAGGTTTAGCATTGGCTACTACTAAAGTTATGTGATTTAAAAAGTTGTTTCATGACTTGAATGTGCATGTTGATGTACCACTTATATATGGGGATAACTAGAGTAGCATTCATATGACCTCAAATCCTATCTTTCATGCTAGAACAAAGCATATAGAGGTTCACTATCATTATGTTCGAGAGAAGGCCATAAACAATGAAGTACAAGTTTCTTTTGTGGGAACAAAGGATCAAGTTGCAGATATCTTCAACAAATCCTTGGATGGACCGAAGCTTCAAAGATTCAACTATATTCTTGGCATGAAGGAAATACCCTTTGAAACTTGAGGGGGAGAATGTTGTGAATATTTGTTTTATGTAGGGTACAAGTTTCAAATTATGTAAATACCTTTGGGAAGTCTTCAATTACTTCAAGAAGGCTCATATTATTCATAAAAGATAGCAAAAATACCACGTGAGTTCCAGCACACGGTGAGTCAAATTAGTGAGTCACAAGGGAGCTGCAGTGGTGTCCTAGTGGAAGGTCGATGTTGCTAGTTCTCAAAGTCCATCAATACTTTGCTTATTTGAGCACTTGAGTCATGTAATACCTCCACCCAAGTGTCTACCACAAATTTAGATGTAATAGAAAGGTTTTAGATTAGTTTTTCATGCTATAAAAAGAGGAGAAAAGTCGTGATCTTGTGGTAAGTCCAAGAGAGGCATATGTGTATCTCTATGCTGCTGTAGTTTTGTATGCAGAGATTGCGGAGCTTGTATCTCCCTCATTATATATCCAAATTACATGTTTGATAGCTCATTTGAAAGCTCTTACTGTCTATTTGTGTCCTCTAAATTTTTATAATCATTGGGTTTGTGAGCTGAGAGCCGTACTCTCTGCAAGTAGTGTGTGTTCTCTCGTTTCACCTCTGCTGAAGGTCTCCATTAAACCTCTAACTTGCAGAGGTCATATCGCCTTGTGTATTTATCCAAATTGAGTGTTCTTTGGTTCATTGGAAAGCTCTTGGTGTCTAGTATATTTGGTTAAAACAGTTTTATAAAATTCTAATCCATTAGAGAATAGTAAGCTCTGCAAGCATGACTGGTTTTCTGTGATGAAGTTTGTGAGAAGGTCAACTTGTTCCTAGGGGGTTCCACCTACTTCTTGCTATATTTTGGAGGTCAATAAACTCCAACACCTTTATGGATCTCTCATTGAAATGAACAAGCCTTTTATGCCATAGGTATAACTCAGACATCTTTTGACTTCCATAAGTAAATAGAGCATGTCCCACATTACCTTGGACTTTGAGAGTAAACAACCTTCCTTCCTTTTTACCTGCAATTATGTTTCTATATCCCTGATTTGGATCTTGCACATAGACACCATCATTTGTGAATCTGACTTCATATCACTTCTCCACAATTTTCCCTACACTTATCAAGTTTTTAGGAATAGTAGGAACATAAAGTACCTTTCTCAAGAGTCTAATTCCGTTCTTTTTCACTGATCCAATGCTTTCTACCGTATGCTTGGTGTTGTCTCCTGTTTGAACTGTATGTCCATTCACCTTTGCTTCCATATCAGTCATCAGTGATATATTGGCACTCAGATGATTGCTACATCCTGAGTCAATTTAAAACACCCTTTGATCTTCTCCTACTAATTCATGAGTTGCATTCAAGATGAGAGTCATATCATCCTTCTGATCTGATGCATAATTACAATAATTGTTTTTGTAGGACTGAGATTGAAAGCTTCTTCCACCTCCTCTAGCATATGATGTCCTACCACCTCTTCCTCTGAAGTTGCCTCTTTGGTTTCTGCCTCCTATACCTCTTTGATTAAAAACATGATTATTGCTTCCACCATTTTGATTGTTATACCAACAATCATTTGCCAAATGATTGGTTCTGCCACAAATCCAACAAGCTTTAGTATTATCTTTGTTCTTACCTCCTCTTCCTTTACCTCTAAAGTTCATCCTTCCTTTTGTAAAGTTAGCTTGACTTGAAGATCCTTCATCATCAGTTGACTGCTTTCCTTTGCCATTTTTTCCTTGTCCTTGGAGTACATAGCTTGGCTTGCACTCCTATCATTGTCTCCCTTAATGTCCTGCTCAAAAGTTAGCATGTGTCCTAGCAATTGATTAAGATCAGGAGTAAAGTGATCTAGAGACAATTCTATGGACAATATGAAAGGCTTCCACTTCTCATATCCTCTCAGACCTGTAAGTATTTGCCTTACCAACGTATCCTCTTCAATGCCTTCATCTACTGCTCCCACGCTATCTGCAATATCCTTCATCCTTGCCACATAATCAGAAATTCATTGTGAGCTCTTCTTCTTAAAGGTTGTAAACTCTGCCCATAATGAAGACTTCCTTGACTTGGTTGTATTTTGGAAATGCTCTTCCAAAGCATTCCACATATCTGTTGCAGTTTCTATCCTCTGATGTGAGGAAGAAGATAATCATTTACAGCCATGTAAATGAGGCTCCTAGCTTGAGCATCCTTTTTCATCCAATTCTTCAAACCTGCAAGTTCCTCCCTAGTTGGAACACTAGGATCTTCAAACTCATGCTTTTCTTCTTCTCCTGTAATGAATGCCATCAAATCTTTGCTCATGAGGTGTGCCTCCATCTTCATAGACCAAGCTGGATAGTTCTCCCTATCTAGCTTATCAATGTGCAAGCTTTCTCCCATCTTTGATCTTCTGTGTCTGCAATTACTATGATTTATGATAATAAAGTGTACCTTTGATATGAAGCTTCAATCCTTCTTGATCCTTTGAACTCGTGCTTGGTTCTCCTTCAGGTTTTCTTTCAAACTTCGATACTGTGCTCCTTTAATTTGAAAGAACTTCAATGTCTGCAACAATGGAGACTTCCAATGCTCTTTACTTCACTTGTATTGCACCTTCTGCTCTGATACCACTGTTGGAGACTTCTTAATCTCCAAAGGTCTGATCTATACTGATCTAAGAACACTTCTATATCAGTTATGGATCAAAATTTACACAAATATTGTCTTCTTTTATCAAAACTTTCACAGTTAACACTTCTCTAAGTAAAGAAATTCCTTCTTCAAAAAATCTGCTTCAGAAATCGATTTCATTTCCTGCACATATCTTCAAATTTCTTCAAAAAAATGATGCACATATCTTTAGACTACCTTTGCACAATCATATCAACTATTAGTTCATCAAAAGAATCATTAAAACTTTAATTTATCCTTAAGATCAAAAGTATGTCAAAAACTGTCTTTCTAAACAAGCGACCTTGACATAGTTAACTTCTAAGATTGATTTCTCACAGCACGGATCCCATTTTGCTAAATGATTTTAGCCATAACTTCCTTAGCTTCTAACTTAGATTTTGAATGCTCACTCATAAAAAAATTTACACTGTGCACTGAGATCTAAGCAAAACATTGACACGAAAAAATGCGTGACTTTGAGAGATCATCTACGGACTTTACATACACATGTTCCTATTGATCATACTCACAGCAAAAGAGGAATTAGACCATGAAACTTTGGACATAGCTTCATTAGCTTCTAGATTAGATGTGTACAAAAGGATTTCTGATCCACATGATCAGACTCAGAGAAATCTACAAAATACTTGTTGCTATTTTCTGAAGATGACTCTCTTCACATCTATCTCTATGACACTTGTCTTCAAATGAATATGTCTTGTATTTCTTTACATCCTTGAGTTATATACATATGGTTCTAGACTTATCTCGTGTCTATTACATTACTCCTTATCATCCTAAGGATTATCTCTACTCAAATTACAAGGATTTCCAACTGTAATGTACATATGTATACAAACTTCACTTCTGAAATCTGTTCACTTTCTCAAGTGACTTCTTGAACTTCTAATCATTGACATGCTTCAAGCTCTTTGTAATCATCAATTTGTGATTGCTTTGTTCCAACAATGATCTGAATGGAATCCAAAGGATCAAGAGTCACATGCAAGAAGAGTTTGAAATTAGTGATTTAGGTGAGCTCACATTCTTCCTAGGTATGTAGATCATATACACAGATGAAGGAATGTATTTGATTGAGAGGAGATACATTCAAGATCTATTTCTTAAGTTCAACATGGAGAACACTAAACCTACAGGTGCACCTTTGGAGATGAATCATAAATGTAGTGTTTATGAAGGTGAGAAACTTAAAGACATTAAAAATTATCAAAGCTTGATAGGTAGCTTGATATATGCTATGCATACAAGGGTAGAAATCTCATATAGTGTAGGATTGCTAAGCTAATTCATGGACTCACCAAGAAGACCACACATGGATGCAACTAAGAGAGTACTTCAGTACCTCAAAGGTACAATCAATGAAGGTATATTCTATCATTATTCTTCATATTTGGATATCAAAATCTATTTGGATTCATATTTCGCAAGAGCTAAGGATGATAGAAGAAGTGTCTCTAGTTACTTAGCATTTGCAGGTTCAAAGCTAGTGTCATGGAGTTCGACGAAGCGACCATTAGTTGCTTTATCCTCAACCAAAGTAGAGTATAGAGGTTTGACCATAGCAACTCGAGGCAAAATGGTTAAAAGAATTGTATTGAGATTTTGGACTTGTGAGTTCCAAACCTCACCTTTATGGAGATAATGCAAGTTTCATGCATCTAGCAGCAAACCCTATTTTTCATGCAATAACCAAACACATAGAGGTTCATTACCACTTCATTAGGGAGAAGCGCATGGAAAAGGAGATTGACATTTCTTTTGTTCCGACTGAAAAGCAAGTAGTAGATATGATATTTAAGAAAATTGATGGAATAAAGCTTTGCCAATTTAAATCAATGGTAGGTATTCAACCTATTAGAGAATGAAGACTCATGCATACTTTAGTTTGAGGGGAGTTGTTTGAACATCAAGCTTACACTATGCTTGAGGTGGACTTGAACTACATCAAAAAGCTATCATTGGATTATGTCAAAATATCTATTGAAGTGCTCTTTTACTTATGCTCTTTTATATATGCTATAAAATTTGGTGTGCATGTAGAAGATGCCAAATTATTTTCACAATTCATCTTGTTAGGATCACTTGATTTACTCAAATTTCTATTTTGGAGACATTTCAACCTCTATTTCAAGACCATAAGATGGGGACTACAATAAAAGCACGTCAATTTGAGAACTATAAATTCTTTTTTCCATCTCTCAAACATTTCAAATCTAGAATTTCAATAGATTCTGTGTACTATTGATAGAAAAAATGTGATAATGTTCACGTAGAGGTACTACTTCTGTTGTTGGCATAGTATTGTAAATTATCATAAAAATGGAAAAAGGTGATGGAATGAGTTAACTTATGAGCAACCAGTTGGACAAGAACAACTTTCAAGCTTAGAGATTCACAACATGAATTTCCTAATAGGAAAAGGCTATTTGATGTACATGAAGGAGATAATGAAAACCCCCCATAGTTACGAGAGAGGAATCCAATTACAAACTAGCCAAGAGCATATATAGAGTGGAATCAAGGAGCACCAAAGGTAATGTATTGGTTGTCTGATAACATATACGATGACATAACTAGGCACACACAAGAAGCCAAAATTCCAAAAGAGGCTTGCAATACTTTGGTCACATTATAAGAGACTAATATAAAGGCACAAACATTTCAAACTCAAGAATGAGCTGCATACATTGAAGAAAAACATATCAATAATATTTACACCCTAAAAGTCAAAAGGATATGTGATTCACTTGCATCAATGGGCATCAATGTAGATGATGATGAAAAATTTGAAGTGTGCCTTTATGATGTAGGAGCTGCATGTAAGAAATTCAAAACTTCTATTCACACTAGGGAGAATATTACAAATTTTTTTAATCTTGTGTCCATGTTGATAATTGAAGAAAAGATCCTTGGTGAAGAGTCAAGCTCCCTAGGAAAATCTAGTTTTGAGAAAGCATTCTACTCTAGTGGAGGAAGAGGTGGAGGCAAAGGCTTTGGAAGTAGAAGAGGATGAAATAACTAGGACCAAGTTCAACAACAAGCTAATGTAGGAGGTAAAAGAAAATTTTGAGGTATGGGGAGTGAAATAGGCCACAACAATTTCCAAAGAAATGATTCAGTTAATGAGAGTAAGGGATGCTAGAGTTTTCGTAAACATGACCACTTTGAATGTGATTGTTGGTTGAAGAATCAAAGCAACAAAAAGAAAAAAAAATATTCATCCACAAGTGAACATGATTAAGCGTGCTTCTTGATGGTCCAACATTATATGATGAAACAAATGTTTACCGATGTTTAAAAATCCAATGGTGATTTCTAGTATGTTGATTCAAGTGTTTCAAATCACCCAACCAACCATACAAGATGGTTTAGTATTTTGTTAAAATTATGTGTTCTTGGGTTCTATGAAGTAGGTGATGATACATCACATTCTATTGAGCATAGAGGAGAAATAGTACTGTTCTTAAAGGATAGGTTAAACATCTTGATCATGTATTGCATATTCCTTATATAACAAGGAACCTAGCTTTTGTTGGAAAAATTGATCGCCAAGTATTACAAGTTAGATTCAATTATGATGGTGTATATGTAGTAGAGTACAATAAGGTTCATCGCAAAAGTGAACGAATCGGTGCTACTATGGTAGCATGTGAGGCATCATGGCTTGAGATGCTACTTGTAGATTTAGTTATAAAACTCGAGAAGCACAATGCCATTGATTGTGCTAATTTTAGTAGTAGATAAAAAGCCCAAAATGCTGTTTTTCATTCAAAGTCAAATCATATCAACATACAGTATCACTTTGTAAATCAGATGTCCATAGTGGTAGAAGAAGGTGCTCGGACTCCCCTAAACCCCATGTACTCTATGTACATGGTCATCTCTGTGTGTTGTTTCCCCATATCCTTCCCATTAAGAACCCTCATATCAGATCATTTCAAAGGTGGAAAACTGTTTGACTGGTGCCTACTATCTCCCATGTACACTCAACTTCCAAATTATAACTCCCATAACATATAACATCACCAAAATGACGTAAGTCCATATGATGTATCCTCTATGAAGTAATAATATGTAAAGCAAGTGTAAAAGTGTCAAGCTTATAGGCTTGACCATACTATAATGGAGATAATAAACCATAGAATCCTATGAAATATAGAACAAAGTATCATAATAAGTGACTCCAAACCCATCTAAGGCTAAGTGATAGATTGCCCTCATACCACTCCAAGTCTTTCTAACCTTGAGTGTTATCATAAGTAATAGTTTTGTCTAAACTACCTTGTGAAGTATGCCAATCCATCATCCAGCTCATATATCAGAGTTTCTTGGTAGTAACATGCAATCGCTACATTTCATCAGCCAAGAAGTCTGTGGTTTGTCATACTTTACTATTAGACTAAGTTCTATTGGAAGAGCACCTATTGGCACTAGTGCAAACTCTAAAATATTCTCTTCCCTATAGTTTGCCATATGAATGCAGAAGCATTCCCTTTGAGATTCAAATAATCCCTAAGTACCCATCCTCCTAATTGATGCTCACACATCATCCTCATGATGAAGCGTCAACTAAGAGTTTGGTATCCCAATAGGTTAGATATCTCTCTATCTCCTAGGAACCCTAAAGAGAAGAGTCAACTCTCTACTCCCAGTCTTAGTCATGTCAATAACTAGATCATCTCATCTAGTTAAAGACCATCACTGGAAATAAACGTAACTACTTCTCTCTAGAGTCTAGAAGTGAGACTCAATCTAACCATCATGATTAACTGATCTCCCTCTTTTCTTTGGTAGAAGAGTGCCACTTATATCTAAAGAACCAAAATGAGAAAGTGAAAACTCTCTCTCTATCTCTCTCTGTAATCTCCTCTAAGGAAAAGAGCTCTAGTAGTGGAACCTATTCCACTTTTCCCTTTCCCTTTGAAAGAGATTCTTTTGAATCCAATTACTTCTACTCGTCCATAATTGAGAACATGCATATAAGTTCTCCATGTTTTTTCCTTCCTAAATAATGGAGAATCAAACTCCCATGTGAAGGAGAATCACATTGAAAAGTAGAGTAAATGAATTCCTTCTGAAATAAAGACTAAGAGATGTTTTCTAAACACCTCTTCTCTCTATAGGAAAACATTATCTATTCTTCTCCTATGAAGAAATCATGTTCTCCTTTCCTTTTTCCCTTCAAGGAAGAGGAGATAAATTGGGATCTCTAAGCTAGAGTGAGATCACTCCCAGATCTCTAAGATATTTCCCTGTTTCTCCTTTCCTTAAAAGAGAAACTTATGAATTCATTTGCTCCTCTCTTCCATGACTGATGCATAATCCCTCATTATAGACATTCCTATAAAGATGGAGAATAAATCTCCCATACTAATGAAGGTATATGTAGTGAAGAGTGGAGAAAATAAATTCCTTGTAAGGATCAAAGCCCTCTACTAAAATGGTCAGCAATGATATGACACGATACCATAAACACATGTGTATCCAAAGTAAAGAGCTATCTCTGCAACCATTGTCTATGCATGTATCTATACGATCTAATCAAACTAATGGAAGTTTCCTTTGTAGAACCACAAAATGACTATGTGATACCAATGGTGATAAAATCACCTATCACATTCTCTATTGGAAGAATAAATCTTCCCTAAACTATGAAGGATAACTCCCAATCCTAAGGAGACGTCTACTAAGAGCTCTCCTCTGATCCAGCGAGACATGACGCCATGAACGATGAGTCCTTTTCTTCCTCGCCATAGAAGAAGAGTGCTCAAAGGGAAGTCCTTTCCACCATCCCATACCAATGAAAGCTTCTTCCAATTTATGGTGTCATACCTACACTAAACCGAATATATATTCTATATATATGCAATGGACTCTAATGAGTCCCATATCCTAAGATCATATCATTGGACTCAAATGAGTCCGATGTCCTCGAACTAGTTAGTTTGGTTTTAGTCAACGTATGGTACAAATCCCTGCAATCTTAGACTAATTTGGAAACAAAAACTTTATTAATCATAAATCTTGGAATCATTAAGAAAATTTAATCACAGAGACAAGTAAGATGCCATTCATGTTGCGCTCAAATGCTCTTGAAAATTTGGGTTCTCATAGAGGATGTTTCGAGTGCATTTGATGTTGTAGAGATTTACACCTCTACGTTACTTTGGAACTAAACCCATTAAAATGAGAAATTCCAATTAAAGTTCAACTATGAACATAATATAAAAAATAAAAATGATTTAGCACTAAGCATAAATCTTTAATGTCTCTATCCTTCAAAGTAGTAGTTGAATGAAAAGAGAAAATTTTATTTGATCAAGAGTGGAAGATATATTCATATCAAATGTAAAATGGAAGAGTGATTTGCAAGAGAGATTTTGTATTCATGAAGTCCTAGATTCCATTCTCAGCTCCACAGTGTGAGTAAAATAAACTTTTAGCAAGCTTTATTTTTAAACTTTAAAACCTTTTGATAATTTTGGCTGTTATCAGGATCTTGCTCACATGCACACAGAGGTTACGAATGTAGAAAACACATAGAAAAATAGAGATGCCAAGAGACGTGACCAAACGCAGTATTGGATGCAATCTCCCGCCATGCACTCTATTTTGACAATCCACAGAGTGCATGTATTTATAGGAATTTTCAATTATGTTGAAAAGAGTGGTTACATGAGAGCGGCTTCAAAAAGCATGTGTGAAAGTACAAGTTGGTGACTTTTGTAGAATGCCTTTGCTTTTAATATCAGAAATTGCAATCTACAATGACCCTTATTCTAACCACTATTTTTCTAACTATTTCTAACAATAGAACCTTCTACGCCGATTGATTTACAAACTAAATTATAAGTCGGATTATTGATGTCCACCCTAAAGTTTAATTATTGATGTCCGCCCTTTCACATCTTTCACGCCGACATGAACCCTGAGCTACTATATCAAAAACACCAAAACACATTAATACATTAATAAAGTAACACTCCAACAATGCCTTGTTCAACATATTCCATAATTTATAACATGCCCCTCAGTTGAAAAACCAACTGACCTCAGTTGATAAAAATAAACATAAACATGGATAGCCAGTCACATGTTCCATCACTGAATGATAATATGCATGTTCCATGTTGAAAAAAGAAAACATGCATGGAAATGTTCATGGAGGAATTACATTAATGTGTTTGTGTATGATATACAGAAATTAAGTGGTCATAATGAGGTGTTAATTGTGTTTTATGTATCCATTGACATTCTTCAATAGAGTGATTTTTGTACTTAACTAAATATCAATGATATTGAGTACCTGTGCCTGTAGTAGTGACATCATGATCAATTATTTTCTTAAGAACCAAGATTTCAGATTGTTCTTCAATCAAAGAAGGGTCATCAAGAAGTGGACTGAGTGGTAAACTTCCTTTAAATGGTTTAAGTAAAATAATATGAAAAGAGTTATGTATATTCCAATGAGATGGTATATGTAGTCTTAATGAATTATCATTAATTTTTTGTATAATGCTAAACGGTCCATAATATCGTGGTGCAAGTTTAATTTTAGGATGGTGCAAAATATTTTTGAGACGTCTTTTAATGATACGCAACCACACAAGATCATTTTCCTTGAATTCCTTAGCTAATTGTTTTGTATTGATATTACATGTGTATTGCTCTTAACTTTTCCTAATGTGCTCGTGAACATCGTGAAGTATAAAAATGTGATCTCAAGTAATAGAATCAGCCATGAGAATGTCGGTTTGGTTGAGTGACATGGGAGTGGGAAGCTTCTTACTATAAACAATTTCAAAAGGTGCATGACCAGTAGTGGTGTGTGTGGTGTTATTGTAAGCAAATTGAAGCAATGGCAACTTTTAATCCCAGTTGGTGGGACTATCTTATGAATAACAACACAATAAATGAAGAATAGTACTATTTGTAGCCTCACTTTGTCCATTACTTTCGGGATGAAATGCAGAGGTAAAATCTGTTTTAGAACCAAAATGTTGAAATAAGGCAACCCAAAAATGATTACAAAATCTAACATCATGATCAGATAAGATTACTTTAGGAAATCCATGATGTGGGAAAATGCATTTAATAAATAATTTTGCAGCCTGAGGTGTAAAGAAAGTTTTTCTAAATGGAATGAAATATGGATATTTACTAAACCTATCAACTTTTGTCCAGATCATATCATTATGTGATGAAGTGATGGAAAGACCTGTGATAAAATCCATAGAAATATGTTCCCATGGTTCGTTTGGAATGGGAAGTGGAATTAATAATCCAAATGGTTTACCATGATGACATTTTACACATTGACATACAATGCATTGAGAAACATAATGTGCAATATCTTTTTCCATGTGTGGCCAAAAGAAGAAATCTTTGCAGGCAAAAATGGTGCTTTGTATGCCTCTATGACCCATGTAAGATGGTTCATGCATTTCTTTGATGACAAAATCTTTAAAAGCTTGGGTTATGCATAATCTATGTTGAAAATAAAGAAAACCATTATGAAATGTATAATGTTCATGAGATAAAGATGCACCATTGTTGAAGTCATGCCATGCATGTGAGAAATACAAGTCAGATGCATAAGTGGAAACCATTTAGTGAAAAGAATGTAGTTGGCTGACAGAAATATTAGCGGCAAAACAACAGAATGTGAAGGAAATTGGCTAAGAGCATGCTAAAACATTAGCTTTACCAGGTTGATATTGGATCATGGTTGGAAATTTTGAATGACTAATGCCCATTTAAGATGGCGATCAAAGATTAAGGGATGATTTAATAAATGCTTAATAGCTTGTTGATCGGTTTTGATTAAGACCTCAGAGCCCATAAGATAGTGTTTCCAAATTCGCAAAGCATGCAGAACCACTAAAAATTCTTTATCATATGTATTATAACTCTACTTCCTACTCTCAAATGCAATGGGATGATCATTTTGCATTAAAAGAGCACCTATCCCTAAACCACTAGCATTAGTAAAAACATGAAAGGGTTGTGAAAAATCAGCTAATTGTAAAAGAGGTGCATGTGAAAGTGCATGTTTGAGTTTTTCAAATGATTTTTGTTGGGTATGTCCCCATGCAAATTTTATTTTCTTTTTCAATAACAAGGCAAGAGGCAATGCTAAATAAGAAAAATTTCAAACAAACTTCCTATAGAAACTAGCCAATCCAAGAAAAGAACAAACATCATTGACTGATTGTGGTGTAGGCCATTCTAATATAACTTTAATCTTTTTTGGACCCACATGCACACTTTCATTTGAAATAATATGTCCTAGATATTCTAGATTATGTTGAAAGAAGAAACTCTTTTCAGGATTAGCGTAAAGTGTGTTTTCTCATAGTAAATGCAAAATTGTTTTAAGATACTTCTCATGCTCGTGATCACTCTTACTATAAACAAGTATATCATGGAAAAATACAAAAACAAAAGCTTGGAAATCAAGCAAAATGTTGTTTATCATTCGTGCAAATGTAGCAGGGGCATTAGTAAGTCCAAAGGGCATTACCATAAATTCATAATGGCATGTTTGAGTTCTAAAGGCAATATTAAAATTATCACTTTGCATCATACAGATCTGATGGTATCCCAATTTTAGATTAATTTTACTAAAGACACGAGCTCCTCGTAATTTATCTAAAAGATCATCTATTCGAGGAATATGGTATCTATTCTTTATTGTGATCTTGTTAAGGCCTCTATTATCAATGCCGATTTGATAAGTTTTATTCTTCTTCTCTACTAAGAGAACTAGTGCTCCAAATGGGGAAGAACTAGGCCTTATAAGTCCTTTCTGTAGTAGGTCTTTTACTTGGTTTTCTATTTCCTTTTGGTGTAGTGGGCCATGTCTATAAGGTGCTTTATGAGGAGGAGAACTACCAGGGACTAAGTCTATGCTATGGTCAAAGGATCCTCAAGATGGTGGTAGTTCAGAGGGATACTCAGACATAAAACAATCGTTATAAGTAGTCATGAAAGGTTTATGTGCATCAGGAAGTGTATGAGTATAATCATTGATGACATTGACAAAAATAATGCATGAATTGAATCCTTTCCTAAATGTACGTTTTACTTGAGTATGATTAATCAATGGAAATAGCTAGAAATCATGCCATCCAGACAAAGTAATGATTTGACCTTTAAATTCAAAGTTAAAGGTATATGTATGGTAGTCAATGCGTGGATTATAATGATGATGAAAAGGCATACCTAGTATAACATCGTAAGATTGCAAAGGTGCAATTAAAAATGTTCATGAATCAACATATGGGCCTATGCTAATCATAACATCTTGCACTTCTCGTGTTGCATTATAACGAATACCTTGAAATGCAGCTTTTACTTTATACAAGGAAGGAAACGTTTTTAATTTAAGTTCTTGTACTAATAAATGTGAAATAAAGTCATGTGAACTACCATCCTCATGTAAAATTTTAACAAGTTTGTTGTTTATAGTACCTTGCATGCAAAGTAGAGAATGAAGAGAGATATCATTACCCAAGGTACTTAAGTCCTTCTCCAATGATTCCTTTGTCCAAAGAGGAGGAATTTCTTCATTATGGGCTTCCATGTCATGTAATTGAGCTGCAGCTAGTTTCATGTTAAGAGGTCACAATTGGCACTTCATTTTTGTATGTCCAGGTTTACCACAATTCTAGCAGGTAATTCCTGGCTGCTTCTGTTGGGCATCCATCGCTGAAGTTTGTAGGGTAGGTGGTTTGGTAGGTTGGAGAGATGAAGCAACAGGTGTAGTTGAGTAATTGGATTGCGGTGGATGAGGAAAACTAGGGTAAATTCGGGCATTAAAATTATGTTTCATGGGAAGATTTGGTTTAACAAAAAGTGGCCATTGACGTGGTTCTTGTAGACGGAGTGACATGGTTATGGAATGGAATTCTTTCTCTGCATTATAGGCAAACGATATAGCCTCATTGAGGGTTTTAGGACATAGGGTGTGAAGCTTAGCTTGGATTCCTACCTCCAAACCATCTTCCTATTTCTTCTACAAACTATCCTCAGGTACATCTTGAAGCATCCGAACCAATAGTAAATTTTACCATAACGGCTCCGTGTAGTAGTAACCATATCACCCTCCTTCCATGTAAGGGTCGTCCATGCACATCGAACATGTAATTGGTATTGAGGAGGAAGAAAGGAATCATTCACTTTATCTTGGAAATCCTTCCACGTTGTTGGATGCTCGGTACTGTGCCATAGGACATTCCACCAGAGTTGAGCTTTTCCTACTAAATAGTTAGTGGCAAATTTGACTTTTTCACTTTTCAGCATATGTTTCATCAGTATAAAAATCATGAAACTGTGACAACCATGAAAGGATTAAAAGGCCATCCTGACGGCCATCAAACCATAGAAACGGGTAATTCTTAATGGCAATCTTGGAATGTGTGCCATCCAATTGGGCAGAGATAATAGCTTTGACCACCCTCATAAGGTTGTCTTCATCAGTTTGCATCTTTTCGAGTACTTTGTCCTATTGTCGGATCTTGTTCTGAGTGCCTCGTAGTTCATGCCGCAAGAGCTCAAGTTGTTGCTCGAGTGTTACCTTGGGTAGAGGTGACTCGCCAAAATCTTCCATGTTGTTCGTAGGGTCCATGAGGATTTAGAGAATAAAACCCTCTTGCTAGATATGTAAAAACAATTTTTGAGATTGTTTGAGTTAAAATGTAAAAGGAATGGTTGTTCTTGGGAATTGAAAAAGTAAGAAAGAGATGAAAACTGTATTAAATATAAGAAAAGAGAAGTAGAGTGACAACACAAAGAGATAGTGTAGTGGTAAAACACTTCCCTTGTGTGGGTGAGATTGTGGGTTCCAAATCCTCCCACCTTGGTGAATATAAAACTCTTTATTTCCACTCATAAATTAAAATTGGTTCGTGCGTAGCCAAAGGCTGCCAAGGGAGCCTTGGGTGCCAAAGATGCCAAACTAATGCCTTAGTTATGCGTAAGTTGTATGCCTAAGTCGATGCCTTGGAGTAAATGTGGAGTAAGCCAAAGGAGTAAACGTAGGTGTAAACGTAGGTCTTGGTTCTGGAACTGGAACTGAAACAGGAATCGAAAACGAAAACGGAAGCAAAAGGAGAAGTGAAAACGGAAACAGAAATAGGAATCTGAATCGAAATCGGAAACGGAATAGGATCGCGAATAGAGAATAATGAAACAGAGAACAATCACCAAAACCAACAGAAATAGATCCCTCTATAGTAACACGTGCAAGGCTCTGATACCACTATTATCAGGATCTTGCTCACATGCACACAGAGGTTACGAATGCAAAAAACACACAAAAAAATAGAGACACCAAGAGACGAGACCAAATGCAGTATTGGGTGCAATCTCCTCCCATGCACTTTGTTTCGACAGTCCACAGAGTGCATGTATTTATAAGAATTATTTATTATGTCGAAAAGAGTGGTTACATGAGAGCGGCTTCGAAAAGCATGCGTGAAAGTAAAAGTTGGTGACTTTCGTAAAAAGCCTTTGCTTTTAATATCATAAATTGCGGTGTACAATGACCCTTATTCTAACCACTATTTTTATAACTATTTTTAACAATAGAATATTCTACGTGGATTATTTACAAACTAAATTATAAGTCGGATTATTGATATCCACCCTAAAGTCGGATTATTGATGTCCGCCCTTTCACGTCTTTCATGCCCTCACGAACCTTTAGTTGCTATATTAAAAACACCAAAACACATTAATACATTAATAAATTAACACTCCAACAATACCTTGTTCAACATATTCCATAATTTATAACATTGGGTGTGTCTGATATTTTACAGAACGTTTGGCAAACAAAGCGGTGACAGTCTTAGCAAGTTTTTGGCAATAAGACTGCTATATATTCACAGATTGATTATATCATGGGGGCATCCAATGGAGTGCGACTCTTGGTAGACAATCTGACAGAGGTGGAAGAATTATTCATGAGCGAGTTTTAACAAAGGACTTGCTAGCAAAGCTGAAGATAGAGAGATGCGCTGGCCCATCAACGTTTTTGGTGACATGAACGTGAACTTCATGGAAGAAGTGCTGGCAGATGAACACGTTAGGATGACGAGCTTATATTAGATTGATGAGTTGAACCGTAAGCATGAGCAGAACTTTCATGGACAAGACCATTGTAACATCAATTAATCCTAAATTTATCACCAGTTTTTTTGTATGTCAATTGTCGCCATGCATGTCTGTTGAACCTTCCCCATGATCGCCTCTCACGCTCTCTGTATGTCAACTGTCGCCATGATCGCCTCTCACGCTCTCTGTACTCTTTCCAAATTGTACCAATATAGATCTTCTTCTGTCGGGCATTGGAAGTGCGCTTGTACATGTACATTCTGTTTATTAAAATGAATGATAAATGTATATACTTTGTATCTATTGAACAGAGTTCATAAACTATAACCAGCTATGCTTACGTATTACTTTTTTGTCGTTTTGATAATTTCTTATTTGTACAAATTGTATTCTAAGCATACAAACATTAAATTGTGTACATAGTTCAACGGTCACGTTGACTTTCTTGAATGCATTAGGTATATGTCTCAAATTATGTTATCTTCAAATGTTTTGCTATAAAAACATGATTGTCGTGAAGAGTTTAACAAAATAGCATTCTGTACATAGTTATTCATCAACATCCATGCATAGCATAGTGGTTTGAGTGACTTCATGAAATCATAAATTCTGAGTTCAAACCTTAGCTCATGCAGAAACACATTTGGATTTTCTTTTGCCAAAAGAGTAAAAGAAATATAACTTTTTGAATTAATTTCATGAAGAAAGTGCTAATTTCTTTACAACGGTGTCATGGGGTTCTTGGAAAGGAAGGAATGATAAGTACATTTTATATTTCCAGTAACAAGCAGACTTACTCAACCTATGACCACTCGAATTCTTTACACAAAATATTTTAGTTTGGTTGAAGTGTTAGCCAAATAGTTCTTAGAATGAAGGAAAGCATAAGAGTGTTTATGGATTATATTCCAAAGCATAGAGCTTTCAGCTCCATTTATATCATGCTAGGAATACTGGTATATATGATTGAGACTTAGTGGTCTCTTTTTGACTCACACTAGGGTTGCTTAATTACTAAAGTAGATGACCACTCACATTGCTCAATCTACTCTAGTTCACTACGATGACTATCATCAAAGGATAGATATATGTACATATTAAAATGCAAGAAGTTGGATTTCTTTCTCTCGAGCACCCACATATAACAACACCAATTTGCTCAATTTTCCTTCTTCTCTTTTTCTACTGGAGATCGACTTCAACCTATTCTAGCATTTGCATAGTCCAAGGATTGTCTTTATCCATGCAATCTATATAGGCAACTCTATTTTCGTACCAAGGTTTAATGTTTGTTTTGTGTTACTCACTCTCTCCATCTCTCTATCTTTCTCTTTTCCCCAATCTATCACATGTACACATAACACACATAATTTTCTCACTTTGTTACTCTCTTGTTTGCACCTTGAAACTAATTCCTTGTCAGTCAATAACACCCAACCCATTTAAATCTTCAATTCCATTCCATAACTACCATGGATGTTTTCATATACTGAAAGCTTCAGTATATGAAGTCTTTCAGCACTCAATCACATTTTGAGCACTTCACATCTTTTTCTCCTTAGCAATAGATTTTCCTTGCATTCAGCACGTGTTTTGGTTCTCTGTTCTTGTTCATATGCAAGCATCTCTTCCGAAAATTCTACACCTAAAGCTTTACCAACTTCACCATATAAAGAAACTTGTAAACTAACGTTCACTTTGATTTCTTTCGTATCTTTGTTCAACATGCTCTACTTAGACTCCAATGTGTAATTTGGTAGAAACACTTGCGATTCTTGTTCACTTATCCTCTTGCCTTTAGCAAAGCCTTCAATACAACCGTCTAGTACTTTGGCTCTATTTTCTTTCCCTTTTTCCTATGCTACCGAACATCAAGCCCCTTAACGTGGGTTGAGCATTCGTCTATTCCCAAAGCTCTGAACAATCATCTACTACCTCAAGTCAATTTTCTCTAGAAAAGAAGAAATGATAGGATGGATTCTCTGCATTTCCCCCCTTCTACAATGAGCTACTTTTCCTTGTCCGATTTAGGCAAGAGCATGCTTCTCTTCATCTTCACTCATCATGCAATTCTTCTTGATATCTCTTAGACCTTCATCCCCCTCTTCAAAAATCTTCAAAACATGTGCTCATATAGCCATGCAAGTCTAGCTTCATCTACCCTTCTCCAAGCTTCAAGTATGGCTAATACCTGCATGTCACTCTCCTTCGTTCCATAGATGCAGTTGTCTAAAGGGAAACTATTCTTCGAGAATCTAAATACAATGTGATTTCTCATCTTGATCACAAAAAACACAATTTGGTTTCTAAACAAATGAAAGCCCATTGTTGTATTAACTAAAGCAACAAAATCTAGAATTCTTTTTTGTGTGGAACCTCTTCTCCTAGTGCATGAAGACCCAATTGTCTAACCCACTCCATTATGCATGGTGCATAGAGAGGTGAGAAATTATCACATGTACATTCAAAATATAAGGGACATGCTTTTAAAAGATGATAATCACCATATCATTAATATGTTGTTGTAGTATGATACAAGGCCAGTGCCAATTCCTCTAGATTCACAAACTCTCTAGGTGAGAGAACTCCTTCCTTGCAATCTTGAAACGAGTTTGATCTTGCAAAAGCTCCACTTGCCATTGAAGCTCGTTGGCATATTCAAGCTTGAAATTCACCCCTCTAGCAATAATCACATTAACCTATCTTAAACTTAAAGTTCATGTTTATGTGTTCTCATCAAGCATAATCGAGCTATTTCTACCTTCTTCACTTTGAGTCACTCAAAGAACAACCTTGAAACCTATTACTTAATGTATTGGGATTATCTAACCTAAATCCAACATTTAAAAATGCAATCTTGAAAAGAAATAAGACAAGATCCTTAACATAGCTATCTCTTTCTTAGCTCTTCTATGATTGCATTGTTTGGATTTATCTCTTTCCTCTTCTTTGATGACATGTAATTAGAGATGTGCCTAGCACCTTCATTCTTCTCTCCATGTTTGCAATCCATCCATAATCTCCACCTATCAGACAACCAAAACCTTTTCAGATTTCCACTCAATTATTTCCCATGACAAATTCAAATACATGAAACGTTGTCTTTGCACAGTTTCATGCAATCTCTAAACCTTTTCAACTCATATGAAAAATCACAAAAGGAAAAAAATTAGTAATGTACCCTTATGAATTGACATGTCTAAATGTCAATACATGAAGAAGGCTTTAGACTCATTTCCTAATAGAGAGCACTCACATTTTCATTTCCAAAAAGTTTAGAACATCAGCGTAAATAACAATGCAAAAGGCTACTAAAATGCTGAGCTCATGCTCTTCTTCATAAAAAAATAAATACTTAAAGTCTAGAATGAATCTTTGATTTCCAAACAAATCTCATATATTCCCTTTGATTGGAATCATGTTTGTCTGTCCACCATAAAGAAAGGAAGATTAGAGAGTTCCTCCTCTTTTTTATTTACGTATTATTGATATGACCTCCTAGAATTCTTTCCTGTGTGATCGCTTTGTTTGAGATATTCCAAAAAAAAGAGATAATTCTCCTCCAATATTGTTTCATTTTCTTCAAATATCCTCATGATCATCACCTCTTGCCACCTTACATTCTGATTGGAAAAAGAAAAAGTCATAGTTTCATCTATCGACCTGAAGAAGCATGATGAGAATCCAATTTCGCCTTAAGGTTATGAAGTTTTTTAGGAAGGAATCAAAATAATTTCCCTAAAATATTAAACCCCTACTTTTTGAAACATAGCCCATTAAGAATTTTCTATTCAATTTCAATACATCAATTGAATTACTTTGTGAATGTAGAAAGAGATGGAATTTTCATATCTTTTCTATACATCCTGATGAATGATGTTGTGTTTCCCTACGATAAAAAGGATGAATGATTTTGTGATTTAATGCTAAAGTTGATGACAAAGAGGACCTTTGAACAAGTGTGTTTTTCTCTTTTCTTCCAAAGCTCTTTAGGATATGACAATTTTTTGAAATTGATCCAATCAATCTTTTTGGAGTTTCCTTCTATCATTTGAGATTGCTTGAAGCATCCCACATGTATTATATTTTGACACATCAAGAGTTGGAATCAACCCAACCATATGAGCAGCTTCAAGACAATGATTTGCTTAGTTATCACAAATCCAATGAAGCTAGTTGCATCGAAGAATAAAGGTCTCAATACAAATCAAGATCTACATTCTTTTTTCCCATTGGAAGAGAAAAATACAGGCAAAAGGAGTGAAAATTTGTGGTGGCAAAAGAATTGGAAAGTCGACTGGTGGGGCTTCTTTGTTGGAGGAGATGGTGGATAATCACAAGAGATGAGTTGCTGTAGCTAAAACCTGCTTCACACCTGCTATAAGTGATGGCTGGAGAGTGTTGTGGGCCTCTTTAGCTAGCTAATAAGCATAAATGATCATATATGTTTCTTGGAAGATGATGCACTAATGATAGGATCAAAATAGATAGGTAGGTATATGATTTAAGGTCTAGAACTTGCTATTTTGGTTGAGATACCTACTCAAAGTTTTGCACCATTCTCTGAGTATAGCAACAATTAATAAGATTCCTTTTGAGGATCTTCAATTAATGTAACAAGCTACCAATCATGAGTGAAATCATCTAAAATGATAAACTATATGCAGAGAAATATGTTTATCAAATCAAGCTTGCGTCCCGACCTTTATGGGCCTTGATAGTCACAGACCAATAAGGAATGTTTGATTAATATCTAAGGATCAAGAAAACCATTATAAACGAAACTTTGTAGGATTATTTAGATAGTATTCTGAAGATTTCATGTTTTAAATCACACAAAATAATGCACCATATAGTGAGAACGATTGTAGCTCAGTGATGAGTAGCACCTCCTTTAATGTCAATCCGGGAAGACGTGAGGATGGTATGAAGACCTCGAGCAAGTGGCGGCACAAGTGCGTGAGTGAGAAGCACACAAGCATGCACACACATACACACACACGCGCACACACGGCAAGACAAAGAGAGAGAATCAATGGAGTTCTTTAGATTACTTTCAAAAGCTCTTACAAGTTCGTTTCAATTACAATCTCGCCTCAAAAATGAGCTCTCTTGCTCTTTTTATAGTTTTTGACTAGCTTTTGGCCCTGTCCAGACCTAGTGTCCGGCCTAGTTAAAAATTAGGTTCCAGGGCTCATTTGGGGGCTCAAACGAGATCTAAAAAATACGAAAATTGGTACGCAACTACTTCTAAGGCTCCTCAAGCTCAAGGACTCCTTGGCTTGCACAAAATGGAGCTACAAAAAGGTGAAATGATATTTACAATGATTGTTAGTGATAAAAATCACTGTTGTTGTCGGGATTTCTTCTAGTGATCTGCCATACATATCTTCGAGCTCCCTACTTGCTCTTCCTCCCTGCATGTCCATCTCTTGATTTGCATTAATGTCTTGAAAAAATATTGGCCTACTTGCCAGATCTTCTTTGACTGCCCTGTTTGCTTGTGCTGTCCCTTCGCTCTGACTCCCTTCTTTGACTTTCATGTCTTGTACGTCCTGGTGTACCAAGGCTACTGCCAACACCCCCCCCACTCTCGCGTCTGTCGCCCCTGACAGACCCTTGTCTAGCTCCTTTTTGGACGTAGTATTGTACAACATCGGCGGCGAGGTGGTGTTCTTCTAACCTGAGTCCCCTTGCTAGATCTGTCAGCAATGCATCCCAATTGACTGGCCCTGGGACATCTGGATGTGGCACCCGTAACTGCTCTGAGTGAATGGTTCGCTCCACAGCAAATAAATGGAGGAGATGTGAGGGTCTAGGTACAAATATTTCTGAGTGGTATTCCCAGAACCCTGTTATGAACATCTCTTCGAATGTTTGTTTAAAGCAGGCTGGGAGGTATTTTATTCTGGCGTGCCAAGCGTATATCACCTCTATAGAAGGAGTGGTGCTCATGTCATAAACTAAATCTTGGTTTCCTGTAAGGAATCCGACGCCTGAGAAGTGTGGGTCCTTGATATTCTTGAATGTCCTGAATGTAATAAGCATTAACTCAAAAATTTTCATGCACATCTGGGCCATTACATCAGGGGTATTCTTTAATCGGATGCTCCAGTGCCGTATAGTGGAAATCATGTAATTGACGGTGGGAGGCCCTTGAGGGGGTGCTAGATAGACGTAGTTTAACCATTTGGCGCATCCCTTGATATTCTTGACTGCAATGGTAAACTCTGGCCATGTGCGTCTGCGGAGTACAGGAACATAACAAGGGTTATATTTAATAAAAAGAGGCATATTCGTCCAGGTGCGAACCATCTCCGGGTAGGTTTCGAGGAGTCGGATCCTCCAAGTGGGTTGATGAATGGATCCTTTTTTAGCGCTCTCTGGGATGTCATCTGGCCCAAATTGTGTAGCAAACGTTGGAGGTTTGCCACATCTGTGTTGGATTTCTGCATTGTAGTCCGCCAGAAGTATACAATATGGCACGTATTGATCATCATTGGTTCCGATCCATCTATGGTGGGACATGCTGCGGAAGTATTCTGATTTAATAATAGTGTCCTCTATCTTTGCCATAGATTGGATCTGAACTGCCACTCGATCTTCATGAGTTGATGCGGTTTTCTCTAGTGTTTGGAGCCACTCAGGTACTTCGATTTCTAACGTATCCATTCCTTCTGCGGTTTGCTCACCACCTGGCATTGGCATAGGAACGTAAGGTTCCTCATACGTCTCATCTACCTCGATGGGTACCAAATCCTCGGGTTCAGGTTCGACAACTGGAGAGGGTTGCCTTTCATGTGTGAGTAATCTTGCCTGTAATTCGGCCACCTGCTCTTTCAATGCCTTGACTTCCTCTGAAGTCGTGGTTGTTTCCGTGACTTTGGGTGCTGTCTGTTGCTCTTGGAGTTGATTGCGCAGCGCATCACGTTCCCTTTCCAAGTCATCATGAGCTTCTAATAGATCTGCATAGCTGTCCAAGATGGTCTTCATTGTCTCTGAGGGCACAGCTTTAAACTGCTCTGGATCAATTTCGTGTGGAGAGCCTTCCATTGCTGCTTCTAGATTTGCTTCATTTTGCTGCTGCAGCCTCTTGTTTTCTTCTAGGGCGGCCGCCATGTGTTTTCTGAGAAGTGCCAGGTTACGCCGGACTTTGAGATTATCGGCTTGGTATACCTCGAGCAGAGCTTCTAGTTGTTTGGCACCTGATTCTGTCGATGGTTGGGGTGCCACCAATAAGGTTTGGTGAGCCTGCTCAAGCGTCGTGTAGCGTTGATTCAGTTCTGCATTTTCTGTTTGTAGAATGAGAAATTGTCTTTGTAAGTTTTGATGGTGCGTTTCCAGATTCTGATACCGGTTGTCCAGAGCTTTGTACTCATGCTGGAGCTGGTATACACATTGGTTTAATGCTAAGAATATGTTATTTACATTAAATAATGCTGGGAAGGGTGAAGATGCAGGGGGAATGGGGGCGGGAATGGGAGAGGTGAATGATGTGGATGTACGTGGAGATGTGGGTGGAGGGGGTATGGGTGATGAAGGTGGCATGGGGGGAGGGAGCGGTGCTGTGGCAGGTGATGTTTCCATCGTGTCCACTGTTTGAGTGACGGTGTAGATGGGAATCGTTGGTGGAGTGGATGTGACATCGGTGAACAGGGTGGTGAAGGTGGGCATGGTGACTCCCCCGAATTGGATTCCCGGGGAGAGTGGGATGCCCATGACAATGGTAGTGGTAGTGGATGTGGTAGTGCTAGTGTCCTGTGGTGGAGTGAATTGTGTGGTGTGAGGTGGGGATGGTGGTGACAACGGTGCTTCGTGATATTCTTCTGCTTGCGCTGACTCGCCTGGTGCTCATGTATTGATGTGAATTTGCTTCCCGGACCTCCTGGGACGAGCAGGAACTCTTTTTTCAAACCTATGGATGTAGGCCATTGCCTCATGAATGGCCTCGTCCAGTCCTACAGCGTCGGCATGAAGGTTCATGGACTCAATGAACAATTCGTCCACACCTTCCTCAGCTAGCAAGTCGTTCATGAGTCTTTTGCGCTGTTCTAGAGACATCTGATGCTGTTCCTGAACCAGTCGCATGGTTCGATATAGTCTCTTGATTTGTGCCGAATATGCTGGGGCACTTGCTAACTCGGAGAGTTCGTCATATTCTTGATGTTGTTCTTCGTGAGCCTCTTCTTCATCTCCTCCTGCCTCTTGTTCATCTACATCAACTTCTACAGTTTGTGGTTGGGTGGGGGCCGATGTTGTTTGGGGTCGCGGTTCCTGAGCTCGCGCTGCTTCGGCTTCGAGGTTAGAGTCATAGATTAATCTGGCAATTTCTTCATCCGTGAGGTCCTCAAGAGTAAATCCCTGCGGAAATTCCAAATCGGATGGAATGGGTGGAAACACCAGATTAGGCCCCTCTGTGCTTGGTCTTGGTAACCGGATTGTGAATGGCCTAACTCGTCGTGTCTGGGGAGGAGTGATTTCTGGTGTAGCGGTAGCTCCCCTTGGTTGAGCACAGGGTAGTTGGACTCCCCCCCTCATCTTCTTTGATGGGGGACCTGCTGCTGATAGTCTTCTCTGGAATTCTTGGACTCGGGACCATACGAGTGCCCGCTGAACAGGCACGTCATAAGCCAAGCATCTATAGATTATTTTGGTCAAAGCACAACACCCGTGGAGCACATTCTTCTGTTTTTTGTTCCACCTTTGATGCGCTAGGTGGATCTGATCTATGATCCAGTGCGGTACATTGATGGGCAGGCTTTCGGTTTCTGCTAGATATAAACTGAACCATATTTTTTTCGGGGGCATTGTGAAGCGTTCTTGGGCGGGAAAAGCAAAATGTTGCATGATGGTTCGCAGGTGAAGCGCAATGGTAGGTGTCATCGCAACCATGTCCTTCAGCTTATTAAGATCTTTGTGCTTCATTCGACCTGGAACCATGGTTTCCTTTTCTGTTGGGATGTGCATGCCATACATACCCAATGCTTCTCTTACCAGATTGAGGGTCAACTTGAATCTTTTAAGCTCATTACCCGGCAGCAGTGATGGCAGCACAAAGGTGCTGTCGCCGCCCTTGGCTCTACTTGGTGTGATGGTACTGATCAGATAAGAACATCGTAAAAAATCCGGCTTTGGTAAGTGAGTCCTGAAATAACTTTCCACACCTGCTTTGACCCAAACTGATCTCATGACTTCGGCATTTTGGTAGCTTTCAAACTCGCGTGCGAAAAAGTGGTATCGACCCCATTTGCCATTGAACTCCAATTCTGCTTCCCAGAAATAGGTCCCATCGCCCAGTGGTCCAGCAACATCACTGAACCAATGCGCATGCTTACCTACTTGAGAAGTGTGCCCTTGAGGAGGATCCTGAATGGGGAGCACATGCACTGCTTGAAGCTCTTGCGGTCTTGCTGTGAGACGTGGCTCAAGGAGAAGTGTTTCTATGTCCACAATCTGGGCACCCGATCCGGCTTGAGAACTAGTACCTGCTTCTGCCATGGCCCTGTTCGCTGGTTGGTTCTGTGAGAATATAGAACCAAGTGTTAACATCGTAATGGACAGAATAAATCCGTTGTTGTCCCCGTTACAACATTAACATGAGGTGGATGATGAGTTAGTGGTTAGTAAGTGCATGAAGACGGTGTGTGTATTTAGTGCTTGTGTTGTCCTAGGAGACTACTGCAGTTAGTAAGTAGGTATGGATTTACAAATTGGGGTCGGGGGGTTTATTACAGGCCCTAGGCTGCCAAATGCAGTGAGTGGGCTTTGCCTTCGGTTTCGGAGAGTCTCTACAGAGCCTTCTCGGTGTCGTGGTTTAAAGATGAGGCCTTTTTGGGACCCATTTACAATTGATTACATGTACGCTCTTGGGTTTTGGTGTGTACATGAGTGTCGAGAACGAGTGAAATCTGGCAGTATGCGTCGCTGCGTTATGCTGTTTAAGTTGTGGCCTCAGCGTAGCTACTTGTGCCATCAAGCAAGCCTTAGGCACCCAAATTTGTCTTGATTGTGGGCTTGCCTTCATCGACTTCTTGGGCACCCAAATAGATTTTACTTTAGCAGAAGAATTTCTGAAAGACTTCTTATTAGCGTTGCGTTGTTGGTCACTAATAAGAGGCTTTGCCCCTGTAGTTGACGGTGGTGCAACCGGTCGTTCGCCTTTCCGCACCCATACCTGGTCTATTTTCTGGGTTGTTCTGCTGCGCAGGTACTTTTGATCTCTGACATAGGTAGTACCCTGCTTCTTCTGCCTTTGATCCACCTTGGGTTGCTGCCTCCTTCTAGCCTTTGGAAAAGAAGGGAGTTCCGTTGCATTCCTGACTCCTTTTTTGCAAATATCATTCCTCTGCAACACATAGTTTTGGACAAGAACAGCATGGTCATCTTCATGTGTACCCCTGGAAGGACCAGGAGTCTGTGCCTTTCCTAGTTCCTTGAGTGCTCCATTGTCTAATTCTACTGTAACTCGACTATGATTGACCCAAACCTGGAGAAGTCCACTTCTTAGGTTTAGATTGACTGCTTGGTCATAGATCCAATCCTGACCCAAGACGAGAGGTTCAGTGAGATCCTCATCTTGACACACTAGTACTTTAACGGTCATTGCCTCCTCGTGAATGTAGAGGGGAAGTTCCACCTCACCCATGCAAGGGGTTTCCACGCCTCCCAATCCTATGAGGTATGCTTCCACAGGATGGACAGTTAACTGTAACTCTTGACAGTAAGACAACTTAACAGCGCTAGTGGCAGCACCTGAGTCAATCAAGGCTCTTACGGTCCTTGTACTCTTTCCTTGTCCTATGTCTATGGTTATGAAAGGACGTCTATCAATTATTCTATTCGAGCTTGTTCCTGCAACTTCACACATGGCTATGGGAAATCCTTGGTCTGCATAGTCATTCGCTCTAGGCTGATCTCTACCTTGCCTTCGTAGTTTCATCCTTCTGATGCGTTCTAAAGCCTCTGCTTGAGCTTCTTCTCTAATTCTCTTTTCTTCCTCTTTGCGTTTCTTAGCAGTGTTGAGTCGGCTGAGCATTTCCTCCGTGAGGGGTTCCTAGTACAACTTGACTCTGCATCCGCTAATATAGTTAGGGAGAACATCACCCTCTAATGTGGCCAATTGTACTGCTCCACTTGTGGAGATCCTATTGATGATCATAGGTCCGTAGCCTCTCTTTTCTAGCTTCCTTGCGTGTTGTTTCAGTGTATAGACTAGGACTAGATCTCCTGCTTTCAAGCCTTTATCCTTCACATGGGCATCGAAATATGCCTTCTGTCTCTTCTTGGCGGCATATATTCCTGCAGCGGCTCTTAGTCTTGTTTCCCCTAATCGTTCAAGGTCAAAGATCCTAGAGGAGAGTTCGTGACCTGTCCATTCGTGCTCTTGTGCTACTCTCAATGTAGGAATCAAGAAGTCCAACGGTAGCACAGCGTTTTGGCCAAATACCATCTGAAAGGGAGTGGCTTGGAGTACCGTTTTGTAGGCCACTCGGTATGCCCAAACAGCGTGGTGTAGCTGTTTGTCCCAATCAGAGCGTTTAGTGTTCACTAGTTTCGTCAGTACATTGCATAAAATCTTATTAGTGCTCTCAGCTTGTCCATTAGCTTGAGGATGATAGGGGGCAGACTTCTTGTGTATTACCAAGAATTCTTGGAGTAGATTTTCAATCACTTCGTTCAAGAAATGAGTGCCTCTATCACTTACAAGCTCTATAGGTAGCCCATATCTCGTGAATACATTCTCAAACAAGAATTTGGCAGTTGTTTGAGCATCGTTCTTGGTTGTAGCTTTTACCTCTACCCACTTGGTGAGATAATCTGTTGCCACAATGATGTATTCCGCATGAGAACCCTTAGCTGGGGGATTAATAGGACCTACGAAGTCTATTCCCCACTTAGAGAATGCACGTCCACCCATCATAGGTTTCAGTGGCATCTCATCTTTGCGTATAGGATACTGAGTCCTTTGACAGACATCACACCGTTTCACATAGGTATGTGCATCCATGTGAAGTGTAGGCCACCAGAAGCCCGCAAATAGTATTGCCTTGATTACCCGATCTGGTCCAAAGTGTCCTCCTGCTACACCTTGGTGAGCAGTTTCCAAGATCTTAAGATATTCACTCTCATGGACACACAGTCTCAGGTAACCATCCTTACCGCGTTTGTATAGATTATCACCAATGAGTGAGTAATCCAAGGCTTCTTGTTCTAAACTCCTTTTCCTAGCCAGAGTCATGTCTGGAGGGAATGTGTTTGTCCTCAAGAATGATACTAGAGGTTCACTCCAATCTGGCGCAATGGATACTTGATAGAGAGTGGCATGTTCCACAGGTGGTTTAGTGCAACAGATTGGGCATTCCTTGCACAACTTTTGGACATCAGCTTCCATAGTTGGCCAATGCACTCCGAATCTCTTTAGAGTCTGCAACGTTCGTTGCTTTGAATGGTGTTGCTCTAGTGCACCTACATGTGCTAGTTGCAACCACTTAGCGTACTCATCCTCTTCTACGCAACAAGCCAAGATCCCTTGATCTGTGTGCTTGTACATGCTTCCTGCCATGATGTGGTACTTTTGGGCTTTTACAACCTCTCTATTCCGTGTGTTAACCACTGGATGGTTAGGCCCGTATGTCAATACTGGCACTAATGGCTTAGCCCACTGTGGTACAACTTCCAAATTAAACAAGTAAGCATCAGGAAGGTCATCTGACACTCCTTGTGGGGCTTCTCCCGATGTGAGCCTAGAGACATGATCGGCTCTCAAATGAGTCCTCCCTTTCCTTACCACAACCTCAAAATCGTATTCCATTAGCAAGAGAAACCATCTCACTAATCTTCCTGTATTGCATGGCTTGTTGACAAGATATAACAATGCCTGATGATCAGTAAAAAATTTAAACTTATTTGCAAGCAAATAGTGTCTAAATTTCTTAACTGCATACACCATGCCTAATCCTTCTCGCTCTGTGGTGGTGTAATTCCGTTCAGCCGCATTCAATTGTCTACTGGCATAGGCAATTGGAAGATCCATATTACCTTCACCAGTAGGTTGTGCAAGCACACATCCAATAGCATAATTGGATGCATCCACATGAACATGGAATGGCTTATTCCAATCTGGTGTGGTCAAGATTGGTGCTGAACATAATCTTCGTTTAAGTTCCTGGAAGGAATTCTCACATTCATCCGTCCACTCAAAGTTAGTCAGAAGTCCGTACATGGGCTTTGCGATGACCGCATACATGTGGATGAAACGTCGGTAATACCCACAGTGCCCCATGAAAGCTTGTACTTCCTTGACATTCTTTGGTCTAGGTAGCTCTGCTATGGCTCTCACTTTTTCTTCGTCAGTAGATATGCCATTCTTTGACACTATATGTCCTAGGATCTTGCCTTGCCTGACCATAAAAACACACTTTTCGGGGTTCAGGCAGACTTGATATTCTCTACATTTGTCAAAGATTCGTTTGAGTTCAGGAATATGGGTTTGTCTAACATTGGAATGAGCACAGAGATCGTCAACGTAGACTTCTAAACTCTTCCTCAAGAACTCCTTAAACACATGGCACATCAGCCTCTGGAAGGTGGCTGGTGCATTGGTAAGCCCAAATGGCATTACTCTAAAAGCAAAAATGCCCCATTCTGTGGCAAAGGCTGTCTTATGCTGATCCTCTGGAGCTATGGCTACTTGATTGTAGCCCGAAAATCCATCAAGGAAGCTGTACACTTCCTTGCCTGCCACTCTTTCTAAGAGATGCTCTGTGATGGGAAGCGGATAGTTATCTCGAATCGTGGCGGCATTAACCTTTTTCAAGTTGATGCACACACGCAGCTTGCCATTCTTCTTGGGCACCACTACGATGGGGGATACCCATTCGGTGTGCTCAATTTCGTAGATAAATCCAGCTTCAACCAGTCTATCTATCTCTTCCTTGATCTTAGCAGCGTAATTATCATTATATGTATAAGGCTTTTGCTTAGAGGGTTTAGCATCTGAAGTCATGGGAATGGTGTGTGAGCATATGTCAGGGTCAACACCTTTCAAATCCTTGTAACTCCAAGCGAATACATCTCTGTATTCTCTTAGCAAGGTAATCAATTCGTACTCTTCTTCCGCTGTCAGGTCATGGCCTATATACGTACATCTCTCCTCTCCTTCTTCTAGGGCCACTACTATTTTCTTGGTGGTTTCTTTGTTATCATAGGCCTCTCCTGATTGTGCCTCTCGTTTAGGCATTCTTATCATGACTCTCCTGTCATCTATCTCGTACTTCTTAAAATTTTCTGGGACCTCAAACAAAGATTCCTCCTCTTCTGGTAAGGCTTCTTTCTTTCTTCGTTTCTTTCCTTCTTCCTTCGAGGTCATATGTGTTGCTAATCTTACATCATTTGTAACCTCTCCATGCTTCTGAGGTTGAAATTCTACTTCATGGAAGTATTCTTCATCTGATGCAAATGGAGGGTCCATAATGATTGACTCTAGATCGGAGTCACTTGCATCCTCAAATGCATCAGGGCTAGGTTCGCATTCTTCTAAAACTGCCTCTCCCATGATTGGCTCTATGGAGAAGACTGAAATATCATAGCCATCCTCATCACAGTGAGGTGTCCATTGTTCTTCATTGATGGCTACGTCCATTGTTGCTAAAATTTCTGCCCAGCCATGGGGTTCAAATTCCTCGTCGGGAAAAACTACAGGTGCATAGGCTGGGTCTTGAATGGGTCTATGGGTTTCGTTTGCACCTATTTCTCTGGCCTTCTCTCTCTTCTCTTCTTCTACTGCTACCTTGCACATCCATAAGTGGGTGTCTTCATGCATCCAGGAGGATCCTGATCCTATGGAATGCACAGATTCTGTATCATCTTTGGCTCTATGGATGGGATTCCATTGGATAGGAGGGACATCTCTATGAGAATAATCCTTGAGATTGACTTTGGTTGTAACACCTAAGTGCTGCAGGTACAAAGAATTGGTCCCCCAATCCTGTACCACTTGCAACTGTCGCATGAATGGTCTTCCCAAAATCATCTCATAGGCATGATTTTTGCTGAAGTCACATATGGCAAAGGTATGTTCAAACTGGACACCACAAGTGGTGAGAGTTATTCCTTCTAGCAATCCTAGGGGTCTCTCTATGTGACCATCTGCCATTTGCAATTTCATTCTCGTTGGCCTGAGTGCTGGCTTGCCCCAACGCTTCCATAAGGAGGTAGTGGCAATTGCAACTCCTGCACCTGAGTCCAAAATTGCCTTAGTGGTGTAGTCCTGGTAGGTAATGGGAAGATAGGTGTTCCCTTCTTCACCCTCACACATATCCCCTATCTTATCCAAGGGAATTTCTGGCACTGTCCTATGGGATCCTACTTGGGAACGAGGTTTTGCTATCTCTGGTACTTGTTTGGCTACATGTTTCCATAATTCAGGTCTAACCTTGAGTAGCTCTTCTAACTTGAGATTACACTGCACGTTAGTGTTCTTCACTACCTCTGTGTTCCTAGGTATGACTGAGTCGTCGTTCCTTACCATGACTGTGGGTGCTCTCATACATGTGGACTTTGCTTCCCATGGGCCTGTGAAGTGGGGTAGCTCTTGTATGGAATTAGACTCAAAGTCTAATCTCTCGTGAGACTGAACACTCTCATGCTCCCCGTAAATAGATGGGATGTCTTGTGGGAATTGGTCGTGTGCATCGTCCACAAGTTCAAAAGGAGGGGCGACCTCACTTTCGTTATCCCATTTGTCTTCTTGAATCTCTCGTAGGAAGTCTGGTGCAAACCGATTCATAGAAGAAGAAGTGTCTGGCTCCGTAGAATTGGGCGCATAAGCAACCTGTGAAGGAGGGCTGATTCTATTGTTGACTCTCTCCTCGTTCTCGCAAATGGCTGGAGCACAAGCTTCTTGGGGAGGATTACTTATTCTATTACTTTTCCGAACAGGCTCACACATTCCCTGAGAAGGAATGTAGGCAACCTGTGGAGGTACTTGAGCTTTCGAGGGAGGCTCATCTGCCTTTTGGGGGGGAAGATAAGCTTCTTGAGGAGGCCCACGGGCTTCCTGAAGAGGCTGGCTTACCCGTTCTCTTGCCCTTTCCTTTCTTTGAGGGGTAGGTTCCTTTTCTGGCTGTGCTATTGGCCTCTCTATTCTTTCTAAGGAGGGGAAGTTGTCCGGTTTAGGGGCATTGGCCACATACACTTCTGATTGGGAATGATTCCTGTTTTTGCTTGCTTTATCTTTTTCTTGATTTTTTTCTTCCTTGGCAGATCTTGCAATTATTTCCTCTAACTTCTCTAGGAATCCATCCAAGTGTAATTGCGTTTTGGCTGAGCCCGAGTAATTGAAAAGGCGACTAGCTTCAAACATAGTCTGAGCCAATGCGACCATTTTCGCGCACAGTTTGGTTCTTTCTATCTCTAGGTCCGCTCTAGGATAGCACTTGGCATGATCCGTGACGTTTGGCCCTTCTTGTATTCTGGCCTGATATGCTTTGAGCATCATGTCTATGTCTTCAGGAGTGGGATCGGCTAACACTGATCCTACCCTGGGGGGTGGTGGAATCGTATGACGTGGTGGGGAAGGTGGTGGGTCAGATGGAGATGGTACGGGTGGCGGCGGGGTATTGTGAGAGGGGATTTGAGAGGTGATTTCAGTTATCCTAGCTTTGGTTTCTCTTATGCTTTCCTCAAGTTCACTCATCTTTTTAGCCCATTGTCTTTTCATTCTTTCCCGACTATCTTTCCATGCTCTAGTCCTTTTCTTTGTTATGCTCTCGGTTTCACTAGCCACTGAGTTCTTATCCTGGTTTGTCTCTTGGTTTTGCTGCAATGCCTGAGCTCTAGTGACTACCTGCACTGGTGCAGTGGAAGTGACGCTTCCAGAGGAATCTACAACCAAACCAATCACATTGATCGGAGTGATTTTTGGCATATTATTGGGGTTCTTTGGGCAATCTCGTAAAAGATGCTCTTTTCCACAATCTTGGCAAAAACCTTGGATAGTCACTGACTGGGGTTGTGTAGGTGGGGGTAAGGGACAATCACGGATGAGATGATCTCCTTGGCATCTGTAGCACGGTCCTCTTGGGAATGGAGGTCTTACTTGCCTAGGTTGAGGCCTGGGGTTGGGGTTTGCATACATGACGTTCGTGTAATCTGACTCCCAACTAGGTTCACTTGGTTCCTCACTATAGTAAGACTCACCATGTTCTGGAGACTGCATGTAGTAAGCCTGGGGACTATCGACATGTGTAGAATCAAAGCTATGGTCACTTGGGTCACTTTCTGAGATCAATGGGGTTACTGGTACTATGGCCCTATTCAGGTTTTCTTCTGCAACAGCATACTTTACTGGAATCACGTTAGCGGGGTTTGGGGGCTGTTGAGCTAGTACCGGTTGGGGTCTCTGTTGGGCCTGATATGGTTGCTGATAGGTTTGTTGGGGTCTAGCATATTGTGGTGGTGGAGGATACTGGTTCTGGTATCTGCCTTGTTGGTAGGGTTGAGGGTAGGGTTGCCTAACTGCCTGCTTGTTGTATGGGCAATCTTGCGCAGTGTGGTTTGTGTACTTCCGTTCTATGGTGCAGTACTGGCTACTAGGGTTAACTTGGGGTTGGGCCATAATGGGACACACATTTGCCATGTGGTCGCCACCGCAAGTATAGCATCTTTTCACAGGGGCAAACCTTGGGATTTGTTTGCTAGTTACACCTAATTTCTGAGCTACTTTTTCCGCGAGTTCCTCAATTGATGTAGATTGCGTGGAAGAGTGGCTAGATGCACTATCTGAATCTTTGTAGATTTTGGAAAGCTCTAGCTCTTCCCCTAGGTTATCTTCAATGTCAATGCACATGCGTACACATTCTTCTATAGTCCTAGGGTCCTTCAGATACACATAGGATCTCAATTTCGTACTCAGCAATCCATCAAGGAATAAGGCTACTTGTTTAGCAGATGTGGGTAGCTCCGAAATAGGGCACCTTTCAAGATATTGTCTAAATCTTCTTCCGGCCAATCTGACAGTCTCTTGGGGGGTCTGTTTGAAGCTGTGAATCAATGAGGAGGTATTGTGTCTTATGCCGCTCTTAGAGAACTCTATAATGAATGCCTCTAGGAGTTGGTCTATGCTCCTGAACTGACGCTCATCTAATGGCTGAAACCATGTAAGTGCTGTATTCCTAAGGGTTAGACCGAAGGCATTGTACTGCGTGAACAGATCTTCCACTTGTTCAGCTCTCAAGACTTGCTTGAACTCCGCCACATGATCATAGGGATCTCCTGTGCCGTCAAAGTAATTCTTCATGGACTTAACTAGCTGGGTGGGTCTCAAAGTTCTTGTGTGCTCTCTAGGCCTCGGCAGAGGGAATCCATCTACATTTCTTTGGTTCCTGTGGGCTCTATGCATCTCAGGTTCTACCCTATTCGTCTCCGTTCTCGTTCTTTCTCTGCCCACTGGATTGGCAAAACTTACCTCTGGTCTATCTTTACTTCTGTCTCTTTGCGTACCATGAGCTTGGGAAGTTCCAGCCCCAGGGTGACCATAGGATACGTTTGATCTTGGTTGGGGGAAAATAAATTCACCCTTCCAAGTGTAGGCATGCCTATCATTTTCTATCACCACAAAGATCCGTTCTGAAGCGTGATCTAAGTAAGTCACTCTGCCTGGGCTATCCGGATCCTTAAACTCATAGATCATGATATTTCCTATGTCTGTTGGCTGATTAGACTTATACCTCCAAAAGGCTTCATCAGTTTCTCGATTGAGGAGCAACTCTATGCTCTTGTTGTCTTGGGGGACCCATTCAGGTGTGATAATCCTAGTGAGAACTGATTTACCTCGAGGGGTTCTAGGTTCCGCACCCATGTTCCCTTGTTCCAGGTCCCCTAAGTCCGCTTCTGAGATTACATTCCCGAAGTCATCTATCCTATCAGGGTGACTGGTGACTACATATATAGTTCCTTCTTTGTCCAGGTATGCACCATTTTCAAACTTGAGAGCTGGGTGCTCTAGTCCAATGGATTGATCAAGATTTTTAATCTGGACCACGGATCTTCCTAGGCCGTCCTCATAGATGCTAGCACCTAGTCGGTTGGTCCTAAGATATTCCAGTTGTGTTTTGTAAGGGCCTTCTACCCTGTATAAATAAGGCACACCTGAACTTCCCGTAGGCCTATCCATGCCTTGAGACATCTCTGACTCACTGGTATCAGAGCTAGGGTAGTATGAGTGGTGGCTCAACTGCTGGGCCCAAGACCTTGCAGTGTGATTGACACTAGCCTCTGAAGACCTAAGGCTTTGTCTCTCTCTTGCTAGGTGTCGTCCTGATCTAAGGTTCATATGCCTAACTGATTAGCCCAATTTTTTTCCAGAGTACAACCTCGTTGCCGATCAATTGGTACCAGTCACTTGATTCTTTTTAGTTAATTATTGTGTTTAGGGTCTCGTCTGATATCACGTCGTCAGGAACACTTGAATGTTCTTCGTACTTTAGGTTGATCGTTCCACGTTATGTTCTTTTCCTTTAGGTTATCGATAGTACAGAGATTATGTTTTTAACTTGAACTTGAGTTTTTTAATAGTCTTCAACTTGATAACTGCCTATCGTTGCCCTGGCTTACTCCTATCTCTACTCGTTCTTAGCTTGAGCTAGGAAATGACAGAGGGAGTTGAGAATAATCCAACCTTACTTGTTGATCCCTTGCTTTATGGTGCTCAAGAACCCGGTTCTCAAGCTTGCGAAGAAATCTTGCTTTGTATGCTCCAAGTTGCTCTCAATGGATCTATAAAAGCCCCACGGTTAGCTCAATGCTTATATTCAAAGGACAGAACCAACCACTTTCATTCATGTGACACAAACACACATTTGCATTGTGACTTTTAGGAGAATAATTCTAAAGACCCCTGACTTTGATCCCCCTGGATATGGTCAACTTCAAAATACCCTCTCTGAAAATCAACGCATTATCTTTATAAAAAACAGTTGAGGGCGTGTAGTATATGTCACGAGCTTTCCAACAAGCCCAAGAGCTCAAAAATTGGATTTCGTATGAAAAAGTTAGGACTGTTCAGGGTTTAGGTAGTTAAATCAGGATTCAATACAAGCTAACAGTCAAACAGGAATACTCGAGTAGCTTGTGGCACGGCCTAACGATGCAATACTACACCCTAGTGTTTGTCCCACACTCAATCAAAATTTAGACCAATAATTTTGCCTTGAAAATTTGACCTAATTTGCCCTTCTAACGCGTTCGCAAAGTCTGTCGGTCGCGATTGACAGGTCAGTCGCGATCGACGTGTCGATCGCGATTGACAGGTCCGTCGTGGCTGTCAGTCGCGATTGACTGGTCAGTCACGATTGACACGTGGCCGAAAAGTCAATCAGTCGTGGTCAAAGCGTCGTTGACTCTGTCGGTCGCGATTGATGAGTCGATCGCGATTGACAGGCCGGTCGCGAGGGTCTGTCGATCGTGGTCAAACAGTCGTTGACCGTGTCGGTCGCGATTGATGAGTCGATCGCGATTGATGGCTCGATCGCGATTGACACGTGTCACGCGTATGGTCAGTCGGTCGTGCTCAATCGGTCGTTGACTCTGTCGGTCGCGATTGACAGAGCCATCGTGGGCTGTCGGTCGCGATTGACGTGTCGATCGCGATTGACAGGTCTGTCCGTCGTGGTTTGTCGATCGCGATTGACAGAGCGATCGCGATTGACAGAAATCTGTGGAATTTCAAAAAACTAAACACATTTTTGGGAAGCCCTTGGCCTGTAGGTCATGGATATGCACTTTGTTTAGCAATTAGAGCAAGTTTTCAGTCGGTCGCGATTGACAGAGCTCGGCGACACACAGACAGTTACTCAGATTTCCGTACCTGCGCAGAGTGCTGGGGATGATGATGCGGCCTGTACCTGCAGAATGCTCACAAAACATGCAAAAAATAGCACATGCAAATTCGCTCTCTCGCTCTCTCTCACAAGTGAAATGAGGGAAATGAGGTGGAGATGGGGATATAGTCAAAAAACTGAAATTTTCGCGATGATGGAGATGGAGGTGGAAGATGGTGATGATGATGATGGTGATGAAGATGGTGAAGAAAGTAAAAGAAAATCGATGAGAGTGAAGAAAATACCTACAACTCCAACGCGTCCACTCTACGTCTTACCATCACACGCTCGTCCTCAAAGCTCGATCCCCGGCAACGGCGCCAAAATTTGGTGTAGCTCAGTGATGAGTAGCACCTCCTTTAATGTCAATCCGGGAAGACGTGAGGATGGTATGAAGACCTCGAGCAAGTGGCGGCACAAGTGCGTGAGTGAGAAGCACACAAGCATGCACACACATACACACACACGCGCACACACGGCAAGACAAAGAGAGAGAATCAATGGAGTTCTTTAGATTACTTTCAAAAGCTCTTACAAGTTCGTTTCAATTACAATCTCGCCTCAAAAATGAGCTCTCTTGCTCTTTTTATAGTTTTTGACTAGCTTTTGGCCCTGTCCAGACCTAGTGTCCGGCCTAGTTAAAAATTAGGTTCCAGGGCTCATTTGGGGGCTCAAACGAGATCTAAAAAATACGAAAATTGGTACGCAACTACTTCTAAGGCTCCTCAAGCTCAAGGACTCCTTGGCTTGCACAAAATGGAGCTACAAAAAGGTGAAATGATATTTACAATGATTGTTAGTGATAAAAATCACTGTTGTTGTCGGGATTTCTTCTAGTGATCTGCCATACATATCTTCGAGCTCCCTACTTGCTCTTCCTCCCTGCATGTCCATCTCTTGATTTGCATTAATGTCTTGAAAAAATATTGGCCTACTTGCCAGATCTTCTTTGACTGCCCTGTTTGCTTGTGCTGTCCCTTCGCTCTGACTCCCTTCTTTGACTTTCATGTCTTGTACGTCCTGGTGTACCAAGGCTACTGCCAACAACGATCTCAGACAAATTCACTTTTTTGATGGAGTGTGATAGACATATGAGAGTATGAAGTAATGATCATGTATGAATCAAATCATGTAAATCTACAATGTCATTGGCAATAAGGCATTGCTCAATGAGTGAGGAATAAGTGAGCTATGAGATGACCTCCTCTTCTCAATGAAGGTACATGGAAAATGATATTTGAACCTCAAGATACACGCGAGGATTTCATATCCTCTTCTATAGCTTTTGTTGAAGCCAAGGATTGGAATTTGAATTGAAATCTCTATCTAAAAGTAATCCTAAAGTATAGGATTGATTTTCTCTTGACTCAACTACCAAAAGATGCGACATTTTATGCTTCCTAACTCCTTGTTAGTTTAGTAACCTTTTACAATGGGTAATTATAATCCAAAGTTACAAGAGGTTGTACATATGAAGCCTTCCAAATCATATGTTAATACATAAAGCTTATATGAAGTGATCAAGTGTATAGGCTTGGGCTTAATTTCACCAACAGATCCCCCTCAAGGCGAACAGGCTTGATCTTCATTGCTCCTTGATCTCTTGCAGCCCAATCATCAATTTTAACATGTTCATCTTTGTTCCATCCACTTCTTTGCACATTGCAAATGAGTTGATACATAGGATAATTGAATATCCTTGCTTTCTCTCTAACATAATGATAGTGCACTTCAATGTGAATAGTCCTGCATGGTACACAGGATTAGTAGCCAAATGAAGTGAACTAGTGTTATCTCCAAAGATAATTGGAGTATAGGAATGTATCTCCAAATCTGCGTACAATTTCTTAAGCCACATAGCTTCCTGAGTTGCATTTGCCAAACCTCTATATTCTGCTTCCATGGAAGATAAGGCCAGAGTTGGTTGCTTCTTAGATGATCAAGATATGAATTTTGAACCTACAAAATATAGGTACCCTGAAGTGCTTCTCCTATCATCCTTGGAGCCAGCTCAATCTGCATCAGAATATAACTTTATATCTATGTTAGAAGTAAAGGGATAGAATAATCCCTGATTCATTGTTGCCTTAAGATATTTAAGCACCCTCTTTGCAGCTTCCATGTGTGGCTTCCTTGCTACATGCATGAACTGACTCAATGTGCTCACAACATATGCAATATCTACTCTTCTCAAAGTAGCATAATTAAGACTACCCACAAGTTGTTAACTACCTCTAACATCTTCAAGTAGTTTACCTTCATGTGAATTTAGCTTATGGTTGATCTCCATAGGAATACCTACAACCTTAGCATTCCCCATCTTAAACTTCACCAACTTATCATTTATGTACTTCCTTTGTGTGATGAATATACTTGAATGTGTATACACAAGTTCTAATCCAAGGAAATAGGTTAATAACCCTAGATCACTGATTTTGAACTTCTCCATTAATTGTGCCTTGACCTGCTTGATACCATCACAGTCATTACCTATAATAATGATATCATCTACATAGACACATAAGTAGATGACCTCTGATTTATTCTTCTTAACAAATAAAGAAGAGTTTGCCTTGCTTGCCACAAATCCTTGATCCTGCAAATAGGTAAAAAGCCTATGGTTCCAAGCTCTAAGAGCTTGCTTGAGACCATAGAGTGCTTTTCTAAGCTTGCATACATAACCTGCTTTTTCTTCATCGATCAAGTTGACTTTCTTGAATGCATTAGGTATATGTCTCAAATTATGTTATCTTCAAATGTTTTGCTATAAAAACATGATTGTCGTGAAGAGTTTAACAAAATAGCATTCTGTACATAGTTATTCATCAACATCCATGCATAGCATAGTGGTTTGAGTGACTTCATGAAATCATAAATTCTGAGTTCAAACCTTAGCTCATGCAGAAACACATTTGGATTTTCTTTTGCCAAAAGAGTAAAAGAAATATAACTTTTTGAATTAATTTCATGAAGAAAGTGCTAATTTCTTTACAACGGTGTCATGGGGTTCTTGGAAAGGAAGGAATGATAAGTACATTTTATATTTCCAGTAACAAGCAGACTTACTCAACCTATGACCACTCGAATTCTTTACACAAAATATTTTAGTTTGGTTGAAGTGTTAGCCAAATAGTTCTTAGAATGAAGGAAAGCATAAGAGTGTTTATGGATTATATTCCAAAGCATAGAGCTTTCAGCTCCATTTATATCATGCTAGGAATACTGGTATATATGATTGAGACTTAGTGGTCTCTTTTTGACTCACACTAGGGTTGCTTAATTACTAAAGTAGATGACCACTCACATTGCTCAATCTACTCTAGTTCACTACGATGACTATCATCAAAGGATAGATATATGTACATATTAAAATGCAAGAAGTTGGATTTCTTTCTCTCGAGCACCCACATATAACAACACCAATTTGCTCAATTTTCCTTCTTCTCTTTTTCTACTGGAGATCGACTTCAACCTATTCTAGCATTTGCATAGTCCAAGGATTGTCTTTATCCATGCAATCTATATAGGCAACTCTATTTTCGTACCAAGGTTTAATGTTTGTTTTGTGTTACTCACTCTCTCCATCTCTCTATCTTTCTCTTTTCCCCAATCTATCACATGTACACATAACACACATAATTTTCTCACTTTGTTACTCTCTTGTTTGCACCTTGAAACTAATTCCTTGTCAGTCAATAACACCCAACCCATTTAAATCTTCAATTCCATTCCATAACTACCATGGATGTTTTCATATACTGAAAGCTTCAGTATATGAAGTCTTTCAGCACTCAATCACATTTTGAGCACTTCACATCTTTTTCTCCTTAGCAATAGATTTTCCTTGCATTCAGCACGTGTTTTGGTTCTCTGTTCTTGTTCATATGCAAGCATCTCTTCCGAAAATTCTACACCTAAAGCTTTACCAACTTCACCATATAAAGAAACTTGTAAACTAACGTTCACTTTGATTTCTTTCGTATCTTTGTTCAACATGCTCTACTTAGACTCCAATGTGTAATTTGGTAGAAACACTTGCGATTCTTGTTCACTTATCCTCTTGCCTTTAGCAAAGCCTTCAATACAACCGTCTAGTACTTTGGCTCTATTTTCTTTCCCTTTTTCCTATGCTACCGAACATCAAGCCCCTTAACGTGGGTTGAGCATTCGTCTATTCCCAAAGCTCTGAACAATCATCTACTACCTCAAGTCAATTTTCTCTAGAAAAGAAGAAATGATAGGATGGATTCTCTGCATTTCCCCCCTTCTACAATGAGCTACTTTTCCTTGTCCGATTTAGGCAAGAGCATGCTTCTCTTCATCTTCACTCATCATGCAATTCTTCTTGATATCTCTTAGACCTTCATCCCCCTCTTCAAAAATCTTCAAAACATGTGCTCATATAGCCATGCAAGTCTAGCTTCATCTACCCTTCTCCAAGCTTCAAGTATGGCTAATACCTGCATGTCACTCTCCTTCGTTCCATAGATGCAGTTGTCTAAAGGGAAACTATTCTTCGAGAATCTAAATACAATGTGATTTCTCATCTTGATCACAAAAAACACAATTTGGTTTCTAAACAAATGAAAGCCCATTGTTGTATTAACTAAAGCAACAAAATCTAGAATTCTTTTTTGTGTGGAACCTCTTCTCCTAGTGCATGAAGACCCAATTGTCTAACCCACTCCATTATGCATGGTGCATAGAGAGGTGAGAAATTATCACATGTACATTCAAAATATAAGGGACATGCTTTTAAAAGATGATAATCACCATATCATTAATATGTTGTTGTAGTATGATACAAGGCCAGTGCCAATTCCTCTAGATTCACAAACTCTCTAGGTGAGAGAACTCCTTCCTTGCAATCTTGAAACGAGTTTGATCTTGCAAAAGCTCCACTTGCCATTGAAGCTCGTTGGCATATTCAAGCTTGAAATTCACCCCTCTAGCAATAATCACATTAACCTATCTTAAACTTAAAGTTCATGTTTATGTGTTCTCATCAAGCATAATCGAGCTATTTCTACCTTCTTCACTTTGAGTCACTCAAAGAACAACCTTGAAACCTATTACTTAATGTATTGGGATTATCTAACCTAAATCCAACATTTAAAAATGCAATCTTGAAAAGAAATAAGACAAGATCCTTAACATAGCTATCTCTTTCTTAGCTCTTCTATGATTGCATTGTTTGGATTTATCTCTTTCCTCTTCTTTGATGACATGTAATTAGAGATGTGCCTAGCACCTTCATTCTTCTCTCCATGTTTGCAATCCATCCATAATCTCCACCTATCAGACAACCAAAACCTTTTCAAATTTCCACTCAATTATTTCCCATGACAAATTCAAATACATGAAACGTTGTCTTTGCACAGTTTCATGCAATCTCTAAACCTTTGCAACTCATATGAAAAATCACAAAAGGAAAAAAATTAGTAATGTACCCTTATGAATTGACATGTCTAAATGTCAATACATGAAGAAGGCTTTAGAATCATTTCCTAATAGAGAGCACTCACATTTTCATTTCCAAAAAGTTTAGAACATCAGCGTAAATAACAATGCAAAAGGCTACTAAAATGCTGAGCTCATGCTCTTCTTCATAAAAAAATAAATACTTAAAGTCTAGAATGAATCTTTGATTTCCAAACAAATCTCATATATTCCCTTTGATTGGAATCATGTTTGTCTGTCCACCATAAAGGAAGGAAGATTAGAGAGTTCCTCCTCTTTTTTATTTACGTATTATTGATATGACCTCCTAGAATTCTTTCCTGTGTGATCGCTTTGTTTGAGATATTCCAAAAAAAAGAGATAATTCTCCTCCAATATTGTTTCATTTTCTTCAAATATCCTCATGATCATCACCTCTTGCCACCTTACATTCTGATTGGAAAAAGAAAAAGTCATAGTTTCATCTATCGACCTGAAGAAGCATGATGAGAATCCAATTTCGCCTTAAGGTTATGAAGTTTTTTAGGAAGGAATCAAAATAATTTCCCTAAAATATTAAGCCCCTACTTTTTGAAACATAGCCCATTAAGAATTTTCTATTCAACTTCAATACATCAATTGAATTTCTTTGTGAATGTAGAAAGAGATGGAACTTTTATATCTTTTCTATACATCGTGATGAATGATGTTGTGTTTCCCTACGATAAAAAGGATGAATGATTTTGTGATTTAATGCTAAAGTTGATGACAAAGAGGACCTTTGAACAAGTGTGATTTTTTCTTCTCTTCCAAAGCTCTTTAGGATATGACAATTTTTTGAAATTGATCCAATCAATCTTTTTGGAGTTTCCTTCTATCATTTGAGATTGCTTGAAGCATCCCACATGTATTATATTTTGACACATCAAGAGTTGGAATCAACCCAACCATATGAGCAGCTTCAGGACAATGATTTGCTTAGTTATCACAAATCCAATGAAGCTAGTTGCATCGAAGAATAAAGGTCTCAATACAAATCAAGATCTACATTCTTTTTTCCCATTGGAAGAGGAAAATACAGGCAAAAGGAGTGAAAGTTTGTGGTGGCAAAAGAATTGGAAAGTCGATTGGTGGGGCTTCTTTGTTGGAGGAGATGGTGGATAATCACAAGAGATGAGTTGTTGTAGCTAAAACCTGCTTCACACCTGCTATAAGTGATGGCTGGAGAGTGTTGTGGGCCTCTTTAGCTAGCTAATAAGCATAAATGATCATATATGTTTCTTGGAAAATGATGCACTAATGATAGGATCAAAATAGATAGGTAGGCATATGATTTAAGGTCTAAAACTTGCTATTTTGGTTGAGATACCTACTCAAAAGTTTGCACCATTCTCTGAGTATAGCAACAATTAATAAGATTCCTTTTGAGGATCTTCAATTAATGTAACAAGGTACCAATCACGAGTAAAATCATCTAAAATGATAAACTATATGCAGAGAAATATGTTTATCAAATCAAGCTTGCTTCCCGACCTTTATGGGCCTTGATAGTCACAGACCAATGAAGAATGTTTGATTAATATCTAAGGATCAAGAGAACCATTATAAACGAAACTTTGTAGGATTATTTAGATAGTATTCTGAAGATTTCATGTTTAAATCACACAAAATAATGCACCATATAGTGAGAACGAGCTCACACAAATTCACTTTTTTGATGGAGTGTGATAGACATATGAGAGTATGAAGTAATGATCATGTATGAATCAAATCATGTAAATCTACAATGTCATTGGCAATAAGGCATTGCTCAATGAGTGAGGAATAAGTGAGCTATGAGATGACCTCCTCTTCTCAATGAAGGTACATGGAAAATGATCTTTGAACCTCAAGATACACGCCGGATTTCATATCCTCTTTTATAGCTTTTGTTGGAGCCAAGGATTGGAATTTGAATTGAAATCTCTATCTAAAAGTAATCCTAAAGTATAGGATTGATTTTCTCTTGACTCAACTACCAAAAGATGTGACATTTTATGCTTCCTAACTCCTTGTTAGTTTAGTAACCTTTTACAATGGGTAATTATAATCCAAAGTTACAAGAGGTTGTACATATGAAGCCTTCCAAATCATATGTTAATACATAAAGCTTATATGAAGTGATCAAGTGTATAGGCTTGGGCTTAATTTCACCAACAGATCCCCCTCAAGACGAACATGCTTGATCTTCATTGCTCCTTGATCTCTTGCAGCCCAATCATCAATTTTAGCATGTTCATCTTTGTTCCATCCACTTCTTTGCACATTGCAAATGAGTTGATACATAGGATAATTGAATATCCTTGCTTTCTCTCTAACATAATGATAGTGCACTTCAATGTGAATAGTCCTGCATGGTACACAGGATTAGTAGCCAAATGAAGTGAACTAGTGTTATCTCCAAAGATAATTGGAGTGTAGGAATGTATCTCCAAATCTGCATACAATTTCTTAAGCCACATAGCTTCCTAAGTTGCATTTGCCAAACCTCTATATTCTGCTTCTATGGAAGATAAGGCCACAGTTGGTTGCTTCTTAGATGATCAAGATATGAATTTTGAACCTACAAAATATAGGTACCCTGAAGTGCTTCTCCTATCATCCTTGGAGCCACTTCAATCTGCATCAGAATATAACTTTATATCTATGTCAGAAGTAAAGGGATAGAATAATCCCTGATTCATTGTTCCCTTAAGATATTTAAGCACCCTCTTTGCAGCTTCCATGTGTGGCTTCCTTGCTACATGCATGAACTGACTCAATGTGCTCACAACATATGCGATATCTACTCTTCTCAAAGTAGCATTATTAAGACTACCCACAAGTTGTTAACTACCTCTAACATCTTCAAGTAGTTTACCTTCATGTGAATTTAGCTTATGGTTGATCTCCATAGGAATACCTAAAACCTTAGCGTTCCCCATCTTAAACTTCACCAACTTATCATTTATGTACTTCCTTTGTGTGATGAATATACTTGAATCTGTATACACAAGTTCTAATCCAAGGAAATAGGTTAATAACCCTAGATCACTGATTTTGAACTTCTTCATTAATTGTGCCTTGACCTGCTTGATACCATCACAGTCATTACCTATAATAATGATATCATCTACATAAACACATAAGTAGATGACCTCTGATTTATTCTTCTTAACAAATAAAGAAGAGTCTGCCTTGCTTGCCACAAATCCTTGATCCTGCAAATAGGTAAGAAGCCTATGGTTCCAAGCTCTAAGAGCTTGCTTGAGACCATAGAGTGCTTTTCTAAGCTTGCATACATAACCTGCTTTTTCTTCATCTTCAAAACCTGGTGGTTGTGCCATATACACTTCCTCTGATATCCAACCATTTAAAAAAGCATTCTTGACATCTAAGTGATATAAATTCCAATTTTTGGATGCAGCAAAACTTACCAATACTCTGATTGTTGGCATCTTTGCCACAGGTGAAAATGTTTCTTCATAATCTACACCATGTGTTTGGCCAAATCCCTTTGCCACTAATCTTGCCTTCTACCTGTTTATAGAACCATCAGAGTTCTTTTTTACTTTATATATCCACCCTGAATCAATTATCTTCATATCTATCTTCTTGGGAACTAGATCCCAAGTGTGGTTTTCCTACAATGCTTTCACTTCTTCCTGCATGGCTTCTCTCCACTCTATCTTCTTCTTAGCCTATTCAAATGAAGAAGGCTCCTCTACCATGGGATCTTTAGTGATGTACACTGAGTGCTTTGTGACTAAGGATGTATCATATCCATACCTGATGGGCTTCTTACGTTCTCTTTGTGATCTCCTTAAAGCTTGATTGGAAAACTCAGGTAGATCCTCTAATTGCTTGTATTTGAACTTTTTGCTTGACTTCCAAGGGTTGAAATCTGTATGCTCCTCATCTTCTAAGTTGATGTCCTCTGCTTGGTGTTGGTATTCTTGAGTTAGGGTTGGAAAATCATTTTCCAAATCATATGGTAATTTGAATTTCTTACAATCATCTTCAAAACAAGAATTATTTGTTGGTGCAGATCAATCACCAATTGAATGTTTGAAGACTAAAGAATGAAGGATGAGATCAGTTCTTAAAGCTTGGAAGAAGGATACATTCAGAGGATATGAGGAATGTACACATATGTACATTAATATAGTGATAGTTCATTTAGATCTTTGATTAGTCATAGACTTGTATAAATTTCTCTATATATATCCTAAAAATGTCGAGGCGTGATATGAGAGCATATGTAAGAATAGATAGAAGTCAAGAAAGAGGAAGTTAGATGTCATGAGACATGTGAAAAGTTAGTTGAGTTTCCTCTCATCACTCAACTGTAACTTTCTGAGTAATTGAAGAAATATTGCGCCCGATCTTTTCGTGTCTGCTCCGTCTGTGGTAAATCATTTGTGAAATCCTTTTGAGGATATCTAAGTCCATAGTTAATGAGTCTATGGCTTAAGTTTCAGAGTCTAACTGTAAACAGGCTAGGAGAATTGTTAGTAGGAACATTCATATGTGTTGAGTGTTCACAGTTTTCTGAAATAGGCGCAAATTTTGATCTTAATCTTTTGGTCAGTTCTCACTCCATAGTTTAAAGTTTTGTGCAAGCAAGCACTTAATCTTTAAGTTGGAAGGTAATCTACATGTGGCTAGACGCATTTGCTTAAACGGGTTTTGTACTGAGAGAATTGAAGTTAAGAAGTTAGGGGTGTCTAAATCGATTTCTCAGAAGTACAGATTTAGACATAGGTAACTTGTGAAGTTGATTTCTCAAGCTATACTAAACCTTTTGAAGAACTTTAACTTGGAGGAGGTGCGCAACTTCTAGGCGACACTTCATACAAAATTTCATAGAAAACTTTACAAGTTTGATAGGTCAATGAGAAGAAATTGTGCAGCAGACTTTCTGTGTTTTATCTTCTTCACAGAATTTCTCAACTTTTAATAATTTGGAGATTGGACCTCTAATTTGGTGAAAGTTTTGACTTACTCTTGATATAGAGGTGTTCTAAATTCAAGAGTAGGTTGTTCTTTTGGAGATTAACACTCTCCATCAGTGGTATCAGAGCAGGAGACATCAAAATCAAGGAAAGGAGGATCCCGACTGCTGCAGATTCAAGAAATTCAACAATTGAAGAACTAAAAGGTGAAAGGTTGAAGGTAAAGCTTGAGGAGGAGACCATACGACATCAAGAAGGACAAAAGGAGTCTAATTCGAAGTAAAGGTACATATATTGTTTATAAAGCTTGAAGATTTCAATACACAGGTGGACACAAGATGGGAGATTCTCTACAGATAGAGAAATTGGATAGGGAAAATTATCCTGCATGGTCAATGAGGATGGAAGCTCATCTTATGAGCAAAGATTTAATTGCTTACATCACAGGAGAAGAAGAAAAGCCACAGTTCAGAGATCCTAGTGTTCCAACTAGGGAAGAGTTAGCAGATTTGAAAAATTGGATGAAGAAAGATGCTCAAGCTAGGAGCATTATCTATATGGGAGTCAATGATTACTTGTTACCTCATATTCGAGGTCTTGAAAGTGCAACTGATATTTGGAATGCTTTGGAGGAGCATTTCCAGAATAGTACAAAGTCAAGGAAGGCATCCTTATGGGCAGAATTTACAACCTTCAAGAAGAAGGCCTCTCAATCTATTTCAGATTATGTAACAAGGATGAAAGACATTGCAGATGCATTAGGAGCTGTTGATGAAGACATTGAGGAGGATAAATTGGTAAGGCAAATTCTTACAGGTCTAAGAGGTGATGACAAATGGAAGCCATTCATTTTGTCTACAGAGTTATCACTTGATCATTTCACTCCTGATTTAAATCAGTTGCTAGGTCATATGCTAACATTTGAGCAGGATGTTAAAGTAGATGGTGACAAGAGTGCAGGTCATGCAATGTACTCAAAAGACAAGAAGAAGAATAGCAAAGGAAAGCAACAAGCAGGTGAAGATGAAGGTACAACTAGTCAAGCCAACTTCCTAAGAGGAAGAGGAGGTGGCAAAGGAAGAGGAAGAGGTAGGAACAACAAAGATGGAGGCAAAGCTTGCTGGATTTGTGGTAAGACAAATCACTTAGCTAATGATTGTTGGCATAATAATCAGAGTAATGGTGGATATAATCAGAACTATAATTCAAGAGGAAGAGGAGGCAGAAATCAAAGAGGTAATTTCAGAGGCAGAGGTGGTAGGAGATACTTTGGAAGAAATGCAGGTAGAGGTTTCCAAAGTCAACAATATAACAACACTTACTACAATTATGCTTCAGATCAAAAGGAGGATTCAACATTGATAATGAATGCAACTTGTGAAAGGCAGAGTGAAGATCAAAGAGTCTTCTACATTGACTCAGGGTGTAGCAATCACCTGAGTGGTAATATATCTTTGATGACTGATTTGGAGAATAAGGTTTTTAATCATGTTGTTCAAACAGGTGACAACACAAAGCACAATGTGAAGTCAATTGGATCAGTGAAGGCTAAGGATGGTAGTACCTTATTGAGTAAGGTCTTGTATGTTCCTACAATTCCTAAGAATTTGATAAGTGTAGGACAAATTGTTGAAAAGGGATATGAAGTAAGGTTCACTAATGATGGAGTATATGTGGAAGACCCTAGTCAAGGGTATAAACAGATTGTTTCAGGGAAAAAAGAAGGAAGATTATTTACATTGAAGATTCAAGGCAATATTGGTCATGCTATGTTCACATATGGAGGACATAAGATCTCTGAGTTAGATCTTTGGCACAAAAGGCTTGGACATTTCAATGAAAGAGGTATTAAAGATATGATTAACAATGGTTCAGTGCTTGGATTGCCTAATGTTGTAGGTCAACATATGACATACAAATGTGAGGCATGTCAATTAGGTAAGGCTCATAAGAATTCTTACTCCAAGCATGGTTTTATGTACTCAGAGAAGCTTGAATTGGTACACACAGATGTGTGGGGACCATCAAAGGATTTCAGTATAAATGGGTCAAGGTATTATGTGATTTATGTTGATGATGCTACTAGATGGATCACTATCTATGTGATCAAAGATAAGTCAGAAGTGTTTAATACATTCAAACACTATCATGCATATGCAAAAAGAGTTACAGGACATAAGTTGAAGAGACTAAGGTCAGATGGAGGGGGAGAGTATTTTTCTAATGAGTTCAGTGATTACTTATGGAATGCACGTATAAAAAGGGAAGTTACTTGCAGGTACTCTCCTCAACAAAATGGTGTAGCAGAAAGGAGAAATAGAACACTTGTTGAGTTTGCAAGATCCATGATGAAGGAGAAAAATTGCCCTAATTATTTGTGGGCTGAGGCTGTAAATACAGCCACTTATTTGGTCAATAGGTTGCCATGTAAAGCCTTGTAGGGTATGACACCATATGAGGCTTGGTGGGGTAAGAGACCTACCTTGGATCATTGCAGAGTTTTTGGATGTGTGGCATATGCATATGTGCCATCACAATTAAGGCACAAGTTGGAGCCTAAAGCTGAAAAATATGTTTTCATTGGTTATGATGATAAGCAGATGGGCTATAGATTGTGGAGTCCATCTACAAAACAATTCATGGTTTCTAAAGATGTTACATTTGATGAGCAAAGTACTTGGTATGCAGGTACAGTCAATATCAATACAGGTGATGAAGAAGAAGTAAGCCAAAGGAAAGGTAAATCAAAGGTTCAGATATTTGATGAACAAGAGAATAATGAAGTGCAGGTTGAAGTGGAAGCAACACCAAGATTTGATCCTGAATATGAAGAACCAGAGACCTCAAGAAGTGGAGAGTTTAGGAGGTCTACAAGGAACAAATGGCAACCTACAAGGTATAGCTATGATACTTCATTTTTGGCCACAAAAGATTATGCTTATATGATGAAAACAGATGAAGACCCTTCTACATATGAAGAGGCAAAAGGTAAGGAAAAATGGGAGAAAGCTATGCAGGAAGAATTTGATGCACTATTGGAGAATCAAACATGGGATTTGGTTCCAAAACCAAATAGTCAGAAAATCATTGGATGCAAGTGGGTCTACAAGACCAAAAGGTTTGCAGATGGAAGTGTGTCTAGATATAAAGCTAGACTTGTTGTCAAAGGGTTTGCTCAAACATATGGTGTTGACTATGATGAGACTTATAGTCCTGTGGCAAAGATGACAATCATCAGGACACTTATAGCTATTGCTGCATGTAAAGGTTGGAAGTTATGTCAACTTGATGTGAAAAATGCTTTTTTGAATGGTTATATTTCAGATGATGTGTTCATGGAGAAACCTCAAGGGTTCAGAGATACAAGGTATCCAGATCATGTGTGTAAGCTCAAGAGAGCTTTGTATGGCTTGAAGCAGGCCCCAAGGGCATGGAACTATAGACTTGTGAAGTTCCTAAAAGAACTTGGATTTCAGGTGTCTAAAGCAGATAGTAGCTTGCTTGTCAAAGCAAGTGATAATGGTTTCATATACATGTGCATATATGTTGATGATATAATCCTTACAGGTACAAATGAAGAAGGAATACAAAGACTCAAGAAGCAAATGGAAAAGGAGTTCAAAATAAGTGACTTGGGAGACTTGTCATATTTCTTGGGCATGGAGATTACATATACTCAACATGGAGTATTTGTGACCCAAGAAAGGTATTTGAAGAACTTGTTAATCAAGTTTAAAATGGATAATTGCAGGGGTAGCACCTACAGCAATGGAGGTGAATCATAAATTGAGTAAGTTTGGAGGTGAAGAATTCAAGGACATGAGACAATATCAGAGTTTGGTTGGTAGTCTTATCTATGCTACTTTAACTAGACCTGATTTATCATATGCAGTAGGGGTTTTGTCTCAATTCATGCATTGCCCAAGGAAAGAACATTGGATTGCAGGTCAAAGAGTGTTGAGGTACATTAAGGGTACACTCAATGAAGGTTTGTATTATGGGTTTACCTCAGATACAAATATCAAAATTTATAGTGATGCAGATTGGGCAGGTAATCCAGATGATAGAAGATCAACTTTTGGATACATGTGTTATGTGGGAGATAAACTAATCTCATGGTGTTCCAAGAAGCAACATACAGTTGCCTTGTCTTCTACAGAAGCAGAGTACAAAGGCATGGTTGAAGCTGCAAAGGAAGTGATTTGGCTCAAGACTTTGATGAAGAGTTTTGACATTGTGCATGGGGTACCAATTATATATGGAGATAACATGAGTTCATTGTATTTAGCTGCTAATCCTGTTTTTCATGCCAGGACCAAACACATTGAGATTCAGTATCACTTTCTAAGAGAGAAAGTGATGGATAAGGAGATTGAAGTCATACATACTTCAACAAAAGATCAGATAGCTGATATGCTTACAAAGAGCTTGGATGGACCAAAGCTACAGAAGTTTAAAGACATGGCAGGTATAAAGAAGAAAGGAGAAACCTCAATTGATGATTGAGGGGGAGCTGTTGGTGCAGATCAATCACCAATTGAATGTTTGAAGACTAAAGAATGAAGGATGAGATCAGTTCTTAAAGCTTGGAAGAAGGATACATTCAGAGGATATGAGGAATGTACACATATGTACATTAATATAGTGATAGTTCATTTAGATCTTTGATTAGTCATAGACTTGTATAAATTTCTCTATATATATCCTAAAAATGTCGAGGCGTGATATGAGAGCATATGTAAGAATAGATCAAAGTCAAGAAAGAGGAAGTTAGATGTCATGAGACATGTGAAAAGTTAGTTGAGTTTCCTCTCATCACTCAACTGTAACTTTCTGAGTAATTGAAGAAATATTGCGCCCGATCTTTTCGTGTCTGCTCCGTCTGTGGTAAATCATTTGTGAAATCCTTTTGAGGATATCTCAGTCCATAGTTAATGATTCTATGGCTTAAGTTTCAGAGTCTAACTGTAAACAGGCTAGGAGAATTGTTAGTAGGAACATTCATATGTGTTGAGTGTTCACAGTTCTCTGAAATAGGCGCAAATTTTGATCTTAATCTTTTGGTCAGTTCTCACTCCATAGTTTAAAGTTTTGTGCAAGCAAGCACTTAATCTTTAAGTTGGAAGGTAATCTACTTGTGGCTAGAAGCATTTGCTTAAACGGGTTTTGTACTGAGAGAATTGAAGTTAAGAAGTTAGGGGTGTCTAAATCGATTTTTCAGAAGTACAGATTTAGACATAGGTAACTTGTGAAGTTGATTTCTCAAGTTATACTAAACCTTTTGAAGAACTTTAACTTGGAGGAGGTGCGCAACTTCTAGGCGACACTTCATACAAAATTTCATAGAAAACTTTACAAGTTTGATAGGTCAATGAGAAGAAATTGTGCAGCACACTTTCTGTGTTTTATCTTCTTCACAGAATTTCTCAACTTTTAATAATTTGGAGATTGGACCTCTAATTTGGTGAAAGTTTTGACTTACTCTTGATATAGAGGTGTTCTAAATTCAAGAGTAGGTTGTTCTTTTGGAGATTAACACTCTCCATCATTATTCTCATCAAATCCTACATCCCTACTAACTATGAATGCCTTGTTAGTTAGATTATAAAGTCTATATCCCTTTTGATTCTGATCATACCCAATAAATACACATTCCTCAGCCTTAGGCTCAAGCTTCCCTCTGATTTTTGATGGGATGTGTGCATAGGCAATACACCCAAATATTTTGCAATGATCCAATGAGGGTCTCCTACCATTCCATGCTTCATATGGTGTCATACCATCCAATGATTTGGATGGAAGCCTGCTAACCAAATAGGTAGCTGTAGAAATAGCCTTTGTGCAGAAATAATTAGGTAATTCTTTCTCATTTAACATAGACCTAGCTGCTTCGACAATTAACCTCGTCCTTCTCTCTGCCACTCCATTCCATTTAGGAGTATACCTGGTTGTTACTTCCCTCTTTATGCTCTATCCTATAGAAATAGATCAAACTCATGTGAAACGTACTCACCACCTCCATCAGACCTGATTCTCTTCAAGCTCCTTCTTGTTTGGTTTTCAACTAGTGACGAATACTTCTTAAAACATGTAAAAACCTCATCCTTATGCTTCATGAAATAGAGAATTCTCCACCTACTATAATCATCAATAAAAGAGACATATTACCTTGAACCTAAGATGGATGGATATTTGCTAGGACCCCACACTCTGTACAAGCTCCAAATAATCTTCATGGATGTATCCTTTCCTGTTAAATGGTTTCCTATGAGCTTTGCCAAATTGACAAGATCCACATTTGTAAATCATGTGCTGCTTGGTCACATTGAAAATGCCAAGCACACATTGATCCATGCAAATTTGCTTTAGAGTCCTTTCTCCTATGTGCCCTAGCCTTTGTGCCATATTTCCAACTCAGATAGGTTTTGATCTCTATAACTAAATAGTGCTATATTCCTTGTGTCTTGAATTTCAAAAGTAAACAACTTTGGAAATCCTTTTGAATCCTCCATGCTTAGTGAACCTGACCTATAGCCCTTTCTTTACAATCTGCCCAACACTAATTAGGTTTTTGGTTATAGTAGGTACATACATAACTTTGCTCAAAAGGTTCATACTACCATCAGATGTCTTGACATTTCCAATTTTCTTGATTGAATGTTTAGTTTCACCACATTTTTGTACTTCATGATTCCCCTTGGCTTCTTCAAGAGCAGATAATAGTGCTACATTTCCTGCCACATGATTGGAACAACCTGAGTCAATGTAGAAAAAATGCTCATCATCTTTACCTTGCTTGGATGTCATGTTCATGATGAGCGGAGAGTCTTCTTGATCTTCAGTATAGTTGTTGAAGTCCCTTCTTCCTCTAAAGCCTCCTTGATAGTTGGTGTTGTTGTAGCCTTGATTGAATTTATGGTTGTAGTTGCCTCCACCATTGTTGTACCTGTCGCTTGTTTGTCCATAGCTTCGTCTATGGAAGCCTCTTCCTCTTTAGTTCCTTGTATTTTTGTAACATTCTTCTGTAGTGTGGTTGTTGAGACCACATATGTTGCATGATGAATTGTTGTAGGATCTCCCCCTACCTTGCTTACCTCCTCTGCCCCTACCTCTAGCACTTCTTCCTCTACCTGCATAATTAGCTTGAGAGGTACTAGCCTCTTCATCGTGTTTCTTACTTTCACCTTTCCTTAGCTTTATTCTTATCTGTATAAAGGGCAGAAGATTGGTTACCTCTTGAGTTATCACCATTTCTATTGAGGTTTGTCTCATGGGTGAAGAGTTGTCCCATCAAGGTGTTGAGATCAGGTATTTGCATATCCATGTAGAGATCCATTGTTGTGGTGAAGGATTCCCACTTGTCATCAGCCTTAATTCCGTTGATGATCTGCCTCACTTTGTGCTCTTCCTCTATCTCCTATCCAATACTTGCAAGTTGATCTACAACACCTTTATTTTTGGTTACATAATCAGTCACTCCTTGCTTTGGTTGTTTCTTGAGGGTTGTGAATTCCATCCACAACTGATTCTTCCTAGCTCTTCTATTGGCGGAGAAGTACGATGAAAGCACTTCCTAAGTCTCTTGGGAGGTTTTACAATTTCAAACATGTGGTAACAAGAAATCAGAGATTGAGTTTAGTAGATATGACCTTGCAAGAGCATCCTTTGCACACCATGTGGTTAGGCTCTCTTGCTCTTCCCTTGTTGGTTGATTCTTCCTCTTGAAGATTGGCATGTCTTCATCTCATGAGATGTATCCATATAAGCTTCTCCCTTGAAGGTATGCTTGCATCCTAGGGACCATGCTAAGTAGTTGTTCCTGTCCAATTTTTCAATGAAGGATGGAAATCGATCTCCCATTTTGATTGAACTTGTTGTGATACCAATGTTGGAGGAGATCGTGGATAATCACAAGAGATGAGTTGGACTAGCTAAAACCTGCTTCACACCTGCTATAAGTGATGGCTGGGGGGTTTTATGGGCCTCTTTAGCTAGCTAATAATCATAAATGATCATATATGTTTCTTGGAAGATGATGCAATAATGATAGGATCAAAATAGATAGGTAGGCATATGATTCAAGGTCTAGAACTTGCTATTTTGGTTGAGACACCTACTCAGAGTTTTGTACCATTCTGTGAGTACAGTAGCAACTAATAAGATTCCTTTTGGGGATCTTGACTTAGCTTAATAAGCTACCAATAATGATTGAAATTCTCTAAAATGATAAACTATATGCAGAGAAATATGTTTAGCAAATCAAGCTTGCTTCCCAACTTTTACGAGCCTTGACAGTCACAGACTAGTGAGCAATGTTTGATTAATATCTGACAATCGAGTGAACTATTATAAATGAAACTTTGTAGGATTAAATAAGATAGTATCCTAAAGATCTCATGCTTTGAATCACACAAAATGATGCACCATACAGTGAGAACCAGCTCATACAAATTCACTGTTCTGATGGAGTGTGATAGAGATATGAGAGTATGAAGTAATGATGTATGAATTAAATCATGTAAAATTACAATGTCATTGGCAATAAGAAATTGCACAATGAGTGAGGAATGAGTGAGCTACGAGATGAGCTCCTCTTCTTAATGAAGGTACATGGAAAATGATCTCTGAACCTCGAGATACACATAGAGATTTCATATCCTCTTTTATAGCTTTTGTTGGAGCCAAGGATTTGAATTTGAATTCAAACCTCCACTGGAAGTAATCCTAAAGTATAAGATTGATTCTCTCTTGACTCAACTACCAAAAGATGTGAGATTACATGCTTTCTAACTCCTCATGAGTTTAGTAACCTTTTAGAATGGGTAATTATAATCCAAAGTTACAAGAGGTTGTACATATGAAGCCTTCCAAATGATATGCTAATAAATGAAGCTTATGTAAAGTTATCAAGTGTGTAGGCTTGGGCTTAATTGCACCAACATTCTTGTGGTTTCCTTCTAATAAAATCCCTGTGAAGAGAGATGGTGGATGCAATCCAAAGATGAGTAGGTGCTGCTACAACCAGCTTCACACCAGCCAACTTAGACTTCAGAGTTGATTAGTAGACCCTTTGAGCTTCCTAAATCCACCAAAATATCAGCCAAGTACTTTGGAACATGTATCCCAAAAGTTTAAGTCAAGATAGACTAGTTGTGAAATGACTACCTCCCAAAACTTGCTATTTTTGGACACACCTGCTCGAAAAAATGAACAGTTCTCTCAACCTCGTAGGAATTAGATAAATTCCTTTTGGGCATAGCAAATAAACTTAGCAAGCTTCCCAGTCCAAGTTAAAACACTTCAAATGATGGAGTGAGCACTGAGAAGAAGATTCATCAATTTCTGGAACATGCCCACCATTCTCGGGGCTCTCTAGAGATAGGCCAGTGAGTAGTAAAATGCAGATATCTCCAAAATGGTAAATCCAATGACCTTGGAAATTTGTAGCCAGAAAGAAAACAGTAAGAGCTATCCAACGCACGTGACACACTAAAAAACGTTGACTAGAGCTCGAGATATGACCTTCTAAAGTCATTGCTCTGAGTGAGTATAGCAGAGAACAAAGCAGAGAAGTAGATGATGATAAATGTATAGATTCACATATGATTACAACCACATTGGCAATGAATATTTGCACAATGGGAGTAGAATGATAGAGCTATGGAGTAAGCTCTTCAATCTCTCCAAAATGCCATGAAGTGGTCGCGTATAAGGCTTGCTAATCGCCTCTTCCTTCTTGCTCCTTTTATAGCTATTCTTGGAGGGAGTTTTGAATTCGAATTCGAATGGCTCCACCTAAAAGTGATCCTAAAAGTTAGGAGATATTCCCTTAGCTCAAAAATTCATGGTTTTAGGTAGTTAGAGCCACGACTTTGCTTTTACATCATGGATGAGGTAAGCCATCCTTTTTTTTTCTTTTTTCAATCACAAGAGATAAAAATGAACTCTTTTACAAGAGGTGTTCACATGACTACACATGTGACTCACAAATGATCATAATATCAAGCATATCAAGCATGTAGGATTGGGTAAAATGCACCAACAGCTCCCCCTCAAGCCTAACATGCTTGGCCTGCAAATAAGTCTTCAATTGTCCTTGATTTCCTGCAAGCCAATCATTAACTTGAATCTACTTAACTTTGTACCATCAAGAGCTTTAGTCAACATGTCTGCACATTGCATATCTGTAGAGACATAGGATAGTTGAATATCCTTGCTCATTAGCTTCTCCCTTACATAATGGTAGTGGACTTCAATATGCTTGGTTCTAGCATGGTATACCGGATTAGTTGTTAGATATCGTGAGCTTGTGTTGTCACCAAAAATGTGACGTGTTGAAGAATGAAGTCCAAGATCTGTGTACAAAGACTTTAGCCACATGATTTATTGCGTTGCATTAGCCAAACCTCTATATTCGGCTTTAGTAGAAGATAATGTCACGATTGGTTGCTTCTTGGATGACCAAGAAATGATTTTTGAACCTGCAAACGATATATACCCAGATGTGCTTCTTCTATCATCTCTAGATCCGACCCAATCTGCATCTGAGTAGACCTTTAGCTCAATATCTGAAGTATATGAATAGAACAAACCTTCATTCATGGTCCCCTTTAGGTACTTGAGGACTCTCTTGGCCGCTTCCATATGTGGTCTTCTCGGCTTATGCATAAACTGACTCAATATGCTTACATTATAGCATATATCCACCCTTGTGAGTGTTGCATAGTTCAAACTTCCAACCAAGCTTTGATAGCTTGTGATGTCTTCAACTGGCTCTCCTTCATAAGCACTAAGCTTATGATTTTGCTCCATAGGTGTACCTGCACACTTGGTATTTTCCATCTTGAACTTGACGAGCATGTCATGCACATACTTCCTTTATGTGATGTATATACCTGAATCTGTGTAGATCAACTCCAATCCAAGAAAATAAGTGAGTGGTCCGAGGTCACTTATTTTGAACTCCTCCTTCATTTGAGTCTTTACCTGTTTGATTCCTTCAAGATCATTGCCTGTGATAATAATATCATCAACATACACACATAAATAGATCACTGCAGATCCATTCCTCTTTATGAACAAAGAGGTATCCGCCTTGCTAGCTTTGAATCCTTGGTCCTGCAAATAAGTCACCAATCTGAAATTCCAAGCTCTTGGAGCTTGCTTCAATCCATACAAAGCTTTCTTTAGTTTGCATACATAGTTAGGATGATGTGCATCCTCATATCCAGGAGGTTCTGCCATATACACTTCCTCAGAAATCCATCCATTCAAGAAAGCATTCTTTACATCAAGTTGATAGAGATTCCAATTTCTATATACAGCAAGACTAATGAGAACCCTAATTGTAGGCATTTTTGCAATAGGAGAGAAAGTCTCCTCATAATCAATACCATGGTCATAATCAATACCATAATTTTGAGCAAACCCTCTAGCAACTAACCTTGCTTTGTGTCTATTTATACTTCCATCCGGACTCCTCTTGATTTTGTATATCCATCGAGATCCGATTACCTTCATAGATGGTTTGTTAGATACAAGCTCCCAAGTGTCATTCTCCTTCAAGGCTTCCATTTCTTCATCCATTGCATCTCACCAAGATTTCTTACTTTGTGCTTCTTCGAATGTGGTAGGTTCTTCATTGGTTGAATCCTTTGCAATGTAGATTGAGTGCTTGGTGACCAAAGAAGTATCATAACCAAACCTCTCTGGTTTCTTCTTCTCCCTTGAAGACCTCCTAAGTGGTTGATGTGAGCTCTTGGATCCATATGTAGCATCCTACATCTTTGCTTTACCTTTGTTCTTCCATAGCTTTAGTCTTTCCAAGTCTTCTAGGTCAATCTCCGAATCACTTTCTTCAATTTGCTTTGGCTCCTTTGGTTGAAGTGATGGAAAATCTTCATCCCAGTCATAAGGCAGCTTCACTTTCCTGTCATCATCAAACCATGATTTGTTTTTGTTACCGTTAGTGTCCATGTGAAAGGCCAAATGGCCACCGGACACTTCTTTGTATATGTTCTTTAATAAAACATATAGTGGCCTGGTCAGACACAGACCGTAAGTTCGACCGCATTTGCAAGACCTAAGAAGTCTGTCTTCGTGCTCCCTGTGTACTGCGTTTTCTGCGTATTCTACAACATCTGTGCGGAGTACTGTGTGTGGCGACCTGAGCTCGGTTTTCTACTTTGAGTCACCGAAGTCATCGTTGGCGCCGTTGGCTGCGCGCGAGGGAGGACCCCAACGATCAAGGAATATAGAGGTTCCCGGTACTTCCCGGGAGGTCACCCATCCCAGTACTGTTCCCCCCAGAGCTCGCTTAACCGCGGCAATCTCTTGCCACTAAGCTACACTCTTGTGGTGTTTGAAGAAGGGGAAAGACTAAGGTTGGCATTACCTTGAACAAGTTTTGGTCCCTCAAAGCTTCATTTTTGCTTTTTAAAGCCTATTTCTGAAGCAATTTTGGGGTGTTTTTGGAGCCATTTTGGAGTACTTTCACACGTAGTTCTCTTCACACAGGTCCAAGAACATCAAGAAGAGTATTCCTTGTACTTCTCAGACAATAAATATCAACCTTTGGGGCTGTATTTTCAGCCACACTCGTAAAACTACAGGTTTCTCGAGGGGTTTTCAGTTTTGGTGGGAGCAGTCGCTGCAAATTTATGCAGGTTTTTAAAGCCTAAAACATCAGAGTTGACAGACACTTGCAGGTGTTATTGGCTAGTTTTTTGGGCTGTGTATTCAGCCTTTCAGTGTCATTTTACTGCATATATTGAGCACATACACACCATGTACGCTTCTGTGGATACCGCTTATGTACGTCCATGTGGGCATTGATATAGCGGTTACGTTCTTTGCATAAAGCCTTTTACGTTTGATAAAGAGGGTCGTGGTGAGGTTTTCTTAACTGGGAGACACCCAGATGTCGGGGTCTCTTCGGTGATGCAGGTGGAAGACTTACCCAGCCTCGCCATAGGAGATGTATGATAGTTGTTCATAGGTGCTCGATAAGCCTAGTTGGCTTCTATTGGGTAACTGATTATATGCAGTGGAGTCAGTGATTCACTATGCAGGTAGACATGTTAGTACTTGCAGTTTTATGATACTTTGACACTGGTCATATGCTAATTTTGCAGAGGATACTCTGGCAAAATTTTTCCAGATTTCTGGTTTAGTCAACTATATAGTGGTCGATTTACTCCTTGATACACTTATTTGTTGGTGTTTGGACTCTTCTAGCTCCATTATCATTCTATTCAGTTCTCTACGATCATGGCATCAGAGGTCTCAGGCACATCCGGTGGATCAGGGTCTAGTGCTAGCGTTCCGAGGAGGAGCTATAACTTGCAGGGCAAAGACCATTTTGAGATCCGAAAATTTGATGGCACAAACTTTGCTCTATGGAAGAATCAGATTAAAGATGTGCTGATTCAAAGAAGGCAATGGAAGCCAGTAAATGGGATTTCAAAGAAGCCTGCTGACATGGATGAAGATGATTGGGATGAGTTAGATGAAATGGCCAGGTCTACCATTCGCTTGCACCTAGCAGATAATGTTTACTTTACAGTATTAGACTGTGAAAGTGCAGAGGAGCTTTGGAAGAAGTTATGCAATACATATGAAAAAGAGACGGCATCAAATAAAGTATATCTGATGAGAAAATTATACGACCTTCGTATGAAGGACACAGATAGTGTTGCTGCTCATCTAAATGAGTTTGATGCCATATTCTCCCAGTTACAGGCTCAGAAAATGGATATGGACAATGAAATGAAAGCAGTATTGCTGTTATGCACCCTGCCATCATCATGGGATACATTTTGCACAGCTATTAGCAATAGTGCACCAGGTGGTAAACTCGTCTATGATGACATATGTGGAGCACTCTTGAGTGAGGAGATTCGTAGAAAATCTATGGTTGGCACTCAGAGTGGAGATGCATATAATGTTCGTGATTCTTACCAAGGAAAGAATCAACAACGTGGCAGGAGCAAGAACAAGGAAAAGAATGGTCAACGGAATAAGAGCAGAAGTAAATCAAGGAAGAGGGATATTGAATGCCATTATTGTCATAAGAAAGGACACATGAAGAAAGACTGTTATGCATTAAAGAATGCTAAAGGTAAAGGACAGAATGTTGATGGGCATGTTAAACAGTTACCTGCACCATCTACTTCGACTGTGAAGATTGAAGAAATTAATGCTATTTCTGATGATGCTGATGTGTTGACACTTGATAGTACTGTGCCATCTGAGGCACTTATGGCTGATTCTCTTTCCCACACCTGGCTGCTAGATTCTGGTGCTTCTTTCCATGTGACACCACATAGAGAATGGTTCTCTAATTATGCAGCAAAGTCTCTTGGTACCGTGAGACTTGGTGACTCTTACCAGTGTGATGTTGTGGGGATTGGAGATGTGGTTGTGCAGTTCATTGATGGTTCAAAATTTACTATGCATAATGTACGCCATGTACCTCAGTTATCACGCAGTTTGATGTCAGTTGGTCAACTTGATGACCTTGGTTACAAGGTGGTCTTCTATGCTCAGTCCTTTCGTATATCAAAGGGCAATATGGTTATTGCAAAAGGAAGGAAAGTTGGCTCACTTTACCCTTTATTTGTATCACAGAAAGAACACTTGTTAGCTGTTACTGAACAGCCTATGGCTTGTATTTGGCATGGTCGTTTGGGCCATATATCTCGTAGTGGAATGGAAAATCTTTCTCGTTCTGGCTACTTACCTGTGTTATCTTTCTCTGATTTTTCACTTTGTGAGCATTGTCAATATGGAAAGCAAACCAGAAATGTGCATAAAACGCACATTGACTCTTCAATTCAGCCTTTAGATCTTGTTCATACAGATGTGTGTGGTCCTATGCCCACTAGGTCCTTAGGTGGTTCTCTTTACTTTGTTACTTTCATAGATGATGCTACTAGAAAAGTCTGGGTATATCCTATCAAATCGAAGGATGATGTATTCCCTACTTTCAGAAAATGGCTTGCTTCAGTTGAGACTGAAAAAGGAACTAAGCTTAAGGCTTTACGTTCAGATAATGGGGGTGAGTATACCTCACATGAATTCAGCCTTTTCTGTCAGTGTAGAGGGATTCGTAGAGAGTTTACAGCTCCTTATACCCCAGTACAGAATGGTGTAGCTGAGAGGATGAATAGAACTATTCAAGATAGAGTAGTCTCTATGTTGCATCATGCAAACCTCTCACAAGGTTTTTGGGCAGAAGCAGTATTGACTGCAGTTCATGTGATTAACCTTTCACCTAGTACTGCCAAAGGTCTGAAAGTGGCACAAGAGTTATGGACAGGGAAACCACCATATTATGATCATCTTCGAGTTTTTGGGTGTGAAGCATATGTTCATATACCCAAGAATCTTAGACAGAAGTTGGACCATAAGTCAAAGAAATGCATTTTTCTTGGATATGGTCGAGAAGGACAATTTGGATATCGCTTATGGGATCCTGAAACACGGTCAGTGATCAGAAGTAGTGATGTCATTTTTAATGAGTCTAAGATGCATAAACAGCCGATTAAGGAGGTTGAAGTGAGAAGAGTGGTGTTTGAGGATACTAGTCCTCCGGTTAGCATGCATAAAAATGCTGCACATAGGGATGTTCAAGAGAATGTCCATTCAGATCAGTCTGCACATGTTCCTGTTCAGCAACCATTGAGACGTTCTGCACGTGTCTCATATCCACCTGATAGATATGTTCCAGGTTTAGATTTTGTTATGCTAACAGATGCCGGTGAGCCCTCTTGCTACAAAGAGGCTATGCAGACAGAGGATCATGTCAAGTGGGAGCGTGCCATGAAGAGTGAGTTGGATTCTATTCACAAGAATGGTACTTGGGACTTAGTACCTTTGCCAAAGGGAAGGAAAGCTTTACCATGTAAATGGGTATATAAGCTGAAATTCACATCAGATAGTGCTTCTCCAAAATATAAAGCACGACTTGTTGCAAAGGGTTTTAAGCAACAACATGGTGTTGATTTTGAGGAAATCTTCTCCCCAGTGGTCAAGATGACTACTTTGCGCATGTTGCTTGGATTCGTTGCAATGGAGGACTTAGAGCTAGTCCAAATGGATGTGAAAACAGCTTTCTTGCATGGAGATCTTACAGATGAGATCTATATGGAACAACCAGAGGGTTATGTAGTTCCTGGCAAGGAAAGTCTAGTTTGTAAGCTCAAGAAGAGCTTGTATGGACTTAAACAGTCTCCTAGACAATGGTACCAAAAGTTTGATGCTTTTATGAAGTCCCAAGGCTATTCTCGGAGCAATGAGGATCATTGTCTCTACACAAAGAGATGTTCTGATGGCAGCTTGATATGCTTGATACTTTACGTCGATGATATGTTGATTGCTGGGAAGTCCTCTTATGATTTGTCAATTCTCAAAAAGAAGTTGAGTCAGACATTTGATATGAAGGATTTGGGGGATGCCAAACATATTCTTGGCATGCGCATTACTCGTGATAGGAGTAAAAGATGCATATACTTGTCTCAAAGTGAGTACATATCCAAAGTACTTCATCGATTCAATATGCAGGGTGGAAAGGCATTGAGTACACCTTTACCCACATATGTGAAATTGAGCAAGGATGACTGCCCCAAATCAGATGAGGAAAAGGAATTCATGACCAAAATTCCCTATCAGTCTGCTGTTGGTAGTCTCATGTATGCTATGGTAGCTACGAGACCAGACATTGCATTTGCAGTGGGAGTTGTGAGCAGATATATGTCTAATCCTGGCAAGAAACATTGGGAAGCGGTCAAAATGATTTTGAGATATCTGAGTGGCACTAAGGACAAGTGTCTATGCTTAGGTAGAGGGAAAGCATCCATTATTGGTTACACAGATTCTGACTATGCTGGTTGTGTAGACAATCGTAAGTCTACATCAGGGTACATTTTTCATTTTGCTGGAGGTGCTATCTCTTGGAGATCTCGTCTTCAAGAATGTACAGCTGTTTCCACCACAGAAGCAGAGTATGTTGCAGCAAGTGAGGCATGTAAGGAAGCACTGTGGCTTTCTCGTCTTGCTTGTGATATGGGTTTGCCTCAGCATGTACCTCACTTGCTCAGTGATAGTCAGAGTGCCATTGCTTTGGCTAAGAATCCGGTCTATCATGCAAAGACCAAGCACATTGAGGTGAGGTATCACTTCATTAGAGATTGCTTAGCCACTGAGAGCATTATTCTTGAGAAGGTTCACACTCGAGATAATGCTGCAGATGCTTTGACTAAAGCTCTACCACAGGATAGCTTTCGACACTGTTGTCACTTGATGGGGGTTACTTGATTCTTGATCTTACACAGTCACTTGTATACTGTGTAACATGCCCATCAGGTGGGAGGTATAGTTTGTATACTTACACTCAGGTATTCTTTATCATTCTTTCTTTTTTCTCCCATAGTTACTCTGGCCATATTGGCCTTTAGTGGGAGATTGTTACCGTTAGTGTCCATGTGAAAGGCCAAATGGCCACCGGACACTTCTTTGTATATGTTCTTTAATAAAACATATAGTGGCCTGGTCAGACACAGACCGTAAGTTCGACCGCATTTGCAAGACCTAAGAAGTCTGTCTTCGTGCTCCCTGTGTACTGCGTTTTCTGCGTATTCTACAACATCTGTGCGGAGTACTGTGTGTGGCGACCTGAGCTCGGTTTTCTACTTTGAGCATATCGTCGTGGAGCTCTCGATAAGGCGAGTCCAGTGTGGTGCACGCCATCGAAATACTTCAGTTTTCATAAAAAATTACATCTCTACTCATAGAAAATCCTTTATTGGTTGGATTGTACAATCTATATCCTTTTTAGTTTTGATCATAACCAACGAATACACACTTCTGTGCCTTGGGATCCAATTTCCCTCTTACTTGAGAAGGAATGTGAGCATAGGCTACACATCCAAAGATTTTACACTGGTCTAGAGTAGGTCTTCTTCCATTCCACACTTCATATGGAGTGGTTCCATCTAGTGACTTAGATGGAAGTCTATTTATGAGATATGTGGCTGTAGACACAGCCTCTGCCCATAGGTAGTTTGGAAATCCCTTTTTGTTGAGCATGGACCTTGCAGCTTCGACAATAGCTCTATTCCTCCTCTCTGCTACACCATTGAGTTCCGGTATATACCTTGTAGTGACTTCCCTTTTAATGCCTCTTTCATGCAAGAAGGCATCAAATTCAGAAGAGAAGTATTCTCGTCCACCATCTGATCTGAGTCTTTTCAAAGTCCTACCTGTTTGGTTTTCAACAAGAGGAATATACTTCTTAAAGCAATTAAACACTTCATCCTTGTGCTTCATGAAAAACAGAATGGTCCACCTGCTACAATCATCTATGAAAGACACATAATATCTTGAGCCTCATATAGATGGCTCCTTACTTGGACCCCACACATCCGTGTGCACTAGATCCAAAGGATTTTGATACATATATCCTTTCTTATTGAAAGGTTGTCTATGAGCCTTGCCGAGTTGACAAGCTTCACACTTATAAATCATGTGTTGCCTTGTGATATTAGGCAAACCAAGTACACTTTGGTCCCTACAAATTTGTTTGAGTGTCCTCTCACCAATGTGAGCAAGCCTTTTGTGCCATATCTCCAACTCTGTTAGAGTTTGAGATCCATAGCTAAACAAAGCTATGTTCTTTGTATCTTCCACTTCAAAAGTGAAAAGCCTTCGTGTCTTTTCTCCTCTGGAAATCCTTTGAAAGCCTTGCCTTGGGTCTTCAACATATCCTCCAAATTGGTTGAATCTAACCTGCAATCCTTTTTCAACAATCTGTCCAACACTCATTAAATTTTTGGTAATTGTAGGAACATACAAGACTTTGCTTAAGAGGTTCATATTCCCATCTGATGTCTTCACATTACCTATCTTTTCCACTGAGTGCTTTGTGTCATCTCCTATCTCCACTTCATGCTTGTTATGAGGATCTTCCAAATCAGAAAGTAAAGCCACATTTCTTGCTACATGGTTTGAGCATCCCGAAATGTAAAATATGTGATCATCATCCTTACCCTTCTTCACTGATAGATTCATAATCAATAATGAATCTTCTTGAGTTTGGTCCTCTGCATAGTTATTGTAGTATCTTCTTCCTCTATGGCCACTTTGATAATTGTTGTTGTAGTAGTTGTTGTTGTAGCCTCCATTGTACCTGCCTCTATTTGATCCATAGCCACCTCTATTCAATCCTCTTCCTCTTGAGTTCCTCGGGTTCCTAAAACATTCTTTAGTAGTATGGTTAGATAAGCCACATATATTGCAAGGTTGAGATGATTGGAATCTCCCCCTGCCTTGCTTTCCACCTCTGCCTCTTCCTCTAGCTCTTCCTCTACCTGCAAAATTTGCTTTGAAAGAGCTACCTTCATCTTCATTCTTCCTGTTCTTTGACTTGTCCTTGACCTTAGCTTTATCAAATTATAAGGCAGAAGTTTGATTACCTCTTGAGGACTCACCACCTTTGCTAATCTTTGCTTCATGAGTGAAGAGTTGGCCCATGAGTGTGTTGAGGCCGGGTACATGCATATCCATGTATAAATCCATGGCTGTTGTGAATGACTCCCACTTGTCCTCTGCTTTGATTCAATTTATGATTTGTCTAATGATTTGCTCCTCTTCAATTAACTCTCCAATGCTTCCAAGTTGGTCGGAAATCTTCTTCATCTTTGTGACATAATCAGTCACATTTTGCTTCGGGCTTTTCTTCATTGTTGTGAACTCCATCCACAATTGGTTCTTCCTTGCTCGAGTGTTGGAAGAGAAGAAAGAAGCAAGTGCATTCCAGGTCTCTCTTGATGTCTTGCATCCCTTGACATGAGGTAAAAGAAAATCAGAGATTGATTTTAGAATATAGGACCTTGTAAGTGCATCCTTCGAACACCAATTTGAAAGTCCTTCCACTTCTTCATGTGATGGTTGCCCTTTGTTCCTCATGGTTGGCATTGCTTCATCTACGGGTATGAATCCATATAGATTCCTCCCTTGAAGGTAAGCCTCCATCCTTAGAGACCATGCCGGGTAGTTGTTTCGATCCAATTTGTCAATTGTTGATGGAAATCCATCTCCCATGTTGCTTGACTATGCTCGGATACCACTGTGAAGAGAGATGGTGGATGTAATCCAAAGATGAGTAGGTGCTACTACAACCAGCTTCACACTAGCCAACTTAGACTTTAGAGTTGATTAGTAGATCCTTTGAGCTTCCTAAATCCACCAAAATATCATCCAAGTACTTTGGAACATGTATCCCAAAAGTTTAAGTCAAGACAGACTAGTTGCGAAATGACTAGCTCCCAAAACTTGCTATTTTTGGACATACACCTGTTGGAAAAAAAGAAGAGTGCTCTCAACCTGGTAGGAATTAGATAAATTCCTTTTGGGCATAGCAACTAGACTTAGCAAGCTTTCCAATCCGATTCAAAACACTTCAAATGACGGACTGAGCACTGAGAAGAAGATTCATCAATTTTTGGAACATGCCCACCATTCTTGGGGCTGTGCAGAGATAGAACAGTGAACATTAAAATGCAGATATCTCCAAAACTGTAAAACAAATGACCTTGAAAATTTATATGCACAAAGAAAACAGTAAGAGCTATCCAACGCACGTTAAAACACGGAAACAAATTGAGTAGAATTCGAGATATGACCTTCTGAAGTCACTGCTTTGAGTGAGTATAACAGAGAACAAAACAGAGAAGTAGATGATGATAAATGTATAGATTCACATATGATTACAACCACACTGGCAATGAATATTTGCACAATGGGAGTAGAATGATAGCGCTATGGAGTAAGCTCTTCAATCTCTATAAAATGACATGAAGTGGTCATGTACAAGGCTTGCTAATCGCCTCTTCCTTCTTGCACTTTTTATAGCTATTCTTGGAGGGAGTTTTGAATTCGAATTCAAATGGCTCCACCTAAAAGTGATCCTCAAAGTTAGGAGATATTCTCTCAGCTCAAAAATTCTTGGTTTTAGGTAGTTAGAGCCATGACTTTGCTTTTACATCATGGATGAGGTAAGCCATCCTTTTCTTTTTTCTTTTTTCAATTACAAGAGATAAAAATGAACTCTTTTGCAAGAGGTGTTCACATGACGACACATGTGACTCACAAATGATCATAATATCAAGCATATCAAGCATGTAGGCTTGGGAAAAATGCACCAACAATCCCCTCATTTGCATTTTTCAAGTATTGATTCTTGCATCCTATTTGCTCATATGCAAGCTTACCACAAATTTTTAGAGTGTACATGAAGATCAATGACACAAAGATTAGTTGAATGAAATTTCAATTTTCTTCCATTGAAAAACCTTAAAACTAGTTAAGATTAAAGGAAAGCTAAAATGAATTAGAATTGGATACGAAATCAATGATATTAATATCATTCCAAATTAGGAAATCTAGTCAATGGTTTTTGTCTCTTAGACTGCTTCCTTTTCTCTCTTTTGTTCTCCTCTTTTATTATACCTTTTTCTTTTAATATGCAACTTTCACTCTCTTTCTCTATGCCTTCAATATATTTCACAATTTCTCATTTTCAATGTTCTTTATGCATCCTTCCACCTTAGGTATGCTTATCCATCCCATCAATTAATCAATCCATGTGAAAAGATTTATTTGAATATCAATACTAAGAATGGTATTTGTAAAGAGAACATAGTAAACACTTATGATTACTTCCCATGTCCTTCACAAAGGGATAAAATTACCAAATTCTCTAAAAGATATATGTTTGATTATCTCATCTCTTAATTATGGATATAGGAATCCTTGTTGAAAAATGATGCTGATTTTAGAAATCAGTTCTAGTGCAATTTTGTGAACGCTATCAAGTAGATCAGAGAAGGAGCTTTGAGCATTGTAAATGAGACGAAATAAATGGAACATCAGCAAAAACAAGGATGAAATGTCTCTTGGTTGTGCTTGCATAAGTGCTATTCATATGTTTGGTAAATACTACATTCAAGAAATAACAACAAATATGGCTGAAAGAAAAAGATTTAGATAAAGAGCAATGTGCCTTGATACCAACTTCATATTTAATAGTGAAAAATGAAAGGGTAGAAACATAGCATACTCTATGAGAAAAGAAACTAAAGTCTCTAGTTGGTTTGCAATGATGCATGACTTTGAATCGTGTTGATATGATTTCCCAAAGTGAATGGAACATTTCCTCACATCATCTAGAACATAGATATAATCTCCATTTCAATCCATTTAACAAGCATTCTTAGAAGTGCCTTAAACTTATACATGCATGCATGCCCTTTTGTCTCTTCTATCCATCCCCTTTTCATAAAAGAATGCACATTAATTAGTAATACTTATCCTAAACCACTCAAATAGTTGCCTTCTTTCTCCAAAAAAGCACAATTCATCTTGTCTTTGGATTATACAAAAACTTTTACTTCCCATCTTTTGAATGTGGTATAGAGTATAAACTATTATATTTATCTCAAAGTGTATTATATATTTATATTCTTGAAATAAATTGGAGCAACCAAAATTTTTAATTCAAATTGAAGTGCAAAAATCCAATCTCAATTATTTTCCCATCTTTCGAATGTGGTATAAAGGAAACTATTATATTTATTTCAAAGTGTATTATATATTTATATTCTTGAAGTAAATTGGAGTAACCAAAATTTAATTCAAATGGATGTGCACAAATCCAATCTCAATTATTTTGGAAACACTTTTTCTCATCCTTTCCTCTAATCCGGCATTGATGAATTTCACTCTCTCTAAATCCAATGACAATGATGCTTTGAGTTCAATGAAGAAAAAGAGAACGGCATAATAAAGGCTTTTCAAGTAATGTCATATGTGTGTGTATTCATGTGTATTATGTGTATACATGTGTCAGTATACACATATGTGTGTTTCGTTTATATGTATGTGTGTGCATGTGTGTGATATATGTATACATGTGTTAGTATGCACACGTGTATGTATGCATATGCATTTGTGTAATATATACAAGTGTGTTTATAATTGTGTGCATGTAGGCATGTATATGTGATGTGTGTATATGTGTAAATGTATACATGTAAATATGTATGCATGTATATACATGTGTGCATATAGGCATATATGTGTGATGCATCTGTATCTACTCCATCATTTTATATTTATGTACGTGTATCTACATTTTGTATATGTATCTTTATATATATTATGATGCTCATTGATTTGAGTAGCTATATATAGAGGCATAAGGTTGGGAGGAGAGACATCTCTCTAGTAGGTGATCAAAGGAATAGATGCAATGTGTACATATACTTCAACCATATGACGAAAAGGCTGAATTAGGGTTTGTAAAACCCTAATATCAAAATTAATGTTTCCAAATTAGGTTTTTTGAAATAAGGTTTCTAAAACTTATACTTACTTCCACTACAAGTGGACAAGGCACACGTAGGAGTCACATAATGCTTGCATTCTTCTCTTGAACTCCAATCCATTCCCTATATACACTATATTGCCCTCTGGCTCTATATTGCACTCCAGCCCTAGGGTGCCTATGCATGTCCTCATAGGCACCTATGCTCTTCTCTCATGATCTGGAGGTGATATAGGTGTCCTAAAAAGAGATAGATAAAAATAAATAAAAATATGTGTTATAATATCATTAAAAAACAATTTATGAAAAGAAAACATACCTTTGAGCAGATAGTTCTCTTCCTACATGTAAAGCCATAGAAGAACCCTCCTCTCATCACTGGGTAAGCATCAGGGTTGTAAACTCCAACTCATCATCATGCATCCCTGAGTACTCATGCATGACGATCCCTAAGGTATCAGGTAGAATTCTTGATCTCATAAGACTTTTTATGAGAGTGAGTTTTGCCTTTCTCTCTGTACTAGGATCCATAATATCTGTACATATAAAACAAAATGAGTTAGAAATCAATATATGTACATGTACATATGTATGCATATATATGTATGTGTGTGTGTACATGTATGTTTATGTATATGTATATGTGTATACATGTGTATGTGTGCATTGTGTATGCATGCCTACATATATATGCATGTATATGTAATTGTGTATGTGTGTATGTTTGTAGGCAGATATGCATGTGACCTATTGTGCATATAAGTACATGTATGTATATGTATGTGTGTGTGTATATGTATGTGTATGCATGTGTATGTGTATGTGTATGCATATGTGTGTCTATGTGTGTATATATGTGTGTGTATATATATGTGTTTGTATGCATGTGTATGTGTGTGTGTAAATGTGTGTGGATGTGTGTATGTGTGTGTATGTGTGTATGTGTGTAAGTGTGTATGTGTCTATGTGTGTATGTGTGTGTGTATATATGTGTGTGTATGTGTGTGTGTGTGTCTATGTGTGTGTCTATTTGTGTATATATGTGTGTGTAGCCATGTGTATGTGTATGTGTAAATCTATGTGTATGTGTGTGTATGTGTGTGTGTATGTGTGTGCATCTATGTGTGTATGTGTGTGTCTATGTGTGTGTCTATGTGTGTATATACGTGTGTATGTGTATATATTGTATACATGTGTATGTGTGTGTAAATGTGTATGTGTGTGTGTAAATGTGTGTGGATGTGTGTGTAAGTGTGTATGTGCCTATGTGTGTGTAAGTGTGTATGTGCCTATGTGTGTATGTGTGTGTGTATGTGTGTGTCTATGTGTGTGTGTCTATGTGTGTATGTGTGTGTATCTATGTTTGTATGTGTGTGTCTATGTGTGTATATGTGTGTGTATATATGCATGTGTATGTGTGTGTGTGTGTGTCTATGTGTGTATATGTGTGTGTCTATGTGCATATATGTGTGTATGTGTGTCTATGTGTGTATATATGTGTGTGTATGCATGTGTATGTGTGTGTGTGTAAATTTGTGTGTGTATGTGTGTGTGTGCATGTACCTTTGTGTTTCTCTCCGACTATCTTGTTGAATGGATGTGCGTGTGCATTCTCTCTCTATCTCTCGTGCATCTCAATCCCAGTACAAATGTGTGGGGAGAAATAATTTTTTTTAACATTTGAGAGCATCGCTTATGCGACGCTCTAGAATGTGCAAATTTCACTTATGTGATTCTCAAGCATACAATCAGTGTGTGAACATAAATAAGCGTGTCGCTAATTATCAACCCTATTTGTGACGGTGCCATTAGCATCACATAAGCGAAAAGCCTTCTTTTTTTTTGAATAAAAAATTTTATCGTCGCTTATGCGATGCTTTGTGCAGCAAGCATTGCATAAGCAATGAGACTCGCCTTTTTTCAATGGGGAGCATCCCTATGCCCCCAGTTTCTAGTAGTGCATATACATATACATATACATATACATATACATATACATATACATATACATATACATATACATATACATATACATTTACATAGTCATATACATATATATATATATATATATATATATATATATATATATATATATATATATATATATATATATATATATATATATATATATATAGATATATATATATATATATATATACATATACATTTACATAGTCATATACATATACATATACATATACATATAGATATACATATAGATATACATATACATACACATATACATACACATATACATACACATATACATACACATATACATATACATATTGATGGAGTATATCCACTCCTAGTTGCAGTAGAAAAATGATAGGCCCTTCCTAGGACCAAATAGTTCACTACCACAGTCCACCAAATATTAAATTGCTCTCTAGACCTGAACAATGAACCTATGAAGATTTCCATACTAAAAATAGACAGTATGGGCTTTCCAAAAAGCCAAAGATCACTCAATTTGGATACTGTTAGAGGTATCAATGTCAATTCACAAGACATATGAGAAAGTTTCCAAACTGGTAGCTTGCACCTATGTGTAACTTCCAACACACATACACTTGGGAATATGCAGAGATCATACTAGAGATCTTTCAAGCTCAATATACTCAAGGATAATGAATAATTGATACTAAGATTATATCCAAAAAAAGTTTATAATCATAGGAACAAAATGCGTTATCTTGCAAATGAATCGCAATACTACACGAAGAGATATGGGTGATCAAATATCATTTCCTATGAGAAAACTCCAGCAAGCAAGGGGCTTGCTTAGCTAGGGGATAGCTTAGACCTAGAGTAAACACTCCTAATGAGAGCCTACAAGTGCTCAAACTCTAGAGGAGGATGGCACGACTTTGCTCCATGTGTTTGTTTATATAATGCTCAAAAAGGTAGTTGTAGATTTGAATTCAAAAATGCCCTCCAAATGATCCCGACTTTTCTCCATCAATTAGGTGAGTAAAGAGCTCAAAAAAATCCTAGAAAAGTGGTTATATATCCTACCAAAAAGTGTTAGTGATGTGGCACTTCAACTTAGCATGAGTTCCCACACTTGAGATTGCTAAAATTGGAACAGTCCCCCTCAATCTCAAGTGTTAGTCTCCATTGATCTCCTTCAAGTTGAGGTTGATCTTGAACTTCTCCAACTTGCTTGCATCCATAAAATTGGTCATGATATCTGTTAGCTGATCCTTGATCTTGATGTACTTGATGTCCACTTCTTTCACTAGTATCTTCTCTCTGATAAAGAGATAATGGATCTCTATGTGTTTTCTTCTTGCATGGAACATAGGGTTGCTTGCTAGATGAATGCTCGACATGTTATCTCCAAATAGAGTGAACTCTTTAACCTCCACATCCAAGTCTTCGTAGAGCTTCTTGAGCCACATGATCTCACATGTAGCAAGTGCTAAAGCTCCATACTCAACCTGAGTAGATGATAATGCAATTGTAGGTTGCTTGTTGGACATCCATGAAATGACTCTTTGACCTAGCATGAAGACATAGCAAGATGTGCTCCTTCTATCCTCCTTTGAACTAGCCCAATCAGCATCACTAAATCCTTGAGGTTGTAATCCATCTCCAAAACGGTAGTACAACCCTTGGTTGATAGTGTGCTTGATGTACCTAAGCACTCTCTTGGTTGCATTCATATGAACATCAGTTGGTGAATTTAGAAATTGAGAAAGAACTCCTACAACATAAGACAAGTCAGGTCTTGTGGTGGTAGCATAAATAAGGCTTCCAATTATACTTCTATATGCTAAAATATCTTCAAGAGATTGTCCATCACGTGCACATAACTTAGTGTTTGGATCCACAGGTTGTGTGAGTGGCTTACATCCACTCATACCATACTTATAAAGTACATCTAGCAAGTATATCCTTTGAGCGAGGTAACTAACATTTTACACGTAAATAACTTCAATCCCAAGAAATTATTTAAGAACACAAAGATCCGAAATCTTGAATTCATTTCCAAGTTTGGCCTTCATCCATGTGATACCTGCATCATCAATTCCTATTATAATCAAGTCATCCACATATATGCATACATAGACAACTAGTTCTTGTTCCTTCTTGAGGTATAAGGAAAGATCTCCATCACTTGGCTTGTATCCACACCTGCACAAATACTCCACAAGCCTTTGGTTCCATGACCTAGGAGCTTGCTTTAAACCATACAATGCTTTCATAATTTTACAAACAAAATCTGAATATTTAGGGTTCTCAAACCCTAATGGTTGAGTCATGTGGATTGTCTCCTACAAATCACCATTAAGAAAAGCATTCTTTACATCCAATTGATATATTGGCCACCTCCTAGATGTGGAAACCCCAATGATTTCCCTAATCGTGGTCATCTTTGCAATTGGGCTGAATGTTTCTTCATAGTCAATCCCATAGGATTGAGCAAATCCCTTTGCTACAACCTTGCTTTGCACCTAGCAGTTGAACCATCAGAATGTCTCTTCACTTTATAGACCTTGTGTCTTTGGCCTCTTCATAGGTAGAAGGTTCATGATCTTTGATAACCTTATTCATGAAAACATAATGCCTAGCAATATAACTATCATAAACAAGCCTTGAGATTGGATGTTTTACCCTTGTTGACCTTCTTTCTTCTCCATTTGGTGAAATGAACCTTCTTTTCCTCGGTGCCTTGATCTCCGCCTTCGATGTAGCTCCCCCTTCTGACATATGTTCTTCAAAGGCTTCAACTTTATGTCCATCTTCATTAATCTCTACCAATCTTACCTTTCCCTTATTCATTGATTGATGGGATGAATCCATGCTTGAACTCTTTTCTATGTTTGGACCACTGATTTCCAAGCTATCTTGAAACCTAGCTTCATACCTCTTCTCTGCTTCTTCAATATCTTCTTCCTGCAATGGAACTTTGGAAGCATACCATGGTTTGAGTTCCTCAAACACTACATCTCTAAATACCTTTAACTCCTTTGTATTAGGGTTGAAGCACTTGTAATCTTTTTGCTCCATAGCATAACCAATAAACATACATCTTTTAGCCCTTGCATCCATCTTACCTCTCAACTCTTGTGGCACATGTGTGCAATATGCACACCCAAAGATTCTAATGTGTGAAAGATTTGCTTTCCTTCCACTCCATGCCTCCTCAGGTGTCATGTCATGTACCCCTGATGTGGCACACCTCTCATCAAGTACACAATAGTAGAAACAACATCTTCCCAATATGTTAAAGGCACATTCATTTCATTTAACATACTCCTAGGAATTTCAGCAATATACCTATTCTTCCTCTCTTCCACCGCATTGTGTTGGGTAGTATACCTGCAAGTGATTTGCCTCTTTATACCTTGGTCCTGCATGAAATCACAAAAAATATGGGAGAAGTATTCTCCCCCTCCATCGGACCTTAGGGTTTTGATGTAGAAACTTGTCTCCTTTTCAAGTTGTGCCTTGAATCTTTTGAATACATCAAACCCATGTGATTTTTGCTTTATACAATACAATCATAATTTTCTTGAGTAGTCATCTATTACAGTTATAAAGTACCTATTACCTACAAGAGAGGGCTCTTTGGTTGGCCCCCACACATCTGTGTGCACGAGGTCTAACACACCATGTGCTACACATCCACTCTTCTTGAAGGGTTGTCTAGTAGACTTGCCTAGTTGAAAAGCTTCACCCATCTCATGCATATATATATATATATATATATATATATATATATATATATATATATATATATATATATATATATATATATATATATATATATATATATATATATATATATATATATATATATATATATATATATATATACAATCTGATCTTTTGTTGATGTATGTATGACTTCGATCTCCTTATCAATCAGCTTCTCTCTTAAGAAGTGATACTGAATCTCAATGTGTTTAGTCTTGGCATGAAAAAGAGGGTTAGCAGCTCATGAAAAACAGGGTTAGCAGCTCAATGTGTTGCTTTGTCCTTTGCCAATGTCAAGAGTGAACATTCTTCATTCCTTCTTTCCTTTGGGTATCAGCTCATAGCCATTCCTTGTGTTTTCAATACAACATCCTTTGTGGTTGAACTTGACTTGGTATCCCTTTTCAACCATCTATCCAACAGATATTAAGTTCTTTGTAATAGTAGGAACATGCAATACCTTAGATAGTCCTCTTGCTTTGTGGTTGCCTTCAAACTTCAAATCTCCCACTTGTTGTATCTCATTCTCTATGTTGTCTACTATGTCCACAAAGCCTCTTTGCTTGGGTGCTTGAAGATTGCTGAAGTACTCTTCTTTAGTGACCATTGGTCCAACACCTACTGTAAGTCTACCATTGTGAGGGAAAATAAATCCTGATTGGCAATCAGAAAGGCCTCTTCTTCATGGTTTGATAGTTCGTCCAACATATGGATAGGTTCAACTAAGTACGATCGTGATGGATTTTGGAGGGTTTCATATCATCTAATGGGACCACATATTTACGATAGTTTCTTTTAAAAACAAGCTCATGTGAGGAACAATCTTCTAGCACCTTGGCTTGCTTTAGCCAAGGTCGCCCAAACAAAAGGTTGTAATCTAGGCTAGATTCAAGGGGTTCTATCATGACAAAAGTCATTTTAAACATCGCCCCTTATAGTGTAATGGGGATGTCATGCACTAGGCCTACTAGGTGGACTCTTGTCTGATCAACCATCCTTACAGAAAAGTTAACTAGCTATATATTATTCCAACCTAACAGATTGCCACTATAGCTATGTTAACTCCAGACCTGCCATCAATAAAGACCTGTGTAATTTATGACGCCTAAACCAAACAGTAATTAGCAAGACTACGTTATCTACAGTAGACTCAAACTCCAGATTAATAGTAGTCGTGGATGGTGCTAGCATTGGACTTGGATCCATTTGTTACTAGAACTGCTATCGAATGCCACGAACTAAGGTTAGAAACCATCCCAATAAAATAGTAATTGGAGCCTTCGCTAAAATATCCCACATCAAACTGGGACTATGCGATTTCGGTGCAGTTTTTGGTGAGGCCACTAGCTGTACTGTTATTGTTTTTGGTGCAGACTTCACTGGTTGGGACACCTTTTATCGAGTCACAGGCATGGGATCTAGAAAAACTTGTTGTTCCTCTTGAGACCACTTAGATGTTGTAACAAATGTTCGTTGTGGCTCTTTTAAACCTGACTCAAATACTTCTGCAGCAAGGTGGAGTGTTTTGCCTGATCGTGTTTATACTGTTGTTGTTTGAGTGTCTTCTACCATAATATATATCATATTTTCCATTACATTTTGCATATCCTTCATGTGTTTATCACATTCACGAGCCTCCTTGCAATGTCGATGGATATGGCCAATTGTTTTGTAGAAATGACATCATGGTGGGGATATGACTGTACTGCCACTAGCGTGTCCTTGGTTCCATAGAGATTGACCAAAATTCCTTGTCCACGGTACTCTAGTTCGTATAACTTAAGCATGCTGCGTTTTGTAAGTGGGACAGTACATAACTTGTAGGTGGTTCACCCTGCTCTTGAATTACTGCATTGATAGCCAATCGATTCTACATTTTAGCATTATAGAGATAGGACTTTGTAGAGTGATTGACGGTGTCACAGATGGTACAATAAATTTGATTAAGCACATAGTTGGTCACCACAGGACACAATATAAATCAAATCCGGTCTCTACTATACATGCTAGAAATTAGCCACATAGACACCCAACACTAGCTTCACAGTCTCATGTTGGTAGCATACTTGCACACCTCTCTCTCCGCTACATGCATCAACGTTCTTTATTAAAATGAAAAGTTACAAACTTTGAGTTTTGCCTTTTCGATGAGACTGCTCGGTGTACATTATAGTTAATAACTACAAAATTATTTGGTAGCCCTAACAACTACATTCATTTTAGAAATTTTCAAATTTAAGGTGAACATCCTATCCACTTTGTTACTTATCACTCAATAAATTAATGTAATCAACAGACCAAACAACAAATAGAAGGAATTAGGACACAATATAAATCGAATCTTGTCTCTGCTTTGCATGCTAGAGATCAACCTTTTGCAATCAATCATCCATCATGATTGTACTCTTCTACATATAACCCATCAACATTGAACCTGACTTATAATCCCTGATCAACTATTTGTCCAATAGAAACGAGATTCTTTTTTATATTTGGAACATGTAGCACATCAAAAAGATGTTTTACCTTCCCCTTCTCCATAGACAATGCTGTGTTTCTTATATGCTCGATAGGATGTGATGTGTCAATGTCTGTTTCAACAAATCCAAGAACTGTCAATTTCTACAAACTACAAAACCATTCCACATGATTGGTCATATGATTTGAAGCACCTGAATCAACATACCAAACATCACCATTCAATTTGAAACATCAGCTGACATCTTATTTAGCATTTGATATTGGACCACAAAGAGATTCTAAGAATTTTTTGCACTTATGGATGCATAGTTGTTTTATTGCCTTTTGTTATTTTGTTCTTCAACCTGCAATCATGTTCAAAGTGACTAGGTCCTCCACAATTCTAACATCCTGTATTGTCATTACCTGAATCATTTCTTTTGAAATTTCTACGGCTTCTTTGGCTCCCCCTACTTCAAAACTATCCTCTAACTCCTACATGATTCTGATGTTGACCTTGGTCTTGGTTACACTTTCCTCTTCAACTTCAAAAACCTCTACCTCTACCTCTTCCTCTGTGGGAGTAGAATACCTACTGAGAACTAGGTTTTCCTTAGGAGTTTGAGTCCTCACAAGGATTCTTTTCTTCAATAATAAGCATGGATACCATATCAACAAAATTCAAATTTTTTTTCCTAGTTAGAATAGAAGTTCTAAACTTCTTATATGCAGCTCTTAAACCTCGAAGGCACACTTCCACCTTATAATCATCATCTACATTCATGACAATAGATGAAAGTGACTCACATATGCTTTTGATTTTCAAGGTGTATTCACTTATCGACATGCACTTTTTCTCTAGTGTATGTAGCTCTTCCTTGAGTTGCAATTTATGTGCCTTTGTATTGGTCTCGTATAATGTGACCAAACTATTCCAAGCCACTTTTGGAGTCTTGGCATCCTATATGTGCCCAATCATGTTATCCTCTATGCTTATAGATAGGCAACACATTAACCTTTGGTGCTCCTTGATTCCATTCTTGATATGCTCTTAACTAGTTCGAGGTCTGATTCATCTCTGGTAACTGTGGAGCATTTTTGTTCTCTCCTTCAATGTGCTTCCAATAGCCTTTTACCATCAAGAAATTTATCATTTTGAACCTTCAAGCATTGAAGTTGTTTTTTTCCATCTTATCACTCGTAAGGTGACTCATTCCATCTGTGTTTGCCATTTTTGTTGCAATTCACAACACTGCAAAAACACTACATGTAGTACTTCTGCTTGAACATTATCACACTATGATGTGACAATTCGATCTCAGAAAAACATTCTTTTCGTACATCAATAATACACAATATCTCTTGAAATTTTGGATCTAAAATATTCAAGTGTTCTCAAAGAGGATGCAAATTATAGTTTTGCAAACTAGCTTGGTTTTTTGTGGGCCCCACATTACGGTCCTGAAGCAAAGGTCGAGATGGCTCCGAAATAGAAATTTGAGAAACATGAGTGACCCTAAAGGCCTAACTCACAAAAATATTTTGATACCTTCTACCTTCATGCCAATTTTCATAGCAATGTGAGGTCATTTATGAATCATGCTTTCTCCATGACTTTTTGTGTATTCTTGGTTGTCGGCCTTCTCCATGAGCTCTCTACAACCACACTAGCTTTGATACCATGTCATGAGGAAGGAGATAAGGAAGAGACCTCACTCACACACTCTCACATTCAAAGAGGAGCACACATAGAGATTGATGCAAGAAAGAATGATCTTCTTCTTCTTCTTCTACTACAAAAATGAATATACGACAATGACCTAAAACAACTGTACAACTAGTGCAATATATTTAGATAAGTACATAAGGAAAATCCTAATGTCGAGGAATGAGTAAGCTAGCAAGAAAAAAATGTGTCATCACTCTCAGCATATAAATCTAGTAAAGCTCCATGAATTATTCCCGACATATGCAGCATGCCTACTATACATATGAGAGAAATAAAAAATAATATGTGTCATCCTAGATCATCACATGTTGACCTTCATATCTCAACACTATTGAGTGTGTATAGCTCATATGGCTTTTGGTTGATTTGGGTGGTAGTCAGTCTTCTGCCACCACCATCTTCACTAACAATCAGAGTGCATTGACAATTTCAAGGAACCTTGTGTTCCATGCTCACACAAACACATTTAGGTGCACTATCATTATGTTAGTGAGAGGTTCTCAGGTGGAGAGATGAGTTGGGCTTATGTGCCCACATAGGATAATGTTCCTGACCTTTTGACAAAGGTTCTATCTATAAACACGTTTGAATTTTTCCATAAATTATTGGGCTTACTTCCCTTTGTGGATTGATCTCTTTCCAAATAGCTTGGCACTTCCTTATACATGAGTTCCTACTCCTCATCACAACATGAGTCTTAGGGTGGATTTCTTGATATATTTTGATAGTGATGTATATGAACAGAGTTAGGACTATTGCCAGTCACTTTTTTGCCTCCACTTGTATATACGTCTATAACCCTAATGGGTCACTTCTCTTTGTATATTCACGTGGTAATACATTTTGTATTGTGTTGTGCTCCAAGCTTCTTCTTCTTCTTCCTTCTATTATTCATGTGCTTCTATGGACCTCAAACTCCACTAGCCATAAATATTATTCTTTTCTTGTTTTGATAGGTTCCATTAAACAAAGAAGTTGATCACTAAAACACACGCTTTTGCAAAAGTTTGCCGTGCAACACGGAGAGGTGCAACGTTTTGCTAGTTTTGGTGGATCATGCACTTAAGGAGGACAATCAATTCTGTTTTGGGGACTCGATTGTTGTGACATGTAAGATGAGATAAGAAATCATAGAATAACCTTGTGATTGTGCTTGAGAGTGAGATTTTGAGTGAGAGTGAGATTGATAGTGTGAGTGTGAATGAGATTATGATAGCTCATGGGTTTTTGGGAGGTCGAGGCTTTCTCAAGAAGCTGCTTTGCAAGAGCTATTGTATATGATTCAAATCTATAATACCAAATCTTCTCTTTCTCGACATCGCATCTTGTCTACTCTACTGCATCAAATTTCCTCTTATCTTGTGCAAGTGCTTTTTTTTCTCTCTTCTACTCTTTTTGAGTTATTGGAAACCTCGGTACACCATATGATTGGTCTTATGAACGATTTTTATTCGGAAACCTAGGTATGGTATCCTTAGTTATTGAGAAGTATTAGGTTTCTGAAAACGCTACCCTATTAATAAAATTAAAGGTATCTTGTTACATTTTATCTAGCTGAATCTAAAATAATGATAAGAAACACTTTACCTTAATAATACATTTTTCTTCTTTGCATAAAAACAAATCGGATGCGATTCCAGGAAGTACCACAAAACGTTTGACGAAGCCTAAGATGTATGTGTATTTCAAAGGATATGAAATGGTAAGTATCCATTGCTGGTTTCGGATGGCTTCATGGTTGATAAAAACTAATGAGTTTAAAGTTTGCCAAACGTAGTTTGAGTGTATATATTGTTACAGGAGAAAGCTAACAATGATTCTTGTAAAGCTCAAAGTACTTTCTCCACGATCTTCATATGTGATGTCCATGCAAGAAGTTCAAGCTGTTTCTATGTCAATATAAGAGGTGAGAAAAGAAATATCCATTTCGTTGTACATATCAAACCACATAGCATGGCATGCTTCAGGAGAAACATTTACGGTCCAGCCGCATGCCTCGATATGGAAGTATGGATTCACATAAAGCTTGTAACACTCCTGCACTTTCTCACATGAGAGAAATGATGAAACTCTATTTTGTAAACAATTTTCAGTCCTAATATTTCTGTTTTCTATTTAATTTCTAAAAAAACTTTTTTTTTAAGAAAAGGAAGTTCGGCCTTAGCCTATTCTCCCGGACTTTAATTAAAATAAAGGAGAAAAGTTACAAGTGAATGGGATTAGTGCCCATGGGATCCCCCAAATCCAACAATGTAGGGGAGGAGTATGGAAAGCTAGAGGGCATTACAAATGAGGCGGATAAATCTATCATCACCCTCATGTGGGACCCATTTGGGTTTCAACTTGTTGTTTTCGAGGAGATAAATATAGTGATGTCTAAACGGTGGAGATCTCTTATTTGGGGAGATTCTTTTACCTAGAAGAAACAAGGATTTCTCGATCGACCATTCCTTAGGAGTTTGGCCAAAATTGACAGCACATCTCTCCCTCCAAATCTTCCAAAGAGTCTCACCCCTGATGGCATTCCACAACCTTGATGAGCAGCCGACCGCCTCACCCAACAGCACCTGTTGCCAATTGATTTGGTTCGTGAGTCTCAATACCCGGGTCACGTGACGCGAGATAACATGGGACTTGGGGCAATCGAAGAACAGGTGAGGTAAACCTTTGATGCATCGATGGCAATGCTTGCACCATGGCGGCACACCATAGATTTTGTTAGCCCTTGCATTGGACCAGATACCTTTATGCAAGATCTACCACATGAGAACGGACTTTTTGATCTCAATTAGGGGGTGCCAAATAGACATGAACTTTAGTTCCCATCGAATTTTGGTCCAAGAAAGACACCATCTCTTGTTAAGAGTGTGATGAACATCTAGGTTCTCTTTGAAGTTGGGGATTTTGGATAGTTTCTTTCCATTGCTCCATTTGAGGCCCTCTAGGCAAGGAAGATCCTGACCGTAGAGAAGGCGGGTAGTTGAGCGGTCCCATGCCAAACACCTGCCTTGAAGAAGAGTCCATTCCTCTAGGGTAACTCTAAGTCCCGGGTCCAAGTCTTCGAACCTAATCCACTGGCTGGTCTCTTGTTTCTAGAGTTGTTTCCACTATTTGAACCCCTTGTTCCATAAGCGCTTTGCAGTCTAGAGGTTCCAAGACTCCACCCCCCTAATGCCACCGATCGGGAACCAGATAGAGTCATTTTGTCTTATCCCAAACGCCCACTTCCACTCATCACTGATTCTGATGAATTGTTTGGCCTTGTTCCAACTTTTCCATAAAGAACACACGAGGCTAGAGCCTTTTAGGGACACTTGGTGGGGGGAGAACAAACGCTTGAGAATCCCTATGTCCTTCCAACCAGGATGGCCAACTAAGGTAAGGTCTTTTATGTTTCTGAAGATCAATTTAGCCCAAGATGACTCACTATTGATCCAAACCTTGATAAGCCACTTTGCCGCCAGCTTGTCAGCCAACCCAATGATATCCAAAATTCCCAAGCCCCCTGAGTCTTTTGGGCTAATGCAAGTTTCCCATTTGATTTTGGGAATCCCCCTCTTGTTGGGGTCCCCAGTCCAAAGGAAGTTTCTGCACATTCTTTCCACTTTGGCCAAGTCTTTCTCCTTAGGTCTCCAACACGAGATAAAGTAAATAGTTGTAGAGAGCATAAATGTGTTAACCACCATAGAATGCCCTGCAAAGTTGACTTGCATACCTTTCCAATGATTTAGTTTGCTATCCAGCTTGGATAGCGCCCAGTTCCATCATTGGTCCATTGAGATGTCGAATCCCATTGGAATGCCGAGGAGACAGAAGACATGGCCTCTAGGGATAACTTGACACCCCTGATCTAACAACAATTGGGGTGTAGGTCCATTGATTGCTCTAAAAGCAGTTTTAGCATGGTTGATTTTTGAACCTGACACCACACAAAAGGTGTCGAGGCACCACCAAAACACTCAATGTTGTTTATATCATTATGCACAAAGGCATTCAAGTCACCGGCAAAGAGTCTCTATTATATGGAGTCAATGAATGGAGGAGGTGTGAACCACCTCTTAAATCCATTTAGATGGATCTACACATGAGTGTCATGTGGCACCCATGTGTAGCTCATAGGACTCATTCAATAATTGAGAGAGAGACAAAATGGGTACTGCGCGGCTGGGCAGAATAGGGAGGACATTGATCTCCGTGAGTAAAGGCGGCGCCACAGAGAAGATCCTCGAACTACATGTATAGGCAGTTATGAAAATTGAAGAGCATCATTGAGAGCTACAGAGGGCGATGAATTTGACACTGGTATCGGAGCCAACAGGCACGCGATCACAGACCAGCGACTAGCATGCACGTGTGGACAAAGACCAAGCTTCAACGCACGTAGAGGGTAGCCGTGAGCTCCCATCTCTCTCCACTCTTCCTTTTGGATGAGAGAATAATGAAGTAAGCTTCTTATATGTGTTGAGTCCTAGAGAGCTATGTTTTTGCATGTGGGATAAGAAGCACCATCGATGATTTCTCAGAATTTTTTTGAAGCCATTCTTCAAGCAGGTTAAGGATAAGAAAATTAGTGGGTTTTTCTTGAAGTTTGAAGTGCAAATTTCATGTTATGGATCAAGATATTGGCCAAGTGATGATGTATAAATGTATTACGGGCTATGGAGATGGGTTATGGGTCACGGGTTTTTATGGAAAAGCTTCAGTCCATTACTTTTGAGCTTCTCATAGGAACCCTTTTATGAAGATTAGCAGTTTTACTCCCTACTCTTGACATACCTAGCTTCTCCGCACCATAGCTTCCTCATACGATATTGGATTTTAAGAATCTTGGTCACATTTCAAAGCTCCACTCCTAAGCTTCAGTGAAAAATCATCTGTCTTGGATTTGGACGAGATTTGCCCCACCAAAATCTCTCTCTAGCACTTCAATAGGAACTAGGTGGCCACTCCCGGGCCTAGTTTTTTGTCATTCGGACTCCAAATCCACTTTTTCCATTTGGGATAGTCTCAAATTCTTGAAGTACAAGTGCTGGCCAGCAATTCTTGGACTGGCAAGGATTGATAAATCTCAAAAGTTGTTCAGTTTTACTCAGTTTTCCCGATTGGGGCTATTCCCACATGCTTTTGGCATTGTTTTGTATGGTTTATGGTGTTTAGAACCTCCCCGGACCAACCGGACATTTCCAATTTTTGTTTGGGTCTGGTGAGGATTCAAAATGAGCGATCTAAAGCTTCAAGGACCACTTTGATATTGCTTTCGTAGCTTTATTTTGTAACAGGGAAGTGCTCTTGTGATATATTTCTCTTCTTCTTGCATATTTGAGATTTACTTCCATTCATTTTCATATACTCTAGTTAGCAAACGGGGGAAGGGTAGTAAAAACATGGAATCTAAAGGCAAACAAGTAGTTGAAAACACTTCTCCATATAAAGAGCAACTAGAGGATCCTGATTCTAGAATGGAAGAAGTAGAATTAGGGCAAGAAATACAAAAGAACTTAGAAGAGAAAGAGCCTTCACAGGAAGAATATACTTATGAAGAACTTATAGATGAATTTGTCACTCATGACCAATTCATATACTTGAAAGAGCAAACGCTTAAATTAGAGAAAGATCTTGGTAGCATCACATCTCTTATACAGCAGTTTAAGTCTCAAATGATCTCACTTGAGACTAGTGTCATCTCTTTCCTAGCTAGGAAGGAAAGAGAGACCCCTCCTATTCCTCTAGAGATCACTAGGAAAGATACTTCTCTTCCTAGTAAGCATAAAGGAGAGAGCTTTAGGGAAGCTCCCCTCCTGAAAGACTTGAAGCCACTTACCTTTACGGGGGATGACCGAGATAGGAATAAGGATGCAATATACACTTTTTGACAAAAGTGGCATGATTTGCATCAATTGAAGGGCACCCCACCAGAGTATCGTGTGCTAGAGGCGAGTCTTTCCCTCGGTCCGCGTGCTTATAAGTGGTGGATGAGTCTTAAGGAGGCGAACTCTATCCCTACTGATTGGACTTAGTTTGAGACTCTTTTCCTTAAAGAGTTTCTTCCTAAGAATGAGAAGGAGAGGAATTGGGATGAGTGGGATAGAATTACTCAGAGAGGTAGGCCTCTTTTAGTCTACCTATCCCACTATAGAGAGATCATTTTGAAACTTAAGGGCTTAGATGATTTTCAGAAGACCAGAGGGTTTGTTAGGGGCTTGGATAAAGCCATAAAGAGGGAAGTCAAAAGAAATGCACCTAAAACGTTTGAGGAGGCGATCAAATACGCACAGATCTATGAGGACCATAATCGTCCTCAATATACTCCTATGGAGACGGATCAGCCGCTCAAGCCTCTTAGTACAACTAAATTCAAGAAAAAGTTGCCTTTTGGGAAAACAAAGTTCTTATTAAAAAACAAAGATCACAAGGGCCTAGGTTATCCACAGACCAGTTTGAGAAGGCCAAAAGGGAGAACCTGCGTTTTAGGTGCCTATCTCCTAGCCATTCATAGTGGAACTGTCCACTCAAGAAGGGGGAAGAAAGAGAAAAGGGACCAGAGTCTAGTACGGCCCCCGAAAAGGGCAAAAAGGCGGTCCACCTGGTGCAGACCCTTCCTATTCATGGCAGCTCTAGCTGCAAGGGAGTGGAGGTGATGCACGAGGATATAGAGCACACCTCTTGTTTGACTCAGTCATTGTGGTCACCGTAGTTTGGACCACATGACCTAGTTAAACTCCATGGCAGTGTATATCGGACCAGGGTGCGGGTCATGATAGATGACTCTGCCACTCATAATTTTATAAACTATGCTTTGGTCAAGAAATTAAAGATTCCCCAGCAGCCTAGTGCACATAAATACATTGTATTTATGATGCAAGGGCAAGATAAAAGAATATGGGATACTATGGTATCCAATTTGGAAGTCAAGATGCAGGACTATACAGATTATATGGACTTCCAAATTATGAACATGGAGAGGATAGATCTAGTCTTAGGAAGAGAGTGGCTATGGGGGTTGGGAGATACACTTAAACGCAGCTATCAAAACAACACACTTGAATTTGAAAAGAATGGAAGTAAAGTTTGTATTTAGGGAGAGAGAGATGTACCTAGTGCACCTCTCATTGCATCACTAGAGTTGTATAGTCTCTGTTATTCTCAACATATACAGGACATGTTTTTATTGTATAGTCATGATATGGAGCATTGTACAGACAGCTCATATGATGTATATTTTCATGCTATGAATGTAAATGTGAACAAGACTTTGTACTATTCTTTTTTGCAAGAGTGTGTGGTTAAAAGTTTTAAGGATCTTATGTTTGAGTATAGAGATGTTTTTCCCATTGACTTACCTAGAGGGCTACCACCTGAGAGAGGGGACATTGACCATGCCATAGAGGTTGTTACTAACACTAACCCTATTTGCAAACCACCTTATAGGCTTAGTGTTTCTCAGCATGAGGAGGTTGAGAAGCAATTGCAGGATTATTTAGATAAGGACTTCATTAAACCTAGTAACTCACCTTGGGCATCACCAATGCTCCTAGTTAAAAAGAAAGATGGCTCTATGAGATTATGTATAGATTATAAAGCACTTAATAAAGTAACTATCAAAAATAGGTTTCCAATGCCTAGATTGGAAGATCTATTTGATCAATTACATCAAGCTAGGTATTTTACCAAGCTTGACCTTAGATCAGGATATCACGAGATCAGGATTAGGGCAAAGGATGTCCCTAAGACTGCATTTAGGACTAGATATCGGCACTATGAGTTTTTGGTGATGCCTTTTGGTCTCACCAATGCTCCGGTCACTTTCATGAAACTCATGAATAGTGTCTTACGGCCTTATCTAGGACACTTTGTGGTAGACTTTTTGGATGACATTCTGATCTATTGTGCATCAGAAAAGGAGCACTTGGAACACTTGAGGAAGGTATTTCAAGTGCTAAGGGAAAATTCACTCTTTGCTAAGCAATCAAAGTGTGAATTTTTCAAGACAGAGGTTAGATACCTTGGGCATATAGTCTCTGATGATGGAATCCAGATGGATCCTGAAAAAGTAAGGGCTATTATGGAATGGCCACATCCAAGAAACTTGGAAGAGTTGTAGATCTTCCTAGGTTTATCAGGTTTCTATCAAAGATTCATTAAGAACTATGCCAAGATTGTTGTCACGATGATGGAACAGCTTAAAGGGAAAGGGAAAGCCTTTCATTGGGGAGACGAACAGAAGCAAAGTATGGAAAACTTGAAAGTAGCAATTGCTATAGCTCCACTTTTACACATAGCAGATCCCAACAAACCATTTGTGGTTGAGACTAACACGAGTGATTTTGCCATAGGAGCAGTTTTAGTACAGGATGGTTGACCAGTAGCTTTTGAGAGCAAGAAACTAGAACCCGCTCAGAAGAATTACTCTATCTATGAGAAGGAGTTGTATGCTATAGTCCATGCTTTGAAGAAGTGGCGTCATTATTTATATGGTGCCAAAGTCATGATAGTGTTTGATCAAGAGAGCATTAAGTGGTTCTCTAATCAAACAGACCTTAAAGGTTGTAAGGCCCAATGGGTAGAGACCCTTCAGGAGTTTGATTATGAGCTTAGGTATAGGAAGGGAAAGTTTAATGTAGTGGCTGATTCACTTAGCCGCATGCCTATGCTCAATGGACTGAGTTTTACTCAAATCACTAGTGAGCTACGTGAGTCCATTAGAGGAAAATGTAGGCTTGATCCTGCATATTCCAAGATTTGGGAAGCCATAGAGAATGTGGATCGTGATATACGGGTTTACAGTAAGGATGGAGTATCGACTCGTACTCAAGAAGGATTCAAGTGGAAGAATTGTAGTGTCCATGATGGATATTTGTTATATAAAGGTAAGGTGTGTGTCCCTAGAGATACAGAGATGAGACGGCATATTTTGTATGAGTGTCATGACACACCTAGTGCGGAACACCTAGGAGTTCACAAGACTTATGATCTTGTTAAGAGGCAGTTTTATTGGCCTAGACTTCATAAGGACGTCCTAGAATATGTGCTTAAGTGCAATAAATGCCAGGTCAACAAAGCTGAGAGGTTGTGGATTGGAGGAATACTCCACCCATTGGATATTCCTAATGGGAAGTGGGAGAGTATCTCCATGGACTTTATAGTCGGATTACCTAAGACATAGAGAGGGCACGACTTAGTCTGGTTAATTGTGGATAGGTTAACCAAAATGGCTAGGTTTACTCCAACACGTACTACAGTGAAAACACCAGAGTTGGCTAGATGTTTTGTGGAGAACCTATACCGGTTATATGGTCTTCCTTTAGACATAGTTTCCGATCGGGATAAGAAATTTACTAGTCACTTTTGGAGAGTGGTCTTCAAAAGGTTGGATACGAGACTTAGCATGAGTACTGCCGAGCATCCACAGTCAGATGGGCAAACAAAAAGGGTTAACCAAATCCTAGAGGATATGCTTCGAGCATATGTAAATGAAAGGCATTGGCAAGAGTACTTACCTATAGTAGAGTTTGCATATAATAGTGCCAAGCACTCTTCCACTGGGCATAGTCCATTTATGCTTATGTATGGGTTTCAGCCAAGAGTTCCTTATGCAGTAGGCTTGCAGAATGAGAAAGTTCAAGCTGCAAAGGATGTCTTGGAAGAGATGAATGATATGCTTAGGCTTGCTAAGGACAGCACTAGGAGAGCTCACGATAGAGCTAGAGCCTATGCTGACCCTCAAAGGAGAGATATCAACTTTGAAGTAGGAGAGCAAGTCTATCTTAGAGTTCCATCTAGGTCTGAAACCATGAAGACGGACCCTGTCCAAAACTATCTCCTAGGTATTGTGGACCTTTCCAAATACTTAAGAGAATAGGAAAGATGGCTTACCAGCTCCAACTTCCAGAGAATGGTCAAATCCATCCAATTTTCCATGTTAGCCGGCTTAAAAAAAGGCTGGGTGAATCTGACAACCTCATTCCAGATAGTGAGGTAGTGGAGCCTATTTCTGTTCAATCTATTCCACATGAGTCTGAGAGCATATTACGCACTCGAGAGAAACCGATGAGAAGTCACTTGTATAAAGAGTGCCTAGTAAAGTGGAAAGATAGTTCAGAAGATAGTGCCACATGGGAGCGGGTTAGCACCCTTCAGAGACAGTTTCCCAATTTTAGATTACCTTCCCAAGAGTTTTCTTAAGGGGAAGGATATGGGGAAACAACACGGAGACAGGACCATGTATTTATTGTGCATGGGGATTTAGTGGGAGCACTATTCCATTGAGTATCTCTTTTGATTAGAACTTCCAGTACCATTTTTGAGGAAAAAAATGGAGTTAAGGGGAAGGAAATGTTATATGGAGTCAATGAATGGAGGAGGTGTGAACCACCTCTTAAATCCATTTAGATGGATCTACACATGAGTGCCATGTGGCACCCATGTGTAGCTCATAGGACTCATTCAATAATTGAGAGAGAGACAGAATGGGTACTACGCGGGTGGGCAGAATAGGTAGGACATTGATCTCCGTGAGTAAAGGTGGCGCCACAGAGAAGATCCTCGAACTACGTGTACAGGCAGTTATGAAAATTGAAGAGCATCATTGAGAGCTACAGAGGGTGACGAATTTGACAATCTCGCAATCATTTGGCGGTGATTTAGAGGTAGGGAAAGACCCTTGAGATTGCCAGCGTCCATGTGATGCTTTAATTGGCAACTGAGTCCATTCGAGGCGATAGCGAAGAGTAATGGAGCCAGAGGGCGGCCTTGCCTAATTGATCTTTTTAAACGAATGGGCTCAGAGAGCTTACCGTTGATATTTATTCTAGTTGAAGCGTTTCCAAGAAGATTTGAAACCATCTTCGTGACCTTTTGGCTGCATCCAAGGTCTTTCAATGATTGAAGAATAAAGTCCCATTCCAATCTGTCATACGCTTTGTCAAAGTCGATCTTAATGAATACCAGATCTTGTGCGACTCCTCAACAAATGCAAGGCCTTCCCAAATATCGACAATTGCTTCAAGTATAGATCTACCTTTGATAAAACCTTTCTGGTCCTCACATAGCCATGACTTTAAATGACAAGAGATTCTGTTGGCGATAACTTTTGCAATTATCTTGTATCTTGTTTGGAGCATGGTAATCGGTCGCCAGTTTTTTCAATTTTGTTCTTATCTCCCCTTTTGTGGATTAACTTGATGATGCCATTATTAAAACACTCAAGGAGGGCACCGAAGGAGAGAGCCTCTTGCCACACCAACGGCAGTGGGGTGGCCACCACATGTTTGAAGGACTTGAAAAACTCATTGGTGAGGCCATTAGGACCCGGACTTTTCCCATTGGGAAGAGCATCAATAACCTCGAGAATTTCATTCTCGGAAATGGAGTCACGCCTGTGCGGGGAAAGAGGAGCGGAGATCCCGAGAAGATGGGTAAAGTGCTCGACCATGATAGATCTTTTCTCAGCTTCGGTACTACATTCGGTTCCATTGTTATCGACCAATAAGGGGATGGATTCCCTAGCTTGCTTCCTTTTGAGGATGTTACACATCTCTTTCGATGGTTTGTCGGCCTTCCCCGCCCACCAATCTTTGAAGAATATTTGAAGATTTTTTCTTTGAACCTCCTCCTCTAATCTTAGTCTTCCCCTGATTTTCAAAAGAGCTTTTTGGCATTGTAAGTTACCTTTGTTCACCTCTTCTTCAAGCCGTCAAAGCCTCTAGTACATCGTTTCTATTCTTTTTTTCCGGATATCTCTTATAGCCTTCTGAGTCCTGATCAGAATTTTTCGAGTCCTTTCCACCGGCTTCTCCAGCACTTAGCCGGTTCATTACAGTATGCAAAGGCTTCCGCCCACACTACAGAAACTTCTTGGTGGACAGAGGGGAGGGAAAACGATGTCTGAGAAGCATGAAACCAAGGGGCTCTCTGGAGCATGGGAATCGGTTTGAAAGACAGGTAATCGGGTAGTGGTCCAAGATAGTTAGGTCCATGTGTTGGGAAATCGAAGGAATACCCCACTGGAGGATGGTATTTTGATCGATGTAACATCTATCAAGTATTGCTTTCCTCAAAGAGTCCCCCAATTGGAGATTTCACCAGGACAACCCCTTCATGTCTTTCACCTTGACCAAGTCGAGATGGAGCTTGATTTTATCTCATATCTCTTTCTCCTGGCAGTCAATAATTTTTCCCTTGTTATTCCATCGGTCCTCAGGAAACTCAACTATGTTGAAGTCCCCACAAATTAGAACATTATGTGAGAGGGAGTCGAGGAAGCCCAAGTATCAATTCTATCCGCTTCTCCATTAGGGGCATAAATTGAGACCACAGTGAACTGAAAAGGGAACCCGATAGAGGTAGCAATCCAAGATGATTTCGACCTTCAAAATTCGAGGTCACACTGCCAAACAAGGAGTGACTAATACTGATCGCAGCACCCTCCGCCCCCCTAGGGTGAGAACTAGAGAACCAAAGGTGGTTTGGAGAAATGCATTTAAGCCGTCTCTCCATCGATTTCAATCTCTTGTAAGCAGATAAAGTGAGGGTTGAGGCACTTGTCTTTGAACCACTTGCCAAGAATCACCGCTCTTGATCCGTCAAACAAAACCCTGATGTTTAGTGATGTGAATTGCATTAATGGTTGCCCTCTTTGAGGGGAGGGACCCGGTCTTTTTTCTTCTTGTGATCTTCTTTTTTCCTCCTAGATTCTTGACTTAGGATCCTACTCTTGCCATGGCATGCCCGATGGTTGTTTTCCTTTAAGCTTTGACTTTTGTTACGATAATCTTGGAATGCATACCGGAAGGGTAGGACCAAGGAAGGAGCTTTCACTGTCTGGGTTGTCTTCATTGCTAGTAGTGAAGCCTTCCTCTTTACTCGTGGTGTAACCTTCTTGGTTGTCTTCTTTGCTGGTAGAGCACCCAAGGGTATTCTCAGTGGGGTCTTCTTCATAATGGTTGTCCCCTGGGAAGTCGGCCTCATTAATCTCCTTTTCTAGGTTACAATACATAATATTCAAAGGAGCAATTCTCGTAGTGCTCCTTGATCATGATCTTCGAGGGCTAACTTTACTCCTGCGTCTTATTGAATCCGTTTCAGCAATGCGAGTTCCCTCTTCTCCCTCCATCGGAGTCGGATGACCCCGAGTGTCAACTTGAAGGAAAGGATCCAGGGTCCCATCTAGTTTAAGTTTGTTTTTATTGGTACTTTTCTTCAAGGGGCAATCTTTGATCCTATGACCTTGGTGCCCGCAACGGAAGCACGTGTTTGGAAAAGTCTTGTAAGTAACCTTCTCTGTCCAAGTCTTACCATCTCCACAGTTTATGGAGATTTTCGCAAGAAGGACCTGGTTCAGGTCTGTTTCAACGCAGATCTGTGGGTGCCATCTTGCATTGAAAGAGTGTTGAGCACCATCGTAGATTAACCCCCAACATCCTCTCTTGAGGCCATCGGGCAACCGATCGGTGAAACGATTTCTTGAAGAAAACCATACAGAAAGTATGGCAGATTGGGAAGCTCCACCCAAAGCAGGTAACGAAGAGGCTTTGATCTGTTCAGAACAAAGTCTGGGATCCACTTAAAAAGGCAAAAGGTGGACTGGCCCACTTTCCAGGAGCCGGCTTGCAGGGCTTGGAAGGCCATCTCTTCATTCTCAAACACTAGAAGCAGGTGATTCGCCAGCAAGAACTGACATTCGTACACAATTAGGCCACGCGAGAACCACTCCTTGTGAAGCCAAATTCTCACACTTTCTAGAGGGGGCCTAGGGACAAAAACTTGACCGATCAGACAAGTTTTCATCAGTTCTTCTTGCTTTGCCACCATAGATTCTTTACACAAAGATACCACTAGAGTGTCGACGTCCGATGAGGCAGAATCCATCCCGAGGGGGCATTGGGACTCTCGTAGCACCCCGTTGCTCAAGACCAGTGAGGGAATAAATGTCGACATTAGAGAGAAAGGCCTTGAAGAAACAAGAAATAAAAAGGATCTCGAAACAAGAATTCACCAATCCAACACGAGGTTCAACGTTAAAATTGCTATCAAGGCAAAAAGCGGAGTTCTTTTTTAGAAACCCTCATTAAAAAAAAAAGGGGAGATCGGCAGAGTTATTCCCCCTTTTGTTCTTAAAAGCTCCTTTTAATCCACCCCGACTCAACGGACCCTTGAATTGATAACGAAACCAAAAGAAAGCTAATTGAATGTACTGCCGTAGCCACCTTTCATTTGTGAACTCGCTCTTACTACTACAATGCTGAAGAAAAAACCATAACGAAGAACCCAATCACGGCTCGGTTCCCTAGTCGGTAAGGCTATGGTGAGCTATCGTACCGTTCATAGTACAGCGGACAAAGCAACACCTCAGGCATCAAGTGGGTTTGCAGATGGCTGAGAGCTACGGATCGTGCTTGAATCTGAGCGTATGCAGAAGTCAATGGAGCATAAGTCCATCAACACTAAGTTCGCTCGTCGAGGTTTGAGTACATCATAGGTAACTCGGAACAGCAAAGCTGTGCGCCGTCGTCCCGTTGCAATGTGGGCGTGCAGAAAGAATCCAACTCTACCAAAGTCCTCGCTCCTTCGAGTCGTTATGCTGGCGATGACGATGTAGTTGAAGTTTGAACGAGTTGATAGAACAACAAAACTATTCCGTCTTGCTAGTCCCCTCGGTTAAACCCTAGTTGCCGCTCAGGAAGTGACTTTGATCGCGGTGTCGAGCAGAAGGCCACGAAGAAGATTCAATCATAGCTTCATCGTATAGAAACTGCAGCAAGCAATATAAGCACGTTTCAAGGGTCGCATCCATGTTACGGTATTACGTGTCACCTTCGCCGCTTCTCAGGAGGATCGCGTCGATACTACTGTAGTTGGTTTGGTACCTCGGTACTAAAGCCATCGCTCAGCGCTTATGCTTTAAGCTTCTTACTCGTATTCAATATTGTCGAACAACCTTCAGCGGCCAGCCCGGGAATCTGAACCCTGGCTTCCTCTTGTTCACGTCGTACTACGAATTAGACTACAATCAGATCCTATCCTTAGCTTCATTGAGGTACTACGAGTTGGACTACTGTCAGAGGTTATCGTTAGCTTCGCCGAAGGTTGTACTACAATGTGAACAAACACGAGCTATACGAGGAGAGAGAGAGAGAGAGAGAGAGAGAGAGAGAGAGAGAGAAAGAGAGAGAGAGAGCACTTTGCTTCTATATTGGGGCTACATTAAGGTTCGCCTGAGAGCGTCACTTCTTCTACACGATTGAGTAGTCGCCATATCTGGAGGGCCGCCGTCAGGTACTATTTCCTCGTCGCGGAAAAGACCGTATTGTAGGAGCGAGGTCAGAGATCCCCTGCACGTCAGAGATCGTCAATGATTCAAGAGTTGCGAGATGTGATGCTGCAAAGATATGGCAGACCAACGATCGACGTGATGTTTTCTCAATCTGCTCCAAAATCTGAAGCTTGTTTTACAATCAAGACGATTGCTCTTCAGGGGTTTTGTCAGATCTCTCAAATAGAGGACCATGGACTAAATTTGACACGAAGTATAACTTTTCAAATGATACGTAAAACAACTTGCTACCTGTCAAAGAACAAGTGATGTTGGGGGAGGCGATTGGCTGCTCTTCGAGGCTATGGAATGCCATCAGAGGCGAGGCTCTCTGGAAGATTTGGAGAGAGCGCTGTGCCGTCAATTTCGACCAAACTCCTAAGGAATGGTCGATTGAGAAATCCTTGTTTCTCCTTGGTAAAAGAATCTCCCGAGCCAAGAGTTCACCACCGTTTAGACATCACTGTATTTATCTCCTGGAAAACAACAAGTTGAAACCCAAATGGGTCCCTCATGAGGGCGATGATAATGTTATCCACCTCATTTGTAATGCCTTGTAGCTTGCTTGACTCATCCCCTGCGTTGGGGGATTCGGGGGGTCCCATGGGCACTAGTCCCGTTCATTTGTAACTTTTTCTCTTTAATATAATTAAAGTCCGGGAGATTAGGCTAAGGCCGAACTTCCTTTATGGAAAAAAAAACTTGCTACCTGTCATGATATAACTTTTCGATGAAAATGCTCTGTCACATGATAGCTTAAATCAATATTAGATAAGTAGTAGATGGTACATAGAAAAATTTAAGTTGGCAATGCATTGAACCTACTTGAACCATTTGACACAATTTCCCAAAAGATTTCACACACCTACAAAAAAAATTCTGAAAAATCCTTTTACATTGGGTTAAATTCTATTAGGCACTACAGAACTCCACTCAAATATAAGAAAGATCCTCCATGATGAAAACCTAAAAGGCTAACTATGAGAAATATTGGTTTGTTATTTCAGCATGATCTGAATGCACTACGGAGCACAATTGAATAATAATGTGACATCATTGGAAGGCACATGGTGTACAAATGATCAACATTTCTTTGCTTACTAGATTGGCTGCCCTTTGCGCACTATTTGATCTTGCATCCACATATAGAATAGAACAATGACGAAATTTTTAGAGGGAATGATACTAAGTACAAATCTATATATCAACACGAAGGGATTCACTTTGGCCTTCACATCTTTAGATTGGGTCCCATTTGCGTAGATACAGAATCTTGTTATCATTGAAATATCAAATTGAATTATGTTTGTTCAAAAAGAACTTTTCCATAATCGTGATAATAGGTCCTTCCTTGCAATCATGCATGGAGTGACTAGTCTCATATGCACGTCATTGATGGCAACATATTTATTTTGTGCTCGTATTCGTATAATGAGAATGCCTTCTTCCCAAGCATATATGGTCACTCCATACAGTCTTATAGGCATAATATTCAAGAATAAACAATTAAAGATACACACACAGGCTGTAATCAATGGTCAAAATCAAAAGCAAAAGCACTCGATGTAGGACATCTTCAACCTCTTAAAGATAAATAGAACCGGATCCCTTATTAATTAAGAGGATACTAACGATGTCACATCCATAAAACTCCCTTCATAAGATTCACAAAAAAGAGCTTATATAAACAAGAAAATGGCTTATAGTGTAAATATAGAAAAGTATTTAAAAGGATGCAAGGCTCTTGGGTGCTAATGTTTTGGAAACTCTTACATGTTGAAGGAACCCTAAATAAAAACGCAAAAAATATCTATATCCTATGGTTATTTTCTCATAACATATATAAGGACACTAAAAGGAGAATACAATTTCTGTTTTGGAGGGGCTCCAGTCCTTCAATGCTTTTCTTTTTGGCATTTGGTAAAGATATCACTATGAAAAGTATCAATGTAGACATAAACGTAAAGTACAACTACATCCCAACCAATTACAATATATTTTCAATGTGTAAAATATGAACCTTAAGATCTTTGTACGTTCAAGGCTTGAACAAAAATAACTAAGATTTAAGAATGTTGATATACATTTTATTACTTTTGAACATGCGTAAACATCCCTATATGTAGTTACGAGTGATTTGGCATTTCTACACCTTGTCTTTCTATCAAGGAATGAGCTATTATTTTCCATGTCCATTTAGATAGCAAAGAGAGCCTTAATTTCTAGGCATGTATTTAGACGACCCTACACATGCTTGTGTGTATGAACGTTACCGCATATTGTTTCTATGAGGAAACAGATGCCTTCTCTCTCATTGATTTACATGAATTAGGAAAGCTATAAGCAACACAATCCTTGTAGTCTCCTCCTCTATAACTCCAAACCTAATATTAAATTTTATATTCGTCTAGATCCAAAACATGAATACTCAACTTGTTGAAGCTCTTGTAGCCTTTTGTAATAGTGAGATTGATAATTTGAATGTAGAAAACATATGGACTCGTAGATTTGTAATGCATTAATGATTTTGTACGTAACATTTGAAAAACCCTCAACTTTGCGCATCAAGCATATACCACTACTAGAAATGAACTTGTTCCTAGGTGTCTTGAATGGAGGCAATATGAGTGCATGTGCAAAGCGATCTATCATTTTTACAAAAAATAACTAAAATGCTATCTTCTAAATATCTCCAAAAATATTTGAATAAGTCCATACACGTCCACACCCTCATGAATCTTCACTTGCTAAATCAAAACACAAAACACATTAAAAACTCAAGGAATTAAAATCCATTATTCCATAAAGTATAACATGCCTCCTAGTTGACAAGCAGCTCACCTTAGTTGATAAGAATAAAATAGACATGGATGACCAGTTACATGTCCCATCACTGAACAATCATATTCATGTCCCATGTAAAAACACATGCATGGAACTTGAAAACTAGAATTTGATGTGATTGTGAATGATAAGAAGAAATCAAATGGTCATAATGTGGAATTAGTGATGTCTTATGAATCCATTGGTGTTCTTCAAGTGAGTGATTTTCATATTTAAACAAATATCTATGATATTGATTACATGTGTGTGTAGTAGTAACATCATAATCATTTTTTTTTGAATTAAAATTTCAGCATACTCTTCAAGTAAAGGAGGATCATCTGAAATAGGAGTGGGTGATAATGTTCCTTTAAATTGTTTCAATAAACTGATATGAAAAGAATTATGTATATTCCAATCATAAGGTATGTCTAATCTAAAAGCATTCTCATTATTTTTTGAATAATATAGAAAGGTCCATAATGATGTGGTGCAAGTTTAACCTTAGGATGTTGTGAAATATTTTTCAAATGTCATTTAATTTTTGTAAAAAAGCATGCTTTTTTGAAGCACTATGCTCATGTATCTTCTATTCAAGATGTAATAAGAAATACCTATAAATACACATCCTCTGATAGACTCGTCCATCAGAGTAAGTGGGAAGAGATTGTACCCAATCTAGAGTTTAGTCTCTTGTCTCTCTCTATTCTCTAAGTACCTTTGTGAGATTTTGTTTTTGTCCTCTGCGTATGTGCATCTACATGATCCGAAGGCCAGCAATGGTATCAAAGCCAAGGTGCATCTGTAGACATGGTTTTTTGGTGTTTGGTCATGATTCGTGGCGTCCATTCGTCAATTGGCAACTGTTTCAACCATCCAGTCTAGACCTAGGTTTTGGTTCTCTGCATAAGGCCATGGATCCTAGCCATTCTAGCAACAATTTTAGTTCATCACGCTTACCAGAGGTACAAGTCGAGCAACAATTAGAGCTTTTGTGGCATGTGTTGGGAAAGATGGATGGACACTTCAAGTGATGAGTAGGTACTAACAAATCCTGCTTAGTACCAGCCCTTTGTGACTTGAGGGTTGATATGTGGGGCCTCTTAGCTTTCCAAAGATACCATAAGAGTGCCTATTTCTTTGGAAATGATGTATGAAAAGATTGAATCAAAACAGACTACTTCCAAATAGAAAACTCAATCAAAACCTTCTATTTTTTATCATATACCTACTGCTTCTAATGCTCAGTGCTACCAGTACAGTAGGAATTGGAAAAGTTTCCTTTTATAGGTATCTAACTAGCTTAGTAATCTAATGATTCCAACTGAAATCACATGAAATGATCCACTATACACAGAGCAATCAAATTAACAAATTAATCATTACCCTTGATTTTTTAGGATCTCTGTAGAATTTGACCAGTGGGTTCTTTGACATGTTTTTCTCCAAATTTTTTTAATGGATTTGCTTCAAAATTTGTCAGCATGTAGGTAACTTTGAGTTGATTCCAATAAGATATAGATCATTGAGTTTGGTTGAGAAATGAGTGAGATATGACCAACACAAGTTGACAGTTAAGAATGACTATAATAGAGAGATCATAGATGAACAATGTAGATGTAATGTATTAATGAACAATGTTGTACAAGATCATAGGCTTGATAATCATAGCCTCATGATAGAGATTAGTGTATGCTACAATGTAGGCCTTACACACATACATAATGGCAATGGAGAGCTCGGATAATGAAGCTACTAACCGTGAGTTTTTAAGTGACTTTATATAAGTGTTGTATTCAAATTTTAATTTGAATTCAACTTTTGGCCCTCTCTAAAAAGTGATCCTTCAATCTAGGAAATAATCCCTCAATGAGATAGATGCTTTTCTAACTAAATAATCCATGAGTTTTTGGTAGGTGATTACAAATATTCTCTTAAGTCAAACTAATGACCTTTACAAGTGTAAAAAGACAAACTTCTCCTAGCAATAGTTTCCATGGAGCTTCATGTGTTTATGGACTTCAAGCAAAATGTGTGAGCTTGGACTTTGCACCAACAGCTCCCCTCAAGCCATACATTTTGGCTTGGTCTTCATCTTCAATCTTCATGAATGTCCTGCAATCCAATCATTGATTTGAACCTGCAAAGTTTTGTACCATCTAATGCTTTAGTCAACAAGTCTACACATTGCATATTAGTTGATACATATGACAACTGAATATCCTTGCTCAATAGCTTCTCTCTCACATAATGATAGTCAACCTCTATATGCTTCGTCCTAGCATGATAAATAGGATTAGCTGCAAGGTCTAATGAAGTTGCATTATCTCCAAAAATCAGTGGAGATGTAGTATGCAAGCCTAATTCTGTATACATTAATCTGATCCATATGGCCTCTTGAGTAGCATTGACCAATCCTCTATACTCTACCTCTGTAGAACATAAAGCAATAGTAGGTTGCTTCTTTGATGACCATGATATTGGTTTATCACTTGCAAATGATAAGTATCCTGAGGTACTGCTATCATCTTTGCATCCTGCCCAATCTGCATCTGAAAAAATCTTAATGTCCGAAAATATAAACAATGATGTTGAGTACCCTAAAGGTACTTCAAGATTCTTTTGGCAGCCTCCAAGTGAGGTGCCCTAGGCTTGTGCATAAATTGACTTAGCACACTTACTCCATAATCAATATGTATCCTTGTCAAGATAGCATAGTTCAAGCTTCCCACTATGCTTTGATAACCTACAATGTCCTCAAGTACATCACCTTCATTAGCACTTAATTTTAGGTTTACCTCCATTGGAGTACTTGCAACTTTGGCATCCTGAAAATGAAACTTCTTCAACATGTCATGTATATACTTTCTCTGAGTAATGTAAATTCCAAAGTTAGTATAGACTAAGTCAAGTCCAAGAAAATATTTTAGTGATCCAAGGTCACTAATTTTGAACTCCTTCATCATCTGATTCTTGATCTGTTTGATGCCATTAGCATCATTACCTGTAAGTATGATATCATCAACATATACACATAGGTATATTACCTCTGAATTACTTCTCTTGATGAACAGAGAAGTATCTGCTTTACTCATGACAAAACCTTGATCTTGAAGGTATGTAGTCAACCTATGGTTCCATGCCCTAGGTGCCTGCTTCAATCCATAAAGAGCTTTATTCAATTGGCATACATATGTTACCTTGTTTGGGTCCTCATAGCTAGGAGGTTGAGACATATATACCTCCTCTAAAATCGAGCCATTCAAAAGTGCATTTTCTACATCCAACCGATACATGTTCCAATTCTTTGATGCAGCCACACTTACCAATACCCTAATGGTTGGCATCTTGGCCACATGTGAGAAGGTTTATTCATAATCAATTCCTTGGGTTTGTGCAAAACCCTTAGCTACAAGTCTAGCTTTGTACCTGCTTATTGACCCATCAGAATTCCTTTTGATCTTATAGATCCACCTAGAACCAATTACCTTCATAGACTCCTTATTTGGTACTAGTTGCCAAGTATCATTCTCCTTGAGTGCTTCAATCTCCTCATCCATAGCTTCTTTCCATTCTGTCTTGGTCTTTGCCTCTTCATATGTTGTTGGTTCTTCAATTGATAAATCTTTTGCAATATAAATAGAGTGCTTAGTAACTAGGGAAGTGTCATACCAATATTTGATTGGCTTCTTGCTCTCCGTTTGTGATTTTCTGATTGCTTGGTTGGATGATTCAGGTATATCCTCCAATTTCTTCATCTTGACTTTGCCTTTGGACTTCCATGCCTTGAACTCTTCAAGATCGATGATGTCCTCATCATCTCAATTGGTGTCTTCATTCTGAGTAGGCTCCTCCTTAATGAGGCTTGGAAACTCCTCTTCTAAGTCATAAGGTAGTTTTATCTTCCTGCATTCACTATCAAACCAAGAGTCATTCTCATCAAAGACAACATCTCTACTGACCACAAATCCCTTGTTTGAAGGGTTTTAGAACCTGTATCCTTTCTGATTTAGATCATACCCTATGAAGATACACTTCTCTGCCTTAGGGTCTAGCTTACCTCTTATCTGAGCAGGGATATGCACATATGCTACACATCCAAAGATCCTGCAATGATCAAGTGAAGGTCTTCTACCATGCCATGCTTTATATGGGGTCATCCCATCAAGAGATTTGGATGACAAACTGTTTACAAGATAAGTGGCAATAGAGACACACTCTCCCCATAAGTAGTTAGGTAATTTTTTCTCATTCAACATTGATTTAGTTGTTTCAACAATTAATCTATTTCTTCTTTTAGTAACCCGATTTTGCTCAGGGGTATACCTCGGGGTAATTTCTCTCTTGATTCCTCTATCCTGCAAGAACATATCAAACTGATTTGAGAAGTACTCACCTCCTCCATCTGACCTTAGCCTTTTTAGATTTCTCCATGTTTGATTCTCAACAAGTGCAAGATATTTTTTAAAGCAATTGAATACTTCATCTTTGTGCTTCATAAAGTACAATATAGTGCACCTACTATAATCATCAATGAAAGATACATAATACTTTGATCCAGAGATTGAGGCATCCTTGCTTGGTCCCCATACATCTGTATGAACAAGTTCTAGATAATCCTCACGCATGTAGCCTTTCCTTGAGAAGGGTAACCTATAAGACTTTCCAAACTGACAAGCACCACATTTATAAATCATGTGTTGATTGGATACATTAGGTATCCCAATAACACATTGATCTCAACATATTCGTTTCAAAGTCTCCTACATGCCCTAATATTTTATGCCAAATTTCAAGCTCTGATAATGTTTGATCTTTATAACTATAAAGTGCAATGTTCCTTGTATCCTCAATTTCAAAAGTGAATAATCTACCTGTCTTTTCTCCTTTGGAAATTCTCTTGAACCCATGCTTGGGATATTCCACAAATGCTCCATATTGGTTGAATCTAACCTGCAAACCTTTTTCCACAATCTTTCCAACACTCATCAAGTTTTTTGTAATTGTTGGTACATATAGAACCCTACTCAACATATTCTTGTTTCCATCAAAGGCCTTAACATTTCCAACTTTAATAATCGAGTGCTTGGTGTCATCACCTATTTGTATCTGATGCTTACCCTTTGGTTCCTCAAGGTCAGAGAGAAGAGCTACATTGCCTGCCACATGATTTGAGCATCGTGAGTCAATGTAGAAGAGAATGTCATCATTTATACCTGGTTTTGAAGTCATGTTCATAATCAGAAGAGAATCTTCTTGCTCCTCTATGTAGTTGTTGTAATCCTTTCTGGATTTGTATCCTCCTTGGTAGTTGCTACTGTAGTTGTTGTTGTAGTTGTTGTATCCTTGGTGGTGATTGAATCTGCCTCTTGATTGTGTATATCCACCTCTTTGATATCCTCTACCTCTTTGATTCTTGAAGTTCCTAAAACACTCATGTGTAGTATGATTTGATAAACCACAAATATTTCATGGTGAGGAGTTATAAGGTCTCCCCCTACCTTGCTTACCTCCTCTGACCCTTCCTCTTGATTATAAACCTCTCCCTGCATAGTTGGCTTGGGAGGTAGTTCCTTCATCTTCTACCTTCTTGTTCTTGCATTTCTCTTTAGACTTATTCTTATCAGTGTATAGGGCAGAAGAGCTATTACCTCTTGATGAATCTCCATTTCTGTTGAGCTTGGCTTCATGGGTGAATAGTTGCCCCATGAGTGTGCTAAGTTCTAGAATGTGCATGTCCATATGCAAGTCCATAGCAGTTGTGAAGCTCTCCCATTTGTCATCAGCTTTAATAGCATTGATTACTTGTCTTACAATCTGTTGCTCTTCAATTTCTTTTCCTATGCTTGCCAATTGATTTGCTACATCTTTGACTTTAGTCACATACTCTGAGATAGCTTGCTTAGGTTGCTTTCTTTAAGTGGTGAACTCAATCCACAATTGATTCTTCCTGGCCCTTGTGTTGGAAGAGAAATAAGAGGACAATGTTTCCCAAGTCTCTTGGGATGTCTTACAATTCCTAATATGAGGAAGAAGAAAATCAGAGATTAAGTTAAGTAAGTAGGACCTTGATAGTGCATCCTTGGCACACCACATGTTGAGTCTTTCATGCTCTTCCCTTGTAGGTTGTCCTTTACTTATGAATATGGGCATCTCTTCATCTCCTGAGACGTATCCATAGAGGCTCCTTCCTTGTAAGTATGTCTTCATCCTTAAAGACCATGATTGATAGTTGTTCCTATCCAATTTATCAATGAAAGAAGGAAAACCATCTACCATTTTACCTTAGCTTTGCTCTGATACCACTCTTGGGAAAGATGGATGGACACTTCAAGTGATGAGTAGGTATTGCCAAATCCTGCTTAGTACCAGGCCTTTGTGACTTCAGGCTTGATATGTGGGACCTCTTAGCTTTCCAAAGATACCATAAGAGTGCCTATTACTTTGGAAATGATCTATGAAAAGATTTAATCAAAACAGACTACTTCCAAATAGAAGACTCAATGAAAACCTTCTATTTTTGATCATACACCTGCTGCTTCTAATGCTCAATGCTACCAGTAGAGTAGGAATTGGAAAAATTCCCTTAAGATGTATCTAACTAGCTTAGTAAGGTAATGATTCCAAGTGAAATCAATTGAAATGATCCACTATACATAGAGCAATCAATTTAACAACTTAATCATTACCTCTGATTTTTTAGGATCTCTGTAGAGTTTGACTAGTGGGTGGTTCAACACACTTTTGTCCAAAATTTGCCAAATTGATTTGCTTCAAAATTTGTCAGCATGTGGATAACTTTGAGCTGATTCCAACAAGCTATAGATCATTGAGTTCGGTGGAGAAATGACTACGATATGACCAGCACAAGTTGACAGTTAAGAATGACTATAAGAGAGAGATCATAGATGAACAATGTAGATTGAATGTATTAATGAACATTGTTGTACAAGATCATAGACTTGATAATCATAGGCTGATGATAGAGATTAGTGTATGCTACAGTGTAGACCTTACATACATACAGAATGGCAATGGAGAGCTCAGATAATGAAGCTACTAACCGCGAGGTTTTAAGTGACTTTATATAAGTGTTGTATTCAAATTTGAATTTTAATTCAACTTTTGGCTCTCTCTAAAAAGTGATCCTTCAATCTAGGTAATATTCCCTCAATGAGATAGATGCTTTTCTAACTAACGAATCCACGAGTTTTTGGTACGTGATTACAAATATTCTCTTAAGTCAAACTAATGACTTTTACAAGTATAAAAAGATAAGGTTCTCCTAGCAATAGTTTCCATGGAGCTTCATGTGTTTATGGACTTAAAGAAAAATGTGTGAGCTTGGAATTTGCACCAACAACATGAACTACAACATGCCCAAAACAAGATTAAGGAACGTGATTCTGCACTCCAACAGTTGCAAAGTGATGACAATAATCTAGTTAGGGTAGTTAAGGCCATTATTACCACCCAAGAACGAGGCATGCACTCCAAGATTGCTCCCAACAATTTCCGATTTTCACGATTCAATGGGTGAACAGATGGCCAATTCATTCTTTAATGGCTATCTCACTTTGATGACTTCTATTCTGATGAATCATACTTTGAAATTGAGAAAGTGAAATTCGTTACTAATTATTATTGGGTAAGGCCCAATTATGGTGGAATGTTTTGTGCCATAGCATTGAGCCCCCTACCACATGGAAAACATTTCAAGAAAACATCAAGGATTGCTTCCTTCCTCCTTAGTCCCACTTACATGCACGTCCATTATGGACAACTTTTGGATGGAAAGATGGAGATATCGTGTCTACCTATATTAAGTGTTTTTGGCAATGACTCTTACTTATTCGTTTGCTTGAAATGATTCCTGAAGATACCTTGCAACGAAAGTATGAAGATGGGAATCCAAGCCAAGATCAACACCCTACATCCCATGACCCTTTCTGAAGCTATTTCTTTTGCACATGATGTTGAGAAAGAGTTTCAATCCATAACCAAGTCCATTCGCTTACATTAAACATTTCAACAACAACCACTGATCAAGCCCAGTTTTCCTTTCAAGCATCCCTTCACAAGTCTTTCTTCTCCTTCTTTTTAGTGCCCACCTACTTTTCAATGCCCACCTACTTTTCAACGCCCTCCTTGATCCAGTTTCTCACTAGTACCAAAGGCATCCACTCTACAACCTACAAAACATGCAACCCTTCAAACTACAACAATGGATGCTTAAAAAAAGAGGCCCTGTATTACTTGTTGGCATTGTGTTAAGTTTGGTCATACTAAAGGGGAATGTAGGTTCTGAACTAGGGGACTCAAATACACAACATGGAGGTGGATTCTGAAGATATTTAACTTGATTGGACCAAAGAAGCATGCAAGGTACTATAATGTAAAATTGTTAATATTTTACATGATGATAGTAGTTCGCATGATTTTATTTCTCATACATTAGTGCAAGACCTCCAATTAAACCCACTTCCTTCTATGTATGAAGTTAAAGCTACATTTCAAGGAAATAGATATAATGTTACAATTGAAGTGCATAATGTTCAGATTTGTATAGATCCATACATGGATGAACACACATTCTTAATTACTCCTTTGGAGTTCTATGATATTATAATTGGTATGCCTTTTGGTCATCAATATAATACATGCATTAGTTATCACAAACACACACACATACACACAATTAGTTTTAAATTTAACAATCAAGATATTTGTTTGACTATAATGCATGACTTCCAACCATTTCCATTAATTAGTCACATTGAAGTCAAATGTGCATTTAGGAAACACTACAATTCATTTATTGTTTTTGTCAATAACATAGTTGATTATACACATACACTTCCTGATGCACATAAACAATTTATGGATTCCTATAAGGATTGTTCTAAGGCTGATTTTCCTTCTAAACTACCACCTTCTAGGGGATCACTTGACCATAGTATGAATTACCTCCTGGTAGCTCTCCTCCCCATAAAGCACCTTATACGCACGAACCTTTACATCAACAAGAAATAGCTAATCAAGTTAAGGATTTACTCCATAAAGAACTAATAAGCCCTATTTCTTCTCCCTTTGGAGCACCTGGTCTTTTAGAAGAGAAGAAGAACAAGACTTACAGGATGTGAATTGACTATAGAATGCTCAATAAGATCATAATTAAGAATAGATATCCTATTCCTAGGATAGATGATTTGCTAGCTAAACTTCATGGAGCACATACCTTTAGTAAAATTGATCTTAAATTTGGGTATCATGCAATACGTTTGACACAAAATGACATTTATAAGACTGCCTTTAGAACTCAAACTGGTCACTTTGAACTCATGGTAATGCCTTTTTGACTTACCAATGCACCTACTACATTTGCACGTATAGTGAATAGCATTTTTCTTGACTATCAAGCTTTTGTTCTTGTTTTCTTTGATGATATACTTGTCTATAGTGAGAATGACGATGACCATGAAAAGCATTCCGCAAGAGTTTTTAATTTGTTATGCAAAAATAAACTTTATGCCAATCTTGAAAAGAGTTATTTCTTCCAAAAAGGAATTACAAAATTTTGGCCATATTGTTTGTACTCAAGGTGTTCAGGTCGATCCAAAGAAAATTAAAGTAGTTGAAGAATGGCCTATACTTCAATGTGTGAATGATGTATGCTCTTTTCTAGGGTTAGCTAGTTTTTTTAGAAATTTTGTGAAAGCTTTCTCTTATTTAGCTAGTTTCTCTAGGGTTAACTAGTTTTTCTTTGTAAAATTTTCATGGGGATTAGCACAACAACAATCTTTTGGAAAACTCAAACGTGCACTTTCTCATGCATCTATTTTGCCAATACCCAATTTTGCACAAACTTTCCATGTAGTTACATATGCTTGTGGTTTAGGTATAGGTGTTTTATTGATAATGAATGATCATCCTATTGCATTTGAAAGTAAAATGTAAACCTTCTAAAAAGAATTATAGTACATATGATAAGGAACTTTTGGCTTTTGTGCATGCTTTAAAAGTATGGCAACATTATCTCATGGGTTTGGAAATCATAATCAAAACAAACCAGCAAGCTATTAAACATTTATTAAATCAACCATTGATTTCTAACAAACACATTATGTATATGTATATGTATATGTATATGTATATGTATATGTATATGTATATGTATACATACATGTATATGTATACATACATGTATATGTATACATACATGTATATGTATATGTATACGTACATGTATATGTATATGTATATGTATATGTATACGTATATGTATATGTATATGTACATGTATATGTATATGTATATGTATATGTATATGTCTATGTATATGTATATGTATATGTAAATGTATATGTATATGTATATGTATATGTATATGTATACGTATATGTATATGTATATGTATATGTATACGTACATGTATATGTACATGTATACGTATATGTATATGTATACGTATATGTATATGTATATGTATATGTATATGTATACGTACATGTATATGTATATGTATATGTATACGTACATGTATATGTACATGTATACGTATATGTATATGTATACGTATATGTATATGTATATGTATATGTATATGTATATGTATATGTATATGTATATGTATATGTATATGTATATGTATATGTATATGTATATGTATATGTATATGTATATGTATATGTATATGTATATGTATATGTATATGTATATGAATACGTACATGTATATGTATATGTATATGTATATGTATCCGTTTATCAATAAAGTCTAGGGAGGGGGTCAATTACGGCAAAAATCAATTGTCAAAGTCGAAAGGGCGTGCCCGTAAGAATATTTTGTTTTTGGAGTATATGAAAATCTACTGGATTTCATGCCAATGAATAAAAGTAAAAAATTTTGGAAAGAGTTTCGAACACAAGAGGCTATGAATAAATCTTTCTATTTTCTGTGACTTTTCAATGTAATTGTTATCATAAAAAAACCCCTCTTTTATTCCTTGTAAAGGTCAAGGGACCCTTTAGCCTCTCGCGTGAGAGTCTAGCCTCTAAGAGTTTTGTAGGATTTTTCGAAGCAAGTTGAATCATATATGGATTAGCTATAGGGATCACGTTTTAAATTTTTAGCCCAAAACAATATGAAAATAGTCCATCTTTTAAGAACAAACGATAACAATTCCTAAAATGCACTCATGTTTTGGAGTGGATTGAATGAAATCTCATGCACTACCTTTCTTGACCACTTTTCATTCATCTCCTTCTTTATTTCCAGGTTGTATGGTCTTCTTGAGGTCTCCCATGGCCATACCTACGTAGTGAGAGCTTGTCTGCATGCTCTATGTGCTCATAGATCTTCATTTTCATGTGTATATGTGCGTAGGATGTGGACAAGGAGCTCGAAATATAAGAAAACTATCACACTTTGTAGGCCATAATTAAGAATCGTTTGCAATTATGAGAACATTTTTATGAATATGAAAACTTATTGTAGCCTAAATATGATTGAAACGGAGAGAAAAAAGTTGTTGAATGTCACATCAAGCTTCACTGTTATCTTCCTAGCAACACAACTTTGAGCTAATGATCAAGTGGCTTCTCTAAGTTTCCCTTGATTCGAGTGTTTTTGCAACTTTTTACTCTTCATTAGTAAGGCTTGAGTATTTGGATTCTCGACCACTTTCTATAATTTATGCTCTGCACATCTCCTTTGTCATGTGGGATTCACATGACCCAACACCTCTACACGATGATGACTGTGGTATGCAAGATAACGGATTCGAACTTGCACATCTCCTTTGTCATGTGGGATTCACATGACCCAACACCTCTACACGATGATGACTGTGGTATGCAAGACAACGGATTCGAACTCGCAATCTGTCGACTAGGAGTCTCATGAGCTAACAACATGCCCTAAAAGTTATGGTAAAGGATTATTTTCTAGTCCTCCTTGTAAGGTTTGAACCATCTCCTTCACTTTTCACTTTATGACAATGACAGTCTCATATATAGCACCCATTCGGCACTTTCTTTTCTACATAAAGAAGTGTACTTGTACTCTCTAACACGTCAGGTCATATATCGTTCATTCTTAGGAATGCAACCCAACTCCACCCCTGTCACTATCCACACAAAAGCTCTGTTAACACTCTCCAGCTGCGCCATCGGAACTGGCAACAGGTGCTGTTGGGTGAGGCACTCGGTTGTTCATCGAGGCTGTGGAATGCCATCAGGGGTGAGACTCTTTGGAAGATTTGGAGGGAGCGATGTGCTGTCAATTTTGACCAAACTCCTAAGGAATGGTCGATCGAGAAATCATTGTTTCTTCTAGGTAAAAGAATCTCCCGAGTTAAGAGATCTCCACCATTTAGACATCACTGTATTTATCTCCTCGAAAACAAGTTGAAACCCAAATGGGTCCCACATGAGGGTGATGATAGATTTATCCACCTCATTTGTAATGCCCTTTAGCTTGCCACACTCATCCCCTGCATCGTGGGATTTGGGGGGTCCCATGGGCACTAGTCCCACTCAATTGTAACTTTTCTTCTTTACTTTAATTAAAGTCCGAGAGAATAGGCTAAGGCCGAACTTCCTTTTATTGAAAAAAAAAAAACTGTGAGATGCAACGGGGCTCCTTGCACGACCTCCTTCCCAGAGCCATCTTGCATTGTTTCTCGCCACCCTATGCCTAATCCTGCCTCGCTCTTCTGAGAAGACCAACTCCTCCTGCGCCGATGACCTCCTTCTTTACCAGTGCGATGGTCCGGTCTTACCGCCTCTACGTTTTTCTGCCGCTCTTTGCTGAGTTGACCACGTTTTCTAACAGCGAGTGCCATCACCTTCACCCTCCTTCGATTGGCCGTGCGCTATAGCTGCTGCTCCTGTCGACATGTCGGCTTCTTTCTGATGTGGGCGTCCTTCCAAAGTGACCAGCTTTCGCCGTTGCGCAGCCCCTCGATCACTGTTCTCCCTTGGGCTGCCTCGTCTTATCAGTTGGGGTGGTCCCCCTGTCTCTCTTCCGCTTTTTGTCCTCATGGAAAGCGGATTGGACTTGGAGTACTCACCTTGCAGCAGCCGTCGCAAAAGTTAACTTTCACGTTATTCTATGCGCCGAGTATAATGGATGTGAGGATCTTATGGGAATTGCGCCCATTCTCTCCTACTCAGTCAAGTCAGCTATACCTTGTGATTCCGTAGAACTTTGTATAGCCTTAATTTGTGATATAAGGTGCTCTGTGTATTATGATCATTCGCCATGTACTCTTTGTTCAAAGTTAAGGCAAATAGAACCAACACCAAATATTTTTGTTTGACGGACGAAAGATCTCTTTTGGAAATTTCTGTTGATGCACATATTTGTTCTTTCGAGTATGAAGATCGATTCTATGTTGAAAAATATTATAAAACAATTTGATAAGCAGCAAGATGATGATAACATAAGCTACTTGTAAAGTTGTTAAATAAGTTATGAGGTAAGCCTATTGGTTAAGTCCATTGAATGGGAAGGAAAAGGTCTTGGATTCAACCCCAATGCCGAGCGTGGGGAGTGAATTTTTACCTACGAGCTCTAGAGCTTTTGATCTCAAATCAAATAAGTCAAGTTAACATGAGTTAACTTGAGTCCACTCAGACAGGTCAAAAGGTGAGTATATTTATCATTACAACTCTAGTGAAAAGTTCTAAATTAGTGGTGGAGCACCACGTGTAAAAGATGGCTCAACTATCATGGACGCAAAGGAAACCATGGTGAACCTTAGATTTCATATGATTTTCCATATCTCATGATTCATTCAAAATTTGGAGAAAGCAATTCTACCATCTCGTCTGAAACTCCACAAATCCTATGATCCACTCTCTACTTACTTGATTATCATATATGAAGATTATTTCGGATTGCTGACATTTTCAATGATATCATCAATTGGTAGCTGCCCTTAAGTACCTATATAAGGAAGGCTTCGCTACATACATTCACAATCTTTCCAATACGAGTCTTAGGAGCTCAATGAGTTTACAAGTAAGTACTTTCTTAAGTTCCAATTCTAGACTTGTTCCTTCTTGTAGTCTTGTCTAGTCTAGTATTCTAGTCATCTTCTCTTATCCTCCTATAATGTTGTAGTATGATATCTTGTCTAGTTATTTCTTGTACCTAGTCCATCTCCTTTAAGGGAGTTTCTGTAATTCAAATATGTTGTTTCATACCTATGATCCCAAGTTATGGGATCTCTTGTATCATGTCTAATCCATTTATCCATACCTATAAGTACCGAGTTATGGGAATTTGTGCAAGCGTTCTATATTCTTGTATTATTTCCCCTATCTAGGTGATCCGATAATGAAAAAAATATTTTTGAAGTCTTATTTAAGTCTAGGCAAAGCACATAATGTAGTGCTGCCCCAATATTTTGACAAGTCTAGCAATGAAAAAAATCACGTCCTATTTTGTCTTTATGAACGATCCTAAGAATTTTGTGCTAGAAAATTTTGATGGTGATTGTACAAAGTTTTGAGAATTCTTGCAGCAAGTAAAATTGTCTATTCATATGGGAGTAAAATTGTCTATTCATATGCGACCGGATAGATATCCAAATAATGCAGCCAAGACCGATCTTATTAAAATCCTTCACTGTGATCAAGCACTATCTTGGTTTGCTCCAATCCTACAAATGAACATGGAGGTTAATTATGCCTATGAGGTTCTTTAAGAGCTTACTATCACATTTGCAGATATAGAAATGAATTGAATGGTGGAAATAAAACTTTTGGAAGCTACATAAAGATAATTGTGGTGCCTATACCTATGCATAAGAATTTAGGTTGTTGATATGTGACCTCGCTTGGCATGAGGATTATTTCATAAGAAAATCTTGATGAGGCCTAAGATATGATGTGAAGGACCTTCTACTCACGATGCCAAAGATGAAGACATTGAATGAATACATCACCTAAGCCATTCAATATAATAATCATGACCTCGCCAATGGAAACCTTTCCATCCCACTCCTAGAGAAAAGTATATGTTTGAACCTATGCAGATAGATGTAACTAGGTTCCAATCTCTAACCCCACATGAGAAGTAGAGAAGGGGAAATAACAAGGTATGGCTCTCTTATGAAAACATTGGGTATATTTTAATAAATTGCTTGAATAAGATAAGAAACTCTAGAGTTGCAGTTGTCGTTATAGAGAAGAAAAATGAAGAAGCCCAAGTTTAAAGGAGACCGTACAATTGGAGCATGATATAGAAAGGATCTCATAATTCCAAAAAAATTTACAAAACATACCTTAACCTTTTCAAGTTGATCATGCCTAAGAATACCTTTCCTTTACAACCTTAGTCGATTCAAGAGCATCATCATGTTTGATTGATGAAAGATTGGTAAAAGTACACAACATTCTAGTACTTTAGAATGAGAAATGAATAGTACTTGAAGTAGTAGATGGAGGACATCTTAAATCTAGGAATATTACCAAGAAAGTAATATGATTAAGAGTACATATTGGTGATCATGATTCCCATATATGTTTCAATGTAATATTTAGTTAGATAAATCATGTTCCTTCAAGCTATCATGAAGATTCAGCCTTGACCCATCTAATTTGTGATTCTCTACCATAAGAATGAACCACTTTTAATGTCAAGTAGAAAATTCAATAAGGGAAAGATAATGAAATAAATGAGTTCCTAGAAAATGATGGATTACTATATTATAAGAACCTCTTATATGTCCCTCTAGGAAAGACTGGAATCCAAGTACTTCGGCAACATCATGATAACCTTGCAATGATACATTTTCTAGTGAATGAAGCAATATAACTTATCTCAAGATATTCTTGTAGCCTCAAATTATGTGGAAGAAAGTTGAAGTATATATATGAACCTATGACGGCTTCAATGGATCTAAGATACCTTTCCATAAAATGCATAGCCTCTTGCAACCTTTACCTATTGTAGAAAGAAAACAGTTTTCATTATCTATGGATTTTTATCACAGAGCTACCATGTCGATAAGTATGATGTCATTCTTGCTATAGTGGATAGATTCATAAAGATGATAAATGCAAAGGCAATCATAGGTGCAACCACCACTAGCTTTTTTCTCAAATACATCTTTAGGTTTCATAGATTCCCTAATGATATTATCAGTGATCGACGTACATAGATCATATTTAGCTTTTGGAACAATCTTTGCAAACTCCTTGGTGTTCAACTTAAATTTTATATAGCAAATCATGCACACATTGATGCACAAAGGTGTTCAACTTAAATTTTCTATAGAAAATCATGCACACATTGATGCACAAATCGAATGGGTGAATGAATTCCTAGAAGCGTAACTCCATTGAAGCATCAACTATCATAAAAAAGATTGGTTTGAGCTTTCACCCTTTTTAAAGTTTGCCTATAAAAACAATGTTCATACATCTACCAAGAAAACTCCCTTCTATGCAAACTATGGACAACACCCAAGAATGGATATACAACTCTCAAACCATACGAAAAAACTAGCTATAGAGATAAGTCCCCATAACTAATGGATATTGATGAAGAACTCAAGAAATAGATCCATGGAGCTCAATAACAATTTTAGTATTATGTAGATCAAAATAGTGTTCAAATACATCTTATCCTCTTCTGCATAAAGTATGGTTACTCAAAAATAATTTGCATACTTTGTGGCCCTCTACAAAGCTAGACCATCAGATATTTGGTCCTTTCACCATCTTGATCAAGATTAATCAAGTAACATTGAAGCTCTAGCTATCGAGTACCATAATACATCCAATTTTTCATGTATCCATGTTGGAATTGTACCATTATAATTCTCCATCAAGGGGAGAGAGACCAGATCCTTCAATGCAAATCTAGATTGAGGATCATGAAGAATTGCAAGTTGCACATGGCTTAGATCCGAGAATCTCTTGAGGAAGACCGGAGTACCTTGCTCATTGGAATGGGTATATCATCAGCTATCTTACTTAGGAACCTATTTAGAGAATAATCAAGGTTTCTGAATTCCATAAGGGGAATCTAATGAGACCCAATCTAGAGAACATGGTGGAAAATCCTTGTGGATCTCATCTCTTGAGTGGGATGATATCATGGAGACAAAGGAATCCATCCTAAACCTTAGGTTTCATGTGCATTTTCATATCTCATGATTGGCTGTGAATTCGGAGAACCTAATGCTACCATCGCATCTCAACATGCCAAAACCCTAAGATTGGCTATGAACTTGCTTAATTCTAACATCAAGAGGGTTTGTTTTGGATTTTTGGCATCATCTATGAAATCATCAATTTGTAACTACCCTTGAACACCTTTATAAGGAGGGCTTCACTACATACATCCTGAGTTTTTCCAATACCAGTTTTGGGAGCTCAAGGAGTTGCAATCTTCAAGTAAGTAGTTTCCAATTTCTAGTTCTAGTTCTAATCATATTCCTTATTCTAGTTCTTTCTAGTCTAATATCCTAGACATCTTGTCTTGTCCTCTTTTAATCTTTTCATATGAGATGCAATCCCGATATTTCCTCTACATAGTCTATCTTTCTCAAGAAAGTTCCTATAATTGAGATATCTCGTTTCATACCTACAATCCTAAGGTGTGGAATCTCTTATATCCTATCTAGTGCAAATATCCATACCTATCAGCCCCAATTCATCAAACTTTATGAAATATTCCTATAAGAGTATTATTTCCCCTATGTGGTTGATCTTGTAAATAGAAACACATTTCTGAAATCTTGTTATTTACTTTTGATTAGAGGACACAATCTAGTGCTTCCTTGACATTAATCACTTTATTTATAAAGATTGGTGAGTATTCACATATAGAAGTAGTTCCAGTTACTCTAGAGATCACATTTAGTCACAAAATCTATATAATCGTAGGTTGGATAGAAAGTTAGAGGTCATTTGTCACGTGCATGTGGGATAGGTTCTAGATTACATCACATTGGTATTTGACCAAGCTTTCATAGTGAGATTGGTCATTTTTCTCAACTTGATGGAAATTTTTATGAAAATCTTATTTTTCCCATATATACTTCATGAGAGGGATGAATTTCTCATCATGTGATTTATTTGGAAGAAAATTTAATTTCATTCACTTCTATATCCTTGTTCTTCTTCTTGGAAGAAGAGCCATTAGTGGAGCTTCTCTATGTAGAAGAACATCCATCCTTTCTTTGAGAGTAATCATTTTTAAAAGTTTATAATAGTGTAGTGCATGTGGTAGGTTTTGAACCCACAACCTCCATTTCGAGAGAGGACATAGCTATCTAGGATGCCCTCACATCTTTTCTATTGAAATCTTTTGTACGTTTATATTCATCATTGTAACGCCACGAGCACCCCATCCTCAATATATGGTATGAATCGAAGAGCTCTTGGGTGATCTTAAATCACTGAAAGAGAAGCCAAAATATGTTCATATTTTTATGAAATCCATGAACTCCTTGTAAACCCTCACATTCTTTGCTCATATTCCCCCAAATCTCTTTTTTTATCTTCTACAAGAACTTGGAGGAAACAAACCTCAAATGGAGAAGAGAGGCATAGCTCTTTGGAGGATTGTATTGGAGATGATAAAGCTCTTTTCCACTATTTAGACAGAAAATATGGAACCCAAAGTGAAAGTAAGAGGATGGAGCATGAAAGATAGGAAGATTTCTCATCCAAAGAAAAGTGCAAAATTACTGAATATGACATTTTAGAACCCTCTCAAAAGATACCATGTGATCTAAATTTGTTTTCTTCTTACTCATATATATTCCTTGAAACCTTTTTTGTAGGTATATGTACTCAAGATTGATAATCCATCTCCATCTTCTCCATGGGGAGCATCCAAAGTAGCCACATCAAACACTATTTCTAGCTAGTGATGACCTAACAACTAGTCAACTTGGAATGTGCATTGCTCTTTACAAGAGTGTCCATTGTTTATGTTTTTTATCTTGCTAGAAAGATATTTTATATAATATACAATGATATATAGGTAATTGAAAATCTAAGAGATTTAGTAGGTTTGGCCTAAGAATTTTTTATCCATAGTCACCTCTTGATAATTGCAAAAATGAAAAAGGCAATTTCTTTTGGGATGTTTTTGTTGGTGCATTTTACCCAAGCCTACATGCTTGATATGCTTGATATTCTGATCATTTGTAAGCCACATGTGTAGTCATGTGAACACCTCTTGTAAAAGAGTATTTTATCTCTTGTAATTGAAAAAAGAAAAAAGGAAAAGGATGGCTTACCTCATCCATGATGTAAAAGCAAAGTCGTGGCTCTAACTACCTAAACCACGAATTTTTGAGCTGAGGGAATACCTCCTAACTTTGGGGATCACTTTTAGGTGGAGCCATTCGAATTCAAATTCAAAACTCCCTCCAAGAATAGCTATAAAAAGAGCAAGAAGGAAGAGGCGATTAGCAAGCGTTGTATGTGAGAGATTGAAGAGCTTAATCCATAGCTCTATCATTCTACTCCCATTGTGCAAATATTCATTGCCAATGTGGTTTTAATCATATGTTAATCTATACATTTGTCATTATCTACTTCTCTTTTTTGTTCTCTACTATACTCACTCAGAGCAGTAACTTCAGAAGGTCATATCTCAAGTTCTAATCATTAATGTTCAATGTTTTAACATGCGTTGGATAGCTCTTACTATCTAGTTTTTTCCTACAAATTTGCATGGTCATTGGATTGATAGTTTTGGAGATATCTGCATTTTACTGCTCACTGGTCTATCTCTACAGGGCCCCGAGAATGGTGGGCATGTTCCAGACACTGATGAGTCTTGCTCTCAGTACTCAGTTCATCATTTGAAGTGTTTTAACTTGGATTGCGAATTTTGCTAGGTCTATTTGCTATGTCCAAAAGGAATTTATCTAATTCCTACCAGGTTGAGAAAATTGTTCAGTTTTTCCAATAGGTGTATATCCAAAAATAGCAAGTTTTGGGAGCTAGTCATTTTGCAACTAGTCTGTCTTGACTTAAACATTTAGGATACATGTTCCAAAGTACTTGGCTGATATTTTGGTGGATTTAGGAATCTCAAACGGTCTACAAATCAACTCTGAAATCTCTGTTGGCTGGTGTGAATCCGGTTGTAGTAGCACCAACTCATCTTTGGATTGCATCCACCATCTCTCTTCATAGTGGTATCAGAGCATAGTCAAGCAACATGGGAGATGGATTTCCATCAACAATTGACAAATTGGATCGAAACAACTACCCTCCATGGTCTCTAAGGATGGAGGCTTACCTTCAAGGGAGCAATCTATATGGATTCATATCCGGAGATGAAGCAATGCCAACCATGAGTAACAAAGGGCAACCATCACATGAATAAGTGGAAGGACTTTCAAATTGGTGTTCGAAGGATGCAATTGCAAGGTCCTATATTCTAAAATGATTTTCTTTTACCTCATGTCAAGGGATGCAAGACATCAAGAGAGACTTGGAATGCACTTGCTTCTTTCTTCTCTTCCAACACTCAAGCAAGGAAGAACCAATTGTGGATGGAGTTCACAACAATGAAGAAAAGCCCGAAGCAAAGTGTGACTGATTATGTCACAAAGATGAAGGAGATTTCTGACCAACTTGGAAGCATTCGAGAGGTAATTGAAGAGGAGCAAATGATTAGACAAATCATAAATGGAATCAAAGCAGACGACAAGTGGGATTCATTCACAACACCCATGGATTTATACATGGATATGCATGTACCCGACCTCAACGTTGAAGTTGCATTCAATCAAGCAAATCAAGTCACCTAAAAGTAGATCAATCAAGATCTTCACTTTTCCTAGATTGTAGGAAAGTGAATTGATTCCCTCCAACAACCATTCCCACCTTCATTTGAATTCAAACTAAAGTTGTAAAACTCGTGGAACACTCCTAGAGTCTATATAAAGACTTGGAATCACTTGTAAAATACATGGAAGCAATATACATACACTTGTGACCATCATTGTCTTGCTCCTTCAATTTTCTGCATCATCTTCTTCGCCAACAGTAATCTTGCAGAGGCTGCTGCTCTCTACTCAGAGTCCAAATTGAGTGCAAGAGGACTCATTGGAAAGGTATTAGTGTCTAGTTTATGCATGTAAATTTTCAAAGCATTTGGTTTAGCAGATTTGGAGAAATCTCAGTTTTTCTGCCTCGGGATCAATCTCTACGTATTCCTGAAAAATAGGAAGTACCACCGGTGAATGTCGCATTCATTCCTATAGCATGTTTTGCTTATTCCTTATATTTTTGTGCATTCCATACACTCAACCCTATGTGTATCACTCCCATAAAAGGATTTTTTCTAATTGTAATCACGCTGGTCGCTATGGGCATTTGAAGTTCATTGTCTCTTCCATAGATAGTAAGTTTTTTGAGCTAGTCGACCCGCGAACCTATCTGTTTTGTATCGACTCATTCTCCTTGATGCTCCAAGGTACATAGTGTGTTTCGTTGCACTTATCACATGCCTATAAGTTCTATTTGAGTCTCCATAAGCTCAAGGGCTGGTCTTGTGCCGGTTGGCTTGACCAAACTTCATCGCTTCGAAACGCACTTTTCTACCTTCGACAAGCTTCTCCAAGTTCTTTCACCTATTGCCCTAACGGGTTACTTATCTTTGTACATTCTAGTGGTAATACATTCAGTATTGTGTGTTGTGTTCCAAGCTTCTTCTTCTTCCTTGTGTTGTTCACGTTCTTCTATAAAGATCTAACTCCAGCAAGAGACACAAAACTCTGAGACATCAAAGAGGCATGGATGAGTTTCCCTTGCCTAGGCCTAGAGAAATGTTGGAAACAAGTCCAAATAGTCCAAATTGGGACTAGCCATAATATTTAAACTTTGAAAGCGATTGTACAAGAAACTTCACATGCATCATGGCTAACTGGATTTCCTTTCATATGCCAGGCGACCTGGGTTCAATCCCCATGTTTAGGAGTGTCGGTCAATAATGAAAGTTTGCATGGATTTTTTTGCAAATTGAGCATCGACTTTGAACTCGCTTTTCACATAGTGAAAGCTTTTTGATGTGATCATAAACTATTTTGATTAAAGCTTTATCGTGGGAGCTTTTAGAGGTTGCTTTTGGGAAGGCTTCAAAACTATATAACAAGAAGTCATCCTCATTGTTCAATCATCATACAAGCTCTAGCAAGAGTGTTTACACTCTTGGAGGTGATCAAGGAGTATCTTCCCAAGTTACTCAAGGAGACCTTGGAGGAGATATTGAAGGCTATCTTGGATTAGGGGTTCTCACACTCTTGGAGTTGTGGTCTACATCTTGGTGATTATACGGAGGAGATTCTATCAGCTTACCATCAGCATTCATTATTGATTTATTGTGAGTAGCAAGTCTATTTCTGTTCTTATTTGCTAGGTCACTCGTTTCTGATTTAGGTTGATCAGAATTTGGGCTTTTTGTAAAACAATTATAAATTGTTCGTATTCTCCATATTCTCTCTCTCTCTCTCTCTCACACACACACACACTCTTCATACCTCTTATGCACACAATTTCTTGTATCTAGTTCCTATTTCTACCTAGATATAGATATTCTTAGTTTGTATCATATACACACATTGTAATTTGACATTCATATATAAGTTAGTATAGCTGAGCCTCATAGCTTACTGTTACACTTGAAATCTCCTCTATTCTCTTTGTATCTCTCACTCATCTATTTTTGAGTCTTAAGGTGTGTATGTTAAGGTTTATCTATTGGAAGATCCTATAAACCTACAATTTATTGTTATTATGGCCCATTACCACTTCCAACATATGGTATTCAGACTTTAGAATACCAACAAGAACACCCTAGAATCTTGAGACCTATCCAACTGATGAATCCATCAAGAATTACTTTGATGGTACTAGAGATCCATATGGTCACGTGGTAGATTTTAGACAATTGCTAAAAGTGGATAGGTTGATGAATTGTTCACTCAATATAATGCCTTTGGTCGAACACTCAAAAACACAGCCTTGACATGGTTTCAACTACTATTTCGAGGACAATTTAGGAACATTGATCAAGTGTTAGAGGTATTTATCATGAAATTCTCCAAGAGTGGCATTAGGCATAGTGACTCATCTAAAATCCACAAGTTAAAGCAAACACCCCAAGAGACTATTAAACTAACAAGAAGAAGATTTAGACAATACCTAGAAAGATGCCCTATTCTAGAACTACCCACACCAGCCAAACAAGTGGTGTTGTTTTGGATGGGTTGTTAAGTGCCAAGTTGAGATCATATGTGTATCTAATAAAGCCTAGAACCATAGAGCCATGCATTTTTATGTGCATTGACATTGAAGACAATATGGGTGAAGAGCTAGAGCTTTCCAAGATCTATGAAGATTCAGATGACGCTACCTGTTGCACTTCTAAATCATCCACATCAATAGAAGAGTTGGAGTATCAAGTAAGCATGCCCCTAGAATGGTCTCAATCAAATGATGTTACAATTATGGATGAGACCACATGGCTAATGTTTTTCCAATTATGGCTCAACCCCAAGAAAAACTTAATAACCTATATTGCACCATGGAGAGGTGATACACTAACCACACAACACGAGATTGCCCTTACAATAAGTAGTTGGTTGGACAAAATTATCCATAGCCATATCAACAATAGGGTAGTTTCAAGGAATGGAATCTCAATAGAGGAGGATAAATTCAAAGCTATTGCAGACTTACTCACACCAAAGAACTCTAAGGAAGTACAAGATTTCATGCATCATTGTGGTTATTACCAACAATTTATGCACTTGTATGCAATCATTGAAAAAACTTTGTACTACCTTTTAACTAATTTTGAGTGGATGGACGAGTGTGAGAACTACTTCAATGAATTTAAATGATGATTGCTTTTAGCACCCACACAAACAGTTCTACCTAGGCCTACTTGGAAATGGGTACCTACAAAGCCCCAAATCTTGATAGAATTATCTCAGACACCTATAAAGGCCAACAACATTAAGATTTGTAACCCCATAAGGGCCATGTAGCGAACCAAACCTTGTACTAAACACCTAGCCCAACCACATAAGAATCCACTTGTAGCATATAGATGCACCCTGAGTACATTGCACATTTAAAGATGCATAGAGGGAAGTGACTAACCCCTTAACAACCACTCACATTCACACCCACCTCACCCAAAATAACCTACTAACCACATTGAATATCATACTATTAGAAATTGTTTTTGATCAAGCCACACATTTTGTTAATGATAAACAAGTCATGTTAATGTTATGCAAAAGTATAGTACCTCATATTACACTCTTGTAACTGGATTGGCACAAAGCACCAACAAAAATTTGTTGATAATGTTAAAGAATTTGATCTAGGAAAGTCTTGAATGTTGAGACCAACAACTACCTTTTAATCTTAAGGCTTATCATATAGCATACAAATTTGCTATAGGATTTAGACTTTTTAAGATCACCTATGGCATTGAAGTGAGTGCACCTATCGAAATAGTTGCCTTAATCCTCTATGTTGCTTCAAAACATAAGATGCTACCCGAAGAATCTATGTTGCATCGAATGTTTTCTATTTTTGCAGGAAATGGACCTTCACCAGGCTCGCACACATGATGATTACTTAAATATGCGAGTGTTTGACTATGGTCGAATTGTTTTTATTCTACAACTCAAAAGATGATCGACTTCTAGACAATTCAAACTTCATTGGGTTTGAGCTATGTCAGATCTTGGTGTAGGTCAATTTGACAACATTTCCATTGAAACTTTGACTTGAGTACTGCTTTCTATTTTGGTCAACAAAGGTAAACACCAGTCCTTTCAATCACCCAACACGTGTAATTAACGAACCTACAACCACCCATGCTACACCTAGAACCATCCCTCTTGAACCCGCCCAACCTGTACGAAACCCATGTCCTTTCCTATCTCCCCCTCCCTTGCCCCACCTATTGTAGATCATCCTTCTTCCTCTACTTGCCCTTCTCCTTATTCTTCCTCCTATGGTCACCCCTCTTCCTCTTTTGCCCCACCTCCTCCTTCCCCTCTATAAAGCATAGACTTGTCTCTTCCAATCCAATGAGTGTTATTGGGTGTTTGTTACTCTTCTACCACCACCATCTTCATTGACAATTAGAGTGCATTGGCACTTGGAAAATTCATGTATTCCATGCTTGCTCAAACCGCATTGAGGTGCCCTATCATTATGCCAGGTAGAGGTTCTGTGCTAGGGATATCAATATGGCATACATGTCCACATATAATGGTTTTGTAGACCTTTTCACCAAGCCTTTACCTAAGCATAAGTTTGAAGCTTTCCACAAAGCTTTGGGCTTACTTTAATTTATGGATTGATCTCTTTCAACATATCTTGGCACTACCTTATACATGAGTGCTAGCTCCTTGTTCACTCACTCCTAGGGGGGATTTGTTGATATATTTTGGTAGTGATGTGTGAACACACTTAGGGCCACTAGGGCACTTTCTTTTCATCTTTAGGAGGTTTTTCCCCTAGATTGTATATATGCCTATAACCCTAAAAGGTTACGTATCTTTGTACATTCACTTGGTAAATTATTTAGTGTTGTGTTGTGCTCCATGCTTCTTCTTCTTCTTCCTTGTGCTATTTGTGTGCTCATCAAAAGAAACATGCTCATTCTAATTAAAAAAGACTAGAGGCAGCCATTGCATAGCGATCTGCTCCAAAGGAAGCACTATGAGAGCTTGAATGAGTATGACATGATAGACATGCATCTAATTCTCGATCTCTCAAAGTATGCACCAATCATTTAGGCATTGTTTTAGCCTCTTTGATGTCAGCCCTCTCATCAACAAGTGCATCATGTAAATCTGCATAAACAATGGAATGATCTACATCATCATCATGTGGAACCTATAAAGGCTGAGAAATTTGGCCGAGCACTAGACTCTCCACTTGTAAAAAGAAATAGAAAAGTATCATACACATCTTGAGAGATAAATCAAGTCCCAATGGTACACGAAAGTAATGACTCGATTGCATCTTCCACAAAACATCATCATGGCTAACCAAAATGCATCTAGTCTATGAATGATATGGGCAATAGCATTTGCTTTTAGAATTGTACCCGACAGAAATACATTTCACTGCTTTATCATCCAATTTCTTGCATTTTTGCTCACAAACTAATGCATATGCTAGACAACCAAAGATGCACAGATGAGAAAAATATGGCTTGCAACCATGCCAAGCTTATATGGAATGATAGATTGCAGTGCTTTAGTATGACACCTATTAAGCAAATATGCTACACACATAGTAGACTCAAGTGAGAAGCTATGTGGTAAAAGCTTGAATTTTGACCATACACCTTGCCATGTCCATGAGAGACTTGTTCTTTCTTTCTAAAGCTCGGTTCTTTTGAGGTGTATGCAGCATTGTATGCTATTGTTTTATCCCACACTCAACAAAAAATGCATTAAAATCAGAAGACATGTATTTCCCCCTCAAGCTTTGCATGTAAGATAGCATGAGACTCTTGAACTGCACATGTTGCATCATTCACATATTTTTCAGAATGCATGAACCTATATATCGGATGACATAAAATTCCTAAAGCAATAATAACATCGCCATGTGAGAGATCATGACTTGTACATATTTCATTAACAAATTTAAAAAGAAAGCTAATCTTTGCAAATGGTGAAATTGACAAAGTTTTCTTGATCCTTGGAACATACAAAATATCTAGCACTGTGAATGAACTATCATTAGTAGTAGCGAAAATGATCTTACGGACTCCCATTGTAGGATAAGAGGAGTTGTTAGCACATGTGAAAGTATTATGTATAGGGGTAGGCTCATGTGAACTCAAGAAACTCTATTGTGAGGTTATATGTTTTGTTGCCCCATTATCAAAGTACCAAACATTTGAGTCTACTATAGGCATACACTGCTCATAAGAAGATGGGTCATAACTACAAACAATGGTAAATGTCCATTCTTCATTTGCATGTCACTCGTCCACAATAAGCATCAATGTGAGGAAATCCACCTCATAATTGTCAATCCAAGAAGACATGAGGGTGGTATGATGTCCATGAGAAAGTGAGAATGCAAATGTGTGAGTGAGAATCACACCTACATGCACACGCATACACACGCACACACAACAAGGAAAAGATATGGAACAATGAGATGTTTGATTAGCCAAAAGTATGATTACAATATCTTTTCCTCACTTTGATTCCCAAAAACTTCCCCTAGATATGAGCTCTTTAGCTCTTTTTATATTTGTTCACTAGTTTTGACCTTGTCTAGACCTAATCTTTAGTCTAGTTAGAAATTAGGTTCCTATGCCTATTTGGAGCCAAACGAGCTAAAAAAAATACAAAGTCGGATACATAGGTACTTCTAGTACTCCTCAAGCTTGAGAACTCCTTGGCTTGAACAAAATGAAGCAAGAATGATAAAAAACAAAATTCACAATGATGTGTAGTGACCAAAATCACTATTTTACAAGAAGCAGGGAGTTTGGAAATTTAATAGGCCTAGTTGTCGGATCGTCATTGAATTCCTTGTATGCTTGGTTCTACTTGGCTTTCACTCTATCCTAACTCTCTTTCATTGGTATCTCTCATGCTACCTTGCATCATCACACCATCTTGACCTCCTTTGCTACTTTCAACACCCCCCCCTCTCTCACATATGTCATCGTTGACAGACCTTGGTTGTGAAGGGTGTGCAATGTAGTATTCAACGACATCCATAGCCAAATGATGTTCCTTCATTTGAAGGCCTCTTGATAGATCTATCATTAGAACATCCCAATCTACTAGACCTAGTAGTGGTATTAACAAAACCTCATGGAAAAGATTTCCTCAAATGTCTTCTCATAACAAGCAGGGAAGTATTTGATGCAAGAGTGCTAGGAAAATATTGTGTTAATAGAGGGGGTGTTGCTCATATCATATACCAAGTCAAAGTTACCTTCATTGAAGTCAGGAGCAGAGATGTATGCGTCTTTAATGTTCCTCAAGGTTTTGAATACCACCATCATCCACTCAAAGATCTTCATACACATTTTGGCCACAATGTGAGGTACGTTGTTGAATCATGATGACCTATGGTGTATGGTTGAGAACATGTAAGCTATAGTTGGTGGTCCTTTGAGGGGCACAAAGTAAGGGTAATTGATTGAATCTAAGCACCCTTTCGTGGTGTTAATCTTTACTACAAACTCAGGCCATGGCTGCCAGTGTGATACAAGGCAATAGCATGGATTGTATTTTATATACAATGGTGTGTTGGACCAGGTACACATCATTTCCAGATATTTCAAGGGTGACATTGCATGCCAATTAGGTTGAAAGAGAGTACCTTTTCTTGTAGATTGGGGAAGAACTTTGGGCTTGAATTGAGTTGCAAAAGTTGGTTCATTGGTTGTCACCTTTTTTATTGCTGCATTATAGTCTTTAAGAAGTACAAAATATGAAATATATTGTAATTTTGATTTGGCGATGAGTCTTTCATGAGACAGGTTCTTAAAATAGGTAGACTTGAGGACTGTCTCTTCAAGATTCATGAGTGTTTGGATCTCAAGAGTTACTCAATCATCATGCATCTCGCCTATTTTTTCAACTCTTTTTAGCCATGAGGGCACTTTAATTTCAAATGTGTCTTGGCCCTTCTAAGTAGTTTATCCTCTGGGTACTGGTACTGCCTCATATGGATCCTTAAAGGTTTCTTCTTCCAAGATTTCTGCAACCTCTTTGGGTTCAGGTTTTACTATTGGAGGAGATAGCCTTTCATATTGGAGTAATCTTGCTTGAAGTTCATCTACGTGCTTCTAGAGATTCTCCCATTCTTCTGTATTTTGTGGAAGAGGTATGGCCTTAGGTACCTACATGGTGGACCATGCTATTTGCTTCTTGAGCTCTTCACACTCTTCTTCCAACTTGGCATATGACTCCAAAAAGTTGGCATGCTCTTCTAGCAGGATGCGGAGGCTATCTGAAGGAACTACTTGAAACTAGGTTGGAATGATGGTGGCTCTAGGCATTCCTTCCATGGGAGCTTCTAGGTTGTCTTGATTTTGTTGCTCCACTCTCTTATTCTCTTCCAAGGCTCTTGACATGTGTCATCATAGAAGGCCTAAATTTCTTTGTAGTTTGAAATTTCTTACCTTTTGATCGCACAACATTTCTTCTAGATTCTAGACTCCCTGTGTATCCACTTCTTGTAGCTTTGTGTTTAATTCATTGTGCACTTGTTGGAGGATCTAGCATTCAACTTATAGTTGATAGTTATCTTCTCCAAATATTGTCACCCTAGTTTGTAGTCGTTGAGATTCATTTACAAGGGCTGCATTTCTTTCTTCTAAGTGTTGATAGTCATGTTGAAGCTTAGAGATGTCCTAAATCATAGTATTAAACGTGTTATTTACAGAAGTGGATGCAAGAGTAATAGGGGGAATGCACGACAAATGGGAGGGGGTATGGGAGTCATGAATGTGATGCCTAATACTGTTGATGTTGGTGGAAGGCGGATTGGGGATTGTGGAAGTGTGGGGGGAGGGTGCAGTATTAAGGGTGGTGATATCCATAGGGTCAGAGAGTGTTGTGTGTGTCAATGCTACCATGAAAGTAGGGATGGTAGGCGTGATGCACATGGTGTTTGTGAAAAGTGATGATACAAATGGGGTTCGAACCCATGGAGAATGATGACGATGGTCGAACAAGGGCTTGCATGAAGGGAAACCACATTGGGTGTACAGTAGGAGGTCAACGGGTTTAGTGATACAAATCGGAAGTGAAGGGGACTTGTGTGTGAGGAGTTTTAGGTTATACAAGGATTTCATCGGTGTTCCAAGGGTTAGCTACTATGCTGACTACAATTGGATGACCAATGAGAGGTTCTGGAAGATCAGTCATGCTGGTTTAGAGAGGGTTAGTTACGGAGGAAAATAGGTTAGATATGGGTTCTTGAAAGCTAAAGGATGATGTGTAGGTAATGTGTTTAGTATGAGGTGGTGAATGTGGTGGAGTGTGGAAGATGGGTTTGGTGGGTTGCATTGTGGTCAAGGTTTCAATGGTTGTATGTGCTTTGGAAGTGGGAGGAGCGAAAGGAGGTTGCCGAGGTGATATGGGAAAAGTTTGTAAAAATGTTTCCACTGTCAGATTGATGGTTGCACTAGTCATGGCCTCTTGGCTTGCAATGTCTTCTGGTTCCATCGCAAGTATGCTTATATTCTTTCTTGTGCGCTCTTGTGTGTCGACATGCCTTTGATAATAACGAGGTGTAGGTCATTGTAACATTGTATGAACCGCTTCAATGATACCTAGTGATTCAATCAAGAGTTGAAGTGTCTCCATAAATTGGGGGCCTACTCCTTCCTCATTCAAAATCTCTTCAATTAATGCTCTATCTCTACTAAAGGATTGGAGATGTCTTTCTTGCACACTTACAAAAGTGTCCTAAAGCCTTTGTAATTGTGCAATGTGAGCATGAGCTCCCGTAGCCTCTCCTTGTTGTTCATCATGGTGGTCTTCTTTGTCAATTTCATCTTCTTCATCTCCTTCTGCTCCAGTGAGTTCTTATTGTCCTTCATCATGTAGTTGTTGTTGGTCACCTTCTTGTTCTTCTTCCAATTCTAGGTTGACCTCCTAGAGTATTCTTTCAAAATCTACATGACTGAGCTCTTCCAATAGGAGTCCTCTCGGGAATTCTAGAATTAATGGTACTCGGGGAAAGATTAGGTTGGATCCATCTATGCTTTGCCTTGGTAACTAGAGCGTAAAGCACTTGATGACTCTTTGTCGCATTGGAGATATGTCTGGTGTTAATGTGGCACCTCTAGGTTTGTGCATAGGGTATGTATCCCCTCATTCTCTTAGATGGTGGGGTGGAGGCTTTCCTACTTTTGAACTATTGTACTCTATTCTAGGATAGGGCTCTTTGAATTGGAATGTCATAAGCAAGGCACCGATAGATAATTCTAGTGAGGGTGCAACATCCATGTAATATAGGTTTACATGGCCATCACTTGCAAGCATCATGAATTTGATCAATAATCTAGTGTGGAAGATTCATTGTCAGATTTTGTGTGACACTAAGATGTAGGCTAAAAGAAATCTTTTTATGGGGCATGGTGAATCTGTCCTGCCCTAGGAACGCAAAATGTTGCATGCACATTCTCAAGTGTACCATGATGTTTGGTGTCATTGCCACCATATCCTTGAGGTTTGTCAGGTTTCTATTCTTCATGTTCTTTGGGACCAATCCTTCCTTCTCTGTGGGAATATGCATCCCTCTCATGTCTAGAGCTTCTCAAACTAAGTTGTTGGTCAAACGAAATCTCTTTAACTCATTCCCTCTTGTTAATGATGGAACTACGAAGGTGCTTAAAGATCTCGGTTCCTCTATGGGAATGAATGAGTTGATGAGATAAAATCATCACATGAAATTGGGTTTTGGTAGTATGTCAGCAAAGTATTATGCCAATCCGGCCTTCTTCCATACCCACCTTCAATTTGCTACATTTTGTAACTTTTGAAATTTTGTGGTAAAAAAGTTGTACTTTCCCCATGTGTTGTTGTATTTGAGCTTAGCTTCCCACATATATGCTCCTACTCCTAATGTTCCAACCATCTCATTTAACCAGTGTGAGTTTTTATTAACTCACATAGTATGACCCATGGGTGGATCCTAAATCGGAATATTTTGTATTGTTTGCATCTCATCTGGCTATTCTTTGGGTTCATCTGATATGGGCAAGCTCTCTATGTCAACAGTCTGATAAGTAACTTGTGAACTTGTTCCCGTTGTATCTACCATCATGCTAGGGATTATGGTTGTGTCTAAACCTACTAGAAGTAAGAAGGTCATATCAGCTTTGCAGTAGAAACTAGATGATGCCTTGTCCCCTTTACAATGCAAGTAATCCAAAATGTAAAAATCTCTTGAGCTAGCAATCAAGTGACCATAAGGGCAATAACAATCTTCATAGTGGAGGATTCAGCCAAACATATAGCATAGTGATTACAAGTTAAGATATATTGATTATGAGTAGAGACTATCAATGCTGTGATGGGAACAATAAAGTCTAGCCCCCATTTCTGAAAAGGTTTGAAAGGAATGAATGGCTGTAAGGGAAAATCTTGATAGGGTAGCATTTCTTCAATTTGCTAGAAAGTATCATAGGCTAACCTATACTGGTCAATATCTTGATGCATATTATGCCATCAAAGACTTCTCTATAAGACTTTCCTCAAAGTAAGGTCGTTCAAAAAATGACATGTTATCAGTTGGGAATGAGCCATAGCTAATACATAGAGTACTTTTTGTGTCGAGAAAAACTAGAGCCAAGGTCCATATTGATATTAATAACATAATCTGCCAAAAATAACTAAGAATCCTCAACTATATTGGGCTATTTTCTCGCAAGCTACTAAGGAAAAAATTTTAAGTGGTATGCCCTTGGTCAGAAACATATATAGAGTATCATAATAAGTTTTAGCCAAATCCTATGAAATAACAAGGCGATCTAGTATAATTGTGTAGCTAATAAGATCAAGAAATGATTCATCAATATATTTGGATCCTCACTGGAATCTAATCAAGATAAAAAAATTAGCAATCACATGGGAAGAATTAGAGTATTGGATTACATCATAATGATCCAATCGACCTACAAAAGTTTTTTTTTTTTATGAGACAAGTCAAAGCAACATGATCCACATGGAAGGTAAATTTACAAACAACTTGTAGTAGTGGCTTCCAAAGGCTAATCCAAGTGAAGATGATGTGATTCCTATTGCCAAAAATCATGTACTGGTGTAAGCAATTGTCCCAATGGCAGAGTGATTGGAGCCTATGACAAAAGACTCCAAGCGCAAAGATTAGTTGGTTGTTCTACATCTGCAATGTCATCTATATTGGGCAATGGTACTCTAATGGATGGATCAATGCTAGTGGAATGTTGCTCAATTTTCCATGACTAACAATCTATTATTGCCAAAAATTTGATTATTATAAATTTGATACTACAAATAGGTTTGGTACTAAGGATTTCTGTGATACAATGCAATGTAACTCCTAAATGGTTCAATAGGATCATGTATGATAAAATTCAATGTTAGGCCTACTATGCATCATTGCATTATATGACCAATTCTCTATACTATGATCAACATAGTGGATATTTTCACAATACAGTTGGTTTAATGTACGGTTGGTTGTTATGTGACCAACATTCCTTCACTTTGTGCAAAAACCTATTTCAAAAATCCATCTTATATAGTCTTACCTATCTTCATTGGTTACCAATCAAGATCTTGTTGACATAATTAGGTAATGATGTGTGTGAACACACTAGGACCGTCAGGCACCTTTTTCCCTCTTTAGGAAGTTTTTTTCCCCTGGCTTGTATATATGCCTATAGACCTAATGGGTTACTTATCTTTGTACATTGTAGTGGTAATACATTCAGTATTGTGTGTTGTGCTCCAAGCTTCTTCTTCTTCTTCCTTCTGTTGTTTGCATGCTTCCGTAGACGTCTAACTCCAACAATTGGTATGAGAGCAGGTTGTCGCTTCATCTAGGGCATCATTGACACCCCTCTACTCGTTCGGTCTTTCAATGCACTATCATAGCGCTTGTGTAGGTCATTTCGTCTTTTTGTGCCAAAGATATATACAGGTTTCAATTTGCTAGTATAAGAATGTCAAAGTCTACTACAGGTCCAGCGAAACTCATCAGGGTAGTTCTGTTCAACTTTTTTAGATATAGTCATTTTTTTGCATCACGGTATTTTAGTCTATGGCCATGGCTGAAAGTAGTGATGTATTCCGCATGTTGGCTATTGAGGATAAGTTGGACGGTACCAATTACCCATTGTGTGCTTATATGATGCGACATGTATTGGTTGCAAAATCACTGTGGAACATTGTGCAGGGTGTTGAATAACGTCCTATTACACCTAGAAATACAGGTATTAAAGCTTATGTAGATGGCATTAAAGATGTTGATATTCTTCAGATTCCTATTCGTGGTGCGGTTTTTGTTGCACCTACTATAGAGAAAATTCATTGGGATGGTAGAGATGCTTAGTCACATGCATTGATAGCCTTGTATGTCAAATGTGCCATTATTTCTCACATTCGCTCTTGCAAAACAACTACGATGCTTGGGATACACTTATCACATTGTACCAAGCTAGGAATGAGGGTCATGTTGCTTACCTCAAAAAATAGTTGGAGAGTGAGCATATGAATGAAGGTGATTCTATGGATAGTTTTATGAGTTCTACTAAAGAAGTTATACGAAATAGCTCACTTGTGCAGACTGTTCTGAATGGTCTTCCTGACTCATATTAGAATTTTGCTTCTACTCTTTGTTTCATGATGAAAGCCAATCCAAATGCCTTGTCATTTGAAGAGTTAGTTTCTGTTCTGCTACAAGAATATGAGTTTAGACAGAACAGGTCCATTATGCATGTTGCAGATCAAGCTTTTCTCCCTAGTCAGAAGGGCAAAGGTAAATGGAGCTCATCTACTAGTAAGCAAAAATCTATAAATGTTGCACATTTGAAGAAGAAAGACAAAGATGAGAAGAAATAAAAAAAGCAAAAATTGTTTTGCAAATATTGTAAAGCAAATGATTATGTCATTAAGAGTTGTCCAAAACTGGTTGCTAAAGAGGCAAAGAAGAAAGAGGCTAGAATGGTTGATGTAGAGGCCTCTACACCGAAAATAGAGTCTGCTAATCTTGTGCAGAATGAAGAATGGGCATTTACTACTATTTGCAGTTTTGCCCATCTTTTCATGAGCAGTGTATGTATGTAGTAGGCTTAGATGTTTGGTATTTTGATAGTGGGGCAACCAAACATATTACCTCGCAGCGTTGTTTCTTCACTTCACTTGAGCCTGCCCCTACAGGGAATACTATCAAATGTTCTAACAACTCCTCTCATCCTATCATGGGAGTTGGTAAGATGATTCTAACTACTGCTGATGGTAGATCTTTCACCTTGTCGAATGCTTTATTTGTGCTAGGGATCAAGAAAAATCTGTTATTAGTTTCACCATTAGCCAAGATTGTCTTGGTTGTGAAATTGGTTGATGACATATGTAAAATTCATGATCTCTCAAATGGAAACATGATTATTGCTTCTCGCATTTTATGTCATGGGCTGGTATAAGCTCATAGACTATGAAAGATGTGTGAATGATTTGGCATGTGTAGTACATGATTCTCAAGCTATGTCAGATGCAAAGCTTTGGCATCCATGCTTTGGTCATCTAAAGTGTGCTAGTTTGCTATGCCTGCAGAAATCCGAAATGGTGTCCTCCTTGCCCAAACTTGAGGCACCCAGAAAACATGTTTGTGAAAGCTATATTTTGGGAAAGATGCAGCGTTCCTCCTTTCCAAAAGATGGTTCAAATTAGGCTACTCAAAAATTGCAACTTGTACATAGTGATGTCTATGGTCCTATGCAGACATTTTCTTTTGGAAACTATCTATACTTCGTGACTTTCATTGATGATTTTTCCAACCATGCATGGGTATATCCACTCAAAGAAAAGTCTGAAGTGTTTATGTGCTTCAAACAATTTTGGGTTTTGGATGAAAATTTGTCAGTATGTAAAATGGGCACCCTCCGTTTTGATCAAGGGGGGAATATATGTCTTCTAAATTTAATTCATTTTTGGTTGAATGTGGGATAAAACATCAATGTACAGTGCTGCATACACCTTAATAGAATGGATTAGTGAACGGAAGAATAGGTCACTCATGGAGATGGCAAGGTGAATGGTCAAGAGTCAAGCTTTACCACATAGTTTCTTACTTGAGATTGTCATGTGTGCAACATATGTAGTTAATAGGTGTCCCACTAAAGCACTTCAGTCTATCACTCCATATGATCCTTGGCATGGTCGCAAGCCATCTATTGCTCATCTGCATGTTTTTTGTTGTTTGGCACATGCATTAGTGCATGAATGACATCGTAGAAAATTGGATGATAAAGCAGTAAAATGTATTTTTGTTGGGTACAGTTTTGAAAGCAAATGCTATCATCTGTATTATCCACATACTAAACACATTTTGGTAAGCCGTGATGTTATTTTTGTGGAAGATGTTATTCAGCCTTTACTTTCATGTACAAAGAAGACATCTATTAGTTCCAAAGACATGTATGATACTTTGCTACCTCTTTTTATAGGTGGATAGTCTAGTGATGGTTCTAATGAGGCAACTTCTCTACCTTATATGTTTCATATGATGATGTAGATCATTCAATTTCTGATGCAGATTTACATGATACACTTGTTGATGAGAGAGCTGATATTGAGGAGGCAAAAAGTATGCCAAAATAGCTCGTGCAGACTTTGCGTGATAGCAAATTAGATGCACCTCTGTCATACCATACTCACTTAGGCTTTCATAGTGCCTCTTTTGCATCAGATTACTATGCTATGGCTACCTCTAGTCTCTATGATGAGACTGAGCCTGTTTTGTTTGATGAAGCATAAAATTGTGAAAATTGGATGGCTGCAATTGAATTTGAATATGATGCTATCATAAAAAATGGTACCTAGTCCTTATGTGACTTGCCTATTGGCAAGAAGGCCATTGGCACTTAGTGGGTATACAAGCTGAAGCATAAACCTGATGGAACAGTTGATTGGTATAAGGCTAGGCTTGTTGCAAAGGGTTATGCATAGGAAAGAGGCATTGATTTTGATGAAACACTTTCTCTTACTTGCTGAATGACTACTATTCATAGCATCTCTGCACTTGCAGCTCATCATGGTTCGAATGTACATTAGTTGGACGTTAAAACAACATTTTTGAATGGTGACTTGCATGAAGAAGTGTATGTTTCTTAGCCCCATGGCTTTGTGCAAAAAGGGCATGAAAACCAGGTGTGTAGCTTAATGAAGGCATTATATGGTTTAAAACAAGCACCACGTGCTTGGTATGAAAAGATACATGCCTATCTGATTGCACATCCAAATTTGCATGCTTTTTCTGACTCTGACTAGGCTGGTTGCTATGACACGCGTGTGTCCACTAGTGGTTTTTGCATCATGTTTGGTAGGTTATGCATATCTTGGTTGAGCAAGAAGTAGCCTAATGTGGCCACTTCTTGTTGTGAGACTGAGTATAGGGTAGCTTTCATAATGACTATTGAGTGTGTGTGGCTCAGATGCCTTATGGCTGATTTGGGTGCTCGTTAGTCTTCTACCACCACCATCTTCACTGACAGTCAAAGTGCATTGGCTGTTGCAAGGAACCCTATGTTCCATGCTGGCTCTAAGCACATTGAGGTGCATAATCATTATATCAGGGAGAGGTTCTCTGCTCCAGAGATCATCTTGGCATATGTGCCCATGCAAGAGAACATTGCAGACCTTTTCATGAAGGCTTTGCCTAGGGAGAAGTTTGAAGCTTTCCACAAAGCTTTGGGCTTACTTGCTTTTGTGGATTGATTCCACATAGCTTGGCACTTCCTTATACATGCATGCCAGCTCCTTGTTCACCGCATCTCTCCCAAGGGGGATGTGTTGATATATTTAGGTAGTGATGTGTGTAAACACACTAGGACCATCAGGGCACTTTTTTCCCTCTTGAGGAGGGCTTTTTCCCCAGCTTGTATATACACGTATAGCCCTAACAAGTTACTTATCTTTGTACATTCTATGGTAATACATTCCATATTGTGTGTTGTGCTCCAAGTTTCGTCTTCTTCCTTGTGTTGTTTGCGTGCTTCCATAGACGTATAACTCCAATAAATCCTCTATAAAACCAACAACTTTATGCTCCAATTGTAAGGCCATGTCAACCACATTTTCTAGGGCCATATCACTGATACATTTCATAATCATTATTTTTTGCAAAAATGTAAGAAGTCCATTGATGAACCATTGCATTGCATGTCTTCTGAGAGAGGATGTCTATAGGAATATATCATAAGTGGGTTTTATATTGTTACATACTCCTCTACCAACTGTTAGGGTCTTCCCTTGTTATTCTACATGAAATCAAGGATCCATGTTGGGGCCTTTTTCTTTCAAAACTTGTGTAAGAATGTGTCTCCAATTGTAGGATAGGTGCAAAAATGGTCTAATTCAAATTTTGTTAACGAATTTGCAACTTCATTCACTAGAGTGGATTGAAATACTCTGGCCTTGTATTGACTATCTCTCAAAGCATAAGTCATCACACTATTAGATCGACAACAACCTTTTGCTACCGCATCAATTCGGGAACTATTTCAAATCTTCAACCAAAGCACTCACAGAGATGATGATGTTATTCCACCCCGCCGCCAAGCTCTAATAATCCTCTCATAGTGAGTCACTTTTCTCAATCTCTCATCAATGACTCCTCTATCATTCTTGGTAATTAATACCCATAGGTGCCTTGTGGCATTATCCTCTCAAAAGGAGGTTCACACCATGAAGACCTTAAACTACTGACTCCCCTGAACCCCATGTACTCTATGTACATGTGTGCGTTGTTTCCTCGTATCATTCCCCTTAAGAAGTCTCATGAGAGATCACCTCAAAAGTGGGAAACCATCTAAGTGGTGCCTACTATCTCCCATGTACTCTCCACTTCCATACTGTCACTCCCATGTCATACAACATCATGCAAATGAACTAAGTCCATATGATGTATACTCTATGGAGTAATAGTATAAGAAGCAAGTGTAAAGTGCCAAACTTATAAGCTTGAGTGTACCATATTGGAGATAATAAACCATAGAATCCTATGAAATATAGAACAAAGTCCCATATAAAGTGACTCCAAACCCATCTAGAACTAAATGATAGATTTGCCTTCATATCACTCTAGGTCTTCCTAACCTTGAGTGTGCTCACAAGTAATAGTTCACTCTAAACTACCTTGTGAACTATGCAATTCCATCATCTAGCTCATGTATAAGAATTTCTTGGTACTAAAATGCAATCTATACATTTCAACAACCAAGAAGTCTATTGTTTGTCATCCTTTACCATTAGAATAAGTTCTATTGGAAGAGCATCTATTAGAACTAGTGCAAACTCAAAAATATTCTCTTCCCTTTAGTTTTCCCTATGAATGCAAAAAGCATTCCTTTTGAGATTCAGATAATCCTTAAGTACCCATCCTCCTAACTGATGTTTACACATCATGCTCATGATGTAACATCAACTAAGAGTTTGGTACCCCAATAGGTTAGATATATCCCTATCTCCTAGAAACCCTTAAGAGAAGATTCATATTCAACTCCCAGTCTCACTAATGTCAATAACTAGATCATCTCATCTAGTCAAGGACCATCACTAGAACATCATAACTGCTTCTCTATAGAGTCTCCATGTGAGACTCAATCTAACTATCATGATTAACTGATCTCCCTCTTGTCTTTGATAAAAGAGTGCCACTTCTAACTAGACAACCAAAATGATAAAGTGAAACACTCTCTATGTCTCTCTCTGTAATCTCCTCTAAGGAAAAGAGCTATGGTAGTGGAATCTATTCCATTTTCCCTTTTCCTTTGAAAGAGATTCTACTGAATCCATTTTCTCTACTCATCCATAACTGAGAACATGTATATAAGTTCTCCATGTTTTCCTTCTAACATAGTGGAGAAAGAAACTCCTAGGTGAAGAAGAATTACAATGAAAAGTAGAGTAAATTAATTCCTTATGAAATGTAGGCTAAGAGATGTTTTCAAAACACCTCTTCTGTCTAAAGGAAAACATGTATTCTTTTCCTACGAAGAAATTATATGTTCCTTTCTTTTTTCTCTTTCAACAAACAGGAGCTAAAGTGAGAGCTCTGAGCTAAAGTGAGATCTCTCATCGATCTCTGAGCTTATTCCCACTTTCTCCTTTCCTTAAAAGAGAAACTTGTGAATTCACTTAGTCCTCTCTTCCATAACTAATACATAATCCCTCATTATGTATATTCCTGTGAAGATGAAGAACAAATCTCCCTTAACAAATGAAGGTATATGTAATGAAGAGTGGAGAAAATAAGTTCCTTATAAGAGTAAAAGCCCTCTACTAAAATGGTCAGCAATGATATGACATGATACCATAAACACATGTGTATCCATACTAAAGAATTATCTTTGCGAACCATAATCTATACATGGATCTATACAATCGAGTTAAACTGCTAGAATTATCCTTCTTGAAAAACTCAAAATGAGTATGTGATACCAATGGTGATAAAATCACCTATCACATTGTCTACTGGAAGAGTAAATCTTCCCTAAATGAAGGATAACTCTCAATCCTAAGGAGATGTATACTAAGAGCTCTCCTCTAATCTAGTGAGACATGATGGCATGAATGATGAGTCCCTTTCTTCTTGGCCATAAAAGAAGAGTTCTCAAAGGGAAGTCATTTCCACCATCCCATACCAGTGGAACCTTCTTCCAATTCATGGTGTCATACCTACACTAAATCAAAGATATATTCCATATAGATGTAATGGAATATGTAGATGGACTCTAATGAATCCCATATCCTCAACTTATATCTATGGACTCCAATGAGCCCCATGCCCTTGAACTAGTTAGTTTGTTTCTAATCAATATGTGAGAGTGGATATCCCTTTCTTATTCCAAACTAAACTTGTTCCTAGGTACCAAGACTGTGTCTAAGTACCTCTCTATAGATCCCAATGTACATACATGTATCCGGTACCCCAACTATTCCTGACTAAGGGATCGATGCTCTAAATCATAGAGCTAGTGCCATGCTTATGGGCTTCCTAACCATCACTCGAATCATATAAGCACCCATCGATGCTATCTCATGAAACCCATCTGTGTGATCCCATCTAATTGGTTTCCTTAGTAGTGCAGCAAAAATGCTTCACTACTTGCTCAAGTGAGGTGTATCAGTGAAACTAATCACTCTTTGGGTATTCATTAGAATACCCCATAGTCTCCTAATCATCATGTGAGACTCTTTTGAAGATAAATAAATCTTCACTACATTGGAGATTATCATAAATGTATCTCTTGTGCCTGTATGTAGCTTCCTATAACCTATAGGATTGCTTGTGCAGATTACTAGTGGTGAAGGTGTAGCTCCTTCCCTTAGCAATCTTATAGTCTATATCCATAAGGATTATGTGTAGGGATCCTATTTACTACTGAAGTTGCCTTATCTATACTACTATGATGGTACTAAGTCCATCAAATACATTCTTACAAGCATGCTAATACCTAACTAATGTTTGCAAAAAATGCATGTTACCATGCTATAACATTCTTACCTAAAGGTAAGTGCATATATAATGCCATGAGGTGGGAAAATTTTCGACAGCATTTCCCCAAGGAAATGGAATCCCAAAAAATTTTAATCATAAACTCAATGACACACAGGCCATCCAACAACATAGGGCTCGACAAGCCCATGGCATGCACGCCATAATCTAATACATGGACTCCATAACCTGCAAAAACATAAAGATAAATGCTAGCAACAATCTCTTTGTTCCATAACCATGTAGTTCTTGCAACCATCTTTCTTGCAAACAATCAAAAAGTATACTTCTCACATGTTGATCCATACTTTTAGAATTCAATTATCAACTTGGATATATGCACTCCAATCCATGCATGTACATACAGAACATGCCATACTAAAGTAAGATGCCTGAAAATATAGAGCATAGGTCCCTGAATGATTTGGTATTGGAATTGTATGCATCCAATCCTTCTCGATGATCTTTAAGACCTTTGCACTTTCCTCCTCAGATCCTAATACAAACTTTGAAGTGTCCGAAAACATCGGATCACTTCCCAAAACATAAAAGATGGTCAAATGATTACCAAAATAATGCAATTTTTTCTCAAAAAATGCATATATAATCCTTCTTTAGACCTTCAAAAACCATTTAGGACTTTAAAACAATCATAAAACAAAATATGTATCATGTGCAAGTGTCTCAAAGTGAAATTACTTCAATACCCTTCCTAGTTTGAAAGATATGGCTCCCAGAAGGTAGTTGTTTAAAACTGTTTAGACTTTGCAGACCTGTACAGACCTACAAAAATACATATTCTCCCAAATTTCTCATAAACTGAAAATAGACCTTCTCTTCGAAACAAGCCATAGCACGTCCAATTTGGAGTTTTTTAGCCCAAGATATGGCCTTTCCAAGCGGGACATGCCAAACTAGTGATTGTTGGAGGGGCTGGAAAAAGTGTGAAATGTGATTTTTTGGATGCCTAAAAGCATTCTTCCATCAAGAAAATCCTCAAATTCTCTCCACAACTTCAGAGAGTATTATATGAAGATGCTTGAGCCATTTTTCACTTTTCCAAATCCTCCCTTTGTGCATGCTTATTTGATCGCCAAAAGAGGCCTAAATCAAGATTTTTACTATCATGCAAAGTTAAACGGGAGCTTTTAACAAGCTACTAATCCACTCCTAATGTGGGTTTTTCTTGTATTTTTGCATTCTTCATGGTAATACATAGACCACGCCTCATGTATGTATGCATTAATCCATGGGAATCCTCTTAAATGGTCTTTTTTCTTACTCCCAAAAGTGGAGTTTGATAAAAGTTAACATCTGAAATTTTTCCAAAAAGTGTGGAAAGGGGGTCTTTGAGGATTCAAAATCCCTCCTTGACTTATCATTTTAATGAATCTAATGATTTCACTATGAGGTCCATACACAATACTCTCAATATACATATTTTTTCCCATCCATCCATAGCTATTGCACCTCTTTTCCCTCTTCCAAAATGGGAATTTCTTAGATTCTGGTGCTGAATTTTTTTCTCAAATTGTGATGGAAGGGGGTTTTGTGGAGCTTCAAACTCCCATCATACTGAGGTATATTTTGGATTTCTTAATCTTATATGGAATTCAATAGACTAGAATATAGGTATGCATGATTTTTCCTACCGAAGTAAGAAAAATCCCACTTCAGCCCCTAAAACCTTCATTGTCCTTCTCAGAGAGTCGGACCCTTGTCTTTTAATTCCTGAAAATAACAAAAAATGTTCATACCTGTGATAAAGATGAAACTCCATCCTCTTTCACTTTGGAACCATGATATCATAAAGCTCATGGAAGGGATGCTCTTTGTTCACGATCTCTTCATGTAGTATGTGCATTGAATAACAACTCCCTTTGTATTGATCGACTATTTGATTTCCTTTCTCATCACTATGGAGCTCTCTTCCAAGTAGCCAAGAAGGATAGCTTAAGGACTTGCCCACCTCTCCATGTCCATATGCAAGCTTATGCACCTAACCTCATAGGGCCACGAAGCTCTCCTTCTTCGTTTTTCGAAGCTGTTACAAGCTGAATATTGCAATTTTAGCAAAGTATCCTCAACAAAATGGGAGTGGGAAACATGGATAGCCCACTCCCCTTTCTTCAAGAGGTCACAGGTTTGATCCCAGCATCCACCATCACATAAAACGCATGTACAAGCGCCTTCAAAACTTGCTCTGATACTAGTATTAGATCGAGAGCAACCTTTTGCTACCGCATCAATTGTCGATCTTCAACCAAAGCACACACAGAGACGATGATGTTATTCCACCCTACCGTCAAGCTCCAATAATCCTCTCATAGTGAGTCACTTCTCTGAATCTCTCATCTCTAACTCCTCTATCGTTCTTGGTAATTAATACCCATAGGTGCCTTGTGGCATTCTCCTCTCAAAAGGAGGTTCACACCATGAAGACCTTAAACTAATGTGACACACACCATATTTAATTTGAAATGACCAAACATGAGCATCCAGATTGTCATCTAGTAAACCTCCAAATTTAGCAAATCTCATACCCATCAGATATGCTCTTCACAAGATGAATCAAAAACCTCCAAATTTAGCATAAATTTTTATTGACGATATTTCTTAGGAAAGAGTGAAAGAGGAGATTTTAGATGCTTTTGATTGTAGGAAATTTGTTATCAACCATATCTCTAATTCTAAGAAATGCTTTGAGAGATTTGAAGAGGTAGGGCTAGCATTTTCTCTAGAGAAATCTATTTTTGGAGTCGACAAGTTTCTCATTGTAGGACATCTGTGTAGACATTATGGGGGCAAGCCATACCACAAAAACTTGAGGCCATTAGAAAACTTTCTGAGGTGTGTCGTAATGTCAGTGACGTAAAGAGATTCTTGACAACATGTGTCTTCTATGTGATTTGGATTCCTCACTTCGCTCATGTTGCGACCCTTTATATGCTCTACAAAGAAAGAGAAATTCATTTGGACAAAAATATACTCAAGAGCCATGTGTAAACTTAAGAGAGGGAGCACGCGATAGGGGAGAGAGAGAGAGAGACTATGGTGTTATAACAAGGGTGCATGACAGAAGAGAAAGAGAGAGAGGTGAACGAGAAAGATAGAAAGAGAGAGAGAAAGTGGTCTATAGGGAATTCCATGAAGGGAACTTTTAGAGCTGGTACATTGATGGTCGATGGAGGGAGAGGAAGAAAAAGGAAGATGATGATGTGGTAGAGAACAGATCGAGAAGAGAAGGAACACAACATATATATATATATATATATATATATATATATATATATATATATATATATATATATATATATATATATATATATATATATATATATATATATATATATATATATATATATATATATAGAGAGAGAGAGAGAGAGAGAGAGAGAGAGAGAGAGAGGTGTAAAGGGCTCACTATCATGGAGTTCATGGGAAGAGAGAGAGAGAGAGAGATAGATAGATAGATAGAGAGAGAGGGAGTTACAATGGGGGCTTGCACAGCAGGAGAAATCGAAGAGAGAGAGAGAGGGAAAGGGCTCACTATCATGGAGTTAATGGGAAGGACGGAAAAAGAAGTACAAGCAAGTTGAGTAATTTTAATAACATTTTAAAGCAATGCACAACAACTCCATAAGGAACATATGAGAATCATGCTTTTTATTGCAAAGCACATATGAAACTGTGCAAATGATACTTAAAACTTCATGAAAAGTGAAACTAAGACTCAAACTCTTTGTTAAAGCATGAACTTATCAGAAAAAAAGAAAACATTACGCATCAAAAGTAGACAATTCTGCGATTGATCTGTTGATCTTTGGATGTAAAACTGAAGTAACTATCTACAAGCAATTTATTTGAGATGAAGATAAATTTTGAATTCAAAACAAGTAAATGATTTTCTTAGCCATGTATCAAGCACAAATTCTCTGCACAAATGCATTCTCTTAACTTTTTTATTTCAAATGGAGGTTCAACAAGTGCCTAATCCCCTGAGCTTTAACTTTGAATGAACAATGTACAGGTGAATGGGCATAGTACCCACGGGACCCCCCGTATCCCAGAAAGCAAGGGTTAGACAAGACTACAACTAGTTTCCACTAGTTTTCCATGGCAGAGCTATTACATGTCCAGTTCGGGATTGAACTCTGGACCTCCGCCTCAAGAGACCAAAGACTCAACCACAAGAATAATGGAATGTGGAGACAACCACATAGAAAAATGATGTAAATAATGTTTTCTAATTACATTTGTTTTGCAATATTCATGCAAAAAAATTTGGAAAAAGGCTCACATAACTTCATGTGGCATTTAACAAATAGAAAACAAAGAGTATGCTCGCAGCTACAGATACGATTGTGCATAGTAGAACTTAGAGATTCCATAGGGCATAGAGGAGTCTGAACATGACAGACTTAATAATGATAGAGACGTATAGTTATAGTCTATTTTAAAACTTACAAAAGACTCCTCGAAGTTTGTTAATTTTCGCTCTCGTACACTAAACTTATGTTTTTCCTTTGCTTCAACGAATCTCTTCTCCAAAGTCTGAGTGGAAGGATCCTTGACAAAACTTTCGTAACTTGTGGCCTTTCATATTCTTCAACACTCTTGCTTTCATTGATGCATCTTCAACATCATCCTCATCATAGGAAACCATATGAAGAAGACTTGTAAAAAACTATAAAAAGAGCTAGAGAATTCATGTTTGGGGTTAGTCGGTAAGAGATTTGAACTTATTAAATAAGCTCATTGTGTCTTGAGTCTAAGAATACAAGATTCCATTGTTCTACTCTTTATTCTTGCCTTGGGTGCATGTGTGTGTATGTGTGTGCATGCTAGTGTGCTTCTCACTCACACACTTGTGCATTCCACTCGCTCATGCTCTTCATACTATCCATCGATTGACATTTACAAGGTAGATCTCCTCCATATTCATTATTCTAGAGTGACACAAAATTTGGCATTGTTACTAGGGAGCATGATTCTAGGACGAGCATGTGATGGTAAGATATAGAGTCTTGATGTTGGAATCATAGGTAAGAAGGTAAAGTTTCTAATTTTCTTGATTTTTTCATCAGCACTACCATCTCCACCATCTCTACTCTCCATCTCCTTGTATTTGTCATGGACAAAGGAAACCATCCTAAACCCTATATTCCATGTGACTTCTATATCTCATTATTGGTGCAAAATTTGGATAAACCAATGACACCATTGCATCTCGAATATGCCAAAACCATAAGATTGACTATCTTCTTTGCTTGATTGTGATATCCAAAGTGTGTGTTTCAAATTGATGACATCATCAATTTGTAAACGCCATTGATGAACCACCCTTGAAAACATATATAAGGAGGGGTTAGCCACATACATACTCAGCGATTCCAATTCCTGTCTTGTTCCATGTTCTAGTTCTGATTAGTCTAATTCTTCGACATCTAGCATTGTCCTCTTGTAATCATGTAGTAGGAGATCTTGTCTAGTTAGTTCTTGTATCTAGTTCATTTTCTTGAACGGACTTCTTATAGTCTAGATACCTTGCCTTATACATATAGTCCCTAGTTGTGGGATCTCTTGTATCATCTCTAGTCAACTTACCCATACCTATCAGTACCAAGTCGTGGGATGTCTTGTATCAGTTACATAACCTTACATTATTTTCCCTATATGCCTGATCTTGTAATCATGAATATTATTACAAAATCTTGTCTAGTCTAATTAGAGGGCACAATTTAGTGCTCCCTTGACATTTTGGCAAGACTAGATTTTATCCAAGACCATGCATCATGGAGAACACTCATGAATAGTTTGTGGTGTCACTTTTGAGTCTCCAACAACAAGTCAAGGACTTAACTCATCGAAAAACACAAGTCGAGATGGGACATCCCATGCATATAGGTGCACTCATCTAAGAACTACAAGAATGAATCGGGAATCTTCAAGCAAATCAAGGAAATATTCACGTGAACCAACATGCTAGTTCATCCTTCATGAAGGAACCTAAGATTTGCATGCCAAAAAAGTTTGATGGTGATTGCATGAAGTTCTATCGATTCATGCAACAAATCAAATTGTACATCCATATGCAACCTTATAGATACCTTGATGATGCATCCAAGGTTGCTTTTATTGGAACCCTGCTTTGTGGTCAAGCATTATCATGGTTTACCCCAATCCTGGACAAGTTTCGTATTGAATAGGTAGATTTAGTGGATCATCTTTCTTGGACTCTTGAGTTGGTACAACATAGATCATATTGTTTGTTCCTTCCTTACTGCATGCATCGGCTTTGGCTTCTACATATGTTGGGTTCCTCTCGATATCCCGATGAGTGATTTTATTGTTCTCCAAATCCATGTCTAAATTAAGTTTCTTTTGCCAAGGTATTCCAATGATAAGAGGGTTTATTGGACTTGATATAACATTAAAAAATATGTGGAAATCATGTTCTTCAAGGTGTACTCTTAATGGTGTGGTTTCCTTGGTATTATTCCCAAATGCTAGAGGTCATCCGTTCACTACTTCAACTACTATTGGTTTTTTCTTTTGCACTAGAATCTTGTGTTTCTTAACCAATCCTTCATCGATGAAACATGAGGAGGCTCTTGAATCCACTAAGGCTATAATGGAAAGGGTCTTCTTAGGCATGATCAACTTGATAAGGGAAAGACATGTTTCTATGGGTGTTGTTGGAATTATGAGACCCTTTCTTATATCATGGTTTGGTTGAAGAGTCTCCTTTACAACTAGACTTCCTAGTTTCCTTCCTCTACAAGGGTTCTTGGGACTCTTGAGTTTCTTCTCTTGTTGGGAAAATAAACTACAATATGGCCTAGGTTTCCATAGTACAGTCATAACTTGTTATCTCTCCTTCTCTATTTTTCTTGTGGAGTTAGAGCTTCAAACCTAGTTCAATCTATCTGCATAGGTTCAGGCATAGGTCCTTCTCTAGGAGTAGGCTGGAAGGGTTTTGATTGGTGAATTCTTCCTTCTACTTGTTTTCTTGTTTCATTTCAAAGAGGCAGTTATCACATTGAATGACTTGTGTGATGTATTCATTCAAAGTCTTAACCTCTAGCATCATGGGTAGAAGGTACTTCAAATCATCTCTTAAACCCCATCTAAATTGGCTTATGAAATAATATTCATGCCATATGAGATGTCATATCAATAGCCTAGATTATGATGCATAGGAAGAGGTAGGGTGGTTACCTTGATGTAACTTTCATAGTTTTGTTTCTACACTCAACTCATACTTGCATCTCCAAATGTGCTAGTGGGATCTCAAAGAAACCCCTAAAAGTAGATGGTTTCCTTGTCCATGACATCACCTCCCCCTCAAGCGACGAGTTCCACGAGGAGCGGCCATGTTCTCTAGCTTGGGTTTCATTGGATTCTTCTTATGGAACTCACAAACCTTGACTTTTGCTCTTTGAAGATTTTCTATAAATTCGCAAGTACGATCACTGATATCATATGCTTTCCAACGAATAAAGCATTCCAATTGTCCTCGTGAGATTCTTGAATCTAATATATGCACGACCTTGAATTCTTCATAATCTTGAATCCTGATAGATGGTGAAGGACTAGGTGTCTCTTGAGCTTCCTTGGGTTCTTCATGCAATACATCCTTTGCGCTTATAGTGGAATGTTGTGGTGTTTCCAAGATCTTTGATGGAGTGCCTTGAGTAAGCACACCTCCTTGATTGAAGACAAACTCCTTGTCCTTTATCTTCTTCTTATCTTCATAATATGTATGCTCCATATCATTTGTAATAACTTCTTGACCTTCAAAGATTCTTGATTCGGATTCTTGAGCAACATTGTCTTCATTATTCAGGACTTCTTCTTGGACTTGCATTTCTTTTGGCAACTGATTCTCACACTGAATTGCTTGATTGATAGCTTCATCTAAAGTTTTGAACTGAGATGTAGAGGATAAACAAACCTTTATCTCATCTTTGAGACCACTTTGAAATCGATTAACTAGATAGTCTTCTTGGTATGCGGATCCTTGAAATACAATTTTGAAGTCTGATGCGAAGTCTCCAACTGAGCGATCACCTTGCTGCAACCTTCATTCAAAGTCTCAAAGTTTTTTATATATATCATCTAGAGTAGACTCAATATTTCTGAGTATGGATATGGTGTCCATCATGCTTGGCACGATCTTGATGTGGATAGTCTTGCCAAAATGTCAGGGGAGCACTAGATTGTGCTCTCTGACTACAGTAGACAAGATTTCGGAAATACACTTCTGATTACAAGAACACCCACAAAGGGAGAATGATACAAGAATATACGATCGATACAAGACGTCCCACAACCCGGGACCAATAGGTATGGAAAACTCGAATAGAGATGATACAAGCGATCCCACAACCCGGGACCGTAGGTACGAGACAAGATATCTCGATTACAAGAATTCCCTTCTGGGATATGAACTGGATACAAGAAATAACTAGAAAGGATCTCGTACAGAGATTACAATAGGACAAGAAAGGATGTCCACAATACAAGACTAGACAAGACTAGAGCAAGAAACAAGACTAGAACTTGAAATGGAACTTGAAAGTACTTACTTGGAGGTCACGACTCCTTGAGCTCCCAAGACTGGTATTGGCAAGAGTGATTATGAATGTGGCTAGCCCCTCCTTATATAGGTTTTCAAGGGCGGTTCCCAAGGGCGGTTGCGACTTGATGATGTCATCATGATGTCATCGATTTGAATCAGGACCTCTAGGTGTCAGAATTCAGCAAATAGACAATCGATCTTGGGGTTTTGGCACGTTCCGAACGCAATGGAAGCATTAGCTTCTCCAAATTCTAAGCCAATCATGAGATATAGAAATTGACATGGAATCTAAGGTTTAGATGGTTTCCTTGTCCATGACACCTTCAACCCTTCAATTTGCTTAAACTAGAAAACTATGGTGACCTTGAAAACTGGACTTTGTGCTCTTTGACCCTTCAAATATCCTTTGATGAAGATGAAAATTTGTAAAGCTATGTTTTGAAAGGACTCCTTCCGGAATATGCAGAAAAAACTCCCATGTGAATCTCCCTTGTACAAGTTTGACTACATTTGGAAGCTTGCAAGGTGGCATTAAGGTGTCTAGGAAGCTCTGATAGCCTTGAAACTTTATACAAATATGTTGCTATGGTTGATAGGCCCTAAAGCCCACGGTAAAGATGATTACACTAGACTTTATTTTGTTCAAACCCCTCGGAATCGGTCTACTTGGATTACCTAGAGCCCACAATTATCTCGAAATGGATTTTTCTTATGGCTATGCACTAGCTCATAAGTTCCCGGCAAACGCACCAAATGAATGGTTCCTAAGCCCAAGGGGAAGATGCATACACACAATGATATTTTGCCCAACCCTTCTATTACTAGGTCACTTTTGGTCCTCGTGAGTCCACAATTGCACGCAAATGAAACCTGGGAGAAGATGGAAACATACGTACATGGATAAGCATCCAACCCTAGTGATTCCGTCTAACAACCTCTCTCTCTCTCTCTCTCTCTCCTACACATACATGTGCCCTCATGCCCTCACACACACACCCACAATCTCCCTCTTGTAAACCTTCAAGGGCTTCCCCAAACCTCTCCTCGCTGAACTTCTTCAAGCAGATTTCTCTTTGATTGCCACTTCGTAGCTTGTGACACAGACATCAAACTTTCCAGGAACCAACAGCCACACTCACACTTCTATGTTGTCCATTAGTTATCTCTCCATAATTGTCACTTCTGTCACTAGGGAAATATTCGGATGTAGGAACTGAAATGGGTTTGCTTATTTCATCAGCCTTTCCATAGAAATTCAATTTTGTTGATGGACAGAAGAAACTTTGACCTTGCAAATGTTCATCAACACCACAAATGCAACTTGAACTCTTTGATATGGTCTTTTGCTTGCCCTCTATGCTAGACCTACAATCCCTAAAGCCACAAGCACTGTAGAAGCTATCTGTACAAGCTGCCTAGGAGCACAAATATGTTGCGTACATTGCCATGCCTACAACCCCTCCTTACCTGTTCAGTCCTGAGTGCAAGATACATTCCTTGCCATGTGAACAGAACTTTGCTCTTGACTTTCATAAGTAAGATCAGCTTCCCCTTTCCATTATACTCAGAAAATAACAGTTGTACGAAAACAACGCAGACATCATGTGTGCTTATCAAATGAAATACACAATAGTACTCAATCAATTTACATGAAGGTCCATTTAGTGTGATGTTCATCTCTGTGCTTGCAAATGAGCATCCACCCCAGATACAAGCCTCTTCCGAGCACTGTGCACCCCTACTCTCCTTCAATAGGTCCTTTCTCCTAAAAGTTCCTATCTTTTTGCACCGAAATAATTTCTTGCATACCAAACTTCAAGCTCGTGTTCTCTAGGGTCGAGTGTTGATATCTTTCTCTCTCAGAAAAATCATGATGCTCATGCTCTAAAGGAATAGCATGACGTGGATTGAAATCCAGAAGAGGAAAGTACCCCTTTCTTCACATCCTTCAACAGCAAAAAGAAGAAACCTCAACGTATCACCTTCTTCATCTTCCTCAATTCCCCAAAACTTTGTGTCACAATTGGTTCAATATTCTATTCAATTAAAACGTGCACCTTCTCTGAAGACCGCATAGAAGCTACCCCTTGATTTTCTCTTTGCAATTCTTCAGATGTCTCACTGATCTTCATGCCGAGTATCTTATACGAGAGCTTCTTTCATAGCAGTTGAAGAGCTTATGGTTCTTGACAGCTAATCCACAATCAAAAACTGATTGGTGACAACCTCCATTACGATCCGCTAAGCCCACGAGTAACCTTGCACAAAAACTCCGACCAGCAACTGTTCCTTAGGTACATACCTTAATCCATTCTATTCCTCATCATCCAAACACATAGCACAAAAACAACATCATCATGTATGAATCTGTAGAGTTCAGAGATTTCAAAATCTGATCATACCAAACAACACTTTTGTGAGTACGCATAGGATAAGTCTGAATTGAGCGTGGCATAGAGAAGTGAGGTCAACAAGTCATATTGAGATGGACAGAAGATGAACAACTGAGAAGCAGGACAAAAACGGATAAAATGCACAGTTGAACTTACAGACAATTCTCTACAGACTAGGTCAACATGAAGAGTGGCAATAGCATTCGATATGAGCCTCATCAATTCATTAGTGTCTTCGTCTTCAGATCGGCAACCATTCACGTTCTCATTGTTCTAATTGCCCCTTGCATCCAGGCCTTTCGTGGTGCCTTCCTCCTTTGTAAGTTGTGATGGCTCACCTTCGTTGTCTACCTACGCTCTAATGAAACAGCAGTTATAGGGTTTTTTTCCTCCAAGTTCCAGGCCTTATCCCGAGTGTCCCCTCCAATTGCGCTGCCCAGCACCACCCGTTCCTCCACAGCCTACTGATACATAAGATGCACTTTGCTGATTGTCCCTTGTGCATGCATTAGCCCCTACATGCACTGAAACTGGAGAACTTCCAGTCAAACTTTGCTTGCTAGCTATTAAAGTGTCCTCGATCCATTCGTATCCTGTGTTTCCAGATTTACTGCCTTCTCAAAAAACCAATCCAATGGAGCTGAACAACCTACTCTGGTAGCTTGATGAAGAGGAGTGCAGCCACAACCATCCCGTACTCCGTGATTTATGCCAGCACTCAAAGGTAAGTTTGTGCATTCAAAACTCCCACCTGTATCAGCTTCATGTATAGGAAGACTACCATCGTGATGTGCAATTGAAGCCCCTGCCCAAAGCCTCCAATCCCTGATGTCTGCTTCACGTCATTCTTAGCATCTCTCTTGGCTTGTATCTGTATAAGATCTTCTTCATACCATGATTCAACTAATTTGCACACAAACTGTACTATTGTTTCCTCAGGATACCATACAGCAGCAAGTTAGAGCTTTTTTTTTTTTCTGCTTCGCTGCAAGCTTCAGACAACAGTAATAACATGTCAACAAATAGCATCTGAACAAATTAAGCCATCACCTTCAAATGAAAGTCCGTCGAAGACCCCAGGAGCTGCATACGTCCTTTGTTGCTAATGTTTGCCAAGCCTCCTTGCTACTTCTCTTCTCTTTGAGAGCAAAAATGCCAAAAAAATGTGTCCAGAACGACCCCCCTTCTGATCCTTTCAGCCCGGTCCCTGTATCTCCACAGCCCAGCACTCTCCCTCCGGAAGTGACAACCGATAGCTGCTCTCGTGTGCTGGACGTCTCCCTTCTTTGCTCGAAAAAGGAGGAAGACCTGCTCTCCTTATCTCTGCTTGGGGAGCAACCTCCAAATCCTTTTCAACAAGGAAATGGCATCAATTGTCTTGTGCTGTAGTGACCCTCCTCTGCCCCCTATCTTCGTGTGCGCCTCCTTCCTTGTAATGATTTAGAATCTCCTAGTTTAACAGGATCATATTTTCCTTCAACCTGTTCTGCAATAGCATTGATATTCTCTTCCCCTCTGATTCTGGCCCTTTTTTGTTGATCGAAACTCCATCAGTAATATCCTCGAGCTCTAAATTGTCCAGTCCTTATTTATTGAGGAGTCCAGGTCAGGATTCGAAGAATTTCCTTCAGACCGAGTGATGACCAAAGGTTGTGCACTTTGTATATTTATTCCAGAGAAGAAATGTGCACGGTTCTTTCCTCTTCTGCTTATGCATCACCTGTATATGTCGATAACTCCGAGCTAACCTGCGACCACGCTTCCTTCCTCAAGAGCTATTGGCCCGTTTTTTGTAGATGTCTGTAGATTTAAGGGCCTCAGAAAGTTCCTAACGTAAGCTTCTCCTGTTCTCTCTTAATACGAGACCACTCTCCTCCAACCTGGAGAATAGATGCCCCCCAAAGTTTGCCCGCGACCTCCTCCAGACTCTTCTCACTCCAGCCCACCATAGAGATACGACGGGAGTGCTTGACCCACGATTGTAGAAGAAAACCCATCCCTCCTCGATCTATTGCTGCCGCCCACGTCTCCTTATTTTTTTATCCAGTTTTTGTCAAACACCCATCGAGCATTATCCACATGGCCACACTTACCATATAGAGATAAGTGCATTTGCAATCACTACATCATTTTCAAGCAGAAAGTTTTGTAGACATGAGTGCAATCTCCTTTCATCCAATTGATTAACTCTTCAAGTACCTGCAATCAAACAAATTTCCCTGCCAAATACAAACATATTAGTGCATAAAAACCAACCATTTTGTGAGCTAACAATGGTCTTTATACATGCCAAACCATATGGCTAACAAAAATTCCTATACAAGTTTTTGTAGGGTCTAAGTGGAAAAATTATATTTTTTACAGAATGTACATGGCATATCAATGTGCTAGAAAATCCATTTACATGTGAAATTCGGGCTATACACTGCCTCTGATAGGCTTTACAAGTATATAAATTTTCATGTGATTTGGAGATATTGAAATTTTTGCCCTAATTTGCAAAGTTTGACCAGCTTTGACTACTACCCTAGATTTGCTCGATTTCTTCCAAAGTTTGCATGTGAACTCTCTTTGACATCCTTGATGCATCTTGGACATCTCAGGGAATTTTGGCTACCTTCACCGAATGTGTTTCCTGTAGGCCTTCATGAGTGAGAGAGGAGAGAAAATCTCGATGACATTCGCCCCCACTAAACCTATGATTCCTCCGGAAGCGCCAGTCTAGCATTTGTGAAAAAGAAAATGTTCCAGGCATCAAATTCTTTTATAGGCAACATAAGAAACATGTAAGGAAAATTGATTATATGCATGAATGAGTAGGTAACATGACATGAAGCAAAATTTGCATGAAAGAAAGAATTGAAACACGCAACATGAATATGCATGAACAAATAGGCAACATATATGCAAATGAACAAGCAACATTGACAACAAGAAAGAAGACAAACAAGCATCAATATGAAGTGGAAGTGAATGTATTGAGTCATTTTAAGCATCAGTTCCTCTCATCTTGAAGAAAAATTTGTACCTTTTTCATAAAGCAATCTACCTTAAATACGATTATAAACAAAGATTTAGGATTTTCAAGAGACATCTTTCATCTTTAGCTTATTTTAGATCAACTTCTTTTCTACATAAATATGAATATGCTATTTCTCTAATAACATGCAAGGAAATCTAACTAAACTCCACTAATGCATAAATCTACCTATATAGCCCATGATTTATTCTACTATGCCTCTTTATCTTCCTTTGGCTTCCATGTTTTTTTTTATGATGATGATGACGATTCGGAAACTTTATGGTTACGATCACTTTTTTTGGGGTGGAAGAAAGTGTAAACTTCCTGGTAACATTTAGCATTTTTTTCTTTTTTTGATGACGGGGAAAAATTAAACCCCGATACAAGATACAACCATTTTTGATGATGGAGAACAGTTGTTTAAACTCCGATACAAGTGCTATGAGATGGACTAAGGATGTAGAAACATGCAGTAGCAGGAGCTAGGATTTCAACAATTATACTTTCGATACAGGATACATATGCATGTTTATATATGAAAGTAATGTCACCAAAATAAACCTCCAAATCTACATGCCCTATCTTTCCACAATCCTAGATTATAATCAATTTCTTAGTAGATAAATTACTACTTAAGATACAATTCTACACAAGTAGAGAAATCATCATTTTCCTTTTTGACTCAAGTGATGCGGATATGCAATGCAATGCAAAGATTGAAAAAAAACATGCATGAAACAAGAATAGAAAAAAGTATAATGAACTTCAAAAAGAACAAAGCAACATGAACTTGAAAAATTAATTATACTTTTTTATGCTTTATATATATATATATATATATTCTTTTTTTTAATAATTTTTTATCAATTTTTTATAACATGGATACTCCTGTTTATGAATCGGCCTCATTGTTGTCATCTTCTTCAATGTCTTCATCCAAAATGTACTCACCATTATCAGGTTTCTTGAATAGCTTTATCCTTTTACCTGCAATCAAAGTTTTTAGTGCAATACCATTTAATTCACAAAGAGTATATGTACCATTGTTGTTGACTTTTGATACAATGTATGGCCCAAACCACCGTTGAGTGAGCTTTTTGCGTGCATCATATTGAGACTCAAATGTACTATCATACATGAGCAACCAATCTCCTACTTCAATTGGCTTAGGATGCAATTGATGAGTTTTATCAAAATAATGCTTGTTCTTCATTCTAGATTCTCTTAATTTTTCAACGGCATCATCGAGTCTTAATTCACCTTGTTCTAACTGTTTAATGCACAAACTCAAGAAATCATCAGTAGACATGTTTTCAGACCAAGGAAAATTTGACCATGTAGAAATATGAGACTGAATTGGAAACAATGGTTTTTAACAGTACATGAGTTCAGCAGGCATATACCTAGTAGTACATATGCACGTCATTCTATCTGCCCAAAGTGCAAAAGGTAAGAATCTAGTCCATTGTTTGATGTCACCATTACATGCTTTAGATATGGCTTTCACAATAGGTGGATGCCCTCTCTCTATTTTACCATTGGCGTCTGGATTATATGCAGTAGTGAGAGACAAACGAATACCTTGATGTTCAAAGAACTCTTTGGCTTCTCTCGCATTTAACTCTCCACGATCAGCAACTACTTTCTCTATGTACCCAAAGCGACTTATGGAATCTTCAAGCAAGAATTTTCAAACATTGTAAGTGGTCTTGGATCATAGTGCACGTCCCTCTACATGTATAGTTAAGTCTTCTCTTGCAAGTACAATGTAACGCATTTTGTCAATACCTTTAGGCATAGTTACAAGATCTACTACCCACTTGTAGTGAATACAGGGTGGATAAGTAGGATGCAATGGATCTCTATGTTTGATCGATGAATGAAGTTGACAAGTAGAACATGTACAAACATAGCTACTAATGTCAACATACATCCTAGGCCAATAATAGGTACTTGTAATTTTTTCATATGTTCCAAAAAATCCTTTATGACCTGCCCATAATGTCTCATGCATTTCCTTCATTACTTGCAACTGAAGACCTCATTTTCCTAGGACTCGTTGTGGATTCTTAACCTTACCCTTAGCATGTCTCCAAAGATAACCGTTACATAGGAAAAAGTTATAAGCTCGTTTCCTAATGTTACGGAATCTATTCGTAGTCCAGCTACGTAATGGTTGTAGTGTACTCAGATACTTTCCTATGTCTCTCCATTCATTTTCGTACTCAGATTCATGAAATTTCTCATACTCATATATATGTGGAACATAGTCAACTAAGTTCACATTCTTTATTAGATCACTTTCAAGATCATCATCAAATCTAGCTCTTGATAACATATCAGCAACTGAGTTTGACTTACTTGAAATATGAACTAACTCAGGATTTATGAACTTAATATATGAGATCCATCTAAGCATGGCTATATCAGGAGATGAACAATTGGCTATCATTCCATGAGAGGCAAACAATCAGTCTCAACTTTGACATTTGCACCAATGAAATATTCTTTGTCTGTTTTCAAAGCTGTTACCATACCCCATAGTTCTCGTTTGATCTGTGGATATTTTCGTTGTGTTTCATGTAAAATTTTGGCACCAAACCTAATTGCATATCTATTCCCTTCACTATCATCTTGACTTATGACCCAACCTATACCAATAGGAACTAGTATCAATAGTCAATATAATAGGTTTGTTAGCAGAATAGTCTACATGCTTAAGGATGGGAGCTTCAAGCAATAATTTCTTCAATTTATGCATAGCTTGAGTGTGTTCGTCAGTCCAAATAAATTTTCGTTTCTTCCTCAACAAGTCATAGAGACAATCAGCAACATGAGCAAAGTGTGGGATCCAAATAACATAAAAGATGCAAGCACCAAGAAATCTACGTACCTCACTCACGTTGTTACATGTTTTAGAAATCTTGCTAATGGCATCAACTTTTTGTGGGTATGGCTTTCGACCATAATGGCCACATAAATGTCCAACAATAAGAACCTCGTTGACACCAAAAACAAATTTCTCTATGGAAAATGTGAGACCTACCTCTTCAAATTGTTGAAATATTCTTTCACAATCAGAGATATGATCAAGAACAAATTTACAACATCCAATTGATTCTAAAGTAATGTCCTTTACACGTTCCTCACTCCCTTTAATTGGAATATCATCAGTGAATGGCATAGTTATATGAGAGATAAAATCATGTAAGACCATATTCATAGTGCTCATCATATTAGCCACAAAATTGGTCGCTCCTTGAGGTAAAGTACATATTCGCACTAAGCCTAAAGGAGTTTTCATTGTGGTTATGTCACGACTGTCAATTGCTAATTGGAATTGGTCATATCCTGAATATAAATCACCCATTGAATAGATAGAATGTCCTGAAAATGATTCAGCAGACTCATCTACAATGGGTCCTATTCCTACATTCCTTATGGTGACTTTATTGACAAGTTGGAGATCTTGAATCAAACATAGTTTCCCATTCTTTTTGGGCATAGTGAACCATCTGTTTGAGTAAGCTGCAAAAGGTGGCTCTAAAATTCTCATTTTTATCTTCTCCTTAAGTAGTTTCATTAGCTCAGGTAAGTGAGCCTTTGGAACAGGTATAGGGCGAAGATTCCATGGAATACGTGGAATAGTAAATATTATCATGGGTGCAACTAACTTAGGATCTACGCAACCAATCTCATGAGGATACATAGTAAAGGCTTTTCCATGGCTACGTATGACTCTCTCAAATTTATCTCTCTCTATTGGCAAAAGAAAGTCATCATGTGTACCAATTTTCATATGTTTGATTGTCTCATCCGTGAATGTATGTCCTATGTTTTTCTTATCCCGAAGAATTGGATCATTTTTCACATCAATAATTTTTTCATTACTTCCTTGGGGTAATGGTTGAGCTATGGGTTTGATTTTTTTGTCTACAGTTTTGTACTTTGTTTCAACTAAGGCATCATGTGTTTGGTTAAATTTTGAGCACTTGATTGAGAGCATACTCTTGGATTAAAGCATACTCATCAAGGGAAGAAAGAAGAATAATATGGGAATTAGAATTTTGTTGAAGACATAACTCTAACTCCTCAAGAGTAGAGAAACAATGAGATGTCTCAATCACATGCTCAATGTTCTCATCATGTTCCATGATTTTGTTGTTTTTAAAATTTTTTTGGGTTTTTTGGATAAAAGACTTGGTCAATTGACTCTTATAAAGAAAATATAATCTAGAATGTGGAAAACAAAGTGACAAACTATTGTACATGTTGGTTGGATGCGAGATGTCAAACCAATATCCTTTGTTGTCCCGCTCAACAATGGATTCTATCCAAAATTTTGATCATATGTAGCTCCAAACATGAATCGAGGTGCACAATCACTACAAGCATGCTCATGATCCTGAGTAACAATAGGTTTCTTTCTAATTGACAATCGATTCCTAGGATGATTCACTCCTACCGTCATGACTTGAAGTGATTGCATTCCATCCTTGGAGTTAAATCTAGCATAGGTAGACCCATCATCCATGGCTTTAGTTTCCATACGACTCTCACAAATAAAGGGTTGAACTAAGAGAACTTCATAGGAGCAATTATCTTGAATAAAAAAGTGAAACTCTTTTGTGATTCCTCCTATGGATATGGGCACACTAGCACAAGCTCCATACAGGGTACCTACACCATTATCTGCAGTTCTCATACGCCATCCACAATCTTTATCTATGGGCCATTGAAACTTATCATGGCCTCTTGAAATCACATTGATTTCGAAGCCGGAATCTACTAATGCATTTACAGTGATAGTGTTCTTATCGTTTCCTATTTTAACATGCATCTCTAATGTACCTTGTTGGCAGCAGTCAGGGAACCGAAGGAGCCACAAGATGAAGAGAGTCAGAGCGAAGGGACAGCACAAGCAGACATGGCAGTCAAAGAAGATCTGGCAAGTAGGCCATCTAAATTTTTCAGACATCAAGGAGTTGAGCACACAAGAAGAAAGAGCAAGTAGGGAGCTCAAAGAGGTGTATGACAAATCAATAGAGGAAATCCCTACACAAATAGTGATTTTCATCACTAAAAACCATTGTAAATATCATTTCGTATTTTTGTAGCTCCATTTTGTGCAAGCCAAGGAGTCCTTGAGCTTGAGGAGCTTTAGAAGTATCTACCTGCCAATTTTCATATTTTTTAGATCTCGTTTGAGCCCTCTAATAAGCCCTGGAACCTAATTTTTAACTAGGCCGGACACTAGGTCTGAACAGGACCAAAGCTAGTCAAAAACTATAAAAGGAGCTAGAGAGCTCATTTTTGAGGGTGGATTGTAATTGAAATGAACTTGTAAGAGTTTTTTGAAAGTAATCTAAACAACTCCATTGCTTCTCACTCTTTGTCTTACCGTGTGTGTGTGTGTGCGTGTATGTGTGTGCATGCTTGTGTGCTTCTCACTCACGCACTTGTGACTTCACTTGCTCGAGGTCTTCATACCATCCTCACGTCTTCCCGGATTGACATTAAAGGAGGTGCTACTCATCACTGAGCTACACCAAATTTTGGCGCCGTTGCCGGGGATGAGTAGCCTAAGAAATTTTCTTTTAAAGTGACCTTCAGGATTGTTTTCATGATTTTCATGGTCAGGTTGAATAGGTCCTAAGAAATTTTTATTAACATTTACTTCATCATCATCGAAGTCCTCTTCATGAGATTCATCAAAGTTTAAGGCTTCATTCATAGCTTGATCTTGATCTAGAGAATCTTGCATCTCAGTATCTAGATTAAGCGGAAACCTCTTCCTTTTAATTAGGCCGATAAAGTTATCTTTAAAAACAGGCTTTGCAATAGAGAAAACTTGTTCTAAAGACATAGTTACTTGACTCTTAAGCAAAATGTCATCTAAATCTCCATAGGATCTATTTTTCTCTCAATTTCTGAAATCAAGATGGCTTTAGGTATTCTCTTTGGTTTCTTTTGTTTTTGCTCAGGATCTTGTTTTTGTTCATGCTCTCGTGTTTGTTCTTCAGTTTGTTTTGATTGTTCTTGTTTATCTAAAGGCTTTGGTTCTGTTTTTCTTTGCATTGTCTTCTTCCCTTTTTGTTTCTCCTCTTGTTTTTGTTCATTGGGTTGTGATTCTTGTTTTTTATCTTTGGATTGTGATGTTTCTCCTTGCTCTATGATTGTTTCTATTCCCTCTGAGGTTTGTTTTCGAGTCACTCTTCTCTCACTAGGCTCATCTTCATCTCTTTTTTATTTTTCTTCTACATTGGATATGTGAGAAATAATTGATTGATCTTCTATTGGTGACTCCCAAGCCATTATTCTCCTAATCTCATCACGTGCTCTTACTAAAGCCTCTATGGAAAAGTCACCTTTCTTTGTGGGTTTACTTGATTCTACTTGTTGTTCATCAAGTGCTTCTAGTTTCACTCCTCTAGTTCCTACGTCCGTTATGGTTATATTTTCATAGTGTTTTTTCATTCCCCCCTTACCATAATTTCCTTGCATAGGTAGCCTAGATCGATAGTCACATATTTTCTTGTCTATGTCTATTACTAGTCGTTGCTCCTTAGCAGCCTTCAATAGTTCACAATATCTCAAAAAGTTCTCTAATGAATCAGACCAAGGACACCTACGAGGGCCACGCACAAAACCATTTTGATTTTGAGGATTTTGATTAACTTGTGGTGGGAAATTTGGAAATTGAGTATTTTGTTGATAAGGAATTGCTTGAACAGGATAATTAGGATTTTGATAAGGCATTTGATGTATTTGAGGAGGTTGGGGAGCAGCATGTGGTGTTTGAGGTTCAAGAGGAGCTTCGTGCAAGAGAGCAAGGATTACGACCACCACATGCTTGAGAGATGACTCTCCTCCCAACCAAATGCCTCTATATATAGCTCTCTCCAGGGGACTCCCTTCTTGGGCAGGTGGATACTAACCATCCATGTGTCAGCCATCTAACTACATGTGCACCAAGTGTCCCAGTTAACTCGAGTTAACTCAAGTGGATGCTTCTAGAAGGCTCTAGATCTCTTTGGGAAAAATACTCTTCCCATGTTTCCCATGGGGATTGAACCCAAGACCTCCTCCTTCACATCCTTGAGACTTAACCACTAAGCTAAGTGGATGACTTGTTCACAAGAGCACAAGACCTCCTAGTAAGTCTAAACTCGAGATCTTTGGTCATACACACGGATGAACAAATGGTGTCCGATTTCAGATCTGTCTGAACCGGCCAGACCCTTGGATCGTAGACATACTTTATTACACCTCCATAGTATATGGTTGATGATTTTGAAAATTTTGATTTTGAGGATTTTGAAAAGTTGTTTGAGAAGCTTGAGGATATATGTTTTGATACATTTGAGGATTTTGCACATGAGGATGAGGATTTTGTTGGAACAAAACAATCACAAATTGGTGATTACAAAGAGCTTGAAGCAAGTCTATGATCAGATTGAAGTTCAAGAAGTCATTTGAGGAAGTGAAGAAATCTCAGAAGTGAAGCGTGTATACATATGTATATTACAGTTGGAAATTCTTGTAATTTGAGTAGAGATAATCCTTAGGATGATAAGGAGTAATGTAATAGATGCGAGATAAGTCTAGAATCATATGTATATAAGTCAATGATGTAAAGAAATACATGAGAGAGTCATTAGAAGCCAAGTGTCATAGAGATAGATGTGAAGAGAGTCATCTTCAAAAAATAGCGACGCGTATTTCGTAGATTTCTCTCAATCTGATCATGTGGATTAGTAATCCTTTTGTACACATCTAATCTAGAAGCTAATGAAGCTATGTTCAAAGTTTCATGATCTAATTCTTCTTCTGCTGTGAGTATGATCAAGAGGAACATGTGTATGTAAAGTCTACAGATGATTTCTCAGAGTCGCACACTTTTTCATGTCAGTATTTTGCTTAGATCTCAGTGCACAGTGTAAAGTTTTTGATAAGTGAGCACTCAAAATCCAATTTAGAAGATAAGGAAGTCATGGCTAAAAGCATTTAGCAAAATGGGATCTGTGCTATGAGAAATCAACTTAAGAAGTTGACCATGTTAAAGTCTTCGTTTCTGGAAGATAGTTTTTTATACAGATTTGATCTAAAAGATCAAATTAGAAATCTAGTGATTCTTTTGAAGAACTAATGATCAATATAGTTGCGTAAAGGTAGCATGGATATACGAGTGTCATTTGAATGATTAAATTCGAAGTATTATGAAGAAATTGAGGTCTATTTCTGAAGCAGATTCTTGAAGATGAAGAAAACTTCATACAGAGAAGTATTTCTTGATATATGTGAAAGATAATTTGAAGTTGGTGTAAATTTTGATTTATTCTTGATATAAAGGAGTTCTTAAGTCAAGATAAATTGAACATTTGGAGATTAAAAGGTCTCCAACAGTGGTATCAGAGCTGAAGGTGTAATACAAGTGAAGTAAAGGCATTGGAAGTCCCGACTGTTGTAGACATTGAAGTTCATTCAAGTTAAAGGAGCACAGGATCAAAGTTTGAAAGAAAACCTGAAGGAGAATCAAGTATGATTTCAAAGGATCAAGAAGGATTGAAGCTTCATATCAAAGGTACACTTTATTATCATAAATCATAGTAATTGCAGACACAGAAGATCAAAGATGGGAGAAAGCTTGCAAATTGATAAGCTAGATAGGGAGAACTATCCAGCTTGGTCCATGAGGATGGAGGCACACCTCATGAGCAAAGATTTGATGGCATTCATTACAGGAGAAGAAGAAGAAAAGCCTGAGTTTGAAGATCCTAGTTTTCCAACTAGGCAAGAACTTGTAGGTTTGAAAAATTGGATGAGAAAGGATGCTCAAGCTAGGAGCATCATTTACATGGCTGTAAATGATTATCTTCTGCCTCACATCAGAGGATTAGAAACTGCAATAGATGTGTGGAATGCTTTGGAAGAACATTTCCAAAACACAACCAAGTCTAGGAAGTCCTCATTATGGGCAGAATTCACAACTTTCAAGAAGAAGAGCTCACAATCAATTTCTGATTATGTGGAAAGAATGAAGGATATTGCAGATAGCTTGGGAGCAGTAGATGAAGACATTGAAGAGGATACGTTGGTAAGGCAAATACTTACAGGTCTGAGAGGAGATGAGAAGTGGAAGCCTTTCATATTGTCCATAGAATTGCCACTTGATCACTTTACTCCTGATCTTAATCAATTGCTAGGACACATGCTAACTTTTGAGCAGGACATTAAGGGAGACAATGATAGGAGTGCAAGCCAAGTTATGTACTCCAAGGACAACAAAAAGAATGGCAAAGGGAAGCAGTCAACTGATGATGAAGGAACTTTAAGCCAAGCTAATTTTACAAAAGGAAAGATGAACTTCAGAGGTAACGGAAGAGGAGGTAAGAACAAAGATAATACTAAAGCTTGTTGGATTTGTGGCAGAACCAATCATTTGGCAAATGATTGTTGGTATAACAATCAAAATGGTGGAAGCAATAATGAGAGTTTTAATCAAAGAGGTAGAGGAGGCAAAAACCAAAGAGGCAACTTCAGAGGAAGAGGTGGTAGGACATCATATGCTAGAGGAGGTGGAAGAAGTTTTCAATCTCAGTCCTACAACAACAATATTTATAATTATGCATTAGATCAGAAGGATTATATGAATCTCATCTTGAATGCAACTCATGAATCAGTAGGAGAAGATCAAAGGGTGTTTTATATTGACTCGGGATGTAGCAATCATCTGAATGGCAATATATCCTTGATGACTGATATGGAAGCAAAGGTGAATGGACATACAGTTCAAACAGGTGACAACACCAAGCATAAGGTGGAAAGCATTGGAGCAGTGAAGACAAAGAATGGAAGTACACTCTTGAGCAAGGTACTTTATGTTCCTACTATTCCTAAGAACTTGATAAGTGTAGGGCAAATTGTGGAGAAAGGATATGAAGTCAAATTCACAAATGATGGTGTCTATGTGCAAGATCCAAATCAGGGATATAGAAATATTATTGCATGTAAAAAGGAAGGAAGGTTGTTTACTCTCAAAGTCCAAGGTAATGTGGGACATGCTCTATTTACTTATGAAAGTCAAAAGATGTCTGAGTTAGACCTATGGCATAAAAGGCTAGGTCATTTCAACGAGAGAGCCATAAAGAAAATGTCAAGGAATAATGTGGTGCTTGGTTTGCCAAAAGTTGAAGGGCAACACATGGTGTACAAGTGTGAAGCTTGTCAATTAGGTAAAGCACACAAAAGCTCATACAACAAATCAAGGTACAAGTATTCAAATATGCTTGAATTCATTCATACAGATGTGTGGGATCCTTCAAGGGACTATAGTATAAATGGATCCAGATATTATGTGTTGTTTGTTGATGATGCAACCAGATGGATTACTTTATATGTAAGAGGTTGAGGTCAGATGGAGGGGGAGAGTATTTTCCTAAAGAGTTTGATGATTATTTGTGGAATGCAGGTATAAAAAGAGAAGTAACTTGCAGGTACTCTCCTCAACAAAATGGAATTGCAGAAAGAAGAAATAGAACTCTTGTAGAATCTGCAAGAGCAATGATGAAGGAAAAGAATTGCCCAAATTACTTATGGGCAGAAGCTATCAACACTGCAACATACCTTGTGAATAGGTTACCTTGTAAAGCATTGGATGGAAGAACTCTTTATGAAGCATGTGTGAAGAGAGATGGTGGATGCAATCCAAAGATGAGTAGGTGCTGCTACAACCAGCTTCACACCAGCCAATTGAGACTTCAGAGTTGATTAGTAGACCTTTTGAGCTTCCTAAATCCACAAAAATATCAGCCAAGTACTTTGGAACATGTATCCCAAAAGTTTAAGTGAAGACAAACAAGTTGCAAGATGACTAGCACCCAAAACTTGCTATTTTTGGACATACACCTGCTCGAAAAAATGAATAGTGCTCTCAACCTGGTAGGAATTAGATAAATTCCTTTTGGACATAGAAAATACACTTAGCAAGCTTCTCAGTCCAAGTTAAAATACTTCAAATGAAGGACTGAGCACTGAGAACAAGATTCATCAATTTCTGGAACATGCCCACCATTCTCGGGGCTCTATAGAGATAGAGCAGTGAGCAGTAAAATGCAGATTTCTCCAAAATTGTAAATCCAATGACCTTGAAAATTTATATGCAGAAATTACACAGTAAGCGCTATCCAACGCACATTAAAACACTGAAAAATATTGCGTACAACTTGAGATATGAATTTCTGAAGTTACTACTCTAAGTGAGTATAACAGAGAACAAAAGAGAGAAGTAGATAATGATAAATGTATAGATTCACATATGATTACAACCACATTGGCAATGAATCTTTGCACAATGGGAGTAGAATGATAGAGCTATGGAGTAAGCTCTTCAATCTCTACAAAATGACATGAAGTGGTCACGTACAAGGCTTGCTAATCGCCTCTTCCTTCTTGCTCTTTTTATAGCTATTCTTGGAGGGCGTTTTGAATTCGAATTCGAATGGCTCCACCTAAAAGTGATCCCCAAAGTTAGGAGATATTCCCTCAGCTCAAAAATTCGTGGTTTTAGGTAGTTAGATCCACGACTTTGCTTTTACATCATGCATGAGGTAAGCCATCCTTTTCCTTTTTTCTTTTTCAAATAACAAGAGATAAAAATGAACTCTTTTACAAGAGGTGTTCACATGACTACACATGTGACTTACAAATGATCATAATATCAAGCATATCAAGCATGTAGGCTTGGGTAAAATGCACCAACAGCTCCCCCTCAAGCCGAACATGCTTGTCCTCCAAATAAGTCTTCAATTGTCGTTGATTTCCTGCAAGCCAATCATCAACTTGAATCTACTTAACTTTGTACCATCAAGTGCTTTAGTCAACATGTCTGCACATTGCATATCTGTAGAGACATAGGATAGTTGAATATCCTTGCTCATTAGCTTCTCTCTTACATAATGGTAGTGGACTTCAATATGCTTGGTTCTAGCATGGTATACCAGATTAACTGCAAGATGTAGTGAGCTTGTGTTGTCACCAAAAATGTGAGGTGTTGAAGAATGAAGTCCAACATCTATGTACAAAGACTTTAACCACATGATTTCTTGAGTTGCATTAGCCAAACCTCTATATTCGGCTTCGGTAGAAGATAATGCCACGGTTGGTTGCTTCTTGGATGACCAAGAAATCATTTTTGAACCTGCAAATGATATATAACCGGATGTGCTTCTTCTATCATCTCTAGATCCGGCCCAATCTGCATCCAAGTAGACCTTTAGCTCAATATCTGAAGTAAATGAGTAAAACAAACCTTCATTCATGGTCCCCTTTAGGTATTTGAGGACTCTCTTGGCCGCTTCCATATGTGGTCTTCTTGGCTTATGCATAAACTGACTCAATATGCTAACACTATAGCATATATCCACCCTTGTAGTTCAAACTTCCAACCAAGCTTTGATAGCTTGTGATGTCTTCAATTGGCTCTCCTTCATAAGCACTAAGCTTATGATTTTGCTCCATAGGTGTACCTGCACACTTGGTATTTTCCATCTTGAACTTGACGAGCATATCATGCACATACTTCCTTTGTGTGATATATATACCTGAACCTATGTAGATTAACTCCAATCCAAGAAAATAAGTGACTGGTCCGAGGTCACTTACTTTGAACTCCTCCTTCATTTGACTCTTTACCTGTTTGATTCCTTCAAGATCATTGCCTGTGATAATAATATCATCAACATACACACATAAATAGATCACTTCAGATCCATTCCTCTTTATGAACAAAGAGGCATCCGCCTTGCTAGCTTTGAATCCTTGGTCCTGCAAATAAGTCACCAATCTGAAATTCCAAGCCCTTGGAGCTTGCTTCAATCCATACAAAGCTTTCTTTAGTTTGCATGCATAGTTAGGATGATGTGCATCCTCATATCCAGGAGGTTGAGCCATATACACTTCCTCAAAAATCCATCCATTCAAGAAAGCATTCTTTACATCAAGTTGATAGAGCTTCCAATTTCTAGATGTAGCAAGGCTAATGAGAACCCTAATTGCAGGCATTTTGGCAACAGGAGAGTAAGCCTCCTCATAATCAATACCATGGGTTTGAGCAAACCCTTTAGCAACTAACCTTGCTTTGTGTCTATTTATACTTCCATCTGGATTCCTCTTGATTTTGTATATCCATCGAGATCCAATTACCTTCATAGATGGCTTGCTAGGTACAAGCTCCCAAGTATCGTTTTCCTTCAGGGCTTCCATTTCTTCATCCATTGCATCTCTCCAAGCTTTCTTGCTTTGTGCTTCTTCGAATGTGGTAGGCTCTTCATTGGTTGAATCCTTTGCAATGCAGATTGAGTGCTTGTTGACCAAAGAAGTATCATAACCAAACCTCTCTGGTTTCTTCTTCTCCCTTGAAGACCTTCTAAGTGGTTGATGTGAGCTCTCGGGTCCATATGTAGCATCCTGCATCTTTGCTTTAACTTTGTTCTTCCATATCTTTAGTCTTTCCAAGTCTTCTAGGTCAATCTCTGAATCACTTTCTTCAATCTGCTTTGGCTCCTTTGGTTGAACTGATGGAAAATCTTCATCCAAGTCATATGGCAGCTTCACTTTCCTATCATCATCAAACCATGATTTGTTTTCATCAAAAATTACATCTCTACTCATAGAAAATCCTTTATTGGTTGGATTGTACAATCTCTATCCTTTCTTGTTTTGGTCATAACCAATAAATACACACTTCTCTGCCTTGGGATCCGATTTCCCTCTTACTTGAGAAGGAATGTGAACATAGGCTAAGCATCCAAAGATTTTACAATGCTCTAGACTAGGTCTTCTTCCATTCCACACTTCATATGGAGTGATTCCATCTAGTGACTTAGATGGAAGTCTATTTATGAGATATGTGGCTGTAGACACAGCCTCTGCCCATAGGTAGTTTGGCAATCCTTTTTCGTTGAGCATGGACCTTGCAGCTTCGACAATAGCTTTGTTTCTCCTCTCTACTACACCATTGAGTTCAGGTGTATACCTTGTAGTGACTTCCCTTTTAATGCCTCTTTCATGCAAGAAGGCATCAAATTAGAAGAGAAGTATTCTCCTCCACCATCTGATCTGAGTCTTTTCAAAGTCCTACCTGTTTGGTTTTCAACAAGATCAATATACTTCTTAAAGCAATTAAACACTTCATCCTTGTGCTTCATGAAAAACAGAATGGTCCACCTGCTACAATCATCTATGAAAGACACATAATATCTTGAGCCTGATATAGATGGCTCCTTACTTGGACCCCACACATCCGTGTGCACTAGATCCAAAGGATTTTGATACATATATCCTTTCTTATTGAAAGGTTGTCTATGAGCCTTGCCGAGTTGACAAGCTTCACACTTATAAATCATGTGTTGCCTTGTGATATTAGGCAAACCAAGTACACTTTGGTCCCTGCAAATTTGTTTGAGTTTCCTCTCACCAATGTGAGCAAGACTTTTGTGCCATATCTCCAACTCTGTAAGAGTTTGAGATCCATAGCTAAACAAAGCTATGTTCTTTGTATCTTCCACTTCAAAAGTGAAAAGCCTTCCTGTCTTTTCTCCTTTGGCAATCCTTCCAAAGCCTTGCCTTGGGTCTTCAACATATGCTCCAAATCGGTTGAATCTAACCTGCAATCCTTTTTCAACAATCTGTCCAACACTTATTAAATTTTTGGTAATTGTAGGGACATACAAGACTTTGCTTAGGAGGTTCATATTCCCATCTGATGTCTTCACATTACCTATCTTTTCCACTGAGTGCTTTGTGTCATCTCCTGTCTGCACTTCATGCTTATTATGAGGATCTTCCAAATCAGAAAGTAAAGCCACATTTCCTGCTACATGGTTTGAGCATTCGGAATCAATGTAAAATATGTGATCATCATCCTTACCCTTCTTCACTGATAGATTCATAATCAACAATGAATCTTCTTGACTTTGGTCCTCTGCATAGTTATTGTAATCTCTTCTTCCTCTATGGCCACTTTGATAGTTTTTGTTGTTGTTGTAATTGTTGTTGTAGTAGTTGTTGTTGTAGCCTCCATTGTACCTACCTCTATTTGATCCATAGCCACCTCTATTGAATCCTCTTTCTCATGAGTTCCTCGGGTTCCTGAAACATTCTTCAGTAGTATGATTAGATAAGCCACATATATTGCAAGGTTGAGATGACTGGAATCTCCCCCTGTCTTGCTTTCCACCTCTGCCTCTTCCTCTAGCTCTTCCGCTACCTGAAAAGTTTGCTTGGAAAGAGCTACCTTCATCTTCATTCTTCCTATTCTTTGACCTGTCCTTGACCTTAGCTTTATCAGAATATAAGGCAGAAGTTTGATTACCTCTTGAGGACTCACCATCTTTGCTAATCTTTGCTTCATGAGTGAAGAGTTGGCCCATGAGTGTGTTGAGGTCCGGTACATGCATATCCATGTATAAATCCATGGATGTTGTGAATGAATCCCACTTGTCGTTTGCTTTGATTCCATTTATGCTTTGTCTAATGATTCTCTCCTCTTCAATTACCTCTCCAATGCTTCCAAGTTGGTCAGAAATCTCCTTCATCTTTGTGACATAATCAGTCACATTTTGCTTCGGGCTTTTCTTCATTGTTGTGAACTCCATCCACAATTGGTTCATCCTTGCTCAAGTGTTGGAAGAGAAGAAAGAAGCAAGTGCATTCCAGGTCTCTCTTGATGTCTTCCATCCCTTGACATGAGGTAAAAGAAAATCAGAGATTGAGTTTAGAATATAGGACCTTGCAAGTGCATCCTTCGAACACCAATTCGAAAGTCCTTCCACTTCTTCATGTGATGGTTTCCCTTTGTTCCTCATGGTTGGCATTGCTTTATCTCCGGATATGAATCCATATAGATTCCTCCCTTGAAGGTAAGCCTCCATCCTTAGAGACCATGCCGGGTAGTTGTTTCGATCCGATTTGTCAATTGTTGATGGAAATCCATCTCCCATGTTGCTTGGCTATGGTCTGATACCACTGTGAAGAGAGATGGTGGATGCAATCCAAAGATGAGTAGGTGCTGCTACAACCAGCTTTACACCAACCAACTGAGACTTCAAAGTTGATTAGTAGACCCTTTGAGCTTTCGAAATCCACCAAAATATCAGCCAAGTACTTTGGAACATGTATCCCAAAAGTTTAAGTGAAGACAGACAAGTTGCAAGATGACTAGCTCCCAAAACTTGCTATTTTTGGACATACACCTGTTGGAAAAAATGAACAGTGCTCTCAACCTGGTAGGAATTAGATAAATTCCTTTTGGACATAGAAAATAAACTTAGCAAGCTTCTCAATCCAAGTTAAAACACTTCAAATGATGGTCTGAGCACTAAGAACAAGATTCATCAATTTCTGGAACATGCCCACCATTCTCGGGGCTCTGCAGAGATAGACCAGTGAGGAGTAAAATGCAGATATCTCCAAAACAGTAAATCCAATGACCTTGAAAATTTATATGCAGAACGTACACAATAAGAGCTATTCAACGCATATCAAAAAATTGAAAACTATTGCGTAGAACTCGAGATAGGACTTTCTGAAGTTAGTGCTCTGAGTGAGTATAACAGAGAACAAATCAGAGAAGTAGATAATGATAAATGTATAGATTCACATATGATTACAACCACATTGGCAATGAATCTTTGCACAATGGGAGTAGAATGATAGAGCTATGGAGTAAGCTCTTCAATCTCTACAAAATGACATGAAGTGGTCATGTACAAGGCTTGCTAATCGCCTCTTCCTTCTTGCTCTTTTTATCGCTATTCTTGGAGGAGTTTTGAATTTGAATTCGAATGGCTCCACCTAAAAGTGATTCCCAAAGTTAGGAGATATTCCCTCAGCTCAAAAATTCATGGTTTTAGGTAGTTAGAGCCACGACTTTGCTTTTACATCATGCATGAGGTAAGCCATCCTTTTCCTTTTTTCTTTTTCAAATTACAAGAGATAAAAATGAACTCTTTTACAAGAGGTGTTCACATGACTACACATGTGACTTACAAATGATCATAATATCAAGCATATCAAGCATGTAGGCTTGGGTAAAATGCACCAATAGCATGGTGGGGTAAGAGACCTACTCTTGATCATTGTAAGGTATTTGGATGTTTAGCATATGCTTATGTTCCTTCACAATTGAGACATAAGCTAGAACCCAAAGCAGAGAAGTATGTGTTTATTGGGTATGATGATAGACAGATGGGTTACAGATTGTGGAGTCCATCCACAAAGCAATTTCTTGTTACCAAAGATGTTACATTTGATGAGGAAAGTACATGGTATACAGGGTCAACAAATGATTATGCAGTGTTGAAGAAATACAAAGGAAAGGGAAGACAAAATTAAGTGTGTATGAAGAAGATATCGATGATGTTGATCATAAAAGTAAATTGCAGGATAATGTTGAAGATGGGCCAAGATTTGATCCAGAATCAAATGTGGCTGAAACTTCAAGAACTGCAGAGGCTAGAAGATCCTCAAGGGAAAGAAAAGAGCCTATCAGGTATAGCTATGATACATCTTTTCTAACAACAAAAGATTATGCTTATATTGTGAAGACAGAAGAGGATCCAATCACATATGAAGAAGCTAAAGGTAAACAGAATTGGGAGAACGCAATGCAAGAAGAGTATGATGCTCTACTTGAAAATGAAACATGGGAGTTGGTGCCAAGACCAAAGAATCAGAAAGTAATTGGATGTAAGTGGGTGTATAAAACAAAAAGGTTTGCAGATGGTAAAGTGTCTAGATACAAGGCTAGACTTGTGGTTAAAGGTTATGCCCAAACCTATGGGGTAGATTATGATGAAACCTTTAGTCCTGTTGCTAAGATGTCTACAATTAGATCATTGATTGCTATTGGTGCTTGTAAAGGATGGAAGCTATCACAATCACATGTGAAGAATGCATTTCTGAATGGGTTTATTGCAGATGAAGTGTACATGGAGCAACAAGAAGGCTTCATGGATTCAATTGGATCAGATTATGTGTGTAAGCTCAAGAGAGCTTTATATGGGTTGAAGCAAGCTCCAAGAGCATGGAATTACAGGCTTCTTAAGTTCTTGAATGAATGTGGATTTCAAGCATGAAAGGCCGATAGTAGCTTGCTAGTGAAGTCAAGTGAAAATGGATACATATACATGTGTATTTATGTTTATGATATTATTGTCATAGGTACAAATGCTCAAGGAATCAATGAGGTTAAGAAACAAATAGAGAAGGAGTTTAAGATAAGTGATTTGGGAAACTTGTCTTATTTCTTAGGAATGCAGATTGTATATACTCAACATGGAGCATATGTTACACAAGAGAGATACTTGAAGAATCTTTTGGTCAAGTTTAACATGGAGGATTACAAGTCTTCAAGCACACCATTGGAGGTAAATCATAAATTGAGCATGTATGGAGGTGAAGAATTTAATGACATGAAGAAATATCAAAGTTTGGTAGGTAGTTTAATCTATGCTACCTTGACAAGGCCAGATCTATCATATGCAGTAGCTGTGTTATCACAATTCATGCATTGTCCAAAGAAGACTCATTGGATTGCAGCTCAAAGGGTACTCAGATATATCAAAGGAACCCTAAATGAAGGTTTGTATTATGGATTTACTTCTGATACAAGAATCAAAGTGTTTAGTGATGCAGATTGGGCAGATGATTCATATGGTAGAAGGTCTACTCATGGGTATCTCTGTTATATTGGAGATAAATTAGTTTCTTGGTGCTCAAAGAAGCAACATACAGTTGCTTTGTCATCTACAGAAGCTGAGTATAAAGGAATGGTAGAGGCTACAAAAGAAGTAATATGGTTAAAGACCTTATTAAGAGTTTTGGAACTGATCAGAGTACTCCAATTATTTTTGGAGACAATATGAGTTCATTGTATTTGGCAGCTAACCCTGTTTTTCATGCAAAGACTAAGCATATAGAGATTCAGTATCATTTCTTGAGGGAAAAGGTACTTGATAAAGAGATTGAAGTATTGTATACTCCAACAAAAGAACAAGTTGTAGATATGTTAACAAAAAGCTTGGATGGACCTAAGCTACAAAGATTCAAGGAGATGGCAGGAGTGAAGAAGAATGGAATAATCACAATTAGTGATTGAGGGGGAGTTGTTGGAACAAAACAATCACAAATTGGTGATTACAAAGAGCTTGAAGCAAGTCTATAATCAGATTGAAGTTCAAGAAGTCATTTGAGGAAGTGAAGAAATCTCAGAAGTGAAGCTTGTATACATATGTATATTACAGTTGGAAATTCTTGTAATTTGAGTAGAGATAATCCTTAGGATGATAAGGAGTAATGTAATAGTTGCAGGATAAGTCTAGAATCATATGTATATAAGTCAATGATGTAAAGAAATACATGAGAGAGTCATAAGAAGCCAAGTGTCATAGAGATAGATGTGAAGAGAGTCATCTTCAAAAAATAGCGACGAGTATTTCGTAGATTTCTCTTAGTCTGATCATGTGGATCAGTAATCCTTTTGTACACATCTAATCTAGAAGCTAATGAATCTATGTTAAAAGTTTCATGATCTAATTCTTCCTCTGTTGTGAGTATGATCAATAGGAACATGTGTATGTAAAGTCTGCAGATGATTTCTGAGAGTTGCACACTTTTTCATGTTAGTATTTTGCTTAGATCTCAGTGCACAGTGTAAAGTTTTTGATAACTGAGCACTCAAAATCTAAGTTAGAAGATAAGGAAGTCATGGCTAAACGCATTTAGCAAAACGGGATCTGTGCTATGAGAAATCAACTTAAGAAGTTGACCATGTCAAAGTCGTCATTTCTGGAAGATAGTTTTTGATACAGACTTGATATAAAAGATCAAATTAGAAATCTAGTGATTCTTTTGAAGAACTAATGATCAATATAGTTGCGCAAAGGTATCATGGATATATGAGTATCATTTGAATGATTAAATTCGAAGTCTTATGAAGAAATTGAGGTCTATTTCTGAAGCAGATTCTTGAAGATGAAGAAAACTTCATACAGACAAGTATTTCTTGATATATGTGAAAGATAATTTGAAGTTTGTGTAAAGTTTGATTTATTCTTGATATAGAGGAGTTCTTAAGTCAACATAAATCGAACATTTGGAGATTAAAATATCTCCAACAGATTTTGCATTGAAGGATTATTCATTGGAGGAACTTGATATGCTTGAGTAGGAGCTACTTGTGGATTTTGATTGGTAGCTATAACATGCTAATTAGGCTCTTGAAAAGACATTGGGTTCATTTGATTTTGGAAAGTTTTGGTCTAATTAGATTGTAAAGCATCTATAGTCTTGGCCAAATTGGATTGTATAGCAATAAGACTTTCCATTTTCTTAGTGAGAATTTCCACTTGAGATTGTTCAAATACACTTTTATTTGGCTCTACTTTAAAACCTTGAGTAGGCTCCATCATTTGAGGAATAGGAATAGAGTAAAAAACAATAGCATGGGATTGTTCTCTAACTTTCTCCTTAGTTTGTGGAAGGCTAGCTTGAGGAACACTAGTTTGCTCATAAAGCATGGATTGTCTTTGATGTCTATGGGCTACAACCTCTACTACTTTACACACTTTTTGCCAATTTTCAGTAAGTCCATAGCGCTTATCTGGCTCTTCTAATCGCTGTTCAACCTAAGAAAATTGATCACAAGATCAGGTTCCCAAGTTATCTTATCCTCATCAGGAAGTTGTTCATAGCGTCTAATATACTCATTTTGTAAGTGAGTAATAGAGCTACTAGGCTTTGGGGAGTTGACCCACCGTAAGAATCCATCCCGATTATGTTGGCTATAATCTTCAAGATAGAATTCTTTGAGCATCCCCTTTCTAAAATCACTCCAAGGAAGAGTATCATATTGAGTGACGAGGTTTATGATAAAGCTATCAACAATTCGTTCAAAGAATGATATCAAAAGATCTTCAGGGAAGACCAAAAATCATAGCTTGCTCTTCAAACAAATCTAAGTAGCTTGTGATGTTGATGCCATTGAATTTTCCATTCTCTCTCAACATAGATGAGACTATTCTTTGGCCTTGTTTCTCAACAATAAGGGATTTGAATCCTTCCTCCATCTTACGTGAATGTGAAACTGATGCACGATTCTCTAGATCTCTCACAAATGTGTTTAATTCACGGCAAAGATGTGCATGATACTATGAGAAATCCACTGTAACACTCAAGAATGATGATAATGATATGATGAGGATGAAAAATATGAAACAAAGGATATGGATCACAACCTCCCAACAAGATCAAAAGCAAATGTCCACGTAGCGTTTCACGTCGGGTTCAAATGTGGAGGTGATCACAATCCGGGTGGATCGGGTCCGGTCGTGTGGCACACAGGGTGTATGAAGCTAATGAATGTTGGAAGGTTTAAGGATGTGAAAGTGAAATTAATGTTGAGTATGGAGAAGAGAGAGCTGTTGAAATGATTATGGGAATGGAAATGTAGGAGTGCAAGTTAGATTTATGAACATGAATGATAAGAATGAAAGAGAACCATACACACGAATCAAATTCGGAAGGAAGAAAGGTCCATTGAAGGAGCTTCTTAAACACTTCCTAATTCTAATCCATATGCATAGTCTTTTTTGGATGATATGTATGCATGACAAGAATAGATGGAGTCCTTACACGTAAATCAGTTTCGAAAGGGAGAATGGTCCAATATTGGAGCTTCTTATACACTTTCAGAAACTAATCAATATGTATGGGTATGTATGGATTATATGCATGCAAGTGAATTATGATGATAGAGTTTAATCACAAGCTCAATGAAACATCCTCACTGGTTCAATGCAATACTGCGGAGCCTTCTCACACATAGAAGAAAATAGAAGACATGTAAAAATACTTAAAGAGACTGAGAGACAAGAGACAAGAGACCAGTGACAAGTAACATGAATTAAAAGGATTTGAATTAAGATACATGTAGAAGATCATCGTGATACATCAAGCTAGGCACTCTACTGATCAAAGGCGGTTCCGACCCTCAAAGCATGATAGTTCAACTGAATGTCACATGTAAGAAGATGAGTTCCACTTCATTGACCCTATGTATGTCTAGGCTCGTAACGTCTAACTAAAGAAGTCTAAGACTCATTAAAACCAGCTCTAACTCACTCACACGCTCCACTGAGGGCAAGTCAATATAGAGATGCTGGTTTCAAGAGCCTATCGTAGATTGGAGTTCTAACTTAAATTTGAAACTAGGTACTATAATCATACTAGCCCACCTTGGATCCTCACTCGCTCAACCGAGGGTGATCGTCTCAAGGAAACCTTAAGCTAGCAAGAGCCCTATGGATGCCTAACAATGATGCTCTAGGAGTTTGGAGGGGGGTTTATAAAGTTTTTTGAATGAATTTGGGCCCTTGGATCTAGAGAAATCAACTCTCAACTCTAGGATCACTACTTTCGATTACAACCGTTTGATTAATCAAATCAATGGCTTGGAATTGTTCTTTCTATCAAATCTTGTGTAAAGGAGTGAAATTTAGGCGCCTTTTTTCTCCACCATTGGATCTGGGGATGATCTGGACCGTTGGATTAGTGCTGACATCAATTCTGATAAGATATGCCACTATTTTTAGAGAAAAGTTGCATTATTGATCTTTAACTATCAAAAAGTCTTCTTTGATGAAAAAAACTCGTGGATTCTCCTTGCTTTAAGCATAAGTTCATCTCCACCCTTGAATATGAGCTCATCTTGATCGTACAACATGGCTCAATCAGCTTTCACCATGTGGTAGCCCTTCAACCCTTCAATTTGCTTAAACTAGAAAACTATGGTGACCTTGAAAACTGGACTTTGTGCTCTTTGACCCTTCAAATATCCTTTGATGAAGATGAAAATTTGTAAAGCTATGTTTTGAAAGGTCTCCTTCAGGAACATGTAGAAAAAACTCCCATCTGAATCTCCCTTGTACAAGTTTGACTACATTTAGAAGCTTGCAAGGTGGCATTAAGGTGTCTAGGAAGCTCTGATAGCCTTGAAACTTTGTAAAAATATGTAGCCACATATGGTCTTTATACATGCCAAACCATATGGCTAACAAAAATTCCTATACAAGATTTTGTAGGGTCTAAGTGGAAAAATTACATTTTTTACAAAATGCACATGGCATATCAATGTGCTAGAAAATCCATTTACATGTGAAATTCGGGCGATACATTGCCTTTGATAGGCTTTACAAGTATATTTATTTTCATGTGATTTGGAGATATTGTAATTTTTGCCCTAATTTCCAAAGTTTGACCAGCTTTGACCGCTACCCTATATTTGCTCGATTTCTTCCAAAGTTTGCATGTGAACTCTCTTTGACATCCTTGATGCATCTTGGACTTCTCACGGAATTCTGGCTACCTTCACCGAATGTGTTTCCTGTAGGCCTTCATGAGTGAGAGAGGAGAGAAAATCTCGACGACATCGGGTGCGACCACTACTAGACTTTTTCTCAAATACATCTTTAGGATTCATGGATTGCTTGATGATATTGTTAGTGATCGAGATCCATAGTTCATATCTAGCTTTCATAACAGTCTTTGCATGATCCTTGGTGTTCAAGTTAAATTTTCTACAATCAATCATCCATATACTGATGGAAAAACAGAAGGAGTGAATCAAATCTTAGAATAGTATCTCCGTTGCACTATCAATTATCACCAAAATGATTTATTTGAGCTTTTATCCTTTGTAGAGTTCACCTATAACAAAAGTTTTCATACATCTACCAAGCATATTCCCTTCTTTGTCAATTATGGACAACATCCATGGATGGACATACAACTCTCAAATTAAGGCAAGAACCCAACTGCCAGAGATAATGCTAAGAACTCAATGAAGTGATCCATAGAGCTTAAGAACAATATAAGTATTATGCAGATCAACATCGTGTTCAAAATCCATCCTATCAAATTGGGGAAAAAGTGTGGTTACTCAAAAATAATTTGCAGACTTCAAGGCCTTGTGCATAGCTAGACCATCAAAGATTTGGTCCATTAACCATCTTGGTCGAGATTAATCCAATCACTTTCAAGCCAGAGCTACCAAGTACCATGAGAATACATCCATCTTTCCATGTGTCCATGTTGGAGCCATATTAAATTTCACCATTCAGTGGGGAGACACCTAGTCCTTCACCACCTATTCAGATTGATGATCATGAAGAATTCAAAGTTGAGCATGTTCTAGATTTGAGAATATCCTAAGGAAGATTAGAGTACCTTGTTTATTGGAAAGGGTATGACATCAATGATTTCACTTGGGAACTTGCAAAAAACCTTCAGAGAGCACCAATAAAGGCTTGAGAATTCCATAAGAGAAATCCAATGAAGTCGAGACCAGAGAACATGACCACTCCACGTGGAACTCGTCGTAAGGGGGAGGTGATGTCATGGACAAAGGAAAGCATCTTGAACCTCAGATTCTATGTGATATTTATATCTCATGATTGGTGCACAATTTGGAGAACTCAATGATTCCATTGTGTCTAGAACGCGCCAAAACCCTAAGATCAACTATCTTCTTGCTTGATTTGGATATCTAGAGATCATGTTTCAAAAAATTGATGACATCATTAATTTGTAACCACCATTGATGAACCACCCTTGGAAACCTATATAAGGAGGGGTTTGCCACATACATACTTAGTATTGCCAATGTCAATCTTGGGAGCTCAAGGAGTCCTGATCACTAAGTAAGTACATTTGAAGTTCCAATTCTAGTTCCTTTTTCTAGTCTACATTATTCTCGTTCTTGGAAATCTATCCTTGTCATCTTATAATCTCATAGTACAAGATCTTGTCTAGTTATTTCTTGTATTTAATTCATCTATGTGAAAGGAACTTGTAATCTAGATACCTTGCTTCATACTTCTGGTCCCTCATTGTGGGATCTCTAGTATCATCTCTAGTGGAGTTAACCATACCTATCAGTCCTAGGTTGTGGGACATCTTGTATGAGTTACATAATCTTGTAATATTTTCCCTATGTGTGTGATCTTGTAATCATAAGTATTATTCCAAAATCTTTTCTACTCTAGTCAGAGGGCACAATCTAGTGCTCCCTTGACTGTATCTCCTTCATCATCAAACGTTTAGCTTTTTTGTCATATGTTGGGAGCAGTCAAGGCACCCAAGGACTCACAAGACAAGGAAGACAAAGAAGGGAGCCAGTGCAGAGAGAAGGCACAAGCAGACAAAGTAGTCAACGAAGATGTGGCAAATAGGCCATCCAAATTTTCCAACCAAACCTCATTTGAACAATGATTTTCATCACTACCTTAACCCGGATTGACATTAAAGGAGGTGCTACTCATCACTGAGCTACACCAAATTTTGGCGCCGTTGCTGGGGATCGAGCTTTGAGGACGAGCGTGTGATGGTAAGATGTAGAGTTGAGACGTTGGACTCATAGGTATTTTCTTCACTTTTATCTATTTCCTTTTATTTTCATCACCATCATCATCATCATTACCATCTCCCACCTCCATCTCCATCATCGCGAAAAATTTCAGTTTTTGGTCATATCACCTTCTCCCTTCCATTTCCCTCATTTCACTTGTGAGAGAGAGCGAGAGAGCGTTTGCATGCTTGTGCTTTTCTGTGTTTTTTGAGATCTTCTACAGGAATCAGCCTCCCTAGTAGCTGCACCAGCTCCAGTAGGTAAAATTTTTGACTTTGCAGGTCCCGAGGCATTGACCTCTGTTAATCGCGACCGACAGAAAAAATGATCCATTTGCTAAACTAAGTGCATAAATGTGATGTGTAGGCCTAGAGCATCTTGAATATGTGTTTGAAATTCTAAAATTCCTCAATTTTCTATCAATCGCGATTGACACGTCAATCGCGATCGACAAACGATGACGGGCACTTGTCGACGGACCTGTCAATCGTGATCGACCCATCAATCGCGACCGACAGAGTCAACGACCGACTGACCATGATTGACAGGCCTATCGCGTGCCATGTGTCAATCGCAACCGACCCATCAGTCGCGATCGACCCATCAATCACGACTAACAGTCCCGACGGACCTATCAATTGCGACTGACCCAGTCCACGACTATTTGACCATGAGCGACAGACCCCACATGCCACGTGTCAATTGCGATTGACCCATCAATTGTGATCGACAAAGTCAACACTCCTTTGACCATGATTGATTGAAATTACAGGCCACGTGTCAATCGCGATTGACCTATCAATCGTGACTGACAGCCACATGGACCTGTCAATCGCGATCGACACATCGATCGTGACTTACATATCAATCGGGATTGACAGACCACTCGATCGCGATTGACGGGCAAATTCGGCCAATTTTTAGGGAAAAAATAATTGGTCTATTTTGGGCTACTATTTGGGAAACATTAGAAATTTGTTAGAGCATTGTGAGGCCGCTACACAAAGTAAATTCGAAGAATCCTATTTGCCTGTTAGCCTGTTTGAACCTTGTTTTAGCCCTAAACCTTGAACTGTCATAACTTCCTCATATGAAATCTATTCGGGTTGATCTTAGGCTCGTGTGAAATCTCGTGGGGAGTACTACCAAAACTTCCACTGGTTACGGTAAAATTAATATTAGCATTATTAGATATAGTATTTTGAAGTGACCATATCTAGGGGGAGAAAAACTAAGGGATCTTTAGGATTGTTTTCCCTTAAGCCAAAGCACAAATTTGATTTTTGAATTGCATGAACGAAGAGGGTTTGTTGTGTCAATTGAATTCAAACCTTGAGCTAACTTTGGGACTTTTACAGGTCCATTGAGATTGTCGAAGGGCATTCCAAGCAAGAGTAAGTGCAAGCTTGGGAACATGCTTCCTGGGCTCACAAGGGCAACCAAGGAGAGAAACAAAAGGTTGGAAATTCTCAACACCCTCTGTCAATTCCTAGCTTAGGCTAAGTACGAATAGAGGTTTTGATCAATTAGGGTTACGTTAAGCACGACCAAGTCCAAGACTCTAATCACTCAAGTGCAAGTACACAGAAATTCCATTGACAAAATAACCTAAGGACAAAGAATTTAAATCAAGCGACCAAACTCAAGTACGATAAAACCTAAGTATTCCTGACGACGAAGATTGATTGGACAAGAAGTGACATCCTAAGAAAAATTAAAAAGAACAAGTGATTGATACAAAAGAACTCAACAACGAAGTTGTACTTGGAAAATTGGGGCTATTCAATTAGCCATATGAACCTTAGATCAGGACGACACCTAGGGAGAGATAGACAGAGTCTTAGGTCTTTAGAGGCTAGTGTCAATCATACTACTAGGTCTTGGGCCCAGTAGTTGAGCCATTATTCACACTACCCTAGCTCTGAAACTAGCGAGTCAGAGATGTCTCATGGTATGGAGAGACCCACGGGAAGTTTGGGCATACCATACTTACAAAGGGTTGAAGGCCCTTACAAGGCACAACTCGAATACCTTAGGACCAACCGATTAGGTGCTTGCATCTATGAGGACGGCCTAGGAAGATCTGTGGTCCAAATTAAAAACCCTGACCAACCCATTGGACTCGAACATCCAGTAGTCAAGTTTGAAAATGGAGCATACCTAGACAAAGAAGGAACCATATACGTGGTAACCACTCACCCAGATAGAACTGACGAATTTGGGAATGTGATCCCAGAGATGGACGTAGGTGACCTAGAGCAAGGAAACATAGGTGGAGTGCCTAAAACACCTCGAGGAAAATATGTTCTTACTAGAATTATCACAACAGAGTGGATTCCCCAGGACAACAAGAGCATAGATCTACTCTTGAACCGAGAAACTGATGAAGCCTTTTGGAGGTATAAGCCTGATCAACCAAATGAGGTAGGAGCAATCACAATCTATGAGGCAAAGTGACCTATTTAGACAATACTTCGGAGAGGATCTTTGTGGTCTCAGAACATGGTAGACATGCCTACACTTGGAAGGGTGAATTCATTTTTCCCCAACCAAGATCTAATGTCTCTTTTGGCCACCAAGGAGCTCGAACATCCCAAGCTCATGGAGCCCAAAGGGACAGAAGTAGAGACAGGCCAGAGGTAAGTTTTGCCAGCCCCTTGGGTCGAGAAAGGATGAGAACAGAGACGGATAGAGTGGAAACTGAGAGACCTAGAGCCCCAAGAAACTAAAGAAATGCGGATGAATTCCCTCTACCAAGACCTAGGGAGCACATGAGGACTTTGAGACCTACAAAACTAGTTAAATCCATGAAGAACTACTTCGATCATGTGGCCAAGTTTAGGCAAGTCTTGAGAGCGGAACAAGTTGAGGACCTATTCGCGCAGTACAATGCCTTTGGTCTAACCCTTAGGAACACCGCCCTTACATGGTTTCAACCACTAAATGAGAGAGAGTTCAGGAATATAGATCAACTTCTAGAGGCTTTCATTACTGAATTCTCTAAGAGTGGCATAAGGAATAATACTTCCTCACTAATTCACAGCTTCAAGCAGACACCTCAAGAGATTGTTAGACTTGCAGGAAGAAGGTTCAGACAATATCTAGAGAGATGTCCTGTTCCAGAGTTACCCACACCAGCCAAACAAGTGGCATTATTCCTAGATGGATTGCTAAGTACAAAGTTGAGATCATATGTGTACTTGAAGGACTCTAGGACCATAGAAGAGTGTGTACGCATGTGCATTGACATTGAAGATAACCTAGGGGAGGAATTAGAACTTTTGAAAATCTACAAAGATTCAGATAGTTCTACTAGCCTCTCTTCCTTGCAATCCACATCTATTGAGGAACTCGCCAAGAAAGTAGCTCAAAAGCTAGGAGTCTCTAGTAAAAAAATACCAAGGTCTTCCCTAGTGAAGAGATGCTATACTTGTGGTGGTGACCACATGGCGAATGTATGTCCCATTATGGCTCAACCCCAAGTGAATCCTAGTAGTCAGTACTGCACCATAGAGCAAAGATACACCAACCACACCGCACAAGATTGCCCCTATAACAAGCAAACTGTGAGACAAAATTACCCTCACCATAATTGATAGCCCCCAGGCTTACTACATGCAGTCTCCTGAACATGGTGAGTCCTACTATAGTGAAGAACTGAGTGAACCTAGTTGGCATCCAGAGTATGCAAATATCATGTACACAAATCCCAACCCTAGACCTCAACCAAGGCAAGTAAGACCCCCATTCCCTAGAGGACCATGCTACATATGTCAAGGAGATCACCTCATTCGTGATTGCCCCATGCCTGCACCTACACAACCCCAGTCAGTAACAATCGAGGGCTTTTGTCAAGATTGCAGAAAGGAGCATCTCTTACGAGATTGCCCAAAGAATCCCAATAATATGCCAAAAATCACTGCTATTAATGTTATTGGGTTAGTTGTAGACTCTACAGGCAGTGTGACTTCCACTGCACCAGTGCAAGTGGTCACCAGAGCTCAGGCATTGCAGCAGAACCAAGGTTTAGGCCAAGAAAAGAGTGCCGAGGTTAGTGAAACTAATAGCATAGCCAAGAAATGGATGAGAGCCTGGAAAGATAGCCGAGAGAGAATGAAAAGACAATGGTCTAAGAAGATGAGCGAATTAGAAGAAAGCATAAGAGAAACAAAAGCGAAGGTTGTTGAACTCACCTCTCAAACAAACTCTCACATACCACCACCACCTTCTTCCCTATCATCATCTAATCCACCATCTTTCAACCCACTTCCTACCATTCCACCACCCCCTAGAGTAGGATCAGTATTAGGTGCCCCACTCCAGAAGACATAGACATGATGCTTAAAGCATATCAGGCCAGAATCCAAGAAGGGCCAAACATGACAGATCATGACAAGTGCTACCCTAGAGCTGATCTAGAGATAGAAAGAACCAAGCTTTGTGCTAAAATGGTAGCATTGGCTCATACCATGTTTGAAGCCACTCGCCTTTTCAACTACTCTTGCTCAGCTAAGGCACAGCTGCACTTTGATGGACTGTTAGAGAAGTTGGAGAGCATAATTGCAAGATCTGATAAGGAAGCCATATCCCAAGGAAGAGCCAACGCAAGCGAAAGAAAAAGCATTCCTTCCCAGGAAGCTTATGTGCCTAATTCCACTGAACCAGACACCTCTTCTTCTATGAATAGATATTCACCAAAGTTCGTGCAAGAGATTCAAGAAGAGAAATGAGCTAAAGAAAGTGAAGTCCCTCCTCCCATTGAACTTGTGGATGATGCGCATGATCAATTCCCGCAAGATATTCCTTCCATTTATGGAGAGCACGAGAGCACCCAGTCCCAAGAGAGGTTAGACTTTGAGTCTAACTCCTTATAGGAATTGCCCCATTTCAGAGGCCCATGGGAAGATAAGTCTACGTGTATGAGAGCACCCACGATCATGGTAAGAAACGAAGAGTCGATCATACCTAGGAACACAAAGGTAGTGAAAAACACTAAAGTGCATTGCAACCTCACTCCAGAGAGCTACTCAAGGTTAGGCCAGAGCTATGGAAACATGTAGCTAACCAAGTGCCAGAAGTAGCAAAACCTCGTTCCCAAGTAGGATCTCATAGAATAGTGACAGAAATACCTTTGGACAAGATAGGAGATATGAGTGAAGGAGAAGAAGGAAACACCTATCTTCCCATTACCCATCAGGGATACACAACCAAGGCAATTTTGGACTCACGCGGAGGAGTTGCAATTGCTACCACTTCCCTATGGAAGCGTTGGGGCAAGCCAGCACTCAAGCCAATGAGAATGAAATTCAGATGGCCGATGGTCACATAGAGAGACCCTTAGGGCTGTTAGAAGGAATAACTCTCACTACTTGTGGTGTAGAGTTTGAGCACACATTTGCTATCTGTGACTTAAGCAAGAACTAGGCCTATGAAATGGTTTTGGGAAGACCATTTATGCGACAGTTGCAAGTGGTACAGGATTTGGGAACCAACTCCTTGTACTTGCAACACTTATGTTAAACGCTTAAACGTGAGACTAACTGTCAGAAACACATTTAAGCACCTAAGTGGGTTCTTGGGAGTGGTAGGGGTCTGTAGACAGAGGCCCTGTACTTAGTTCCCAAACTCACTGCTCAGCAATATACTACTGCTGAGAGCTCTAACAAAATCTGCTCTACTTAGACATTACCGTTCACAGTCTTAGCTCAACCACGTGCACCGAATACACTAAGATGCTATGTTGCATATACACATAAACTTACTCGAAATACCGGAAACAAGAATATTCGTTCAACCTTCACAGAAACACCGTAGACATAAAGAACTCGATAGTTCAAACACACCGTACTAAAAACTCAGTGCGCAACTTAGAAGACCCTTACTGTACTTAACTTTACCGTATGAAGACAGATTCCCACACTGCAGACAACACCGTACAGATCTGAATACCAAAATGCTACCACAGTTGCTCAGACTTCACCAACCACTGGCAGAATGTTCCAAGAAAGGGTAACACACCATACACGGACTAACACCATAACCCAATAGAGATGCACAAACAACTTACTCAGACAACAGTTCACGATCTATTAGATGTAAATGAACTCGCAACCTCAACAGAGATCGATAGGTAACAAAACACAGATACACACAGTACAATCAGAGTACGCAAAAATTAGACAACAGCGCTAAAGCAGCGTTCAGGCAATCCCCCAGATGAACAGTCCGGTGATTCCACGAATCGTCTCCTTCTCGCACGTCTTTCTTTTCATTGCTTAATATAAAAGAATACATCGTGTGTGCGTAACAACCTTTTGCACGTGTGAAGCAAGATTTCAGTTATACAATCTTCCAATCCGGCGGCCGACTAACACTGGCACGCAGTGTGGACTCCAACCCGCAGGGTTTACAAAAGACTACTGCTCATCTATAATTCCTTCTAAGTACATATTCCTAGCTAATCTAAAGGTTCGGGCGATCTTTTTCTTTAGAGTTTCTAATAACTGTTTTAAGGTGTTCGGTTCTATTAACTGTGCATCTATTCGTACCGAACTTAGGGCTATGGCTTCATTGAGCAAAATTTCTGCTTGGGTCTACAGAAAGGCTTGTTGTAAGTAAAACTCGTTTGCTAGCGCCGCATCTCTAGATGTCTTTATCTCGGCAATTTGTTGTTCCATCTTCTGTACTCTTTCCTTCTGATTTTTCAGTTGATTCTCTCTTCTTTCGATTTCTTGAATCTGAAAGTTTATTTGTTCTTGTATATGATTCTTTTTCGCGTTTGAGATTTGCAATTAGCTTTTGTGTCTGCGCTTCCTTGGTTAAGTAGTGTTTGAGCATATTGTTGACATCTGCTAAATTTTCATTGGTTCTCTGAAGTTCTTCTTCTGTTCTTTTAGCCTGCCTCTGCTGTTCTTGACTCTACTGCACTAATTCTTGTAGCTGAATTCTGGTTTCTTCGAGCAAGTTTCCTAATTCGATCCTTGCATCTTCCTTGTCCTGGATATCTTGCTTCATTTTACTGATTTCTTCATTTGCAATCTGTAATAACTCTTCTTTCTTTGTTAGTTCCGCCATGGCCGCATCTCTCTGATTGGTAATCGTCTGTTGTTCTGCAAGTTGAGCTTGGAGATTGGCAATCTGTGAGTTGAGCTGATGGTTTTCGGCTTTAACTGCATCTATCTCTTCTTGCAGGGGTGTGATGTCTGCTTCTAGAACGTCCACCTTGTGTTGTAGCTCATTGCGGATGCTGTCTGTGGCTTCTTTCATTTGGATTGGCAGTTGTTGTGATAGGTTAATGAGTAATTGACCCATGTTGGCCAATTCCAAAATTACGGGAATCGAAGGAAGTGGCAGCTGAGGTCGTGGTTGGGATGAGGAGGCGGTGAGCAGTTGTTGGGAGTTCGGTGGAGAGTAGTTGAGGGAGGAGGATGAAGAATCAGTGGGTTCAGCAGGGTGAATGGGTTGGATGGGATAATGGGGTCGATGGGTGGTTTCGGTGGAGGAGTCAGAAGGACAATCTGAGATGTTACCTGATCGACGTTTTGTTGTGCATTGTCTGCGACTGTGGACTCAACTGCCTTAAGCAGCCTTTCGAATGCTTCTTTAGCAACTTGTTCTTCATCTGCTTGTTGTTCCCTTTCAGACTGTTGCTGTGATGCTTCTTCGGTAGAGGTTGTGTCAGCTTCAGTATGATTTTCCTGTTGTTGCTCCTGGGAAGATTGTGCGGAGGGTTCATGCTGCATCAATGTTGTGGTGTCGTGGAATGTTTCTTCGTCCTGTTTGTCTTCTTCTTTGTCATCATCTTTGTTTCCTTCGGCAGATGCTTGTGCTTCACTCTCAGAAGAACTAATTCTGATCCTCTTTCTGCGGAATAGTTGGTTTAGCTCCTCTTCATCTTCTTCTTCATCGTCCCATAGTTATACAGATTCTTCATGTCGCAGAACAGGCCCTCTGGGTGGTGGTTGTGCTGCGAGTATTGCCGAAAAAAGGAATGAAAGGATGTGCGGCAATCTGGATCTTGGCATGCCTCCCTTGTTTACCTGTTTAATAATGGACACGCACTCTCGGTGAATGCGGTGGAAGAAGAATGACGGGAAGTTGACTGGTTCTTGTGCAGCTAATTCTATGGCGGAGTAGAAGGGGCGGGATATCCCATAGGTGCGTTTTTGTAGGTTGAGAATGGCTACTAAGAACTGGAGGGCTGATCTTTCGGGTTCCGGTCGGCAGAGAATCGCATACTCGTTGGATGAATACCTAGGAAATAACTCTACCATTCTAGCGACTGGCAGACTCGGGCCATTTTCTCAACCTTGCGAAGGGAGTTTAAAGGCTTCTGCAAAAGCTTGGAATGTGATAAGTGTACGGGATGGGAGGGAGATGATCGGCCAACTCTGCTCGGTGGCAGGTGTGTTGGCGATGGCGGAGATGATCTGGGCGAAGAATGGGTGGGACTCCACTGAATGCCAAGGCAGTTCAGCGAAGTTGGATAGCCCACGAATGCGCAGGAACTCTCCTACGTCTGCAGGGAGTCCATCACGGAAGGCGGCGTAGTTAGCCAAAGCTTCCATGGCACACACGAAGACAGTAAGCACAAGCACATAGAGCACAGGGTAAGCACACAGAGCACAAATCACACGAACACAATAGCAATTTTCGGCGAAACAGAAAAGGTTAAGTAGATGCGTTGCAGTGGAGAGCAATGAAGGATGATTAATCATCACGCGGTATTGAAATGATAATTCTTAACTTCGGTGTGCATGTGTGAATAGCTGGCAAGGGCAGGGCGGCTGTGGATATAATTAGTTAACAAAACGCGGATATCTACAGACTTATTTTATTAAGCACGCAAAATAAAGGAAAAGAAAAGAAAAGAAAAGAGAAGAAAAGTGAACACGAAAAGACGCGGCCAACCGCAAAACGTTTCAGTGCGCGTTAGATGTGTGTTGATACTGCCGTAGCTTCGAACCGTTGATGACTTTCGGAAGAGGGATTCCGGTCAACATAGTCAACCGAAAAGTTGCTAGGCCCACTTGCTTAGAAATTTGGTAGGGACCAAACCATCGCAACTTGAATTTGCCGGCAGAGCGATTCGACTTTGCATTGTACAAGAGTACAAGTTGTCCCACCGAAAAAATTGGGGTCTTTAGATATCGGTCATGTGTTCGGGCTGTACTTCGTGCATAGTCAAAAAACTGTGCCATCCTTGCTCGTCTAATTCTCTGAGTGTATCCAACCGCAATGACAGTGATTCTTCAGGTAGCAGTTTCTGAGTGATTGCTACTTGTAAACTTGGTATAACTATCTCCATTGGTGCTATTGCTTCTAATCCATAAGCTAGTTTGAAAGGGGTTAATCCTGTTGTTACCTTGTATGTAGTCTGATATGCCCATAATACTGCAGGCAACAGTTGATCCCATCTTTCCGGTGCTTCCATAATCAATTTTCGAAGCATATTCAACAAAGTTTTGTTTGTACTTTCAGCCAAACCATTAGCACGAGGATAATAAGGAGAACTAAACTTATGCGTGACCTGGAACGAATGTGTGAGTACTTTCATTAAATTGTTGACAAAATGAGTGCCTTGATCTGTAACAAGTTCCAGTGGTAAACCAAAACGTGGAAAGACATCGGTTAACAGGCACTTTGCTACTGCAACAGCTGTAGCAGATCGTAAAGCCCAGGCTTCTGCCCATCTGGTAGCATAATCAGTACATGTCAAAATATAACGATTGTTATTGAGGATTGCTGGTGGTGTAATAGGTCCAATGAAATCTAGACCCCACTTCTGAAAAGTTTCTAATGGCAGGACAGGTTATAGCGAAAAGTAATGACGTGGTAACGGCTGTCCAGACCTCTGACAATTATCACATTTTTTTACAAACTGCAATACATCCCTGTACATAGTAGGCCACCAGAGACCACTCTGCAGAATTTTCCGGTGTGTTAAGTCTGTAGCAAAATGGCCACCGGAAGGAATTGAGTGAGCCAAAGTAATAACTGAGTTAACTTCATGTGGTGGAATACATCAAAGTAAAATTCCAGTATGATCCACATAGTATAATTCTCCAGCAATCAACCGAAATCGGCGGCTAAAAACTGCAATTTTCCTACGTATTGCCGTAGAAGTCTGAGATGGAAGGCATCCATCAGTGAGGAAGGTTAAGATCTGATCATAATATGTAGATGGCATAGGTGGGTTTGTAATTTCATCATTAGTTGGTTCAGAGACATAAACTACCGGTGTTGTGTCATCTATACCGACCGGAGCTTCACCGGAATCTAAGCGAGACAAAAAATCTGCTAAGGCATGTGAACTGCTTGGTCGATGAATAACTTCGTAGTCAAATTCTTGTAAAAGCAGGACCCATCGTGCTAATCAACCTCCTAGATATTGTTGCCGAACCAGATAAACAAGTGCAGCATGATCTACATGAAAAGTAAATCTACGGCCCAGTAAATAATGCCTGAATTTCTCGACAGAATATACTAAACCTAGACATTCTCTTTCTGTTACAGAGTACTTCTTTTCAGCAGGGGCTAATCTTCGACTTGCATAGTACACTGGTCTGAACCACTTATCCGTTTGTTACATTAGAATGCTGCTAGTTGCTATATCTGAAGCATCAACAAATACATGAAATGGGCGATCCCAATCAGGAGGCTGTAAGATGGGAGCTTGTGTTAATAAACACTTTAAACAATCAAATGCTATCTGACATTCTTGAGTCCACTCAAACTGTCGAGGAGTCTTGGTGATTAATCTGTTCAGTGCTATTGCCAAGTGAGCAAGCCATCGTAAGTGTCATCCATGCCATCTTACTTGGCCCATGAAGCGCATTACTTCCTTCGGTGTAGTGGGCACAGGAGCTTCTAACACAGCTGAAATTTTGTCTGGATCCACGTGTATAGCTTGTGCAGATACAATGTGGCCAAGTAGCTTTCCACATGACACTGCAAACACAGATTTGTTTGGGTTCAAACAGAGTCTGTATTCTCTGCACTTTTCAAAGCAGCACCGTAAATGGAACAGGTGTGCTATCATCTTACCAAAAATTGAAAAATCGTCAAGGTATACTTGCATAAAAGAGGTAAGGTAAGGAGAAAATATTTCCTGCATACACCTTTGGAACGTACTTGGGGCATTCATTAATCCAAACCACATAACAGTACATGCGAACACGCCCCAGTTGGTTATGAAGGCGGTCTTTGGTATATCCTGTTCAGCCATTCTAACTTGATTATACCCACTGTATCCATCTAGGAATGAGTACATTTCATGTCCTGCTACTCTATCAAGCATTGTGTCAAGGAAAGGGAGCGGGAATGGATCAGGCACTATAGCTGCGTTCAGTTTCCGCTAATCTACACATATTCGTAACTGCTTATTCTTTTTAGGCACAATAACAACTGGTGAGATCCATTCAACATGCTCTACTGGTACAATAAATCCGACTGTGAGTAGCCTATCAAGTTCTGCCTTTACCTGTGATGTGTAGTTTGGATTCATCCGGTAGCTGGGTTGCTTAAGTGGTTTTGCTTCCAGCTTCAGCATGACCCTGTGTTGATAGGTGCACGGATCTAAACCCTTCATATCTTTGTAATCCCATGCAAATACATCAAAAAATTCTTGAAGTAGCTGAATTAAGTTTGCTTGGAATATTTTCGGTAAGTTTTCCTTTATCTTGACAGGACGCGGATGGTCTTTGTCTCCTAAATTATAAGTTACCAATTGATCCTCTGGGACATAAAATTGTCGGGGCTTCTCTGCATCGTCGACTGGCTTAAAAAGTTGTTGCAATTCAGCATCATCTGTAGCAGCAATATCTTCTTTGTTATCTTCTTCTGTTACAGGCATCACCGTACAAACTGCGGTATTCCAGTTATCTACAATAGATTGTAGATCCAGAGTTCCTAAGGAGATCAAATCAATATTGTTCTTTAAAAACTCTTCTTCTTCATCATCTGACAACCCATCTAGCATATGGATTGGTTCCGCAAAATACGGTCTAGCATGCAACTCACAAGGTTGTATAGCATCTAATTTTACAATGTATTTACGATTATTGTCTTTGAAAGTGAGTTCCTCTGCAGACCAATCTTGTATCACTTTGGCTTGCTTCAGCCAAGGACGGCCAAAAAGAAGATTATAGTCCAGGGTGGATTCCGGTAATTCTAAGACTAACTTTGAGTGGACTCATGAATGTGAAAAATCTTTCAACGAGCTCAAAAGAAGATTGTGTTCAGCACCAATCTTGACCACACCAGATTGGAATAAGCCCTTCCATGTGCATGTGGATGCATCCAATTATGCCATTGGATGTGTGCTTGCACAACCTACTGGTGAAGGTAATATGGATCTTCCAGTTGCCTATGCGAGTAGACAGTTGAATGCAGCTGAATGGAACTATACCACCACCGAATGAGAAGGATTAGGCATGGTGTATGCAGTTAAAAAGTTTAGACACTATTTGCTTGCAAATACATTTAAATCTTTAATGATCATCAAGCATTGTTGTACTTGGTAAACAAGCCATGCAATACAGGGAGATTGGTGAGATGGTTTTTTTTAGTAATGGAATATGACTTTGAGGTAGTGGTAAGGAAAGGCAAGACTCATTTGAGAGCTGATCATCTTTCTAGGCTCACCTCTGGAGAGGCACCGCAAGGAGTATCAGATGACCTTCCTGATGCTTACTTGTTTAATTTGGAAGTCGTGCCGTAGTGGGCTAAGACATTAGCGCCAATATTGACACACGGGCCTAATCACCCAGTCATAACCACTCAAGATAGAGAGATAGTAAAAGCCCAAAAGTACCATATAATGGAAGGAAGTGTGTACAAGCATACAGATCAAGGAATCTTAGCTTCTTGTGTGGAAGAGGATGAGCACGCTAAATGGTTGCAATTAGCACATGTAGGTGCATTAGAGCAACACTACTCAAAGTAGAGGACCCTACAGACACTAAGGAGACTCGGATTGCATTGGCCAACTATGGAAGCAGATGTTCATAGGTTGCACAAGGAATGCCCAGTCTGTCGTAGTAAACCACCTATGGAGCATGCTACTCTTTACCAAGTGTCTTTAGTATCAGATTGGAGTGAACCATTAATAGCCTTTCTGAGGACGAAAGCATTCCCTCAAGACATGACTCTGGCTAGGAGAACAAGTTTAGAACAAGAAGCCCTAGACTACTCACTCATTGGAGATAACTTATATAAGCGTGGTAAAGATGGGTACCTCAGATTATGTGTCCATGAGATAGAATATCTAAAGATCTTGGAAACTGCTCACCAAGATGTAGCAGGAGGACATTTTGGACCAGACCGGGTGATCAAGGCAATACTATTTGCAGGGTTGTGGTGGCCAACCCTCCACATGGATGCACATACCTATGTGAAGAGGTGCGATGTTTGTTAGCGAACTCAGTATCCTATACGCAAGGATGAGATGCCATTGAAACCTATGATGGGTGGACATGCATTCTCTAAGTGGAGAATAGACTTTGTCGGTCCTATTAATCCCCCAGCTAAGGGTTCACAGGCAGAGTACATTATTGTGGCCAGAGACTATCTAACCAAGTGGGTAGAAGTAAAAGCCACCATGAAGAACGATGCTCAAACGATAGCTAAGTTCTTATTTGAGAACGTGTTCACTAGATACGGGCTACCTATCGAGCTAGTAAGTGATAGAAGCACTCACTTCTTGAATGAAGTTATTGAAAATCTTCTCCAAGAATTCTTGGTAGTACATAAGAAGTCCGCCCCTTATCACCCACAAGCTAATGGGCAAGCCGAAAGCACAAATACGATTCTATGCAATGTATTGACAAAACTAGTGAATAATAAACGCTTTGATTGGGAGAAACAGCTACACCATGCTATTTGGGCATACAGATTTGCCTATAAAACGGTACTCCAAGCCACTCTCTTTCAAATGGTATTTGGCCAAAATGAAGTGCTACCATTGGACTTCTTGATACCAACATTGAGAGTAGCACATGAGCACGAGTGGACAGGCTATGAGCTCTCATCTAGAATATTTGACCTGGAACGATTAGGTGAAACAAGATTAAGAGTAGTAGTAGGAATTTATGCAGCCAAGAAAAGACAAAAAGCATATTTTGATGCACACATGAAGGATAAGGGCTTAAAAGCAGAAGATCTAGTCCTACTCTACACCTTGAAACAACATGCACGGAAATTAGAAAAGAGAGGCTATGAAACAATGATTATCAATAGGATCTCAATGAGTGGAGCTGTTCAATTAGCTACTCTAGAAGGCGATGTTCTCGCTAGTTACATTAGCAAATGTAGAGTCAAATTATACCAGGAACCCCTCATAGAGGAGGTGTTAAATCGACTCAATACTACAAAGAAACGTAAAGAAGAGGAAACACAAATTCGAAAAGAGGCACAGACAGAAGCATTGGAACGCATCCGAAGAATGAAATTGAGAAGATAGGGTAGAGATCGGCCTAAGACAGAGGCCTATGCAGATCTAGGGTATCATATGGCTATGTGTGAAGTCTCAAGTGTAAGTCCCCATAGAATAGTTGACCGACGTCCTTTTGTGACTTTAGAGATAGGACAAGGAAATAGTGCAAGATTTGTACGAGCTTTGATTGACTCAGGTGCAGCCACTAGTGTTGTTAAACTTTCTCACTGTCAAGAGGTGAAATTAAGTGTCAATCCTATAGAAGCATATCTCATAGGATTGGGAGGTGTGGAAACCCCTTGCATGGGCGAGGTGGAACTTGCCCTCTACATTCATGATGTTTTGATGACAGTTAAAGTACTAGTGTGTCAAGATGAGGATGTCACTGAACCTCTTGTCTTGGATCAAGACTGGATCTATGATCATGCAGTCAACCTAAACCTAAGACGTGGACTTCTTCAAGTCTGGGTAAATTGGAACTGCATTACACTTGAGTTAGAAAATGAAGCACTCAAGGAACCAGGAAAGGCACAAACTCCTGGTCCTTCCAAGAGTACACATGAAGATGACAATTCTATTCTTGTCCAAAACTATGTGATGCAGAGGGATGATTGTCTCGACAAAGAGACCAAGGACACGATGTGACTCCCTTCTTTTCCAAAGGTCATAGGGATGCAACAACCAAAGGCGGATCAAATACAGAAGAAGCAGACGGCTTTTGCTCGAAGCCAAAAGAAAGTTCAAAGCACGGTGTCTCAACCACCAAAACAAGTGTGGATGCGGAAAAGTGACCAACCTGCTGCGGTCCAGTCACAACCTCTGACTCAACTTCGTATTAGTGATCAACGACACGACACTAATAAGAAGTCTTTCAAAATTTCTTCTACTAAAGTGAAGTCTATCTGGGTACCCAAGAAGTCGATGAAGGTTGACCCACAATCAAGACAAATTTGGGTGCTTAAGGCTTGCTTGTGGGCTCAAATAGCTACACACAGACCACACCATGCACAACATGGTTCACTCACTCGAACAGCTGATACCAACTCTTATTCAACACACACGAACACCTATTCGCCCATGAGTACAAGCCGAATCACTTGTAAATGGGTCCCTAAAAAGCCTCATTTCCAAGCAGACACTCTCAGAAAGCCCTCCAGAGTCTCCACAAAATCAAAACCAAAAGCCATCCACTATGTTTGGCAGCCCAAAGCTTGTAATAAACCCCCTGACCCCCATTTGTAAGTTCCTCTCCACCTACTAACCACATCATCCCCATATTGCATTTTTCCATTTAGCCCATAGGACTAGTCATGCACTGACTACATGCACAATCATCGAGCACTTGTTAACACACTAACCTATCACTAAGCACTCATTTTAATGTTGTAACGGGGACAAAAATTGTTCTATCTTGTCCATTACAATGTTAACACCTATGTAGCTCAGTGATGAGTAGCACCTCCTTTAATGTCAATCCAGGAAGACGTGAGGATGGTATGATGACCTCGAGCAAGTGAAGGCACAAGTGCGTGAGTGAGAAGCACACAAACATGCACACACATACACACACACGCGCACACACGACAGGACAAAGAGGAAGACAATGGAGTTCTTTTAGATTACTTCCAAAATGCTCATACAAGTTCAATTCTATTACAAGCTAACCTCAAAAATGAGCTCTCTAGCTCTATTTATAGTTTTTGACTAGTTTTTGGCCTTGTCCAGACCTAGTGTCCGGCCTAGTTAAAAATTAGGTTCTCTGGCCTATTTGGAGGTTCAAACGGAGTCTAAAAAATGTGAAAACTGATAGGTAGGTACTTCTAAAGCTCTTCAAGCTCAAGGACTCCTTGGCTTGCACAAAATGGAGCTACAAAAATATGAAATGGTATTTACAATGGTTTTTAGTGATTGAAATCACTATTTTTGTAGGGATTTCTTCTAATGTTTTGACATACATTTCTTGTAGCTCCCTACTTGCTCCTTCTTCTTGTGTGCCAGCCCCTTTGATGCATGAAAAATTTAGATGGCCTACTTGCCAGATCTTCTTTGACTACTCTGTCTGCTTGTACCTTCTCTTCGCTCCGACTCCCTTCGTTGACTTCCTTGTCTTGTGAGTCCTTCAGTTCCTTGACTGCCAACACCCCCCCCCCTCTCTCGCGTCTGTCATCTCTGACAGACCCTTGTTGAGTGGGTCGTTGGATGTAGTACTCCACAACGTTGGTAGCTAAATGATGTTCTGCTATTCTCAACCCTTTGGCCAAATCAGTGAGTAGGGCATCCCAGTCTACTGGCCCTGGAACTTTTGGGTGTGGTATACGTAGCTTTTCTGAATGTAGGGCTTGTTCCACTGCAAATAACTGTAATAGATGAGATGGTCTGGGAATGAATATCTCCGAATGATATTCCCAGAACCCGGTGATGAACATTTCTTCAAACATCTATTTGAAGCAGGCAGGTAGATACTTTATCCGAGCATGCCACGCGTATACGATGTTAATGGATGGTGTGGTGCTCATATCGTAGACAAGGTCCTGATTAAATCCAATAGCTGAAAGATGAGGTTCTTTGATATTCCTAAATGTCCTGAATGTAACCAGCATGAGCTCAAAAATTTTGAGGCACATCTGTGCCATGATATCTGGGACATTCTTGAACCTGATTGCCCAGTGTCGGATGGTTGAAATCATGTAGTTGACTGTGGGTTGGCCATTAGGAGGTGCTAGGTACACATAATTTAACCACATTTCACATCCTTTAACCATCAAAATTATTTTGGTGTACTCCGTCCAAGACCCTCTTCGAAAGACAGGGCAGTAGCAGGGATTATACTTGATATATAGAGGCATGTTATTCCACGTGCGTACCATCTCAGGGTAGGTTTCAGGCATGTCGCCGAGGTTGGTTCTTTTGTTGTGCTTGCTTGATTTCAACATTGTAATCCGCCATTAATACACAAAATGGAACATTTAGATCATCGGACGTGCCAATCCACCTATGATGGGAGAGGTTTCGGAAGTAATCCGATTTTATGACGACTTTATCCAATCGTGAGATAGATGCTATCTGAACTGCAACTCTCTCATCATGGGTTGTAGCAACCTTCTCCAACCTTTGCATCCATTCAGGCCCTTTGATCTCAATCGTGTCTATTCCTTCTTCTGTTTGCTTACCTCTGGGTGTTGACATGGGAAAATATGGGTCTTCAAAGATCTCCTCCACTTGAATTGGCACTAAGTCTTCAGGTTCCGGTTCCACCAGGGGAGAGGGTTGACGTTCGTATTGAAGAACTTCACTTCGTAGTACTTCTAGTTCTGCTCTGAGTTCTACGACTTCTTCTGAAGTGTCGACTGTTGTTGTGACCTTGCTTGGTGACTCCTTTTGAGTTGCCAGTTGCTTTAGTAGATCATCTCTTTCTCTTTCTAATGCTGCATGGGCTTCGAGGAGGTCGGCATGGGTTTCCAAGATGATTTGCACATTTCCAGATGGGATAGCCTTGAAATTCTCTGGGTCGATTTCCTGTGGTGAACCCTCCATTATTGCTTCCAAGTGCTCTTCATTCTCTTTCTGCAGTCTCTTATTCTCTTTGAGTGCTGCAGACATGTGCTTCCGTAATAAGGCAACATTGCATCGAAGCTTGAGATTGTCTGTGATCTGAGCATGTAACATGTCGTCAAGTTGTTGTTTTTCTTCAATATCTGACTGGGGTGGATTGGCGACTAATTGATCATGTTGTGCTTGTAATGTAGTATACTGCTGTTGTAATAACCGCTTCTCCTTCTTTAATTCAATGAATCTTGCTTGGAGTTGTTCATGGCTTTTGAAGAGACTCGTATGTTGTGCGTCTAGGTGCTGGTAATGCTGTTGCAGTTGAGACATACATTTGTACATATTATTAAATACATTATTAATGGGAGTGGATGCAGGAAAGGTCTGAATGTAGAAGGGAAGGGAAAAGGGAATGGGAGCGTGTATGTTGCGCTTGAAAAGGGTGAAGTTGGTGGTGGGGGAATGGGAGATTGTGGATGTATGGGGGGAGGGAGAGGTGTGGAGGTGGGTGATATGTCCATGAGATCAAAAGGGGATGCCGTCGTGGGAGTGATTGTGAACATGGGAATTGTGGGTGCGGTGATGGTGGTGAAGGTGTAAAGTGGTGTGTGTAGTTGTGAATATGAACCGCCAGAATTACAGAGTCAGTAGTAGTGTAAACAAGAGAGGTGGAGATCGGTTGTGTAGGTTGTGTGGGTTGACTAATGGTCTGTGCTTCAGTATGGGAAGTGGACCCTGGGGCTGTGACGGTAGTGGTTACACTGGTAGAGGGAGGTGAAGGTGGTGGAGTTGGAGGGAGAGGGGGTAAGGGGGGTGATGGGGGTGCACTGGATGTGTAGGCTTCCTTAGTGTCAAGAATGGTATGAGCAGTGCCAGTGGTCGTGGATGTAGTGCCCTAGGGTTCTGACACTAATACATTCATTTGTTTTCTTGATCGAGGGGGGCGTCTGCCGTATCTTTGCTCTGATCTTCTCGAGTGTGCAAGAGCTATATGCACCGTCTCAGGTACCCCCAACGCATCAGATATCATGTCAAGGGTTGTGCGGTATTGCTCATCCACACCTTTCTCCTCAAGGATTTGGTTCATGAGGGCTTTTCCTGCTGCCAAGGATAGTTTGTGTTGTTCTTGAACTCGGTTGATAGTATCATATAGCTTTTTCAATTGCTTTGTATAAGCCGGGGCACCCTCAAGTTCCTGTAGAACTTCTTACTTGTATTCATACTCTTCTTCATCAAACAGTCCTTCTTGTTCCTCCTCTTGCTCCTCTCCTTCATCATCCTCCACTTCGACTACCGTTGGTTGGACCGGGTGGGGTTGGACAGTATCTGTATGCTACCCGCTGGACTGCTCGGCTTCCACTTCTAAATTGGTAGCATTGATTATTCTGGCCACCTCCTCATCCGTTAGATCTTCCAATGTAAAGCCATGAGGGAACTCTAAGTCAGTTGGTACTGGTGGAAACACTAGGTTCGGGCCTTCTGTGCTGTGCCTTGGTAACCTTATAGTGAATGGTTGCACTCTCCTGGGAAGCCGTGGGGTGGTTTTTGGTGTCAGTGTCGCACCACCGGCCTGTGCACAGGGCATCTGAAATGCACCTCTCATTTTCTTGGATGGAGGCCCTGCGGTGGATAGTCTACGTTAGAATTCTTGCACCCTGGTCCAAATAAGTGCCCTTTGAACTGGCACATCATATACCAAGCATCTATACACAATCCTTGTGAGAGCACAACATCCATACAGTACTGACTTTTGCTTCTTATACCACCGTTGATGAGCCAAGTGGATTTGGTCAATAATCGAGTGAGGCATGTTGATTGTCAAATCGAAGGCATCTGCTAAATATAGACTGAACCATATCTTCTTGGGTGGCATTGTGAACCTCTCTTGCACGGGGAATGCGAAATGCTGCATGCACGTCCGAAGATGAATGGCAATAGTAGGTGTCATTGCCACCATATCCTTTAGTTTCGTCAGATTCCTGTTCTTCATGTTGTCAGGGACCATAGTCTCTTTCTCGGTGGGAATATGCATACCTTTAATGTCGAGAGCTTCCCTCACCAGGTTGTTTGTCAGTCTCAACTGTTTCAGCTCATTGTCCCTTGTGAGAGATGGGAGGACAAAAGTGTTGTATCCCTTTTTCTCTTTGCTCGGAGTGAGGGTGCTAATCAAATATGAGCACCTCAGAAAGTTGGGCTTCAGCAATTGGGCTTTGAAGTAATCGTACAGTCCCGCCTTCTTCCATATCGGTTTCAGCCCTTCATTATTCTGTAGTCTCTCAAATTCCCCTGTGAAGAAGTGATACCTACCCCAGCGCCCATTGAACTCTTTCTCTGCCTCCCATAGGTAAGTGCCTTCCCCCAGAGGTCCTGCCACATCACTGAACCAATGTGAGTTTTTGCTGATTGGCATTGCGTGCCCCTGTGGAGGATTCTGCACCCGTATGGCATGTAACGCTCTCAGTGCCACTGGACGCTCCTTCAATTCCTCCTCAATAGGAAGAATTTCAATATCCACAATCTGAGGGCTGGTGCCCGCCTGGGAGCTAGTTCCTGCCTCAGCCATATCAAGGAAACTGGTCACCAGTTCTGTGAGAATATACAAAGGAATGTTAACATTGCAAACGGACACCAAGCGTTCATGTGTCCCCGTTACAACATTAGCATGATTTTAGTGAGAGGTTAGTAGGTCAACAAGTGCTCGGTAATCGTGTGTCTAGTTAGGGAATGGATAATCCTAAAAGCTAAATGGAAAGGTGCGGTGTATGAGTGATGTAGTTAGTAAGTGGGTATGGATTTACAAATGAGGGTCGGGGGGTTTATTACACGTTTTGGGCTGCCAAACAAACAGGATGGCTGTTGGTCTTGAATTTGTGGAGACTCTGGAGGGCTTTATAAGAGTGTTTGCTTGGAAATGAGGCTTTTTAGGGACCCATTTACAAGTGATTCTACTTGTGCCCATGGAAGAATATGTGTTCGTGCGTGATGTGTAAGAATGGGTATCAGATGTTCGAGTGGGTGAACCATGTTGTACAGGGTGTGGCCTTTGTGTAGCTATTTGAGCCTGCAAGCAAGCCTTAGGCAGCCAAATTTGTCTTGATTGTGGGCTAGCCTTCATTGACTTCTTGGGTACCTAGATAGACTTCATTTTTGCAAAAGAATTTCTGAAAGACTTCTTATTAGTGTCGTGTCGTTGATTACTAATAAGAATCTTTGCCCGTGTGGTTGGCTTGATCACAACAGGCTGTTCGCCTTTCTGCAACCACACTTGTTTCAATGGCTGGGACATCCTGCTTCTCACGTTCTTTTGGCCTCCCGCATAGGTAGTCTTCTGTATTTGATCTGTCGTTGGTTGCTGCATCCCTCTGTCCTTTGGAAAAGAAGGGAGTTCCCTTGTGTCCTTGACTCCTTTATTGAAATCATCATTCCTCTGCATCACATATTTTTGGACAAGAACAACATGGTCATCTTCATGTGTACTCCTGGAAGGACCAGAAGTGTGTGCCTTGCCTAAGTCCTTGAGTGCTTCACTTTCTAACTCAATTGTAATGTATTTCTCATTGACCCAAACCTGAAGAAGTCCACTTCTTAGGTTTAAATTGACTGCATGATCATAGATCCAGTCTTGACCCAAGACCAAAGGCTTAGTGAGGTCCTCATCTTGACACACTAGTACTTTCACTGTCATTAAAACATCTTGAATGTAGAGGGGAAGTTCCACCTCGCCCATGCAAGGGGTTTCCACACCTCCCAATCCTATAAGATATGCTTTTATAGGATTGACATTTAATTTCAACTTTTGACAGTAAGAAAATTTAACCGCACTAGTGGTTGCACCTAAGTCAATCAAGGCTCGCACAGTTTTTGCACTTATTCCTTGTCCTATCTCTAAGGTCACAAATGGATGTCGATCGATTACTCTATGCGCACTTATTTCGGAGACCTGATATCCAGGGTCCGCATAGTCATCTGCCCTAGGCTGATCCCTAACATGTCGTCTCAACTTCATCCTTTTGATGCGTTCTAAAGCTTCTGCTTGAGCTTCTTCTCGAATTCGCTTTTCTTCCTCTATGGGTAGCCCGTATCTAGTGAACACATTCTCAAATAAGAACTTAGCAGTCGTATGAGCATCATTCTTTGTCGTAGCTTTTACCTCTACCCACTTGGTTAAATAGTCCGTGGCCACAATAATATATTCTGCATGTGAACCCTTAGCTGGGGGATCAATAGGACCTACAAAGTCTATTCCCCACTTAGAGAATGCACGTCCACCCATCATAGGCTTTAGTGGCATCTCATCTTTGCGTATAGGATACTGAGTTCGCTGACGAGCATCACACCTCTTCACATAGGTATGTGCATCCATGTGAAGGGTCGGCCACCAAAGACCTGCAAATAGGATTGCCTTGATCACCCGATCTGGTCCAAAGTGTCCTCCTACTACACCTTGGTGAGCAGCTTCCAAGATCTTGATATATTCACTCTCATGGACACATAGTCTTAGGTAACCATCTTTACCACGCTTGTATAGATTATCACCAATGAGTGAGTCATCTAGGGCTTCTTGTTCTAGACTTCTTTGTCTGGATAGTGTTGTATCTTGAGGGAATGTTCTCGTCCTCAGGAAAGCTACTAATGGTTCACTCCAATCTGGCACTATGGACACTTGATAAAGAGTGGCATGCTCCACAGGTGGTTTAGTGCAACAGATTGGGCATTCCTTGCACAAATTATGGACATCTGCTTCCATAGTTGGCCAATGCACTCCGAGTCTCCTTAGTGTCTATAGGGTTCGTTGCTTTGAGTAGTGTTGCTCTAATGCACCTACATGTGCTAGTTGCAACCATTTTGCATACTCATCCTCTTCCACACAACAAGCTAGGATCCCTTGATCTGTGTGCTTGTACATACTTCCTACCATGATCTGGTATTTTTGGGCTTTTACTATCTCCCTATCTTGAGTGTTTATGACTGGGTGGTTAGGCCCGTATGTCAATACTGGCACTAATGGCTTAGCCCATTGAGGTACAACTTCCAAATTGAACAAATAAGCATCAGGAAGGTCATCTAATACTCCTTGTGGGGCTTCCCCAGATGTGAGCCTAGAGAGATGGTCTGCTCTCAAGTGAGTCTTGCCTTTTCTCACCACAACCTTAAAGTCGTATTCCATTAGCAAGAGAAACCATCTTACTAATCGGCCTGTATTGCATGGTTTGTTTACCAAGTACAATAATGCCTGATGATCGATAAAAAATTTTAACTTATTTGCAAGAAAATAGTGTCTAAACTTTTTAACTTCATATACCATGCCTAATCCTTCTCGTTCGGTGGTGGTATAGTTTCGTTTAGCTGCATTCAACTGTCTACTAGCATAGGCAATTGGAAGATCCATATTACCTTCGCTCGTAGGTTGTGCGAGTACACATCCAATAGCATAATTGGATGCATCCACGTGAACATGAAATGGCTTATTCCAATCTGGTGTGGTCAAGATTGGTGCTGAACACAATCTTCTTTTGAGCTCATTGAAGGAGTCCTCACATTCATTAGTCCACTCAAAGTTAGTCAAAAGCCCATACAGAGGCTTTGCTATGATGGCATACATGTGTATAAACCGTCGGTAATAACCACAATGCCCCATGAAGGCTTGTACTTCCTTGATATTCTTTGGCCTAGGTAGCTCGGCTATGGCTCTTACTTTCTCTTCACCGGTGGATATGCCATTCTTTGACACTATGTGTCCTAGAATCTTGCCTTGCCTGACCATGAAAACACACTTTTCTGGGTTCAGTCAGACTTGATACTCTCTACATTTGTCAAAGATTTACCTGAGTTCTGGTATATGTGTTTGTCTAATGTTGGAATGAGCACAGAGATCATCAACATAGACCTCTAAATTCTTCCTCAGGAACTCTTTAAACACGTGACACATCAATCTTTGGAAAGTTGCAGGAGCATTGGTAAGCCCAAATGGCTTAACTCTAAAGGCAAATATGCCCCACTCTGTGTCAAAAGCTATCTTATGCTGATCTTCTGGAGCTATGGCTACTTGATTGTAGCCCGAAAATCCATCAAGAAAGTTGTATACTTCCTTGCCTGCTACCCTTTCTAGCAGATGCTCAGTGATAGGAAGCGGATAGTTGTCTCGAATAGTGGCTGCATTAACCTTCTTCAAGTTAATGCACACGCGTAACTTTCCATTCTTCTTGGGCACCACTACAATGGGGGATACCCACTCAGTGTGCTCAATTTCATAGATGAATCCAGCTTCAACCAGACGATCTATCTCTTCTTTGATCTTGACAGCATAATTATCATTGTATGTGTATGGCTTTTGCTTAGAAGGTTTAGCATCTGAGGTCATGGGGATAGTGTGTGAGCATATGTCTGGGTCAACACCTTTCAAGTCTTTGTAGCTCCAAGCAAAGACATCTCTGTACTCTCTTAGCAAGGCTATCAACTCATACTCCTCTTCTTCTGTCAGGTCATACCCTATATAAGTGCATCTCTCTTCTCCTTCTTCCATGGCTACAAATATTTTCTTGGTGGTTTCCTTGTTATCATAGGCCTCTCCTGATTGAGTCTCACGTTTAGGCATTCTTATCATGACTCTCCTGTCGTCTATCTCATACTTTTTAAAATTTTCAGGGACCTCAAACAAAGATTCTTCCTCTTCTGGTGTGACTTCTCTCTTCTTTCTTTTCTTGCCTTCATCCTTAGGGGTCACTTGTGTGGCTAACCTTACATCATTTGTATGCTGTCCATGTCTCTGGGTTGAAATTCTACTTCATAGAAGTATTCTTCATCTGATGCAAAAGGTGGGTCCATAATGATTGACTCTAGATCGGAGTCACTTGCATCCTCAAATGCATCAGGGTTAGGTTCGCATTCTTCTAGAACTGCCTCTCCCATGATTGGCTCTATGGAGAAGACTGAAATGTCATAACCATCCTCGTCACAGTGGGGTGTCCATTGTTCTTCATTGATGGCTACATCCATTGTTGCTAAAATTTCTGCCCAGACGTGAGGTTCAAACTCTTCGTCCGGAAATACTACAAGTGCATAGGCTGGGTCTTGAATTGATCTATGTGTCTCTTTCGCACCTACTTCTCTTGCTTTTTCTCTCTTCTCTTCTTCTACAGCTACTTTGCACATCCATAAGTGGGTGTCTTCATGCATCCATGAGGATCCTGATCCTATGGAATGCACAGACTCCGTATCATCCTTGGCTTTATGGATGGGATTCCATTGAATAGGCAGTACATCTCTATGAGAGTAATCTTTGAGATTCACTGTGGTAGTAACACCTAAGTGTTGCAAGTACAAGGAATTGGTTCCCCAATCCTGTACTACTTGCAACTATCGCATAAATGGTCTTCCCAAAATCATATCATAAGCATGGTTCTTGCTAAAGTCGCAGATAGCAAATGTATGCTCAAACTCTACACCACAAGTGGTGAGAGTTATTCCTTCAAGTCGTCCTAAAGGCCTCTCTATGTGACCATCAGCCATCTGCGATTTCATCCTCGTAGGCCTGAGTGCTGGCTTGCCCCAACGCTTCCATAGGGAAGTGGTAGCAATTGCAACTCCTTCACCAGAGTCTAGAATTGCCTTGGTTGTGTATCCTTGATGGGTGATGGGAAGATAGGTGTTTCCTTCTTCACCTTCACTCATGTCTCCTATCTTGTCCAAAGGTATCTCAGGCACTGTTCCATGGGATCCTACCTGGGAACGAGGTTTTGCTATCTCTGGTACTTGTTTGGCTACATGCTTCCATAGTTCTGGCTTAACCTGGAGTAGCTCTTCTAAAGTGAGATTGCACTGCACTTTAGTATTCTTTACTACCTCCGTATTCCTGGGTATGACTGAATCTTCATTTCTTACCATGACAGTGGGTGCTCGCATACACGTAGACTTTTCCTCCCATGGGCCTATGAAATGGGGTAGTTCTTGTATGGAATTAGATTGGAAGTCTAATCTCTCCTGAGATTGAGTGCTCTCCTGCTCTTCATAAATGGATGGGATGTTTTGTGGGAATTGGTCGTGTGCATCATCCACAAGCTCGATGGGAGGAGGGACTTCACTTTCTTTAGCCCATTTGTCTTCTTGAATCTCTCGTAGGAATTCTGGGGTGAACCGATTCATAGAAGAAGAGGTGTCTGGCTCCGTAGAGTTGGGCACATAGGCTTCCTGGGCAGGCAGGCTTACCCTCTTACTTGTCTTGCCCTTACTTGAAGGGTTCCTTTTCTGATTGTGCAATTAGTCTCTCCTACCTTTCTAGCAGTCCATCAAAGTGCAACTGCGTCTTAGCTGAACTAGAAATGTTAAAAAGACGACTGGCTTGAAACATGGTTTGGGCCAATTCCACCATCTTAGCACAAATTTTGGTTCGTTCAAGCTCTAGTTCTGCTCTAGGCCAACACTTTTCATGATCGGTCACATTTGGCCCTTCTTGGATTCTGGCCTGATATGCTTTGAGCATCATATTTAGGTCCTCAGGAGTGGGATCTGCTAGGACTGATCCTACTCTAGGGGGTGGTGGAGTAGCATGAGGAGGGTTGGAAGGGGTTGGATCGGATGGAGATAGGAATGGTGGTGGATGGGTAGTGTGAGAGGGAGTTTGAGATGTGAGTTCAACTATCCTGGCTTTTGTTTCTCTTAGACTTTCCTCGAGCTCACTCATTTTCTTAGCCCATTGCCTCTTTATTCTTTCTCTACTATCTCTCCAGGCTCTAGTCCTCTTCTTGGTTATGCTCTCACCTTCACTAGCCTCATCACTTTTCTCCTGGCCTAAACTTTGGTTCTGCTGCAAGGCTTGAGCTCTAGTGACTACCTGTACTGGTGCAGTGGAAGTCACACTCCCTGTGGAGTCTACAACTAATCCAACAACATTAATAGGGGTGATTTTTGGCATATTATTGGGATTCTTTGGGCAATCTCGTAAGAGATGCTCTTTGCCGCAATCTTGACAAAAGCCTTGGATTGTTACTGACTCGGGTTGTGTGGTTTCCGGCATGGGGCTATCACGAATGAGGTGATCTCCCTGACATTTGTAGCATGGCCCTCTAGGAAATGGGGGTCTTACCTGCCTAGGTTGAGGTCTAGAGTTTGGTTTTGCGTACATGACATTCGTGTAATCTAGCTCCCAACTAGGTTCACTCGGTTCTTCACTATAGTAGGACTCACCATGTTCAGGAGACTGCATGTAGTAAGCCTGCGGACTATCTGTGTGAGTGGAATCAAAACTATGATCACTCGGGTCACTTTCTGACAGCAATGGTGTTACTGGCACTATGGCTCTATTCAGGTTCTCTTCTGCAGCTGCGTACTTTACAGGGATCACATTGGCTGGAGCAAGAGGTTGTTGGGCTAGCACTCGTTGAGGTCTTTGTTGGGGCTGATATTGTGGTTGGTAGGTTTGTTGAGGCCTAGCATACTGTTGTGGTGGATATTGGTTTTGATATCTTCCCTGTTGTGGATATGGTTGAGGGTAATTTTGCCTGACAGTTTGTTTGTTATAAGGGCAGTCTTGTGCGGTGTGGTTAGTGTATCTCCGTTCTATGGTGCAATATTGGCTACTAGGGTTCACTTGGGGTTGAGCCATGATGGGACATACGTTTGCCATGTGGTCACCACCGCAAGTATAGCACCTCTTTACTGGGGCAAATCTAGGAATTTGTTTACTAGAGACACCTAGTTTTTGAGCAACTTTCTCAGCAAGTTCCTCAATTGATGTAGATTGCGAGGAAGAGAGACTAGAAGTGCTATGGGAATCTTTGTTGATTTTTGAAAGCTCTAGTTCCTCCCCTAGGTTATCCTCAATGTCAATGCACATGCGTACACACTCTTCTATGGTCCTAGGGTCCTTCAAGTACACATAGGATTGCAACTTTGTACTTAGCAATCCATCCAAGAATAAGGCCACTTGTTTGGCTGGAGTGGGCAACTCAGGAACAGGGCACCTCTCAAGATATTGCCTAAACCTTCTTCTTGCAAGTCGCACGATCTCCTCAGGGGTCTGCTTGAAGCTATGTATCAATGAGGAAGTATTATGCCTTATGCCACTTTTAGAGAATTCAGTGATGAAAGCCTCTAAGAGTTGGTCTATGCTCCTGAACTGTCTCTCATTCAATGGTTGAAACCATGTTAGGGTTGTGTTCCTAAGGGTTAGGCCAAAGGCATTATACTGCATGAATAGGTCCTCAACTTGCTCAGCTCTCAAGACTTGCCTAAACTCGGCCACATGATCATATGGGTCTCCTGTGCCATCAAAGTAGTTCTTCATGGACTTAACTAGCTGAGTCGGTCTCAAAGTCCTCGTGTGCTCTCTTGGTCTTGGTAGAAGGAATTCATCCGCATTCCTTTGGTTCCTTGGGGCTCTAAGTCCCTTAGGTTCCACTCTATTTGTTTCTGTTCTCATTCTTTCTCTTCCCACTGGGTTGGCAAAGCTTACCTCTGGTCTATCTCTATGTCTGTCTCTTTGAGCTCTGTGAGCTTGAGATGTTCCAGCTCTTGGGTGACCAAAGGACACATTCGATCTTGGTTGGGGGAAAATAAATTCACCTTTCCAAGTGTAAGCATGCTTATCATTTTCTATAACCACAAAGATCCTCTCTGAAGCGTGATCTAAGTAGGTCACTCTGCTTGGGCTATCAGGATCTTTGAACTCATATGTCATGATTGTTTCTACCTCATTCGACTGGTCAGATCTATACCTCCAAAAGGCTTCATCAGTCTCTCGGTTTAGGAGTAGATCTATGCTCGTATTGTCTTGGGGAATCCACTCTGGTGTGATAATCCTAGTGAGAACAGATTTGCCTCGAGGGGTTCTAGGTTTTACACCCATGTTTCCTTGCTCCAGGTCACCTACATCTATTTTCGGGATCATGTTTCCAAATTCGTCTATCCTATCTGGATGACTGGTGACTACATATATGGTTCCTTCTTTGTCCAGGTATGCTCCATTTTCAAACTTGACAGCTGGATGTTCTAGTCCAATGGATTGGTTAGGGTTTTTAATATGGACCACTAATCTTCCTAGGCCATCCTCATAGATGCTAGCACCTAGTCGATTGGCCCTAAGGTATTCCATCTGCGTCTTGTAGGGGCCTTCTACCCTATGTAAGTATGGCACACCTGAACTTCCTGTAGGTCTCTCCATACCGTGGGACATCTCTGACTCACTAGTTTCAGAGCTAGGGTAGTGCAAATAATGGCTCAACTGCTGGGCCCAAGACCTAGCAGTATGATAAACACTAGCATCTGAAGATCTAAGACTTTTTCTATCTCTTCCTAGGTGTCGTCCTGATCTAAGGTTCATATGCCTGTTTGAGCAATCCCAATTTTTACCCAAGGTACAACCTCGTTGCTGAGTTATTTTATATCAGTCACTTGATTCTTTTTAGTTGATTATTGTGGTTATGATCTTGTCTGATATCACGTCGTCAGGAACACTTGAGTTAATTTTCTGCACTTGAATGTTGATCGTCTCACGTTAGGTTCTTTTCCTTTAAAGTTGTCTGTCACACACAGGTTATCTCTTGACTTGAACTTGATTTCTTAGATAGTCTTGACTTGTCTCGTTCCTATCATTGCCCTGACTTACTTCTAGCACTACTCGAACTTAGCCTAAGCTAGGGATTGACAGAGGGAGTTGAGAAGCTTCCAACCTTGAGTTTCTCCCTTGGTTGTCCTTGTGTGCTCAGGAAGTGTGTTCCCAAGCTTGCACTTACTCTTGCTCCGATCGCCCTTTGATGCTCTCAGTAGACCTGAATTAGCTCAAGACTTGAATTCAGAAGACATAACCAAGCACTTTCATTCATGTAGCTCAGATACCAATTAGCCTTTTGTCTTTATGGAAAACAATCTAGAGATCCCTTGGCTTTGTTCCCCCTGAATATGGTCAACTTCAAAATACTATGTACTCCCCACGAGCTTTCCAACAAGCCCAAGATCACCCCGAATGGATTTCGTATGAGAAAGTTATGACTGTTCAGGGTTCTAGGTTTAAAACAGGGGAAAACAGGTCAACAGGCAACTGGGCTTTTTCCCAGATCACTAGTGTATAGGCCTCACAATACTCTAAATGTGTGATTTTTGTGTCCCCAATTACTAAAAAAAAATTGGAATTAAAAACCCTAAAATTTTGGCCGAAAAGCTTGTGAATCGCGATCGACAGGTCTGTCAATCGCGATTGACAGAGGTGTCCATCGGGGCCTGTCGGTCGCGATCGACACGTCAATCGCAATCGACAGTGTCAATCGTGATCAACAGAATTGGTCGTGAGTCAATCGCGATTGATGGTGTCAATCGCGATCGATGGTGTCAATCACGATTGACACTTTTTCCGGGATTTTCACTGTAATTTCATTCGATTGGGGATGTGTCCGTCGCGATGGATACGTGGCAACATGAATTTTTGTGTCAATCATCAACTTTCAGTCGATCGCGATCGACGGTGTCAATCACGATTGACTGAATCCTACGCGGCAGTCTGTCGGTCGTGAGGTCTGTCGGTCGTGATCGACACATCTATCGGTCGCAATTGACAGGGTCTATCGATCGTGGCTATCGATCGCGATTGACGGTGTCAATCGCGATTGACAGAAGAACACGGATTTTTTTAGTTTTGTTTAGTGATTTAGGATGTGCTCATCATGTGCATCATTGTGGTGTACTTTGTTTTACCAACTGGGTGATTTTTCTATCGATCGCGATCGACAGATGTCAGCGACACAGAGACAGTTTCGAGCTTGTCCATACCTACGTAACCTACTGGACAGGGTGATACAGCAACAACCTGCAAGAGTGTTCAAGAAACAAGCAAATAATCCAAGCACACAAGTTGCTCTCTCGCTCTCTCTCACAAGTGGAATGAGGGAAATGAAAGGTGGAAGGTGATATGATCAAAAACTGAAATTTTTGCGATGATGGAGATGGAGATCGGATATGGTGAGGATGATGGTGCTGATGATGATGGTGAGGTAAGAAAGAGAAAAAATAAGAAAAAGTAAAGAGATTACCTACAACGCCAACGTCACAACTCTACGCTTTACCATCACACGCTCATCCTCAAAGCTCGATCCCCGGCAATGGCGCCAAAATTTGGTGTAGCTCAGTGATGAGTAGCACCTCCTTTAATGTCAATCCGGGAAGACGTGAGGATGGTATGATGACCTCGAGCAAGTGAAGGCACAAGTGCGTGAGTGAGAAGCACACAAACATGCACACACATACACACACACTCACACACATGGCAGGACAAAGAGGAAGACAATGGAGTTCTTTTACATTACTTCCAAAATGCTCATACAAGTTCAATTCTATTACAAGCTAACCTCAAAAATGAGCTCTCTAGCTCTATTTATAGTTTTTTACTAGTTTTTGGCCTTGTCGAGACCTAGTGTCCGGCCTAGTTAAAAATTAGGTTCTCTAGCCTATTTGGAGGTTCAAACGGAGTCTTAAAAATGTGAAAACTGATAGGTAGGTACTTCTAAAGCTCCTCAAGCTCAAGGACTCCTTGGCTTGCACAAAATGGAGCTACAAAAATATGAAATGGTATTTACAATGGTTTTTAGTGATGAAAATCACTATTTTTGTAGGGATTTCTTCTAACGTTTTGACATACATTTCCTGTAGCTCCCTACTTGCTCCTTCTTCTTGTGTGCCCACCTCTTTGATGCATGAAAAATTTAGATGGCCTACTTGCCAGATCTTCTTTGACTACTCTGTCTCCTTGTACCTTCTCTTCGCTCCGACTCCCTTCCTTGACTTCCTTTTCTTGTGAGTCCTTCAGTTCCTTGACTGCCAACAACCTGCTTCTATATTCTCACAGAACCAGCAAGCAAGCAGTAACATGGCAGAAGCAGGAGGTACCAGTTCCCAGGCCGGGTCCAGCGCCCAGATAGTGGACATTGAAACCCTCCTCCTCGAACCACAACTCACCGAGAGGCCTCAAGAACTTAGAGCTCTGCATGTACTTCCCATTCAGGACCCTCCATAGGGACACACTTCTCAAGTGGGGAAACACGCACATTGGTTCAGTGATGTTGCAGGACCATTGGGAGAAGGCACCTACTTTTGGGAGGCAAAAATTGAGTTTAATGGCAAATGGGGAAGATACCATTTCTTCACCCGTGAATTCGAGAAGTACTAGAATGCAGAAGTAATGCAATCTGTATGGACAAAAGCAGGATTGGATAGCTACTTCCAGGCACTCCTACCAAAGCTGGACTTTCTGTGTTGCTCCTATTTGATTAGTACCATCATCCCTAGCAGAGCCAAGGGAGGCGATAGCACCTTTGTGCTTCCCTCATTAACGCCTGGTCATGAACTAAAGAGATTCAAGCTTACCCTCAACTTAGTAAGGGAGGCCCTAGATATGAAAGGTATGCATATCCCCACTGAGAAAGAAACACTGGTTCCTAGAAGAATGAAGCACAAAGATCTCAATAAACTAAAAGACATGGTAGCTATGACACCAACCATCACCCTCCACCTACGAACGATCATGCAACACTTCTCCTTCCCCACCCAAGAACGCTTCACTATGCCACCAAAAAGAATCTGGTTCAGCTTGTACTTGGCAGAGATGGAGGATCTCACAATCAATTTACCACACTGGATCATAGATCAAATCCACTTAGGACATCAACGTTGGAATAAGAAACATAAGAATGTGCTTCATGGGTGTTGTGCGCTGACAAGAATAATTTACAAGTGCTTAGCTTATGACGTGCCTATTCAAAGAGCACTAGTGTGGTCCAGAGCTCAGGAATTCCAGAGAGGGCTATCAACAATGGGCCCTCCATCTAAGAAAATGAGAGGCGCAGTCCCACCACAATGTGCCCAAGCAAGGGGAGCCACCACCACACTAGAGGTGACCCCTCCACAAACGCGACGTGTCCATCCCTTCACGATTCGCTTACCCAGATAGAGTGCAGAAGGACCTAATCTAGTTTTCCCTTCGATTCCCTCTCACCTGGAGTTTCTACAGGGCTACACCTTGGATGATCTAACGGATGAAGAAATTGCTAGAATGATTAATGAGTCTAACCTTGAGACAAAAGCAGAGCAAACCCAAGTGTTGGCAGATGAGGCAAGTACGAGCATACATGCAGATCTAGCACTAAGGCAACCCATTAAATTTTTCCAAACCTTACACCATGTTAAAAGTGATTCTCATCACTAAAAACCCTTGTAAATATTGTTTCACCTTTTTGTAGCTCCATTTTGTACAAGTCGAGGATTCCTCGAGCTTGGGGAGCCTTAGAAGTAGTTGCCTGCCAATTTTCATAATTTTTAAATCTCATTTGAGTCCTCAAATAAGCCCTGGAACCTAATTTTTAACTAGGCCGGACACTAGGTCTGGACAGGGCCAAAGCTAGTCAAAAACTATAAATAGAGCTAGAGAGCTCATTTTTGGGGTAGCTTCTTGTAGTTTTGAGCTTGTATGAGAACTTTGTTGCAATAGAAGTGATTCCATTGTCTTACTCTCTTTGTTCTTGTTGTGTGTGCGCGTGTGTGTGTATGTGTGTGCATGTTAGTGTGCTTTGCACTCACACATTTGTGCCTTCACTTGCTCGAGGTCTTCATACCATCCTCATGTCTTCCCGGATTGACATTAAAGGAGGTGCTACTTATCACTGAGCTACACCAAATTTTGGCACTGTTGCCGGGGAATCGAGCTTTGAGGACGAGCGTGTGATGGTAAGACGTAGAGAGGACGCGTTGGAATGGTAAGTAGTAGGTAAATTTCTGATTTTTCTCCATCTCCATCTCCTTCTCCACCTTATATTCTCATTTCCAAACCATTTCCTCATTTGCTTTGTGCGAGTTTGAGAGAGAGCGAGTGTGTGTTCTTGCTTGTGTGTGTTTTTTTGCATGTTTCTTGCAGGTTGTAGCTCCATCATCATCTCCAGCAAGCTCACCAGGTACGGATTTTGTCTGCGCAAGCCCCGAGGCGTCGAGCTCGAGCTATCGCGACACTCCGAAAACTTCACCCGATCACGATTCTGAGTGCACCACGACACTACGCAGACCTAGAGCTCCTAGGATCACTAGACAGAATAGCAAAATTCACCATAACCTGACCTATCGCGACACCTCGAAGTATCGCGATACCCACGACTTATCGTGACACCTCGAAGTATCGCGACACCTCGAAGTATCGCGACACCTCGAAGTATCGCGATACCCACGACCTATCGTGACACCTCGAAGTATCGCGACACCCCCGACCTATCGCGACACCCCGGAGTATCGCGACACACCGACCCCACCTATGGCGACACCTCGAAGTATCGTGACACCCCCGACCTATCGCGACACCCCGGAGTATCGCGACACACCGACCCCACCTATCGCGACACCTCGAAGTATCGCGACACTCCCGACCTATCGCGACACCTCGGAGTATCGCGACACTCCCAAGTATCGCGACACTCCCAAGTATCGCGACACTCCCAAGTATCGCGACACCCCGACCTATCGCAACACCTCAACCTATCACGACACCTCGACCTATCGCGACACTCCCAAGTATCGTGACACCCCGACCTATCGCGACACCTCGACCTATCGCGACACTCCCAAGTATCACGACACCTCGACCTATCGCGACACTCCCAAGTATCACGACACCCTGACCTATCGCGACACCCCGACCTATGGCGACACTTCCACCTATCGTGACACCTCCATCTATCGCGACACACCGACCCGACCTATCGCGATACACGGCCTTAACGCATGAAAATTTTAGAGTGAATTTTTGAGTGAATTGAGGTATATTTGGGCTTAATTTTAGACACATTGGGATAACATTAGAGCCTTAGGAGTGGGCAAAAGACCTAGAAACCAGAGAGGGATCTCCTGAACCCTGAGAGCCTGTTTTGACCCCTAAGTGCTTGATTGGTCATAACTTCACCATACGAACTCTGATTGATGAGATTTTGGTCTCGTTGGAAAGCTTGTTGAGAATCATACGCGGAGTTTTAGAAGATGTATTTTTAAGTTGACCATTAGGTGGAACTAGGTGGTCATAAGATTTTGGGGGATCAATGAGTTACTCCAAGGGGGGTCCATAATTGCTGATGTGTGTCTTTCAATTCATTGTGGTAAATGAGCTATATTAACTTGTGAAATTTTGCAAGAACATTGCGTGCACTCAAGGTATTCCAAGGCAGGCTAGCAAGGGTGAGTACCAAGCTTGGGAGAAGGCTTCCTGGGCTGGTGTAGAAGTCTAAGCAACGAGAGTATTGAGGTTGGGAGTTCTCTCAACGCTCCTTTGTCAATTCCTAGCCTAGGCTAAGTACGACTTAGGTGTGGTAATTAATTAGGTCAGCGTCAGGCACAAAATAAGTCTAAGAGAACTAATCAACCAAGTGCAAGCATTAAGTAGGACTTAAGTGCGAAAACCCTAAGGAAAAAAAGTAAACTTGAATCGATCAATTATCAAGTGCGAAATTCACTTAAGTATTCTGGACGCCGAGATATCAGACAAGTTCATAAACATAATAATCAACTAAAAAGAACAGAGTGATTGGTGCAAAATAACCTGCAACGAGAGTGTACTTGGGACCAAAGGGGGTAGATAAACCAGGCATATGAACCTTAGGTCAGGTAGACACTTAGGCCGAGACAGACAAAGCCTGAGATCTTCTAAAGCTAGTGTCAATCACACTAGTAGGTCTTGGGCCCAACAGTTGAGTGATTACCCATACACTCCACGATCAGAAACAAGTGATTCAGAAATGTCCTATCACATGGAGAGACCAGTAGGTAGTTCAGGGGTGGCTTATCTAGAAAAGCCAGAGGGACCTTACAAGACTCAATTGGAATACATCAGGACTAATCGTCTAGGTGCTCGCATCTACGAAGACGGACTGAGAAGACCTGTGGTCCAGATTAAGAACCCCGATCAACCCCATGGACTAGAACACCCGATAGTCAAGTTTGAGAATGGAGCATACCTACATAAAGAGGGGACTATATATGTAGTCACCACTCTTCCTGATAGAACTGATGAGTTTGGAACTGTGATTGCGGAGACTGACATGGGTGATATAGAGCAAGGGAATTTAGAGAGAGAGCCAAGAACTCCCCGTGGTAAATCTGTCTTGACCAGAATCATGACTCCAGAGTGGATTCCACAGGATAATAAAAGCATAGATTTGCTTTTAAACCAAGAAACCGATGAGGCCTTTTGGAGATATAAACCTGCTCACCCTCAAGAAGTGAGTACTCTCACAATCTATGAGTTTAAAGACCCTGACAGCCCAGGCAAAGTAACATACCTAGACAATACATCGGAGAGAATCTTCATGGTCACCGAGCATGGCAGACATGCCTACACATGGAAGGGTGAATTTGTTTTTCCCCAACCATGGTCTAATGTGTCCTATGGTCACGAAGGAGCCGGGACCTCCCAGGCTCATGGAGCTCAAGGAGATAGACCTGAAGTAAGCTTTGCCAACCCCCTGGGAAGAGAAAGAAGGAGAACGGGGACGGATAGAGAAGAAACCGAGAGATTTAGAGACCCAAGGAACCAAAGAAATGCTGATGATTTTCCTTTGCCAAGGCCGAGAGAACACACTAGGACTCTGAGGCCAACTCAACTAGTGAAGTCCATGAAGAATTACTTCGATGGCACTGGAGACTCTTATGACCATGTGGCAGAATTTAGGCAAGTCTTGAAAGCTGAACAGGTAGAGGATCTATTCACACAATATAATGCTTTTGGTCTAACCCTTAGGAACACTGCCCTTACGTGGTTTCAACCACTGAACGAGAGGCATTTCAGAAACATAGACCACCTCCTAGAAGCATTTATCATTGAGTTTTCCAAGAGTGGTATAAGGCACAACACTACCTCACTAATTCATAGCTTCAAGCAAACACCTCAAGAGACGGTCAGACTAGCAGGAAGACGGTTTAGGCAATACCTAGAGAGGTGCCCGATGCCTGAGTTACCCACACCAGCCAAGCAAGTGGCTTTGTTCTTAGATGGCTTGTTGAGCACAAGCTTAGGTCATATGTGTATTTAAAGGACCCCAAAACTATAGAAGAATGCGTGCGCATGTGCATAGACATTGAGGATAATCTAGGCGAGGAGTTAGAGCTATCAAAAATCTATAAGGGTTCGGATAGCTCTAGTAGTCTCACATCTGGTCAGTCCACATCCATTGAGGAACTTGCCGAGAAGGTAGCTCAAAAACTAGGTGTCTCTAGCAAACAAATTCCAAGATTTGCCCCAGTTAAGCGGTGCTACACTTGTGGAGGCGACCATATAGCAAATGTATGTCCCATTATGGCCCAACCCCAGGTGAATCCTAGTAGCCAGTAGTGCACCATAGAGCAAAGGTACACCAACCACACTGCACAGGACTGCCCATATAGCAAACAAACTGTTAGGCAAAATTACCCTCAGCCAAATCCACAACAGGGTAGATACCAGAATCAGTACCCTCCACAACAATACAACAGACCACAACAACCTTATGAGCCACCTTATCAAGGGCAATAGAGACCTCAACCAGTCCTAGTGCAGCAACCCCCTGCTCCAACCAATGTGATCCCAGTGAAATATGCATCTGCTGAAGAAAATCCGAACAGAGCCATAGTTCGAGTCACCCCAATGCTATCAGATAGTGATCCAAGTGACCATAGTTTTGACTCCACACATATTGATAGCCTAGAGGCTTACTACATGCAGTCACCCGAGCATAACGAGTCATACTATTATGAGGATCCAAGTGAAAATAGTGGGGAGCTTGAGTATGCTAATGTCATGTACACAAACTCCAACTCTAGACCTCAACCTAGGCAGGTACGACCCCCATTCCCTAGAGGACCATGCTTCAGATGTCAAGGAGATCACCTTATACGTGATTGTCGACTGCCTGCCTCTAGACAACCCCAACCAGTGATAATTCAGGGTTTCTTTCAAGACTGCGAAAAAGAGCATCTCCTACGAGATTGCCCAAAGAACCTTAACAACATGCCTAAAATCACTCCTATCAACGTCATTGGGTTAGTGGTAGACTCTACGGGAAGTATAACTGCCACAACCCCAGTGCATGTGGTCACTAGAGCCCAAGCCTTGCAGCAAACTCAAGGAGTAGGGCAGGAAAAGAGTGCTGAGGTTAGTGAGACAAAGAGTATAACCAAGAAAAGGACAAGAGCATGGAGAGATAGCCGGGAGAGAATGAAAAGACAATGGTCACAGAAAATGAATGAACTTGAAGCAAGCTTGAGAGAAACCAAAGCAAAGATAAGTGAACTCGCATCTCAAAACCACTCTCACACCACCCATCCACCAACTTTCCCTTTACCCGCCAATCCATCTTCTTCCATTCCCCAACCTTTCAATACACCACCCTTGACCCACCCACCACCCAGAGTAGGATCAGTCCTAGCCGATCCCACTCCTGAAGATCTAGATATGATGCTTAAAGCATATCAGGCCAGAATTCAAGAAGGGCCAAATGTGGCGGATCATGACAAGTGCTACCCTAGAGCTGACCTAGAGATAGAGAGAACCAAGCTGTGTGCGAAAATGGTCGCATTGGCTCAGACCATGTTTGAAGCCAGTCGCCTTTTCAACCACTCAGGCTCAGCTAAGACACAATTGCACTTGGATGGACTCCTAGAGAAGTTAGAGAGCATAATTGCAAGATCTGCCAAGGAAGAAAAAAATCGAGAAAGAGATGAGGCAAGCAATTACATAAGCCATCCCCCACAGGAAGCTTATGTGCCTAATTCCACTGAACCAGACACCTCCTCTTCTATGAATAGGTTCACTCTAGAATTCCTATGAGAGATTCAAGAAGACAAATGGGCTAATGAAAGTGAAGCCCCTCCTCCCATTGAACTCGTGGATGACGCACATGATCAGTTCCCACAGGACATCCCTTCTATTTATGAACAGGAAAGTGTCCACTCTCATGAGAGGTTAGACTTTGAGTCTAATTCCTTGCAAGAGTTACCACATTTCACAGGCCCATGGGAAACCAAGTCTACTTGCCTGAGAGCACCCACAGTCATGATAAGAAACGAAGATTCAATCATACCTAGGAATACAGAGGTAGTAAAGAACACTAAGGTGCAGTGCAATCTCACTTTAGAAGAGCTACTCAAAGTTAAGCCAGAAGTGTGGAAACACGTAGCCAAGCAAGTGCCAGACATAGCGAAATCGCGTTCCCAGGTAGGATCTCATAGAACAGTGCTTGAAATACCATTGGATAAGATAGGAGACATGAGTGAAGGAGAAGAAGGAAATACCTATCTCCTAGTTACCCATCAGGGATACACAACCAAGGCAATTTTGGACTCAGGTGCAGGAGTTGCAATTGCTACAACTTCCCTCTCGAAGCGTTGGGGCAAGCCAGCACTCCGACCGACGAGAATGAAATTGGAGATGGCTGATGGCCATATTGAGAGGCCCTTGGGATTGCTAGAAGGCATAACTCTCACTACATGTGGTGTCGAGTTCGAGCATACATTTGCTATATGTGATTTTAGCAAAAATCATGCATATGAAAGATGATCTGTGCACTCATTCCAACATTAGACAGACCCATATACCTGAACTCAGACAAATCTTTGATAAATGCAGAGAATATCAAGTCTGCATGAACCCAGAAAAGTGTGTTTTCATGGTCAGGCAAGGCAAAATTCTAGGACACATAGTGTCTAAGAACGGCATATCCACTGACGAAGAGAAAGTGAGAGCCATCGCAGAACTACCTAGGCCAAAGAACTTCAAGGAAGTACAGGCTTTCATGGGGCATTGTGGTTACTACCGCCGGTTCATCCACATGTATGCTGTCATTGCAAAGCCCATGTACGAACTTCTGACTAACTTTGAGTGGACTGATGAATGTGAGAATTCCTTCCAGGAGCTTAAACGAAGATTATGTTCAGCACCAATCTTGACCACACCAGATTGGAACAAGCCATTCCATGTTCATGTGGATGCCTCCAATTATGCTATTGGATGTGTACTTGCACAACCTACAGGTGAAGGTAATATGGATCTCCCTATTGCCTATGCCAATAGACAATTGAATGCTGCTGAATAGAACTATACAACCACCGAACGAGAAGGATTAGGCATGGTGTACGCGGTTAAAAAGTTTAGACACTATTTGCTTGCAAATAAGTTCAAATTTTTAACTGATCACCAAGCTCCATTGTACCTGGTAAACAAGCCGTGTAATACAGGCAGATTAGTAAGATGGTTTCTCTTACTAATGGAATATGACTTTGAGGTAGTAGTGAGGAAAGGTAGGACTCATTTGAGAGCAGAACATCTCTCTAGGCTCACATCTGGAGAGGCCCCACAAGGAGTATCAAATGACTTACCTGATGCTTACTTGTTTAATTTGGAAGTGGTGCCGTAGTGGGCTAAGCCATTAGTGCCAGTATTGACGTACGCGCCTAACCACCCAGTAATAGCCACACAGGATAGAGAGGTAGTAAAAGCCCAAAAGTACCACATCATGGCTGGAAGTATGTACAAGCACACAGATCAAGGGATCTTGGCTTGTTGTGTAGAAGAGGACGAGTACGCTAAGTGGTTGCAATTAGCACATGTAGGTGCATTAGAGAAGCACTACTCAAAACAACGAACCCTACAGACCCTGAGGAGACTAGGAGTGCATTGGCCGACTATGGAAGCTGATGTCCAGAAGTGCAAGGAATGCCCAATCTGCTGCACTAAACCACCTGTGGAACATGCCACTCTTTATCAAGTGTCCATAGTGCCGGATTGGAGTGAACCCCTAGTATCCTTCCTGAAGACGAAAACATTCCCTCCAGACATGACTATGACGAGGCAAAGAAGTCTAGAACAAGAAGCCCTAGATTACTCACTCATTGGTGATAATCTATACAAACGTGGAAAAGATGGTTACCTAAGACTTTGTGTTCATGAGAGTGAATATCTAAAGATCTTGGAAACTGCTCACCAAGGTGTAGCAAGAGGACACTTTGGACCAGATCGGGTGATCAAGGCAATACTATTTGCGGGCTTCTGGTGGCTGACCCTTCACATGGATGCACATACCTATGTGAAACGGTGTGATATGTGTCAGAGAACTCAGTATCCTATACGCAAAAATGAGATGCCACTGAAACCTATGATGGGTGGACGTGCATTCTCTAAGTGGGGAATAGACTTTGTAGGTCCTATTAATCCCCCAGCTAAGGGTTCACATGCTGAGTATCTCATTGTGGCCACTCACTATCTAACTAAGTGGGTAGAGGTAAAAGCCACAACAAAGAACGATGCACAAACAACAGCTAAGTTCTTGTTTGAGAATGTGTTCACCAGGTATGGATTACCTATAGAGCTAGTCAGTGATAGAGGGACTCACTTCTTGAATGAAGTTATTGAAAATCTGCTCCAAGAATTCTTGGTAGTACATAAGAAGTCTGCCCCCTATCACCCCCAAGCTAATGGCCAAGCTGAGAGTACAAATAAGATCTTATGCAATGTACTGCCGAAATTAGTGAACAATAATGCACTGATTGGGACAAACAGCTACACCCTGCTGTTTGGGCATATCGAGTGGCCTATAAAACGGTACTCCAAGCCACACCCTTTCAGATGGTGTTCGGTCAGAATGCGGTGCTACCCTTGGACTTTTTGATACCTACATTGAAGGTAGCACAAGAGCATGACTGGACAGGCCATGAACTCTCCTCTGGAATCTTTGATCTTGAACGTCTAGGCGAGACACGATTGAGAGCTGCAACAAGAATCTATGCAGCGAAGAAGAGGCAAAAGGCATATTTTGATACACATGTGAAGGATAAAGGCTTGAAACCAGGAGACCTAGTCCTAGTCTACACATTGAAGCAGCATGCATGAAAATTACAGAAAAGAGGCTATGGACCTATGATCATAAATAGGATTTCAACTAGTGGGGCAGTACAACTAGCCACTTTGGAAGGCGATATTCTCCCTAGATACATAAGCGGATGTAGAGTCAAGTTATACCAAGAACCCCTGACTAAAGAGATGTTAAATCGCCTCAACACTGCCAAGAAACGTAAAGAGGAGGAAAAACGAATTCGAGAGGAAGCACAAGCAGAGGCCTTAGAGCGCATCCGACGAATGAAATTGAGGAGGCAAGGGAGAGATCAGCCTATGATTGACACTCAAGAGTCTCCAGGCTATCACATGGCCATGTGTGAGGCTTGAGGTGAACGTACCCATAGGATAGTGGATCGACGATCTTTTGTGACCCTAGAAGTTGGACAAGGAGACAGTACAAGGACCGTAAGAGCTTTAATTGATTCAGGTGCAGCCACTAGTGCAGTTCGGCTTTCTTACTGCCAACAGCTGCAATTGGAGGTAAAACCCCTAGAAGCATATCTGATAGGATTAGGAGGTGTTGAAACCCCTTGCATGGGAGAGGTGGAACTTCCCCTCTACATTCAAGAGGTCATCATGCCAGCAAAAGTGCTAGTGTGTGAAGACCAGGATCTTACCGAACCTCTTGTCCTGGGCCAAGACTGGATCTATGATCACGCAGTCAACCTCAACCTAAGAAGTGGAATTCTTCAGGCTTGGGCAGGCGAAAGCTATCTTCCGATTGAATTAGAAAATCAAGCACTCAAACCAGTAGGAAGGGCACCAACTCCTGGTCTCTCCAGGAATCCACATGAAGGTAACAATGTTGTTCTTGTCCAGAGTTCTATGGTGCAGAGGAGTGTCCATCTTCTCGAAGGTACAGGAGCCAATAAGGAGTTCCCAGCTAATCCAAAGAAGATTCTAAACAGGCAGACCGAACATCACTCGACACGAAGGAGGTCGCTGATCAAGAGGCAGGAGCGCCAACCAGTGCAACACAGAGTACCTCGTGGCGCGAAGCAGATCTGGACACGCAAGGATGGAAAACCCACAACTCTAATAGCAGGTTCTCGACGAGCAAAAAAACAAGCCACACCATCAAGGACAAAATTGAAGGAGTACCCTAGGCCACCTCCTAGGTGCACCACGTCTATTTGGGTCCCTAAGCGGTTAATGAAGGCTAGCCCAAATGCTAGACACATATGGGTGCCCAAGGCCTATTTAGGAGCCCAAATAGCTCCAACTCTAGTTACTGGCATAATTCAACACTCACAAGTCCTCTCGACTAACAACGCAGGAACTCTACCTAAATACCACCCTGACCCACACTCAGTCAAACCGAGGAATGTCTGGAAATGGATGCCCAAAAGGTCCCAACTCCATCACACTCTAGTTCATAAATCTCTACCTGACTTTAGCTCTAAGAGCTACGAATCCTCTATCAAAGTATGGAGACTTAAACCATGTATCAAACCCCCTGACCCAATTTTGTAAATCCATCCACTCTAACATAGGTGCATTCTGAGTCCATTGCATAACCAAAGTATGCATCTAGGATGACACTGACCTCTAATCACCACTCACATCTATCACAAACACTTCACCTCTAACCACTAACCTTCGGGATTGTCATGTTAGTATTGTGAAGGGAACACCATTACATCATGTTTCCTATGTAACACTAATGTGCCTTTCTTCTTCTAGCAGATAAGCACCCGATTCCCATGGCAGCAGCAGCAGGCACGAGCTCTCAGGCAGGCACTAGCACTCAGAGCAATTGGGATACCATGCCTGTGGAGGCTCCACCGACAGCTAGGCCTGAAGAGTTTTTGAACGTGAGAAGAATTCCCATTCCGGATCCACCAAGTGGCCTAACAGAAAGAGTAAAGGGGCATTCTCATTGGTTCAATGAGATGCCAGGAGACTTGGGAGACGCAGATCATATATGGGAATCCAAGTTGGAATTCGGAGGAGTATGGTGGACATTCCAATTCTTCTCAAGAGAATTTGAAACATTACAGAATGCAGCTCCTCTTCAGGATATCTGGCAGAAAGCGGGATTGCAAGATTAATTTAGTGCAGCTTTGCCTAGACCGGATTTTCTCAGGTGCTACTACTTGATAAGATCATTCAGGCACATTCCTGGTGCCCTCTCTATCAAACCAGGAAGAAATGAAGAGGTTTGAATTGAATATTACTTTAATCAGGGAAGCCCTTCAGATGTATAACACCCATGTACCCTCCGATCGAGATCCCTTGATACCAGAGTCGATGAAGAATAACAAAATCAAGAAGTTGAAAGAAATGTGTGCCCCCACCCCCAACATCGCCATACCATTGCGGATGTGCCTTCAACACTTTGCATTTCCAGCTCAAGACCGCTTCACCCAACCTCACAAGAAAATATTGTATGGATTATACCTAGCAAAGACTGGAAGCTCTGCTGTGCGATTATCAGAATTATCTATAGATGCCTTGCCTATGATGTGCCGATCGCAAGGGACCTTAAATACTCACAACTGGAATTCTTCAAGGGGTGAAAGTCAAGGGTTCAACCTGCGAAAAGAATGTGTGGATCACTTTCACACGTCATGATCCCTTGTGAGGCCACAACAGAAGCTTCCCCTAGAGAAGAGGCCCAAGTAGACCCTTTCACCATCCATCTCCAAGGAACACAATCAGGGGATATGGTACAGCCCACTCCATTTGCCCCTCCACTACCCACCGATGCTGAGTTTGCATCCATGGCCACATTAGCAGAGGATCCAAATTTTGACTTTGAAAACTTCCTGCAGACTGCCCACTTATCTGATAGTGAGATTTTTTCTGACAATGCCGGTCCCGGATCATCATCCCAAAGAGAACAGCCACAGAGTGAGGCAAGAAGGGTACATTGGGAAGATGAGACACAACATCCTCATGCTCAAAGCACACAGAATCAGGAAGAAGCACGGGGAAATGAACTAGAGGAGAGTGAAGAGGAAGCTCCTGCCTACACGGCACAACTCAAACGGCTCTACAAGACAATCAAGCAGGTACAGAAAAGACACAAGTTATCAGAAGAGGCAAAAAGAGCACTAGTGAACCAGATGCTGCAAGCGGAGAATGTCGACCCGCATTTCGTAGAATCATTGAATCTCTTTGGTGGAAACATGCGGAATAGGGGAGGCCATGAGGACCATGGTCTATCGTAATACCCCTCCATATGACCAACGAAGGATCGATACAAGACCACGACAGGGAAAAATGGTTCAAATGGAAGTCTCTACCGCACTGCCTACCACAACTTCAGAAGATGTTCACATGGCCAGCCCAACTCCCAGTGAGGAACCAGATGTAAATACACAGATACCATCTCCACCATCACCTCCCATCCAGCCCTCAAAACCCTTCCCCACTAGTATTCCTTAACAACCAGTATCCACCCATGATGAAACCATTATACACACCACTACTCATCTATCCTTCCCTTTACCTACATCCACCACTTCCACCCGATTTTTTGAACCCCATATAGGTCATCCTGCCACCGATCAAACTATAATAGGTCACCCTTCATATCTCCCAGCCCTCGGACAGCCACTTGCCACTAGCCAAACCTTAACACACCCATTTCCATCCACCAATACATTTCCTCCCTCCCAACCCCTATCCACTATACCCCTTTTAACCCCCTTGGAATCAACCCAAGTCACCCAACCTTCATTCTGGACAAACCTTGTAAATATACTCCAACAAGTTGAGAATTATAATAAAAAGTCCCTTCCCCAACCCAACTCCCCCACATTCACGGCCACCACTAACACACCACCTACCATTCCCGTGTTCACAATTCACACTTCACACACTATCACGTCCGAGCCCATGGACATTTCACCACCCACAAGAGCACCCACCACCACGGTTGTTCCAACATCATCACATTTCACTTCACTCATAGGCACATCATCCACTTTTCCCTTCCCCATTTCCCGACCCTTTGCATTTTCCACCTCTACCCCTGCATCCACATCATTTAGTAATGCACTAGACACTCTACTTAAGCAAGAATATAAGTTACTGGAAGAAAACAACACAGAGCTATGCAACCTCTCGGCTCAACTCCAGGCACGTGTCAATGCCTTGGAGCTAAGTAATACAGCATTACAACAAGTGACTGTCCTCCAACAATCAAATGCAGAGATGGAAGCCAAGTATATGGAGACAGGTAAAGCTATGGAGGAACAACTTAGAGATCAGTTGGGCCGCAATGCTAGACTACAAAGAAACATGACTCTACTTCATCGCCACTTAGCAGCGGCTCAAGAAGAAAACAAAATGCTACAGCAACAAAACCAGGAGAATCTAGAAGTAGCCATGGAAAATACCCCTAGAGCACCTATAGACCCCGCCAAATTCATGGCCATTCCCTCAGCACACATTCAGCAGGCATTAGAAGAATATGCTACCCTCTTGGAGGCACACGACCAGTTAGTAGACCAGGTAAAGGACCTACAAAGATCCCAAGTGCATACACCAAAACCACCAACAGCTAAAGAGATGGTCAATGCTGCAACCTCACCAGAGCCTGAATCATCAATAACCAATGAAATACTGGAGCTACGACAACAGGTAGCTGAATTAAAGATTAAGTTATTACAATATGAACGACCCCCCTCTCCACCTGATCAGCCAAACGAAGAGGAGACCATTGTCATTCCGGTGGAAGAAACATTTGAAGATAATTATGAGCCACAACCTCTTCCAGGAGGCAGAATCACTGAAGAGGGACAGGATACATATGAGGAACCCACATCGGCATGGATGAAACAGGTAGAAGAAATGGGGCGGACTCATGAAGAACGTATCTCCAACCAGATGTTGGCCATGAAGACCATTGAAGAAACCATACTTCAATCAGAATACTTCAGACATCTGGCCCCTAGAAGACTGATAACTAGTTTAGAGTTACAGTATAAACCATATTTTGTACTGCTGGCTGACTATAATGCTGAAATCAAACGCCTCACCAACAAATACCCCACCTTCGCAACTCAGTTCGAACCAGAGGATATCCCATAGGCAGCCAAAAAGGGGGCCATATTCCAACCTATCTGGAGGCAGAAATTACTAGAAACATATCCGAAAATGCTACGGACATGGGACCATGCTCCCATGCATTTAAAATGTAACCCTTGCTTTGGGCCAGTTCAAAGAAGGAGATCATGGAAAGCATTCGCCATCAAGGTTCAGAACAATGCAAATTGTAAACAATGGCTAAATTATCCCTCCATTGCACCCCCAACAGGCACACCTACAGTAGCATATATGATGGCTACTATCAGACATTGGCTTCCACGCCTCCACCCCATGCCAGACGTAGCTGCCCAGATGATGCTCAAAATATTGGATATGATGCAGGTAGTGCTTAAAACCTTCCGCAATGTATGTCACATTCAGCCTCCGATTCCCGGGTTCGTTAATGGTAATTATGACCTACTATATGATATGAGCACAACGCCGAGCATACGAGTTGCTTATGCATGGCACACACGAATCAGATATCTCCCTACCTGCTACAAGCAAACTTTTGATGATATGTTCACCATGGGGTTCTGGGAGGCACACTCAAAGGTGTTCGCGCCACGGCCCACTCATTTGCTACAGATCTTTGCATGCGAACAAACGATGCATTCAGAGCTCTACACAACGCCACAACCGAACATACCGGGAGCAGTCAATTGGGATGCCCTTCAGAGAGACCTGATCAGAGGGCTACGGATCAAAGAACATGACTTGGCAACCGACATTCTCCAGAACTACATTGACCAAACCGCAGAGCAAAGGTCTGTCAGAGGCGACAGACCCTAGGGGGGGACAGTATTGGCAGATGAAGCAAGTACGAGCATACATGCAGATCTAGCACTAAGGCAACCCATTAAATTTTTCCAAACCTGACACCATGTTTAAAAGTGATTCTCATCACTAAAAACCCTTGTAAATATTGTTTCACCTTTTTGTAGCTCCATTTTGTACAAGCCGAGGAGTCCTCGAGCTTGGGGAGCCTTAGAAGTAGTTGCCTGCCAATTTTCATAATTTTTAAATCTCATTTGAGTCCTCAAATAAGCCTTGGAACCTAATTTTTAACTAGGTCGGACACTAGGTCTGGACAGGGCCAAAGCTAGTCAAAAACTATAAATAGAGCTAGAGAGCTCATTTTTGGGATAGCGTCTTGTAGTTTTGAGCTTGTATGAGAACTTTGTTGCAATAGAAGTGATTCCATTGTCTTACTCTCTTTGTTCTTGTTGTGTGTGCATGTGTGTGTGTGTATGTGTGTGCATGTTAGTGTGCTTTGCACTCACACATTTGTGCCTTCACTTGCTCGAGGTCTTCATACCATCCTCATGTCTTCCCGGATTGACATTAAAGGAGGTGCTACTCATCACTGAGCTACACCAAGGACCACAACAACTTCAGCCCCGACCCAACCGGAAGTAGTGGAATTAGAAGAGGATGAAGAAGAGAGTGAGGAGGAAGCAGATGAGGAACATGACCAAGAATACGAAGAAACTTCAGAACTAGAAGGTGCCCCAGCTTATAGTGCACAAATAAAAAGGTTATATGAAACTATGAAGAGAGTCCAAGAGCATCACAAGTTGTCACTGGAAACAGGAAAGATACTAATAAGTCAGATGTTAGCAGAAGAAGGAGTGGACGAAATGTTTATTGAATCCATGAACCTGCACGCGGACGCACTAGGCCTGGATGAAGCCATTCATTTGGCTATGGCTTACATTCATCGCTTTGAGAAACAACTGCCTACTCGCCCCCTTCGCTCCGGAAAGCAAATCCACATGGATGTATTGACACCAGGAGACACTACACAGACAGAGGAACACCACGAGGCACCACCATCACCACCCTCACCACCTCTCACTACATTCACTTCACCACATGAAACTACCACCCCAATTTCAACACTCACCACATATGTTATGGGGATTCCTATCTCGCAAGGCACCCAATTTGGAGGGATCACAATGCCCACATTTACAACAATATTCACAAACATCACATCCACCCCACCCACAGTCACCATCTACACATTTACACACACTTTTGACACCATGGAAACATCACCAGCCACAGCACCACTCCCTCCCCCCTCTCTACCACCATCTCCCATACCCCCTCCACCCACATCACCTCTCGTGACCACTTCATTCACTATCCCTTTCCCCCTCCCCATTCCCCCTGCATCCTCCACCTTCCCTGCATTCATAAATGTATATAACATGTTTTCAACATTACACAAATGTGTACATTAGTTGCAGACAGAATATCAAACCTTAGAAGATCGTCACCACCAAATAACTATGGATCAAGAGCAACTACAGAAGAGGCTTGCAACTTTGGAAGCAGAAAACACTGACCTAAATCAACGCTACACTACACTTGAGCATGCTCACCAGAACCTTTTGGAAGCTCCCCAGCCATCCGAATCCTCTGAAGTTAAAAAACTAATAGCTCTACTAGAACTTTATCAGTCAGAACATGTTAAAAGCCATCACAACCTGACCTTACTCAGAAAGCACATGGCCACTGCCCTCGAAAAGAACAAGCGCTTGCAAAGGCAGAACGAAGAAAATTTAGAGGCAACCATGGAGGGTTCCCCCCAGGAGATCGATCCCGAAAGATTCAAAGAATCCAAGACTATGAAGAAAATTCTAGAAAGCTATGCAGATCTACTGGAAGCGCATGATGAGTTGGGCAAAGAACGGGATACTCTCCATCAACAGCTAATGATGCAGGTGTTGGGGCTTCACTCACTAATTAGACATGAATATATGAAGATATATGAAGGAAGAAGAAAGACAAAGAGAAGTGAAGGCAAAGCACTCAGAAAACTAAGCCTAAGTGAAGGGACAAATTCACTCGTAATTTAGTGCAAAATTAAAGTCTAGTCTTGACATAGAATCTCACAAATTACGAGTTTGAGTCTAGGAGAATGTAGAACATATGTATATAAGTCAATTTGAGTTGAAAAATATATAGAGAACTCAATTTTGTAATTCTTGAGTGAATAGAGAAAAGTTGGGTTTTTCTAAGAGAGATGTTGAGGAAGAACTACTCAGTATAGGAGAGTTTTCCATGGCTATGAGCAGAATGAGGTCAAGCCATTTTGTACAAATCTTCTCTAATAGATAACACATGTTTGTGTAGAAGGACTTGATCTAAATCCTCTTGTGTATTGAATTCTAAGTAATTTCATATCAGTGTATGAGTTAGTTGACAATTACGAGTTTTCTGGTGCACTTTTTCCTGATCTTCTTAAGGTCAGATCTCATAGTATAGTGTAAAGTTTTTCATGAGTCATAGCTCATTTTAAAGCTACTACCTTCAACTACAATTGTTCAAAAGAACTTTACAAAACCAGACGCATATTCAGAGAAATGACTCTAACAGTGAAGGTATGTCAAATCGATGAAGTCATTTTTCAGATTTCAGACATAGTGCAATTGTTGGAGTGAATTCAGAAGATTTTGAAGTTATTACTTGAAAGTATTCCTTGGTATGTGTTGCTTAACATTAGCAAGAACTTCTATTATTAAATGATCAAAAGAATTTATTTACAAAGATCAAGCTAATATAGATCAGATTTGAAGGTGGAAGGAAAGGCGCAGTTTCTAGAAAGTGAATTTTTGGATTTCACTAAGTTTAGTGGTAAAGTTTTCAAATTGAGAGTGTTACTAAGCTAATGATGATTATGGAGGTGTTCTAATATCACTTTAGCTTAGTTCTTGTGGTGTTTCATACATCAACAAGTGGTATCAGAGCAGAAAGGTCCTCAAGAGTGAAAAGAGGAGCAGATACAAGAGGAATTGAAGAGTTCTTCATTAAAAAGGTGAAAGCTAAGGTGTTCAACAACAAAAGACATCATAGGAGTGTTTTGAAGTTATTCTCAAGGGTAAAGATCTAAAAAAGGTACCACACTTTAACCTTATACTCACAGGTTAATGAGAATGGAAGCCTTACTTATGAGTAAGGATCTAATGATATACGTGATAGGTGAAGAAGAAAAGCCTAAATTTGAAGATGAGAGTCAACCAAGGAAAGAAGAACTAGAAGCTTTGAAGCTATGGTAGAAGATAGATGCAAGTGCAAGGGCTTATATATATAACACTATCACATATCATTTGTTACCACATATCAGAGGATTAGAAACAGTTGAAGACATATGGAATGCTTTGGAAGATCACTTCCAAAACACTACTAAAGCTAGGAAGGCTAGCTTATGGTCAGAGTTCACCACATTGAAGAAAAAGCAAAGTCAAAGCATTAGTGATTATGTCACTAAGATGAAGGACTTGGCAGATAGCCTTGGATCTATTGATGAGGATATTGAAGATCATAGGTTGATAGCACAATTACTTGCAGGATTCAGAGGAGATGAAAGGTGGAAACCTTTTGTACTCTCAACTGAACTTTCATTAAATCATAATGTGCCAGAATTAAATCAATTGCTTGGATTGATGCTCACATTTGAGCAAGACTTGAAATCAGATGGAGATAAAGGATATAGTTCTACTATGTATGCGAAGAATAAGAAGAAAAGTGAGAAAGGTAAAGCAAATGATGAAGAAGAGCTGACTACTCAAGCAAATTATGCAACAGGAAGAGGTATTGGCAGAGGTAAAGGTTGAGGAAATGGAAGAGGCAGAGGTAATCAGAACAATAACAAGAAGACATGGTAGATTTGTGGATTGAGCAATCATCTAGCTTATGATTGTTGGCATAATCAACAAGGATCAAATCAAAATCAAAGTAATAAAGGTAGAGGAAGAGGTGGAAGGTTTCAGAATGAATTTCAAAGAGGAAGAGAGAATTCAAGAGGAATTTTTGGTAGAGGTGGTGGAAGAAATTGGAATCAGAATCAGTCTTATAATACTACGTATTACAACTATGCAAATGATACACAAAATGACAACCATACAACATTGATGATGAATTCAATAAGTACATCAGAGAAGGAGGATCTCAAGGTATTCTATATTGACTCTGGTTGTTCAAATCATTTGTCAGGTAATATAGAATTGTTATCAGAATTGGAAGAAGGTATTTCAAGCCATACAGTACAAACAGGTTACAATACAAAACATGATGTGCATTCAGTTGGTAAAGTGAAGTGCAGGAGTGGAGCTGATTTGCTAACAAATGTTTTGTATGTCCCAACAATACCAAAGAATTTGGACAAATAGTGGAGAAAGGTTTCCAAGTCAGATTTACAAATGAAGGGGTATTTGTTAAAGATTCAGAGGATGAATACAATCAAATTGTTTGTGGTAAAAAGGAAGGTAGACTTTTTACTCTCAAAGTACAAGGGAATGTTGGTCAAGCCCTGATCACACATGGTGATGAAGTACTTACAGAGTTAGACCTCTGGCATAAGAGGTTAGGACACTTCAATGAAAAAGGAATTAAAACCATGGTGGAGAATCAATATGTAATAGGGCTACCAAATGTAAAAAGTCAACATATGATCCACAAATGTGAAGCTTGTCAAATGGGAAAGGCACACAGGTTATCATTTCAGAAGAAAGGTTTCAAGCATGATGGTTTGCTAGAGCTCATAAATACAGATGTATGGGGACCACCAAAAGAAGGATCAATCAATGGGTCTATGTATTATGTTCTTTTCATTGATGATGCTACAAGGTGGATAACCATTTATGTTTTAAAGGAAAGATCAGAAGTATTTGGAGCTTTCGAACATTTTCATGCATATGCAGAAAGAGTTACAGGTCAAAAGCTCAAGAGGTTTAGGTCTGATGGAGGGGGAGAATACTTCTCGCAAGAATTCAATGATTATCTTTGGAATGTAGGTATCAAGAGAGAAATACCTTGCAGGTATACATCTCAACACAATGGGGTGGTAGAAAGGAGGAATAGAACATTGATTGAGTTTGCAAGAGCAATGTTAAAAGAAAAGAATTGCCCTAATTATCTTTGGGCTGAGGCTCTAAATAGAGCTACATATCTTGTGAATAGGTTACCATGTGCAGCTCTAAATGGAATGACCCCTTATGAAGCATGGTGGGGTAAGAAACCAACATTTGATCATTGTAAGGTGTTTGGATCAATTGCCTATGCTTATGTACCATCACAACTCAGACATAAGCTTGAACCAAAGGCTGAGAAATATGTATTTATTGGGTATAATGAAAAGCATATGGGTTATAGGCTATGGAGTCCTCTAACTAAACAGTTTATTGTTTCTAGAGATGTGACATTTGATGAACAGAAGAGTTGGTATGCAGATAAAGATTGTAATCTTGAAACGTTTGAAGAAGAGGTAAGAAGAAGTGAAAGAGGTAAATCACATATGCAGGTAGATGGAGATGAAGAACATATGCAAGCAAGCACATCCAAGATTGGATCATATAGAAGAAATGAAGATGTACCCAGATTTGATGAAGAAGTATATCCAAATACACATGAAGAGTGTGAACCAAGAAGATCAACCAAAATGAGGAAACAACCTACAAGGTATTCTTATGATACTTCTTATTTGACTCAGAAGAACTATGCTTACATGATTAAGGAAGATGAAGAACCTCAAAGCTATGATGAAGCAAAAGGTAAGAGACAATGGGAAGAAGCAATGAAGGAAGAGTTTAATGCACTTGAAGAAAACAAAACTTGGGAACTTTTTCCAAAACCTAATGGTAAGAAAGTGATTGGAAATAAATGGGTTTACAAAATAAAGAAGCATGCAGATGGAAGAATAGCCAGATACAAAGCTAGATTGGTGGTTAAAGGCTATGCTCAAACTCATGGCATAGATTATGATGAGACATTCAGTCCTGTAGCAAAGATGTCAACCATAAGGAAAATCATTGATATTGCAGAATCAAAAGGATGGACATTGAGACGATTGGATATAAAGAATGCATTTTTGAATGGATATAATTCAGATGAGGTTTACATGGAGCAACCTCAAGGGTTTGTAGATTACAAGTTTCCAAATTATGTTTGTAGATTGAGAAGAGCACTTTATAGATTAAAGCAAGCTCCAAGAGCTTGGAACTATAGACTTGTGAAGTATCTTATTGCAAGTTTACTTATCAAGAGAACAGATGAAGGTATGATCTACATTTGTATTTATGTAGATGACATTATAATCACAGGTACTTCAAATGAAGGAATCAAGGAGGTGAAGAGATTACTTGAGAAGGAATTTATGATAAGTGATCTAGGAAAATTGACACATTTTCTTGGAATGGAAATCACTTATGCAGAACATGGCATATATGTATCACAAGAAAGGTATCTTTTGAATCTTCTAAAGAAGTTTAACATGGAGAGTTGCAGAGAGGCATCAACACCATTAGAGGTCAATCATAAACTCAGCAAATATGATGGTGGAGAGTTCAAAGATATGAGGAAGTATCAATCTTTAGTGGGAAGCATGATTTATGCTACACTAACAAGACATGATCTTAGTTATGCAGTGGGAGTTCTTTCTCAGTTCATGCATTGTCCAAAGGATCCACATTGGATTGCAGGTCAAAGAGTTCTTAGATATATCAAAGGAACCTTGAAGGAAGGATTATATTATCCTTTTACATCAGATATAAGGTTGAGAGCATATAGTGATTCAGATTGGGCAGGAAGTCAAGATGATAGAAGGTCAACACATGGATAGAGGATGGATGATGGAAATCATATATTGCAATAGACATGTCTTTCATGAAAAAAACAACCCTAAGATAGAGACCATCTACCATAATAGACTCATCTATCCTGATAGATATAAACCATGACAACCAATAGACAAAAGATAGCATATATCATGATGGACTTGTCTATCGCAACAAACATGCCTATCGTGATAGAGCCATCCATCACCACAACAGCCATCCATGATAGACACCATCTATTACGACAGACACCATCTATCATGATAGACATGATTTTTGGCAATTTTTTCTATTTTTCAATTTTTGGTCAATTTGAGCCTCATTTTTAAGCAATATTTTACAAGATTTTCGAGCTATTTGTGTGGAAAGAAAGGTACCAATGCAGTGTGAGCTTAGGAAGGAGCATCTTGAGCATCCAAACTATTTCAACTGCATGTGACTCTAGATTGTAACATCTCTCAACCCCTTCAATCAATTTTCTCACTTAGGCTAAGTGGGTATAATGGTATTGAGCAATTAGGGCAATGTTAGGAGTTAACCAAGTATAAGAAACCCCAATTTTCTCAAGTCCAAGAGTATTTAGACAAGAGTTATGGAAACCCTAAAGGAAAAGGACATAATGGATCAATCACATGAAAAACTATGCCAGAACTCAAGTATTCTTGATGATGTGACTATGTAGACAACATTTTTAAACCAAAAATAGATTAAAACAAACAAGTAATGGATACAAAGGAACATTGTAACGTGGTTGGACTTGGATATTGGGCAAGAAAGTGGGTCATATTAACCTTAGGTGAGGTAGACACCTAGGAAGAGCACATAGACAAAGCATCTTATCCTTTGAAGCTAGTGTGAACCATACTACTAGGTCATGGGCTCAACAATTGAGTGACTATCCTATTGTATTGAGCTTAGATACAAGTGATTAAGAAATGTCTTTTAACATGGAGAGAACTATAGGAAGTTTAGGGTTAGCATACTTACAAACCCTAGAGGGTCCCTACAAGACTCAACTAGAGAATATCCAAACCAACCATTTATGTGCTTTCATCTATGAGGATGGTTTGAGACTATCAATTGTCCAACTTGAAAACCAAGATGAACCCTTTGGAATTGAGAACCCCATGGTCCAATTCCATGAGGGATCAGATATCGATAAGTGAAGAACCATATATGTGGTCACCAACTTACTAGATAGGACATATGCATTTGGATCAATCATTCTTGAATAGAAAATAGGAGACTTGGATAAGGACAACCAAGGAAGCGAGCCTAGAACACCTCAAGGAAACTCAATCCTATCGAGGATAATCCAAGAGAGTGGATTCCCCAAGACAATAAAAGTATATAACTCTTGATAAATAGAGTGAGGGATGAAGCATTTTGGAGATTCAATATAGGCAAGCCTAACAAAGTAGACAGAGTGATCATATAGGAATTCAAGGATCATGATGTTCCAGTGATGGTTATTTGCTTGGATAACACTTTTGAATGGGATGGATTCCTTAGCTATTTAGCTAATTTTTTGGCTAAATTTTTGTAACCTTTGTACTTTTTGAGTATAATATTTCTAGGGTTTCTCAAACATTTTTTGATGTGTCAAGGTCCTATATCTGCCCTATCATACTATCACTTATATGTTGCAAAAAAATGAATAAAAATCGTTTATCCCTCACTCCACTCCTTCAAAAATCTTCTTTAACCATAAAACAATCCCCTTAGGCCTTTGCCCATGAGATAATTTCTCAATCTAAACCTCCATGGTTGATAATATCCATATTTTTCATATTATAATTTGGGAATTAAATTCTCTATGATAGACTATTCTAGGATCTCTAAATTCCTCCCTAAAATTATGAAAAAGTTCTAGTGTTGAGATAATTTAGCATGAGATATTTTTCATTTGATCTATTGGATCCTAAATTTTGCCTTGCCTCATTTTATGCTTCCTTGGAGTGGTGTTTCTCATTAGCCTAAGAATGGATTTGGTCTCATCAAGTAGCTTCAAATCTTACGTTGTGATGTTCTTGAAGTATTCTAGCACAAGATGGGACCACATATATAGGCATTAAGACCTATAAACTAAGTAGCAATGGAATTTTAAGAATCGAAAAAAAAATGGTTCTCATATTTCTTTATAATCACACAACACCTTTCAATATATTAAGGCTTTTCTATAGGAGTTCTCAAATTCATGAGTTGAAGTTATTTATACATACACTTGAACTTCATGGATAAGTTTGATAAGGATAGGAAACCATCTAATTAAAATTTTCATGATCCTCCGGCCACAACATACATTCATAATTCTTATGCATCAAAAAGCATGTTTTAGTAAAACAAATGTAGAAATTCATTTACAAGTATAAAAATATGTCACATAATTCGATTTTGTTACTGATTTAAATATATTTATTCTTCAATTTAATGTTGTCTTTTGATCCTATAAAGTTTATAAATTTCATAAAATCCATGTCTCTAGAAAGACCTATAAGTGTTAGAAAAACCTCTATCATGATTCAATTCATAGGTTGAAGAGAATATACTCAGATAATTTATCATTAATGTAACTTTTGTATACCAAAAGATATTCCTTTCATACTTTACACAGTTCATGCATTATAAATCATCATGATTTCTTCATATATTAAAATATTTTAATGAAAATATATCAACCATATCTTCCTTACTCTATATCCTACATTCATTCATTATCACTTGAAGATTTTCTTCTTGCATCCTACATTCATTCATTATCCCTTGATCATTATCTAGCCTCAATCATAGTATAAAAATAATTTTTAGATTAAAAACCAAATTCAACTCTTTCTTCTAATAGATTAATATTACTCTGATCATTGGCTAGTTTGTCACCAAAACCATCAATTACACTTCCAAATAGATAACATACAAATCATTATGAAAAAAAATCTCAACGAATTTTACATGGTCCAAATTTCATTTGTTTTCTTTATCTTCTTCGCCAATCATGATTTTTGAATTCATACTTATCCATAACATCACATTCATTTCTTTCATCTTCAAGGGTCTTCTAGAGTTATCATGACGTAAGGCAAACTCATCATGCAAATTTTTCATACGAATTTCATCTTTGATAATATCAAAATTCTTTTTTTATTCATGCAAATTTAGCTTGAACATGTCTTGAAACAAAGAAGACAAAATAGCTCAAATGTAGGGTAAATGATCCTAAAGCGAAAGAAATTTATAAATACCTTGCACATGCAATACTTCTCTGACAGGAGCATAAATATTGACATGAAACATCTCCCCAATTATAAAATTGAAAACGCGTTAAAAATAGAAATGCAGTTAGGTACATAAAGAAATAGATAAACAAGAAAAAAAAAATAGTATGTGGATATAATCGTATAATACAAATTCCACTTGCATATATGCAAATTTTAATATTAGAAACTTTGAAATTCTTTATTTGGATTGCATCATCTTCAGTCTTTGTTTGGATTTACATGAAAAATATTTTCAATGATTGATTCCTATGATAGACATTTCCACCTTATGCAAACATGGTTGATTTTGTTTAAAATCAAGCCTTAACATCGGATAGGGTTATATTACAAATGTAAAATTGGAAGAAGTTAAAAGAAAATTGAAAATTCACTATTTTGATTTGGAAGATCCATTGAAAAATCAAATTAGAAGCTACATTTGATGCCACTTAAATGTGTACCTACACTTATTAATGGCTAGTTCCCTAGATTGTAGGAAGAGTAAATATCTATATAAAGATATGCAAAGACATGTGAATGTGCCCATGACCGTTATGAGTATGTATATAATAGTAAATAAGTGCGTAAATGCTTGAAAGTAGGCCCCTAGCTTGAGCACACCCTCTACTATGCTTACTTCTCATCTCTAAGTGTTCATATCTCTGTGTATCTAGGTAGATTCTAGCAGCAATATCTCTAAGTTGAGTTCCAAGTTTCTAATTTTGTTGTACTTAATATTTTATTTAATCATGAATCGAATTCTCATTTATCTTGTCAAAGTGGAATTTATTTTTGTTGAATCTACATAATTTCATAGAAATAGTTCATTTTGGGAAGGTATATCACTACACATGTACAATGATGACTACAAGTTTTTCTTGGAGAGGATGGTTCTCATTATTACAACATTCAATTATAATGAAGCTCAATCTATCCTTATACTTCCGTTTTTGGATAAGATGAAAATTGGGAGAGTCAATGTATAGACATTTATAGAGGGAGACTACCTTCAAAAGCAATGATGGTTTTTTTCTTTGTCTTCCATAAGTGATGTGAGATCTTTTTGAAGCTTTGAGTCATCAAAATAAATTACAAAAAGGATTTGAAGTGGAATAAGATAACTTGAATGTAAAGGGGCAACATGCATCAACTAAGGTGTCAATGGAAGCTACTTTAGGGATGAATGCTAGAAAAGAAGGGCTATTCACCACAACCCTTTTATAGAGAATTTTATGAACAATGATATCATCCCAAACCTTAATGTTGATTCTTAGCTACCTTGCTCCCCCTCCCAACTCTATCTTGTTTTGTGGCCTTAGAAATACTATCTATCAGCTGAGTTTAGAGTTTCTAGATTCCTTCTTGTTGTAGCTCAAACACTCATTTCTCTAATTGAAATTACAAAATCATCCACAACACAACATTTTCGGCCCAAATATCTTAACCTTGTCAAGTTCTTGGAAACCTAGATCTAAAAATGATAGATAGATTACTTCATGAATGAAAACTCAAACTACTCCAAGCTCCCAATTTGTATCACATACAACATGCATGAGTCAAAGAAGCACAAGTCGACACAACGAGATTTATCTCACACATACTCTCTACCACATACGTTTCTCAAATGCTTACTTGCAAACTACGAAATTGCAATGCAAGAGCACCCCTCGACACTTCATACAAGTAGAGAAGCCTCCAAAACTCCACTCTCTTTAATTCGTGAATCATCTACCTACATAAAAGCTTTCTAATAGCACAATGCCACACAGATCTCAAGCAATAGAAGATTCCAATAGGTATTACTTAGAGGTTAGTGAGAATTCAAAACAAAAATTAAGCCTCAAAGAGCAACCATAACAAGCGGGGAGAAGAATAAGATGGAGACACAAGAACTCTACACACTCCTCTATTAATCAATTCAAAGGTTACAGCAAGAGAGTGTGAAATAGATTATATACTTCTTCACCATCCTTAATGTTCTCCTAAATCATAGGATATCTCTTCAAAAAACATTCTCCTCATAAATAAAGAGATAGGATTATTAAAAATTGGAATCACAATTAGCCAATTTGATTATTACCCATGACCTCTTTCAATTAGCCAATTTGATAGAAATAGAAATAGTTTTCAAAAACAATTCTGCTCCTAATGGGAAATTCTTTGCCTCGTCCAAAATTTGTATTTGATTTCTATTGATACGCATTTCTATACTCGTATATATTTTTGTAATGTGGGCTTTGGTTCTCATGTTCAACCTATGTGTAGTTTTTGAAAACATTTCTTTTCGTGAAAGTATATCTTTACACATAGTCATAGTGTGTTGCTTACAAGTAGTGTATCTTTGAGTGGATGATTCTCACTAAAGTAAAATCTATTTTCAATGCTTTAAATCATGTTTGATGGAGCATATGATCTTAATTTAAGTGTCCAAAATATAATGATCAAATCAAACTATTTTTGTGATAAAAAGATAAAATAGAGAGAAGATATCTATTTGTGTATTGATTTATGGAGGTTGATTACCTTCCAAAGGTAGGGTGTCTTTTCCATTCCCCATCACTTTTCATGGCAAAAACTTTAAAACTAAATCAATTATCCTGAGATGCATTGAGAGGGTTTGTCTTTAGCTTTTTACTATTTGATGCATCTCTCCTTAGAATCTTTCATAATAAATCAAGAGAAAGCATAGCATGTGTGTGTATGTGATTTCATCCATATATATATATATATATATATATATATATATATATATATATATATATATATATATATATATATATATATATATAAGCGAGGGGAAAAACCTCCTAAAGAGGGGAAAACGTACCTCATCAGTCCTAAGTGTGTTTGGTCACATCATTGCCAAAATATAGTAGTAAATCCCCCTTAGGAGTGATGTGGTGAGCAAGGAGCTTGCACTCATGTATAAGGAAGTGCCTGCAAGATATGTGGAATGAAATCAGCTCACGAAAGGAAGTAAGCTTAAACTTTTGTAAAAAGCTTCAAACTTCTCCATAGGTAGATCCTTTGGGCACATAAGACAAATTGATCTCTCCAAAGAGATTCTTTCCATGACATAATGATAGTGCATTTCCATGTGCCTTTTTCAAGCATGGAAACATGGTTCCTCTCAACTACCAATGTACTATGACTATCAGTATAATAGTTGTGCCAAAGGATTAATCAACACCCAACTTAGCCAAAGCCACCTAAACCACACACACTCAACAACACCTATGAAATTTTCCCTATACCCAGCCTCGCAAGTAGACGTGGTCATGGTAGAATGCTTCTTTCTCAATTAAGATATGCATGAGCTACCAACCATGAAGCTTAAACCACTAGTGGACACATGAACGTAATAGGAATAAGTCCAATATAAGTCAAAAAATAATGTAAATATGGTGATGATGATCCACCTTGGGATAAATCAAACCAAGTTATTGGGAGTCTTTATATGAATCTTGGAGATCTCTCTATGCCTTTCCTTCTTGAATTTGAATTCAGATATAGGCATGCTTGGTACTTTATGTTTATTGGAATCTGTTCCTACAATCCAGGAAAAGAGAAAGATGGAGATACAACTATGTTTTGATTGATTGATTGAGAATCAATCTCAACCACTCCAAAATCTTTGCTTTTAGGCCTTTTACTCTTCACTTTTACAGAGGTAAATACCTTGAACCTTACAAGAAAAAATGATCGTAAGTGATCAATCAAATAATACAAAGAAATAATGTGCACATAAGTGCTACTTTCAAGGTACATGTAAAAACTATCCATATGATAGTCGGAATGGGAAATTTTTCTTCAAGCATAATGAAAGCTTGATGTTCCAACACCACACCACCCACAAAAGGTGATGCAAGTAAAGTGTACCCAACTTGAAGAAAACCTAGAGAGATGAGTAATGCTAGTGACTCCATTAACAAACTTAGAAAACATGTGCAAGGGATATGAATAAAACTATGGTGAATATTAACTTGTGACAAAACTCCTATGGAATAGGAAGCAACATATGAGCGGTAATATTATGATTATGATGGCTACATAGACTCTTATGGTTCTAAATATGCTAATTTTATGTATGTTGCACCTAGAGCTATAGCTCAAGCAAGAGGGACAGTGAGAACACTTCCTCCAAGAGGACAATGTTATAGATGCGGAGTTGACCATTTCATAAGGGATTGTACAATGCCTAGCCCACCACCCAAGAGGCCTTTGCAAGGATACTCTGATGAATGTTAAAAGGAACATCTCTTCCAATATTGTCTTAACAACCCTTTCAAAGCATCTTTAACTATTAAGATGAATGTGATTGAGCTTATTGAATCTTGAGGAAGCAATAGATAATGCATGGTGCCTCTAAATCCAGCCACATGAGCCCAAGCCAAACAAAAGGAAGTGATCCTTAGTGAGAATTGGTCTAGTAATTCCACAAAACAAAAAAGAAAGGAACCATCATTGTTTGGTTTTGAGCACTCTGAGGCATTATCAGAGAGTTCCAAAAATAGAAAAAGCTAAAAAATGAAAAAATGGAAGAGATAAGATAAAGCATAACTTCACGAAGAAACTATCTTGGGAAAAGGAGAAATCAATAAATAAAAAAAGAAACTTTAGAGGTGAATCAAACAAAAGCGAAAAAAGATGTGGTGATGAAGAACACATGCAAGAAGAGGTAGGATCAATTCTAGTCGATCCCATGCTTGAAGACTTGAAAATGATGTTGAAATCCTACCAATCAAGAATAGTGGCAGAACCGAATCTAGAGCAACATGATATATGCTACGCTAGAGTAGATCTAGAGAAAGTAAACTTGAACTTTTCAAGAAACTTATTGAAGCTATTCAAACCATGCTAGAAAAACAAATACTATATATTCCAAGAACTAGAATTACAGAGAAGAAATTTCAAGAATGTTTAGAGACATACCGCCTTGATCAGACTGCACAAGAAGAGCCAAACCTAACAAAAGAGGAGCTAGGATTGTAAGCATGTGAAATTGACTCCTTAATCCCTGAGGTAAAAGCATCTTGGCCATAAGATCTTTTGGCCAAAGTCCAAGAAACCCATTGGATAAAGAATGAAGGGGTATTTTTTTGCTTTATCGAATTGGACACTTCTTTCAACCAACAAATGATAGAAAAGGGGGAAGAAATATAAAATATTCTTTATCTATGCTTTGAAATAAATGGAGCCTTTAGTGTGATCACACTCCCAATTATATGGGTGCATATGAGTAAAATGCAAATTTCTTCCATGCTCCCACACCAACATGTAAGGATAATAGAACAATAGAGGAAGTCTTTGGAACATTGAAAGAGCTAAAGGAAGCTAAAGGGTGTTGCACTTCAACCTTACAAGAACTATTGCAAATTAAACCTCAAATGTGGGAAAAGCTAGCTTCTCACCTCCATAATCAAACTACCATTGAGGAAAAGGAAAAAGGCTAAGGATGAAACCACTACTATAAAGATACTAGTAGACAAGGTAGAAAACTTTAGTAAGGGTGACAAGGGAACACATGTCATCTTAACATATATAATGGATACATGGCCAAAGCTATACTAGATAGAGGTGTAGGATTTGGAATTTCCGCAGAATTAATTTTGGAAAAACTAGAAGTTCATTCACTAGCACCAACTAGAATGAAATTGCAATTGTTGGATGGCCACGTAAAAATGTCCACCTGGGTTATTTGGAAAATGTAACCTTGAAAACGTTTCAAGTAGAATCCAAACATACATTAGCCATAAATAAATTTTGCAAGGTGGGCAATTATGAGATGATATTAGGAAGACCCTTTATGTGTCAGATGAAGGTGATACAAGAATAGGGAAGAGGCACAATATACCTTCAACACCATGGCACCACAACCAGATAAATCTCAAAAACTTTTCATATAGGGATGATCCTCCTTTTGAATGGAACTCCATCCATAAAGAGGAATATGACATGTCAATCCATAATGCGGGATCTAGTGAACAATCTTGGATGCATGAGGATATGCACTTATGGACGTGTCAAGCTCCCTATAAGAGGAAAAGTGACTCCAATGTTTGAAACCATGGACGAGAGAGGAAAGACCAATTGAGGATCCCACTTACATGACACAAATATTTCATCACAAAGCTTTTGAGCCTCATGGATAGATGGAAATAGTAGCTACCCTAGACATTTGTGTAAATGAGGAAGTCATTACCATGGTTGAATGTGTAGATGAAGAAGGTTATGGTGTGAGACCTTTTATTGTAATGATTAAGGAAGAGGGTGAATATGAAGAATAGCATTATGAATATTGTGATAGTGAAAGCATAATAGTAGAACTTGAGTTTGACTCAAAAGAAAAGTACCTAAAATAAGATGGTGAAACCACAATGGGGGAATACTTCAACATGTCTTTAGTAGAAGAGTACCCCAATAATGTGATCAAAGATAATGATGATAGAAAAGAAGAGGATATGTCAAATTTGCTCCGAACGTTAAGTGATATGAACTAGAAGAGTGAAAGATAGCTATTCAAATTCCTAAGAGAGAGGGGTAGGGAGTAGCACATGACAATAAAGAGAAAAAACAAAAAGTAGTAGTGACAAGAGAGAATGATGAGGATGGATGTACTTTCATTGGAAAGGATGTCTTGTTAGAGAAAGAACATGAAATCATGAAATTATTGCAAGAATACCGGGATGTATTTTCATGTACATATAAAGACCTAAAAGGAGTAGACACAAAAATTTTGTGTCATTGGATTCCTATGATTCTCGGGGTAAAACTTTCTAAACAAATGCCATACACATAATGTCTACAAAAATCAAGGAGGAAATAGACAAATTAGTGGCTTCAAGATTCATTCATTTATGAAATCAAGCATGCAAAGTGGTTTTATCCCTTAGTAGTGCCCAAAAATAAAGGCAAACTTAGGGTTTCTATTAACTTGAAAAAATTATATACTTCTGCCATCTAAAACAATTATCGACTGCCAATAATAGACCATCTTTTGGAAACACTAACTAACAAGGAGGTGTACAACTTCTTGGATGGCTTTTGAGGTTATAATCAGGTTACTATTTCTCCTAAAGACCAACACAAGAGTGCTTTTGTAATGAATGGGATGTGTATGCTTTTAGGGTTATGCCTTTTGGTGTATCAATGCACCGGCCACTTTCCAAATATTAATGTGTCATATATCCAAGGGATTCTTAATGAAGAGTATGGAATTTTATCTTGATGACCTTTTCATCTACTATTCTAAAAGAACCACTCACATACCCAAAATAAGGTGTATATTTGACGATTTTTGGCAATATGGGGTATGTCTAAATGCTACGAAATATGTCTTTATGGTCTATCAAGGAAATATCCTCAGACTCATAGTCTACAAAAATTTTATCTATATGAATGAGGATAAAATCAAATTCATCTTAGATTTTTCAAGACCCAAGAACATTGAGGAAGTGCAAGCTTTTATGGGGCATTGTGGATATTATTTTCAATTTATCCACACGTATGCCATTATTTCCAAAACATTATATGGTCTACTTACTCTCTTTGAATGGACTAATGACTATGAATAAGAGTTTAATTAGTTGAAAAGGAGATTGAATTTAGCTTCATAATTGAAAGTGCCTTATAGGCATAAGCCATTCCATATTCATGTGGATGCTTCCAATTTTGGCATTGGATGTATATTGTTAGAACCAGTAGATGAAGGGAAATTAGATCACCTTATTGCATATGTTAGTAGGCAATTGAACCAAGCAACGAAAAATTACACAACTACTGAAAGAGAAGGATTAGGGCTGGTTTATGCAGTAAAAAAATTCCCCCATTACATGCTAGCCAATAAATTCAAGTATTTTGTTGATCATCAAGATTTATTGTACTTGGTCAGCAAACCTGGCAACATAGGAGGGTGTTACATGGTTCTTGTTGTTCATGGAGTTTGAGTTTTAGGTGGTGATCAAGAAAAGAAATACACACATTAGAGCCGATCACTTGTTAAGAATGACCCATGGAGAACCAACAATGGTTGTGGTAGATGATCTTCTAGATACCTATGCATTCAACTTAAATTTGTGTCCATCTTGAGCTGAAACATTAGTACCCATGCGGATGAATCCCATGACAAGCGAAGAACTTTAAAAAACAAGAAACCTTCACATTGTGGTAGGTAGCTTCTATGTCAAAGATTCAAATGGAGTGTTGTTGATATCCGTGGAAGATGCTGAAAAATCAAACTTATCCCATCAAGTTCATGCAAATCATTGGAGCATGCAAAAGGGTATAAATGGGACCACTCAAGAGTTGTGAGGTTTGGGAGTTTATTGGTCACATATGCACAAAGAAGACACATTTATGTAACTAATTATAACATATGCCAAGCATCCTATGTAGAGGAACACTCCTCCACGAGCTATTCCACAATAGCACCAAAATAGTGTAAGCACATTATAGAGCTCCTACGATCACAAGTGTGCCTAGTGGGAGCAAGCTTAGTGAGAAGGTGAGCCCAAGAGGACACAATAGGGATTATGTCATAATTGAAAAAAAAATAAAGCGGAAGAGATAATCAAATATGCATGTTTCCATGAAGGAGAATATCTTCCAATCTTGGAGATGGCACAAGCACGTGCTATTGGATGTCGTTTCTTAGCTCAAAGGGTTGTAAAGATTATTTTCTTTATAGCCTTATGGTGCCCAACCCTCCACATGGATGCAAAAAAGTATGTGAGAAGTTTTGATGTTTGCTAATGGATGAAGTACCCAATTAGAAGAGATGAAATACCTTTACCATTGATGATCTATACAAGAGCATGCTCAAGATGGGGAATTGATTTCATTGGATCGATTAACCCTCAAGCTACAGAATCTCATGCTGAGCATATCATTGTGGCTACAAACTTTTTTCCAAAGTGGTTAGAAACAAAGGGAACTAAGAACAGTAGATGACCATTGAGAAATTTCATGACCATTTCTCCCAAATGGATGAATCCAATGCGTTGAACCTTGAAGAGCATAAAATAGACTTTGATCTAGTTCCAAAAAGCTATAGATCATGCAAAATAGTTGAGAACTCACTGAGATATGATCAACCAAAGTTCACAGTTCTTAGTAGTCATAGCAAAGAAGTAGATAGAGATGATCAATGAAGTATATGTACTATAGGACATTGTTGTACAAGATAATTGGCATAGAATTGATCATTCACAATTGTAAAAGATTTTAACCTTGAGAGAATATTGTAAATCTTTTACAATTGTGAATGATCAATTCTATGCCAATTATCTTGTACAACAATGTCCTATAGTACATATACTTCATTGATCATCTCTATCTACTTCTTTGCTATGACTACTAAGAACTGTGAACTTTGGTTGATCATATCTCAGTGAGTTCTCAACTATTTTGCATGATCTATAGCTTTTTGGAACTAGATCAAAGTCTATTTTATGCTCTTCAAGGTTCAACGCATTGGATTCATCCATTTGGGAGAAATGGTCATGAAATTTCTCAATGGTCATCTATTGTTCAGTCCCTAAAAAATCGGGGGTAAGCCTTGGATTGCTAAAATCATTTCTCAGTGCATAGTTTATCTTTTTTGATGATTCCACTTCTAATCATTAGCTATCTAAGCAAATTTGATTCTCTCAAAAGGAATTTTATCAATTGCTACTCTACTCTGAGCACTAAGCAAAAGAACCAATACGTGTGTGCACCAAAATAGCAAGTTTTGTGACACAAGCTATTTACAAAGTAGTCTCTTTTGATTCAATTGTTTCAAGCATCTACCCCAAAGTACATAGGTACTTTCGTGGTGTCATTTGCAAGCTAAAAGGGCCTACTATCAAAATTTGAAGTGAAATAGAGCAGGTACAAAGCAAGTTTTTGCAGTACCACCTCACTTCCTTGAGGTATCCATCCATCTCTTCCAATAGTGGTATCAGAGCAAGTTGAGGTAAAATGGGAGATGGTTTCCCTTCTTTTATTGATAAATTGGACAAGAATAATTATCCAGCATGTTCCTTGAGGATGAAGACCTATCTACAAGGAAGGAGTCTCTATGGATACATATCACGAGATGAGGAGATGCCCATATTCAGAAGCAAAGGTCAACCCACAAGAGAGGAGCTAGAAAGACTCAACTCATGGTGTGCCAAAAATGCTTTAGCAAGGTCATCTTTACTCAACTCTATTTCTGACTTCCTTCTTCCTTATGTTAGGAATTTTAAAACTTCCCAAGAGACTTGGGATACATTATCTTCATATTTTTCTTCCAATACAAGATCAAGAAAGAATCAATTGTGGATTGAGTTCACTACTCAAAGGAAGCAAGCTAAGCAGAATGTTTTAGAGTATGTGACCAAAGTAAAGGATGTGGCTGATCAAATGGCAAGCATAGGAAAGGAGATTGAAGAGGAGGAAATAGTGAGACAAATAATCAATGGCATCAAGGCAAATGATAAGTGGGAAGCTTTCACAATTGCTATGGACCTTTACATGGACATGCAAATCCTAGATCTTACCACACTCATGGGACAATTCTTTACCCATGAAGCCAAGCTCAACAAAAATGGAGAACCATCAAGAGGTAACAATCCTTCTGCCCTATATGCAGATAAAGGAAAGTCTAAAGATAAAGGAAAGAGAAAGAAAGTAGAAGATGAAGGTATTACTTCTCAAGCTAACTATGCAGGAAGAGATAGGAACTCAAGAGGAAGGGGCAGAGGAGGTAAGCAAGGTAGGGGGAGACCTTTCAACTCTTCCCCATGCAATATATGTGGATTTTCTATTCATACAATAGATGAGTACTTTAGGAACTTCAAGAACCAGAGAGGAAGAGGATTTCAAAGAGGTAGCTATTCACAATCAAGAGGAAGATTCAACCATATTCAAGGTTACAACCATGGCTACAACAACAATTATCAAGGAGGATACAAATCAAGAAAAGACTTCAACAACTATACAAAGGATCAAGAAGATTCTCTTCTCATTATGAACATGACTTCAAAACAAGGTATGAATGATGAGCACCTCTTCTATATTGACTCACATTGTTCAAACCATGTAGCAGGCTATGTAGCTCTCCTTTCTGATCTTGAAGAGCCCAAGGGAAATCACCAAGTGTAGACGTATGATGACACCAAGCACTCAGTGGTCAAGGTAGGAAATGTCAAAACCTCTGATGGGAATAGGAATCTATTGAGCAAAGTTCTTTATGTACCTTCTATCACAAAGAATTTGATGAGTGTTGGGTAGATAGTGGAAAAGGGTTTGTAGGTTAGGTTCAACAAATATGGAGCTTTTGTGGAGGATCCCAACAAGGATTCAAGAGAATTGCCAAGGGAGAGAAAATAGGTAGATTGTTTACATTTGAGCTTGAGGACACTAGAAACATTGCACTTTACAACTATAAGGATTAAACATTGTTTGAGTTAGAGATTTGGCACAAAAGATTAGGGCACATTGGTGAGAGAACCTTGAAGAAAATATGTAGAGATCAATGTGTACTTGGGATATCTAATGTATCTGAGCAACACATGATCTATAAATGTGGTGCTTGTCAGTTTGGTAAATCACAAAGGTTTCCCTTTACCAAGAAAGGCTATATGCATGAGGATTAGTTCGAACTTGTTCACACACATGTGTGGGGACCAAGCAAGGACCCTTCAATTTCAGGCTCAAGGTACTATGTGTCATTCATTGATGATTTAAGTAGGTGGACTATCTTGTATTTCATGAAACATAAAAGATGAAGTGTTCAGTTGCTTCAAGAACTATCTTGCACTTGTGGAAAATCAAACAGGAAGAATCCTAAAGAGGATAAGGTTAGATGGAGGAGGTGAGTACTTCTCAAATGAATTTGATGCACTTTTGTTGGACAGAGGTATCAAAAGGGAGATTACTACTAGGTATACTCCTAAGAAAAATGGAGTAGCAGAGAGGAGGAACAGATTGATTGTGGAAGCAACTAGATCAATGCTTAATGAAAAGAAATTGCCAAATTATTTGTGGGTAGAGAGTGTTTCTACTGCCACTTATCTTATTAACAGGTTACCCTATAAGTCACCTGATGGGATGACCCCATATGAAGCATGGCATGGTAGGAGACCATCACTTGAACATTGCAAAATATTTGGTTATGTTGCTTATGTGCATGTTCCATCTCAAATTAAAGGTAAGTTAGATCCTAAGGTAGAGAAAAAAGGATACAGGTTTTATAATCCATCCAACAAAGGATTTATGGTCAATAGAGATTTTGTGTTTGATGAGAATGATTCTTGGTTTGAAAGTGAATGCAAGAAGGTCAAATTACCATATGACTTGGAAGAAGAATTCCCAAGCCTCACTAAGGAGGAGCCAAGCACAGTTGAAGACATCAAATCAGATGATGATGACACCATCAACTTGGAAGATTTCAAAGCATGGAAGTCAAAAGGCAAGGCCAAGATGAAGAGGTTGGAGGACATACCTGAGTCATCCAACCAAGTAGTAAGAAGATCACAAAGAGAGAGTAAGAAGCCAATCAAATATGGGTATTATACTTCATTAGTTACTAAGCATTCCATTTATCTTGCTAAGGATTTATCATTTGAAGAACCTTCATCATATGAAGAAGCAAGTACCAAAGCAAAATGGAAGGAGGATATGGATGAAGAAATGGAAGCACTCCAAGAGAATGACACTTGGGAGCTAGTACCCAAGAAAGCATCAATGAAGCTAATTGGTTGTAGGTGGATTTACAAAATCTAAAGGAACTCAAATGGATCCATAAATAGGTATAAAGCTAGACTCGTGGATAAGGGTTTTGCACAAACCCAAGGCGTAGATTATGAAGACATTCTTTCACCTGTGGCTAAAATGCCAACCATCAGAGTATTTGTAAGTTTAATGGAATCTTGAAATTGGAATGTGTATCAACTAGATGTGAAGAATGCTTTTCTCAATGGTTGGATTTTAGAGGAGGTTTACATGCTTCGAACTCATGGTTATGAAGATCCAAGCAAGGTAAATTATGTATGCAAATTGAACAAAGCTCTTTATGGTTTGAAACAAGAACCTAGGGCATGGAACTATAGGTTAACAATCTATCTTCAAGACCAAGGATTCATGATGAGTAAGGAAGATTCTTCTCTGTTTGTCAAGAGAAGTAACTCATAAATGATATACTTATGAGTATATGATGATGATATCATTCTTTAAGGCACTGATGCCAATGGAATCAAACAAATAAAAAACCAGATGATGTAGAAGTTCAAAATCAGTGACCTAGAGTTTTTGAAGTATTTTCTTGGACTTGAGTTAGTATACACTAACTCTAGAATTTACATCACTCAAAGAAAATATGTGCAGGACATGTTGAAGAAGTTCCACTTGGAGAATGAAAAGGTAGCTAGCACCCCTATGGAGGTAAATGATAAATTGAGTGCTCATGAAGGTGATTTTCTTAAAGACATTGCAGGTTATCAAAGCATAGTTGGGAGTCTAAACTATGGAGCTTTAACAAGAGTTGACATATCTTATGGAGTAAGTGTTTTGAGTCAATTCATGCATAAACCTAGAGCACCTCACTTGGAAGCTGCTAAAAGGGTTTTGAAGTATCTCAAAGGTACTCAAAATCAAGGTCTTTACTTCCCATACACATCAGATTTGGACATTAAGCAATACCTAGATGCAGATTGGCCAGGTTGTAAGGATGACAGAAGAAGTACTTCTGGATATCTTTCTTTTGCAGGCGATAAGCCCATTTCATGGTCTTCTAAGAAGCAACCAATTGTTGCTCTATCTTCAATAGAGGCTGAATACACGGGATTATCCAATGCTACACAAGAAGCTATTTGGATTAGATTTCTCTACTCAGATTTGGGACTTCACACTCATTCACCTATGATCTTTGGTGATAACACAAGTTCTTTGCATCTTGCAACCAATCCCATTTATCATCCAAGAACCAAGCATATAGAAGTACATTATCACTATGTTAGAGAGAAGCTATTAAGCAAAGAGATTCAGTTGGCATATGTATCTACAAATATGCAATGTGAAGATTTGTTAACCAAAGCACTTGATGGTACTAAACTTTTTAGGTTTAAAACCATGATTGGATTGCAGGACATTCAAGAAGATTCATGAAGAAGTGCAAGCCAAGATGTTTGTCTTGAGGGGGAGCTATTGGTGCAACTATCCAAGCCTTCACATTTGGCTAGGCATGGAAGAAAATATGAGCAACTATTTGATGGATCATGTGAATCCTAGCTTGTAATTTTTTTATCATTCACATTTGTAAAAGGTTTTAACCTTGAGAGAATATTGTAAAGGCTTGAATCTCGTGGAGGTAGCAAGCATATTAGCTACGAGTTACATTTGATGGAATAACTCCTAATTTGGAGGAAGCACTTTTAGGTGGAGCCTAGTTTGAAATTCAAATTCAAATTTGAAGAAAATCCTTATTAAAGGCTTGTAAAAACTCACAGCCTTATGGCCTCATTAAGAGCTCTCCTATTGATCATTGTAATACTTGAGTAGCTTACACCATAGCTCACTCAGTCTCTTATCATTGGGCATCAATTCTATGCCAATGATCTTGTACAACAATGTCCTATAATACATATACTTCATTTATCATCTCTATCTACTTCTCTGCTATGACCACTCAGAACAGTGATCTTTGGTTGATCATATCTCAGTGAGTTCTCAATCATTTTGCATGCTCTATAGCTTGTTGCACCCAAGTCAAATTCTGATTTATGTTCTTCAAGTTTCAAGGCATTTGGTTCATCCATTTGGGAGAAATCACCATCGAATTGCTCACTATTCATCCACTGTTTAGTCCCTAAAAAAGTGAGGGTAAGCCTTGGATTGCTAAATTCATTTCTCAGTGCATAGTTTATCTTTTTTTATGATTCCACTTGTAATCATTATTTATTTAAGATAATTTTATTCCCTCAAAAGGAATTTGATCAATTGCTACTGTACTGTGAGCATTTAGCAAAAGAATCAACAGGTGTGTGCACCAAAATAGCAAGTTTTATGACACAAGCTATTTACAAAGTAGTTTGTTTTGATTCAATTTTTTCAAGCATCTACTCCAAAGTACATAGTACTTTCTTGGTGTCATTTTCAAGCTAAAAGGGCCTAATATCGAACTCTGAAGTGAAATATTGCAGGTACAAAGTAGGTTTTAGGAGTACCACCTCACTTCCTTGAGGTATCCATCCATCTCTTCCAATAAAAAGTGATTCTCAAAAAAGTGCTAAATTCTTATTCAAACATATCTTTAATAGGTTTGGATTACCTATTGAGATAGTAAGTGATAAAGTTCTTAGTGATTCCTAAAAAACAACACCCTATCATGCACAAGCCAAAGGGCAAGCAGAGAGTTCAAATAAGGTTTTATTCATCATTATGACTAAGATAGTCAATAGTGGCATGTCTGATTGGGACAAACAATGGAGTTATCCAATCTATGCATTTAGAGGAGCATATAAGTTAGCCTTATAAGGAATTACTCCATTTAACTTGGTATATGAACAAAATGCAATTCTTTCCATTGGCATTTTGGTGCCTACTCTCCAAGTAGACAAGAAATATGAATGGAGAGGCCTTGGATTCTCCAAACAATTGGATTATATTCAAAGGTTACAAAAAAATAAATTGCAAGTAGTAGTTAGAATCTATGCTATCAAAAGAAGGCACAAGACATGTAATGATGCCCATATCAAAGACATAGGTCTATGTGTTGGAGATCTAGTACTTGTATATACTCTTAAACAACACTCTAAGAAACACCAACAAAGAGGTTATGGTCCCTTGATTATCTATAGAATCCTTTTTGGTTTAGCAACACTAGATGGAGATGTCCTACCCAATTACATAAGTGGATGCTGATTAAAAAGATATACTATGCCTCTCACCAACCAAATGCTAACAGGACTCTTATGAGCACAAAATTGAAAAAAAAAGGGAGGAAGAAAGAATTCATGAGGAAGCCAGACAAGGAGTCATAGAGAGAATATGCAAGCACAAAGAGTGGAATTTAGAAGGAGAGGAGAGATACCTAAGGGTCAAGAACCAATATGGATTTCTAATTACTACACAATAGGTTTTAGGAAACATGATGATATGCCAAGCCTACCATATCTAAACCTAGGAGTTCAAAATAAAGAGTTTTTTTTTGTGTATTCTTTAATAAATACTAGAGCAGCCCTAAGCAATATTCATGATTCCTTACTGAACAAACTAAAGATACATATTACCCCAACAAAAGCATACATGATTAGAATAGGAGAGAATGACATAAAATGCTTAGGAGAGGTAACCTTATAAATGCATCTAAGAAATAAAACCATGCAAGAAAAAACCTTTTGATTGATATGACTAAGACTTGCTAGAAGAGCTCATCCTAGGTCAATATTGGATGTATGAATATGAGGTCACCTTAAATTTAGCTCAAATTTTCATTGTTGTGGACACAAAGAAGTCTTAGTTGGATGTATGTTATGTTTTGTAGAAACATATTGAGGAAATCAGGTTTCCCAACCTTTCTTTTGCACAAACACTCATATGTTAGATCACTATCCTATTATGTCCTCCTAGTCCCCCCTCTAAAGGTAATAAGGCTTCATGGTTCCACATGGAACCTGTATTGTTCTCCCTCCCCTCTATCTAGAGAGAAATAGAAGACACTTGGAGTCATGGCTTTTGGGCTTGCTCATCCCCCATGTTTTGTTCAATCAATGTTTTCAAGACTGCATATCAGATAATACTTAGATCAAGCAAAATGATTCAAAAAAGTAAGGAAAGATAGAAAAGAGATTTCTCTAAAAGGCTTACTGGTCTTGATATGAAAGTTAACAAAGGTAGAGTGGATCTTCAAAAAGGTCCTACTTAAGATTAAGGGTAAGCTCTTATATGAAGAGGAATGAGATCAAGAAGCTCCAACTCTTCTTTAAAAGTTTAAAATCCATTAAAATAAGTGTACAAACCCTAGAAGAATAAATAGGTGTGAGAATTTCTTCCACATATGATCAATCAAAATGGAATTGTCTATATGTCAAAGAAAAGAAACAAAACTTCATTATGAATGTTAGCACTCAAGGTCAGGAATGAGGCACAAGAACATGTCAAAGAAGTTGACACACAAGAAGAAGGAGCAAGTAGGGAGCTTGAAGAAGTACATGTCAAATTTTCAAAAGGAATCCTAATAAAACTAGTTATTTTCATCACTAAAAGCCACTGTAAATACCATTTCATATTTTAGTAACTCCATTTTGTTCAAGTCGAGGAGTCCTCAAGCTTGAGGAGTACTAGAATTATCATCCTACCAATTTTCATAATTTGTAGACTCCATTTGAGCCCTTAAATAAGCTCTGGAACCTAATTCTTAACTAGGCCGAACACTAGGTGTGGATAGGGCCAAAACTACTAAAAAATAAACTATAAAAAGAGCTATAGAGATCATTTTTTTGGAGTTAGCTGGTGAAAGAGTTGGCTTGTTAGAGTTTGAAGCTTTGTAAGAGAGTTCATTTGTATTAGAAGCTTTCCATTGTTCCTCTCTTTTTTCTTACCGTGTGTGTGTGTGTGTGTGTATGTGTGTGCATGCTTGTGTGCTTTCACTCACACACTTGTGCCTTCACTCACTCATGGTCTTCATACCAATCCTTATGTCTCCCCGGCAATGGTGCCAAAATTTGGTGTAGCTCAAGCATAAGCACCATGTCCTTTACTTGTCAATCCGCATGGAGATATGAGTACTGGTATGAAGACCGTGAGCATGTGAAGGCACAAGTGTGTGAGTGAGAAGCACACTAGCATGCACACACATACACACACACACACAAGGCAAGATCAAAGAGAGGAACACTGGAAAGCTTCAATTACAAAAGAGTTCTCTTACAGAAGCTCAAATCCACAACAAGCTAACTCTCTCACCAGATAACTCCAAAAATGAGCTCTCTAACTCTTTTTATAGGTTTTTTTAAAGTAGTTTTGGCCATGTCCAGACCTAGTGTTCGGCCTAGTTAAAAGTTAGGTTCTAGGACTTATTTGAGGGCTCAAACGGAGTCTAAAAATTATGAAAATTGGTAGGATGATACTTCTAATACTCCTCAAGCTTGAGGACTCCTTGGCTTGAACAGAATGGAGTTACTAAAATATGAAATGGTATTTACAATGGCTTTTAGTGATGAAAATCACTATTTTCATAGGGATTCCTTCTGAAAATTTGACATGTACTTTATGGAGCTCCCTACTTGGTCGTTCTTCTTGTGTGTCCACTTCTTTGACATGTTCTTGCGCCTCATTCCTAACCTTGACTACTAAAATTGAACTACTTCGAGGAGTTTTTTTAGGACTTCCTCCCCATAGATCACTTAGATATGGGATTGCATGGCTCTTATACCAAAAGTTAAAGTAAAAAAGGACTTTCTCGACATAGATCAATGTCTCCATTGTTGAAGGTGCTTTCCATTATTTCCATGCTAGATGGCACGCACAAAATCTTTCTAGAGGTAGATCAGAATCTTTAGCTTTTATCTTCTATTATCATACATATTTGGGGGAAGATGCTCTTATAGATCAGGAAGTTATTTGTAAGAACGTGACCAATCACAATGCCACTCAGGGTCACCCAGGGTTTCCATTGAAGAAAGGAATCTAAAAATCAAAACCTAACACAGCCAAATCCTTAAGGTTTTTGATGGTCCAAAAAATAGTCTAATGTAGACCTTCATAAATCTTAGTTGGATCTATGTTATGTTTTGAGAAACGTATTGAGGAAATCAGGTTTCCCAACCTTTCTTTTGCAAAAACACTCATATGTTAGACCACTATCCTATTATGTCCTCGTAGTCCCCCCTCTAAAGGTAATAAAGCTTCATGGTTCCAAATGGAGCCTATATTGTTCTCGCTCTCCTCTATCTAGAGAGAAATAGAAGAGACTTGGAGCCATGGCTTTTAGGCTTACTCGTCCCCCATGTTTTGTTCAATAAATGTTTTCAAGGCCACACATCAGATAATACTTAGATCAAGCAAAGTGATTCAAAAAGGTAAGGAAAGATAGAAAAGAGAACTCTATAAAAGGCTTACTGGACTTGATATGAAAGTTAACAAAGGTAGAGTGTATCTTCAAAAAGGGCTTAATTAAGATTAAGGGTAAGCTCTCACATAAATAGGAATAAGATCAAGAAGCTCCAACTCTTCTTTAAAAGTGTAAAATCCATTAAAGTAAGTGTACAAACCCTAGAAGAATAAATAGGTGGGAGAATTTCTTCCACATATGATCAACCAAAATGGAATTGTCTATATGTCAAAGAAAAGAACCAAAATTTCATTATAAATGTTAGCACTCAAGGTCAGGAACGAGACACAAAAATATGTCAAAAAATGTGGACCCACAAGAAGAAGGAGCAAGTAGGGAGCTCCAAGAAGTACATGTCAAATTTTAAAAAGGAATCCCTATAAAATTAGTGATTTTCATCACTAAAAGCCATTGAAAATACCATTTCATATTTGTTTAAGTCAATTTTGTTCAAGCCGAGGAGTCCTTGAGCTTTAGGAGTATTAGAAGTAGCATCCTAACAATTTTCATAATTTTTAGACTCAGTTTGAGCCCTCAAATAAGCCCTGGAACCTAATTTTTAACTAGGCCGAACACTAGTTCTGGACAAGGCCAAAACTACTCAGAAAAACTATAAAAAGAGCTACAGAGTTCATTTTTGGAGTTAGCTAGTGAGAGAGTTGGCTTTAGAGTTTGAAGCTTTGTAAGAGAATTCTTTTGTAATAGAAGCTTTCCATTGTTCCTGTCTTTGCTCTTACCATGTGCATGTGTGTGTGTATGTGTGTGCATGCTTGTGTGCTTTCACTCACACACTTGTGCCTTCACTCCCTCATGGTCTTCATACCAATCCTCACGTCTCCCCGGCAATGACGCTGTCGGGATGAAATTCCTCAAGGAAGTGTGCATTAATTTTTTTCAAAGTTTACTATTTTTCTAGGTTTTGTGTGATGTCTGAAAAGATGAGATATTATGTGCATGTTTTGGCCGATTTGATTGATTGTGAGATGTGAAACCATAATAAATATGTACATTGAACCTGTGTGTGTAAATAGCTAGCTTTTGACCCATAGATCCCTAGGTTTGACCCTTGAAACCCCCTAAAAACTGAGTTTTATCCCACAAAAACTGAACCTAGACCCTTAGAAAACCTTGGAGTTTAGGTCCAAAGTGTAAATAAACCCTCAATCTGACATGCTTGACTTAATTGTGGGCAAACCCCTAATTTCTTTGATCAAAAACCCTAACTTGGACCCTTGAAATTGGCTTTAACCTAAGTCCAAACCCTTAGATTATTTAATTCCGTATATATATAGTGTGAAACCAAAACCTTAGTCTAGAAGAAATAAAAAGGAGAAAAATCAAAAATAGAAATAAAGGGTGTGATTTTCCCAAAATAGCAAATGATCATGCAAGATGATTCTGGAATTAGAAAGTTGAGTAAGGAGGTTAGAAGCTTCTAGAGAATAGTCCCAAGGGGAGAAGGAGGGGGGGACCTATAAATAGGGGTTCAAGCCTCATATGTTTCACCCCGTGGATCTCTTGTGGAACGCTTCTCCAAGTTGCGGTTGATGATTCCAAAGTTTATATGAAGTGATTGCGGACTATTGAAAGTGAAGAAAAGCTTTTGCTGAAAAGACTTGAAGAGAAGCTTTGTTTGAAGACCGAAGGCATAAAGTAAAGGAAGGATCCATCCGCAAAGATGAAAGCCGAGACTGAAGAGAATTTCGTGGGCATCTTCTTGGACTGTAGCAGGAGGTCTACGTTATATTTTCCCAATCTGCACAGTAGCGGTGGCATATTTGTATTCGCCCATCTGCACTGTAGCGGATTTCTATATCACTGATGCGCACTCTAGCAGGCATCATTGCATCACTTAGATTTTATTCAACGATTTTTGTGGCATTTACATTGTATTATTGAGCATTATTTGCGCACCGAACCGCTAACTTCCGTGTTTCAACATTGTATCTAATTTGTTTTGTTCCCAATGCCTATGGTCTGACGCATACACACATTCGTCTCGTCTCTTCTAAGAGGGTAGGGGCCTACAATGATCGCCACAGGAGAGAGAGGGAGAGGTGCCCAGCAGGCAGATGCGGCTCACTTGACATGGGAACGGTGCACCTAGGGGGCCTCATACAACCCCACGTCGGCTCTTCCCATCACCTAACTCCTTCCCGACACCTGAACCTGACGTGAAGCGAGGCGATTGCCCGCTGATCCTCAATGTGTCACCCACTCCTTGAGAAGATAGACAGGAACCTCGGCGTCAGACAGAGATATTCCAAGTACTAGCATTTCAGGTTCTTTGAATTTTTTGCATTGCTTCAGACACACCTTAAACAGAAAGATTGTTTGGTTGCCTAAGTTTGAGCATTCAGGATCTGCATCAGCTTAGTCCATACGCTTGTGCACTTTTTTTCTTGTTTAGACTAGGGATTTTCTACTTTCATATCTTAGACAGAACGCTAGAAACATTAGGACAACATCATAAGAAAGAGGGGAAAAACACATTTGGGGATAAGATGGAGAGCATTAGATTGACCTCCACCTCCTGGCTCATGACCCATTGAGTTTCTTCTCTGATCTCTACTCTGAGCTAAGAGAGATATTAGAGCCACTCACAATGGACATTGTTCTGAGCTCTAGGACAAACCAGAGAAGAGAGATGGAGGAAATATTCAAGGAATTAGTAATAGAGAAACAAGGGACTTATGTAGTCCAAGCTGTTTTGAGAGAGAAAGGCAAGTTTACGGGTTTGAATGTAACTGAATACCTAGATGTATTTGAGGCCACACACGCATCCATGGTCTACCTAAAGACATGTTTGCACATTACTTCACACGGGTAGTTTCAAGGTCTATCCTACCATCTATTACAATGCACATAGCAAAGCCCTGGGCCGAATTCAGAAAAGAGTTACATAAGCTCTTTTATCTAGAAGATTTTTCCCCCAACATAGTAGAGAAGGGTTCTTGCAGTGGGTAAAAGCATTGCATCCCTCACTCATCTCTTAAATGAGTTCTTGAGAAAAGTCTATTCTATGGGATATCAGGACCCCACTCCTCCTCAGGCAAGTACTAGTTATGCATATGCAATAGAGAGAGGTATTATGCCCATTCCAAATATGCAAGGCTATGTGCTGCCTCAGCCTGCACCTCCAGTGCAGCCTGTTGCCCAACAAACACCTGCACCACCAGTGCAGCCTACTTTTGAGAGACGAGTGACTGGTGGGTTTGGAGGGGCAAAGAGATGTGTATGGTGCGATGCACAAGAGCATTTCTCATATGTATGTGAAGAGCTTAAGCTATCAAAGGATCATCAAATGATAATACATATAGATAAGAAGCTCTGTGATTTTAGGACCCGCCTTCCTCTACATGTGAATTGGGGAAAGGGGGAACGAAGAAACTTTATGAGGATCTATCTGGCAATAATTGTTGGAGTTAGACGTCTGCGGAAGCACGCGAACAGCACAAGGAAGAGGAAGAAGCTTGGAGCACAACACACAAGACTGAATGTATTACTGGAGAATGTACAAAGATAAGTAGCCCATTAGGGCAATAGGCGTATATACAAGCCGGGGGAAAAAAACCTCCTAAAGAGGGAAAAAAGTGCCCCGGCGGTCCTAGAGTGTTCACACACATCACTACCTAAATATATCAACAAATCCCCCCTGGGAGTGATGCGGTGAACAAGGAGCTGGCACTCATGTATAAGGAAGTGCCGAGCTATGTGGAAATCACTCCACAAAAGGAAGTAAGCCCAAAGCTTTGCGGAAAGCTTCAAACTTCTCCCTAGGCAGAGCCTTCGTGAAAAGGTCTGCAATGTTCTCCTGCGTGGGCACATATGCCAAGCTGATCTCCCCAGCAAAGAACCTCTCCCTGACATAGTGATAATGCACCTCAATGTGCTTAGTGCGAGCATGGAACACAGGGTTCCTCGCAACTGCCAATGCGCTCTGACTGTCAGTGAAGATGGTGGTGGCAGAAGACTGGCCAACACCCAAATCAGCCATAAGGCATCTGAGCCACACACACTCAACAGTCGCTGTGAAAGCTGCCCTATACTCAGCCTCACAACTGGAAGTGGCCACAGTAGGCTGCTTCTTGCTCAACCAAGATATACATGAGCTACCAAGCATGAAGCAAAAACCACTGGTGGACACATGAGTGTCATAGCAACCAGCCCAATCTGAGTCAGAAAAAGCATGCAAATCTGGCGGTAGTGATCCCCCCTTGGGATAAAACAACCCAAGTAGCCGAGTACCACTCAAGTAGCGAAAGATGCGCTTCACCGCTTTCCAATGCGTGACTCCTGGGCAATGCATAAACCTGCTCATCTGTGAGACAGCAAACTGAATATCTGGCCGAGTAATGCATAAGTAAATCAAGCATCCAACAGCCTGCTGATAGAGAACAGCATCAAATGCATCTCCAGCATCATGAAGACTCAATCGTAAACCTGTCTCCATAGGAGTGGCAATAGGCTTACAGTCTTCAAGGCCAAAACGCTGCAATAATGTGTCAAAATATTTCGTCTCACACAAAGCCATTCCACCATCAACTTGCATAAACTGAATGCCCAAATAGTGATGCAAATGCCCCAAATCAGACATCTCAAATGAGGCATGCAAATCAGCCTTGAAATCAGCAATATGCTTCTCAAGAGGACCAGTGAGCAGCATGTCGTCTACATAGACAACAATGATCAAAAGCACATCATTAGCACGCTTAACATATAAGGTGCTTTCAGTTGGACTGTTCTCAAAACCATGTGCAATCAGATAGGCATGTATTTTCTCATACCAAGCACGTGGTGCTTGCTTTAAACCATATAACACCTTCTTTAACCTGCACACCTGGTTTTCATGCCCTTTCTGCACAAAGCCACGGGGCTGAAAAACATACACTTCTTCATGCAAGTCACCATTCAGAAATGTTGTTTTAATGTCCAACTGATGTACATTCCAACCATGATGGGCTGCAAGTGCACAAATGCTCCGAACAGTAGTCATACGGCATGTAGGTGCAAAGGTCTCATCAAAATCAATGCCTCTTTCCTGCGCATAACCCTTTGCAACAAGCCTAGCCTTATACCTGTCAACTGTACCATCAGGTTTACGCTTCAGCTTGTATACCCACTTAGTGCCAATGGCCTTCTTGCCAGGAGGCAAGTCACATAAAGACCATGTACCATTCTTCATTATAGCATCATATTCAGATTGCATAGCAGCCATCCAATTTTCTGAATTTTGTGCTTCATCAAAAGAAACAGGCTCATTCTCATCACAGAGACTAGATGCAGCCATAGCATAGCAATCTAATGCAAAGGAGGTACTATGAGAGCCTGAACGAGTACAATATGACAAAGGTGCATCTAATTTGCTGTCACACAAAGTCTGCACCAGCCATTTTGGCATAGTTTTTGCCTGTTCAATATCAGCTCTCTCATCAACAAGTGCATCATGTAAATCTACATCAGAAATGGCATGATCTGCATCATCATCATATGAAACCTGCAAAGGCTGAGAAGTTGCCTCATTAGGACCAGCGCTAGCCTGTCCACCTGTAAAAAGAGGCATCAAAGTATCATACATGTCTTTGGAGCTAACAGATGTCTCCTTAGTACATGAAAGCAATGGCTGAATAGCATCTTCCACAAAGACAACATCACGGCTAACCAGAATGCATTTAGTCTGTGGATGATACAGACGATAGCCTTTACTTTCAGAACTGTACCCAACAAAAATACATTTTACTGCCTTATCATCCAATTTTCTGCGATGTTGTTCAGGCACTAATGCATATGCCAAACAACCAAAAACACGCAGATGAGCAACAGATGGCTTGCGGTCATGCCAAGCCTCATATGGAGTGATAGACTGCAACGCTTTCGTGGGACACTTGTTCAGTACATATGCTGCACACATGACAGCCTCAAGCCAGAAACTATGTGGTAAAGCCTGACTTTTGACCATGCACCTCGCCATCTCCATGAGTGACCTGTTCTTTTGTTCAGCAACTCCATTCTGTTGAGGTGTATACGGCACTGTACACTGGTGTTTTATCCCACGTTCAGCCAGAAATGCATTAAAATCTGAAGACATATATTCCCTCCCTCGATCAGAACGGAGGGTGCCCATTTTACATGCTGACAGATTTTCAGCCAAAACCAAAAACTGTTTGAAGCACATGAACACTTCGGACTTTGCTTTGAGTGGATATACCTATGCATGCCTGGAAAAATCATCAATGAAAGTCACGAAGTAAAGGTAATTTCCAAAAGAGGGTGTCTGCATAGGACCACAGACATCACTATGTACAAGTTGCAATTTCTGCATAGCCCGAACTGAACCATCTTTTGGAAAGGAAGAACGCTGCATTTTGCCCAAAATACAGCCTTCACAAACATGTTTTCCAGGTGCCTCAAGTTTGGGCAAAGAGGACACCATTTCAGATTTCTGTAGGCGTAACAAACTAGCAAAATTCAGATGACCAAAGCGTGCATGCCAAAGCTTTGCATCTGACATAGCCTGAGAATCATGAACTGCACATGCCGAATCATTCACAGATTTTTCATAGTCTATGAGCTTATACAGCCCACGACATAAAATGCCAGAAGCAATAATCACATCGCCATTTGAGAGATCATGGACTGTACACCTGTCATCAACGAATTTCACAACCAAGCCAATCTTGGCTAATGCAGAAACTGATAACAGGTTCTTTTTGATCCCTGGCACAAATAAAGCATCTGACAAAGTGAAAGAACTACCATCAGCAGTAGTCAGAATGATCTTACCAACTCCCATAACAGGATAAGAGGAGTTATTGGCACATGTGACAGTATTCCCTGTAGGGGCAGGCTCGAGTGAAGAGAAGAAACTGCGCTGCGAGGTAATATGTTTGGTTGCCCCACTGTCAAAGTACCAAACATCTGAGTCTACTGCAGACATGCACTGATCATGAGAAGATGGGTCAAAACTGCAAACAGTAGTAAACGCCCATTCTTCTTCCTGCACAAGATTTGCAGACTCTGTTTTTGGTGTAGAGGCCTCTGCAACAACCATTCCAGCCTCTTTCTTCTTTGCCTCTTTAGCAGCCAGTTTTGGACAGTTCTTTATAATATGATCATTTCCTTTACAGTACTTGCAGAACAATTTCTGCTTTTCTGATTTCTTCTCATCTTTATCCTGGTTCTTCGATTGTGCAGCATTTGCAGATTTCTGCTTACTAGTAGAGGAGCTCCATTTTCCTTTGCCCTTCTGACTAGCCAGGAAAGCTTGATCTGCAACACGCATAATGGACCTGTTCTGCCTGGACTGATCTTCCTGCAACAGAACACAGACTAATTCCTCAAATGACAAGGCATTCGGATTGCCTTTCATCATCAATCGAAGAGTAGAGGCAAAACTCTGATATGAATCAGGAAGGCCATTCAGAACGGTCTGCACAAGTGAGCTATCTGGTATAACCTCATCAGCAGAAATCAATTGTTCCTTCAGGTCTTTGATCTTTGTAAGAAAACTGTCCATCGAATCACCTTCATTCATGTGCTCACTCTCCAACTGTTTTCGGAGGTAAGCAACACGAGCCTCATTCTTAGCCTGGTACAAAGTGCTAAGTGTATCCCAAGCATTCTTTGCTGTTCTGCAAGAGCGAATGTGAGGAATAATGGCACATTTGACAGACAAAGCTATCAATGCATGTGCCTGGGCATCTCTGCCATCCCAACGAATCTGCTCTGCAGAAGGTGCAACAGAAACAGCAGCACGAACAGGAATCTGCGGAATATCATCTTCGACACCATCTTCATCAGCTCCAACACCTGTATTTGCAGTACCTGTCGTTACAGGTGTAACAGGACGTCTTTCAACACCCTGCACAATGTTCCACAATCCTTTTGCAACCAGTACATGTCGCATCATATAAGCCCATAATGGGTAGTTGGTACCATCCAACTTATCCTCAACAGCCAACATACGGAATACATCACTGCTTTCAGCCATGGCCGGTGACTAAAATACCTTGATGCAGAAAATTGACTGTATCTCAAAAAGTTGAACAGAACTGCCCAGACGAGTTCTGCTAGACCTGTAGCAGACTTCGAGACGCTTAAACTGGCGAACAGAAACTGGTATATACCTTTGGCACAAAAGGACGAAATAGCCTGCACAAGCACTGCAATAGTGCGTTCGGAGGCCGAAACGAGCTCAGATCGCGATTTCGGCACCAGACAGCAAAGCTGTTTTGATCTCGAAAACACCCTGAGTATGCTCACCAAATTTTGTGCGAATCTGAGACTGCAAACGGAGGAGTGTCGACGGCGCCCTAGAAGAATCAACGACCTGCTCTGATACCAATTGTTGGAGTTAGACGTCTGCGGAAGCACGCAAACAGCACAAGGAAGAGGAAGAAGCTTGGAGCACAACACACAAGACTGAATGTATTACTAGAGAATGTACAAAGATAAGTAGCCCATTAGGGCAATAGGCGTATATACAAGCCGGGGGAAAAAAACCTCCTAAAGAGGGAAAAAAGTGCCCCGGCGGTCCTAGAGTGTTCACACACATCACTACCTAAATATATCAACAATAATGCAAGCACATGGGCTGCACAGCTAGAGCTAGTAGAGGAGGAAGGTGAAGATCAGCCTAGGCCTCGACCTCAAAGAAACTATTCTATTGAAGCTTTAGTGAGGGCTAGGGATGTGATTATGCAGAGGACTGCCTAGAAGTCTCTTGTTGATCAATTCTCCGTCTATTCACATATAGCCAATGTAGAAGAAAAGAGGAAGAGGGATGAGAGCAAAGAAGAGGCTCAGCCAAAGAGGAGTAACAAGGAAGCAAAGTCAAGAGGCTAATGAAGAGAAGGCTAAAGAGCCCGAAAAGAAAGTACAATTTAAGGAGCCTATTGCTTCTCAGGCAGACGCAAAGAAGAAGGAGATAAGAGAGGGAAAGATGCCATCTAGGCCAATTAAGATTCAAGAGCCAACTAAAGGGAAAGAGAAAGAACAAGATCCCATTCAAAAGATTGATGAAACTCAAGAGAATAGTCAAGAATAAGATAAAGAGAAGAAGAAGAAAAAGAACAAGGTCCCAAAGGTGATTTTGATCTCAGAGTTGGAAAAGAAGAATGATGCAAGAGAGATACTAAATGATATTTTGTTGAAGAGCTAAGTGACCATGTCCTTGGAGCAGGTCTTCTCCATAGCGAAGCCTGAGTTCAAGGACAGCTTTATAAAGTTGATCAAGAGGAAGAGGTTTCCACTACCTGAAGATGTAGAGATGGAAGAGGCGACTGAAGATACGCATGTGAAAAATGAATTTGTATCATTGAGTGATACTTCTGATGAGGAGGATGATGAGGTTGTAAGGTGCAATAAGAATTCCCTAGGTCCTATCACACCTAATGATGAGATGAGAAAGACAGAAAGTGAGTATACCAAGACTTTTTGGGCAAGAGGGACACCTGAAATGAAGGTGAAATTAGGAAGCAATGAGGATTCATGTTTTTCTCTCACCTTGATTGACTCAAGATCAGAAACAAATGTGATCTCCAAGAAGTTATATGATCAGTTTAGCCAATAGATAAAAAACATGGATGGAGGATGAGGACGATAGATAATGGCTCTAGAGCACTGCTTGGGGCATGCGCCTTCGTGCTTGTGACAATAGGAGGGATTTCTGAGGAATTTCCTTCGTCGTCCAAGACCATTGTTCATATGAGGCTATCCTTGGGCAACCCTTTATAGCTGAAGTGCAAATGGAGACTAAGGTGATGGGTGATGGATCTGCCTATGCATGAATCCATTCAAGATCTGGTCTTCATTCTTTGCCATTTATGATAGTGTGCCCAAATCACTCAAGGAATAGAAAGAATATAAGGAAGAGACCCATTAATTCTCATGACCATGATGAGTGTATGCCCAATGGAGAGTATGGAACTTCTACTGATGAGAATTTATATTAGGATCCACTATTGAGCAGGACAATAGCGGGAATTGGTTTGATGTCTCACACAATTCTGTACATATTTTTGAGAGTTTTCCCATTTATTCATCTACATTTAAGTTGTTGTGCTTACAGAAAGAGAATGTTTCAAATGAGTTCAGAAAAGTTCATGAAAGACACTATAAAGATTTAGGAATCATGCTGCCTGACGAGAAGATTGAGGATGTGATCCAATTGGAGAGGAGTTCGACTACCCTAGAAGAGCTTGAGCAAGCAATTGAGAGAAATGAGAAATCAGAAATTGTTATGCTCGGTTCTATCCAAGAGTATGAGATGACCGATGAGTTCATGAGAGGGCATGTAGTAATGTAAACACGAAGTATAAGATTTTTGACAAGAAAGTGAAACGTATAGCTCAACCTTTGCTAGAAGATAGCCATGAGAAGTACCTAAGAGTGTCAGATGACCCTGTGCTGAGACGACGAGATCTCATAGGGCATCATTTTACTGATGAGAATGTTAAAGAGATCAAGTTTGGAGAAAAATAATTCTTGAGAGATGAAGAGAAACAGAAGTGCATTGAAGTCATCAAGAAACATAAAAAAGCATTTTCACTTTTCCCTCATGAGATAGGTTGTGCAGACCCAAAACAAGTACCTCCCATGATTATATTTACAGTGCCACATATACCATGGAATATACGGCCTATACCAGTCCCAAAGGCTCACTTACCTGAGCTGATGGGATTGCTAAAGGAAAAGATTTCCATGGGATATTGGAACCATCCTCGGCTCGGTATTCGAATACGTGGTTTATAGTGCCGAAGAAAAATGGGAACCTTCGTTTCATACAAGATCTGCAACCTGTGAATAAAGTCACAATTAGAAAATGTAGGGACAGGACCTATAGTTGATGAGTTTGATGAAGCGTTTGCTGGGCATTCCATCTACTCCATGGGTGATCTATATTCAGGTTATGACCAGTTTGAGTTGGCTATGGAGAGCAGAGATATCACGACCATGAAGACTCCACTAGGCCTTGTACACATGTGTACTTTGCCATAGGGAGCGACAAATTCTATGGCTCACATGATGAATGCCATGAACCTGGTTTTACGAGACTTTATACCATCTATGATTATGCCACTTATTTATGATATCCCTATAAAGGGATGTGAGGAAAGAGTGAAAAATGAGAGTTTAGATGCTTCTAGGTGCATAAAGTTTATGAGTGGTCATATTTCTGACTGTGATAATATCTTTGAGAAATTTGAAGATGTGGGACTGCCACTTTCTTTAGAGAAATCTGTTTTTCACGTTGATGAGGTCCTCATTGTAGGACATCTGTGTGGACATTATGGTCGCAAGCCATACCCGTAGAAAGTTGAGGCTATTAGCAGGATCTCTAAGGTGTGTCATAATGTCAGTGAGGTGAGAAGGTTTCTAGGAGCCTGTGTATTCTATGTCATATGGATTCCTCACTTTGCTCATGTTGTGAGCCCCTTATATGACCTTCTACGAAAGAGAAAGAAGTTTGTATAGATAGATAAACACTCGAGAGTGATGTATAGACTAAAGCAACTGCTAATTGAAGCCCCAATTCTAAAGTGTGTTGACTATTCAGGTTAGACACCTATCATTTTGACCATTGATACAAGTCCTATTGGTAAAGAATGGGTCATAGGGCAAGATGATGATGAGGGGCAGAGATATGCAGTGTGCTTTGGTGCTAAGATTCTGCACGATGCTCAAAGAAAATATCCACAAATAAAGAGAGATCTATGGGGACTAGTGACTACTTTAAAGATTGATAAAGAGTATTTCATTGGAGCGAATGTGATAGTTGAGACTGATTGTCTTCTGTTGATTGACATGATAGCAAAATTTTCATCTCCAAACATTGCTATGCTTAGATGGATCTCTCATGTAAAGTTCATAAATTCTGCCTTTGTACACATAGCTGGGAAGTTGAATACAGTGGCTGATATGCTTTCAAGAGCAAAATTCGATGATGAGTCTGATGATGATGATGAGGTAGAAAGTGATACACATATGATGAGATATGATCCATTAGTATATGTATATGAGCAGTTCTGTGAGAATGAGTATGATGGTGAGTGGAGAGATATAGGAAGATATCTGAGTACATTGAAACCTTCCCCAAGCTGGTCCATAAATAAGTATAGATCCATCATGAAAACATCTTACAACGTTTTCATGAAGGTTGGACTTATTTGGGGACATGCTAAGGGCAAGGTAAAGAATCCACAGAGGGTACTGAGTTCGAGAAGTCTTCAGAGCAAGGTGATGAGTGGGATGCATGAGACCTTATAGGCAGGTCACAAAGGATTCTATGCTACATATGAGAAGATTAGGGAAGCCTACTGGTGGCCAGGGATTTATGTCAATGTGAGAGGTTTTGTGGACACTTGTGCTACATACCACGTGCATTCATTAGTTAGGCATAGAGACCCTTTACATCTAACCTACCCTCCTTGTATCCATTACAAGTGGGTGATCGACCTAGTAACCATGCCCAAAGGGATAGATAAGATGAGATATATTGTACTTGCCAGAGAGGACTTGACCAACCATGTGGAAGTTCAAGCTCTCCATACAAAGACTACTTATAATGTATGCAAATTCCTTTTAGAAGAAGTGATCTCGAGATTCGGTTACATTGAGAAAGTGGTTGTGGGAAGGGGAGAGTTGGATGCGAGAGAGGCAAAAGAGTTCTTTGATCATCATGGAATTTGATTATCTCTCACCATTGCCTATAATCTAGAGGCAAATGGAAAGATTGAGAGAGGTCACCCTTCCATTGTGAAGGCAATCTCTAAGGCTTGGAGCGATGACATAAAGCAGTGGCCAAGATTTCTTCCATTCGCATTATGGGATAATAGGATGACATATACTCGGTCCACAGGTTTCATGCCTGCTGAATTGATGTATTGTCAAAAGCGAAATCTTCCCCATCCATACTCAGATAGTGACATGGTTGATGCTCCCATGGTGAAGTATGACAAGAGAAGAAATTTTATCATTAAGAATAAAGTAGCTAGAACAAGGAAATGAAAAATTAAAAGAAGCAGTCCAGAAGTTAAAGGAGTCAAGGTTGAAAAATAAGATGTATTTTGACAAAACTCATTGGCTTAGACCACGTAGGATTGAGGTATATGATTGGGTGTTGGTGTACGATAGTACATTCGACACTCAGTATGATGCTAGAAAGAAATTGATCAAACAATGGTTTGGGCCGTATGTGGTGACGTCTATGTTTGAAAATGGAACGTATGGGCTTCATGAATTAGATGGTACTCCTTTGAGATCTTTGATTGCAGGAAAGAGGATTAAGTTATTCAAGAAAAGAAATAAAGCAGATTATGAGATTGAGTAGGCACTTCTAGAGGATGTTGATGATACTAATGCTGATGCTGATGAAGAATGATAGATTATGAAATTGAAGAAAAACTAGATCAATCAATGATGAAGATGAAGCAAAATGACCAAGTGAAATGTCTCTGATTTGGACTCTGTTTTCATTCTGATAGAGCATACGCATTGCATTTATGTGTACGATAAAGATAGGTATGAATTTATGAAAATCATGTAGAATGAAGATAACAAATATCTATTATGGGTTTGCATGAACAAAATCAATTAGTGGACTAGAGACTTTTGGGAGTGAAAGCTTGGAAATGTGACGGCATGTAGACCACATGCATGTATATGTTGATTGATTTGAACACTTAGTGAGTGGGATTCTTTAGGTCCTACTATTTGTTTCTTGCGAGATCTTACCAACATATGGATCATGATTTATGAAAAACCTTCATACTCAAGCTAGCTTATATGTGTGTGCATGTTGTTAGCACGCTACAATGGGATAGTAGGCAGGTGGAACCACCTTGGTCGGGCGATCAAGGCCATGAGCCGTAGCTAGTTTCGTCGTAGGCCTAACCTATCTGTTGCCATGCACCTCCATGGGTCGGTAGGCGGATGGAGTCAGTCTGGTCGAGTGGTCAGAGCCACAATCTGACGTCGATTTCATGTAGGGCTGATGTTGTGTGTGTCATGCGCTATGTTGGGTCGACCGATAGGTGGGGTAAACTTGGCCGGGTGGACAAGTCCATGAGTCACACCCGATTTAGAGATAGGCTAATTTGTAAAAATAAAGATAAAAAGAATGAATGCTAAGCTGAGATGAAGTGAAAAATAAAAGAAAAGAAAAAGAAGAAGAAAATGAAAAATGAAAAAGAAAATGAAAAGAAAAAGATCTGATGGAGAGTTGGAGAGTTGGAGAGTAGGAGATAAATAGAGGAATCACGGTATATTCTACAAACTAGGTTAGTAGAAACTTAGTATATGCTAGTACTTAGGATGAGTTGTTAGATCTGAACCGGTTGAACAAACAAAAGATCTAGAAAGCCAACATTTTATTCATGTGATTACTTATCAGATTGCAGAAAGCAAGAACATAATATGACGTTTGTGAAGCTTGAATCTACTTAATTTTCTAAAATTTGTACTATTCTTTATAAAGCTCCATGGACTGCATGAGATCACGCTTTGATTTTTGAAAAGAAAAACATTAAAAAATTAAAAAGAGTTTTAAAAGAGCCCTGATACAGGTTTGTTGGATTTTGCAGGTTGGCGCATCGGGACGATGTGCGGGTTTGGTGGGGGCGAATGTTGGGATGAAATCCCTCAGGGAAGTGTGCATTAACTTTTTTCAAAGTTTACTATTTTTCTAGGTTTTGTGTGATGATTTGGTTGAAAAGATGAGATATTCTGTGCATGTTTTGGCCGATTTGATTGATTGTGAGATGTGAAACCATAATAAATATGTACATTAGACCTATGTGTATAAATAGCTAGCTTTTGACCCATAGACTCCTAGGTTTTGCCCTTGAAACCCCCTAAAAACCAAGTTTTACCCCACAAAAACCGAACCTAGACCCTTAGAAAACCTTGGAGTTTAGGTCCAAAGTGTAAATAAACCCTCAATATGACATGCTTGACTTAATTGTGGGCAAACTCCTAATTTCTGCGATCAGAAACCCTAACTTGGACCCTTGAAATTGGCTTTAACCTAAGTCCAAACCCTTAGATTAATTAATTCCGTATATATATATAGTATGAAACCAAAACCTTAGTCTAGGAAAAATAAAAAGGAGAAAAATCAAAAATAGAAATAAAGGGTGTGATTTTCCCAAAATAGCAGATGATCATGCAAGATGATTCTAGAATTATAAAGTTGAGTAAGGAGGTTAGAAGCTTGTAGAGAATAGTCCCAAGGGGAGAAGGAGGGCGGTGTCGGAAAGAATTTATTACTCTTAAATTATTATTAAAATTAAAAGATTAATTGTTTGTTATAAGTTTGAGTAATTTTTGAAATTGTTTGATTTTAATTTTTGCAGGACAAAGAATTTTGATTATTAATATCAAGATGGGAAGTATTATCTAGGTGTTTTCTAATATAATTATGGGTATAGATGAAAAAGCAAGGGTTAGTCAAGGGTTTGTCTATGTTTTGAAAGTAAATGCAAGGGTATTTAAGGGTTAAATGTAGGTTTTGCACATGTTTTATAGGGTTTAAGCTTAATTTTAAGGTTAATTAAGAGTTAATTAATAAATCTAGAGGGTTATAGAAGGTTAGAAGATTAGTTTATGGGTTAATTAAGGTTCAAAACCATGGTTTGAAGTTAGTTGAAGGGTAAACCTATGGTTAAGAGATTAATTAAGTAGGTTTTAGTCTATAAATGAGTTAATAAATAGGGTAAATATAATAATTGGAACCTTAGCAAATTATTTCAATTAAAAAAAATGTTAATTATTAATTGTTATTCTTTTCACTAACGTTATGGTAACAATTAAATTTATTGATGAGTTTAAATTAATTTATTCTAAAGAGTTGTATTTATTCTAAAGTGATTAAAATAAACAAAAAGGAATTGAAAGGTTGTATTTAAATCTAAAGTCTATGGTCAAGTAAATATTTAATTTGAGTAGTTGTGCGAATTTTTGGGAAAAGAACTAGGAGAAAAATCCACGCCTAAATTCTTGTTGAGATATGTTGAGTTGAAGAGGAGTAAATGTAGGCTGCATGGATCAGTTATCTTAGGGAAAATGTGGGCTATGGTGGGCTACTCTCATCTATATAAAGAGGGAGTACGTACTCACAAGCTCATGTGATTTTTCAGGTACTCTATTTTTCCTTTGCTCTAGACTATAGTCATTTGTGCACACATTTCCATGAATGTTCTCTGTCAGGAGGAGAGAGAAGTCAATCTCTCTTACTTTTGTCATTCATTCATTGTAGAGCAATTTTTTTTTGCTTTGAAAAAATAGTCGACGCAGAAATAGGATGGTTTTTTCTTTTTTTTTCCTTTCCTGTCTTTTCTTTTTCCTGCTCCTTCTTTAATGCTTCTTAACTTCTTTTTTTTATTCTTCTTCCCACTCTTCCCTTTGTCCTTCTCTTTCTCCCTCTCCCTCTCTTTCTTTGCTAGCAGTGCAGCAGCGCTACACGTGCAGCAGAGAGAGAGAGAGAGAGTATTAAGCATAGTTTTTTTTATATATATTTATTTTTTATTTTATTCTTTCTTTTTTCTTTTATTTAATCATTCTCCTTCCCTCTTCTCCCTGCAGCCAGCCAGCGGGGCCGTCCAACAGCAGGAGAGAGAGAGAGAGAGAGAGAGAGAATGGAGAGTTGTTTTTTCTTTTTGTTGTTTATTTTATTTTATTATTATTCTTTTTTACTTATTTTTCTCTTGTCCTTCCCTTTCCCCTGCAGTCGACGACGCAAAAGAGAGAGAGAGAGAGAGAGAGAGAGAGAGAGAGAGAGAGAAAGAGAGAGAGAGAGAGTAAGAGGGGTTTTAAATATTTATTTTATTTCTTGTTTACTTTTTAGCTGATATATATATTAAATACTTTATGATTATATATTTTAATAGTTTACCTTATATTTATTATGTGCATGTTTTTTATGTTTAATATATGTATTAAATATATACTGTAAATGTATTTGTGAAGGTATATGTTTTTTGTGTCTATGTTTTAATATATGTGTGAATGTATATGTATTTATGTATGTCTATGTGTGTGTGAAAGTGTTTTAGCTTAGGTTCATTATATTTTAATGTCATGCATATGCATTGAGTATGTTTTAATGACATGAATCGTATGAAATGGAGGGTATGAAGGATGTATGTGTGTGTTTATTTATCTAAAGTGTTTACATGTATATAATTTGACTTCCTAAACCTTTGTTATGAGTTTCAGGTTACCAAAAGAAGGGTCCATTGAGCCATTCGCCTTATCTTTCTCACAAATTCCATTGTTATATCTAACCTTCTCCTTATCCATTCACTTATCCTTTTCTTTCCTTACCCTTTAGCCAAACTTCTTCAACCCTTATCTTGATAGAAATTTATTAGAAATGTATTTAGTACGAGCATGTACCCATGTTAGGTGTTAGTGCATATAAGGCATGTTAGTTAAGGTAATGCATGTTAGATGTTAGAAGTTATGTTAATGCATGTTAGAAGTGTATGCATGTTAGTTAATGCATGTCAATTAATGTATGCATATTAGATGTTATGTGTATGCATGCATGTTGATTTATGTTATGCATGTATGGTAGTGTTTGCATGTATGTATACATGTCATGCATGTTTGCTTGTTGCATGTTAGTGCATGTATGTTCATGCATGGTTGCTAGTGCATGTGCATGTATGCATGTTCATTAACGCATGTGCATGTATGCATATGATTTTGTTTAGCATATCATGTGTGGTTGTTAGTGCGTGTGCATGTATGCATGTTCATTTATGCATGTGCATGTATGCATGAGAGTTATCTTAGTGAATATATGCATGTTCATTTATGCATGTGCATGTATGCATGAGAGTTATGTTAGTGCATATATGCATGTTCATTTATACATGTGCATGTATGCATGAGAGTTATATTAGTGCATGTATGCATGTTCATTTATGCATGTGCATGTATGCATGTGTATGTATATTCATGCATATGTATGTTAGTGGATGCTTGCTCATATATGTATGCTAGTATATAAAAGTTCATGATAGGAATGGTATATATGTGTGTTAGTATAAGTTATGTATGCATTTATATGTATGTTTATGCATATGTGAGTTAGTGTAAGTTAGTTATGCATGTGTGTATGTCATGTATGCATGTTCATTTATGCATGTGAGTTATGTATGTTTATGCATGTATGTATGCATGTTCATTTATGCATGTATGTGCATGAATGCATGTTCATTTATGTCATGCATGTATGTTAGTGTACATGTATGCATGATCATTTATGTTAGAGTATGTTATGTCATGCATGTATGTTAGTGTGCATGTATGCATGTTCATTTATGTTAGAGTATGTTATGTCATGCATGTATGTTCATATGCATGTGATGCATGTTATCACATGTAATATGTATGAATATGTATAAGTGTATTAAGCTATGTGAATTATATGATGTAATGTATGAATGAATTATTTTATTGCAATGTGTATGTGTAAATAAACGAATGTACTTATATATATGTGTGTTTTAGAAAAGTTAATTATTTTATATTTAACTAAGTTTTTAGTATGATAAGATTTAAATGAGTGTTTAATCTTTTATAAAAACTTACTAATATTTCTCATGTGATTTTTCAGACGAATTGCAGCCCTGAAGAAGACAAACTGAAGTTTTGAAGTGTGGAAAAGAAATTGCTTAGTTGAAAATCTATTGTTTAGTTTGTATAGGATATCATTTTAAAAACATTACCTTATAGCTTTGTATAGGAAATCAATCATTAATCTAATTACATTTCATCTTTTATGTCTAAAGAAGATTCATCTAGTAATATTTTTTTTACCTCCATCTACATTTGAAATACTATCTCCTAGTTAAACGTAACAGGAATCATTAAAGATAAATTAGTTAGTGAGGATTTAATCTTACCATCCTATTTAAATGCAGTTGAAAGTTATAGGAACACTTTGGCTTACAAACCTTAGGAAAAAAAATACTTGTTCTGCATAGTCACCCTATGTGCGCCGTTAGTGAGACGGCTGAATTGATCCACCAGTCGTCACAATTCGCTCCCATGTATCTAAGTGCATGTATGTTCATGCATGGTCATTAATGCATGTGCATGTACGCATATGATTTTGTTTAGCATAACATGAGTGGTTGCTAGTGCATGTGCATGTATGCATGTTCATTTATGCATGTGCATGTATGCATATGATTTTGTTTGCATATCATGTTTGTATTTAAGTGCATGTATGTTCATGCATTTATGCATGTGTATGTATGTTCATGCATGTGTATGTATGTTCATGCATATGTATGTTAGAGCATGCTTTCTCATATATGTATGCTAGTATATAAAAGTTCATGATAGGAATGGAATATATGTGTGTTAGTGTAAGTTATTTATGCATATGTGTGTTAGTATAAGTTATGTATGCATGTGTATGAATGTTCATGCATATGTGTGTTAGTGTTAGTTATTTATGCATATGTGTATGCATGCATGTATGCATGTAAGTTATGTTAGTGCATGTATGTTATGTATGCATCTTATGTTATGTATGCATGTTATTTATGCATGTGCATGTATGCATGTGAGTTATGTTAGTGTAATTTTCATTTGCATGTCATGCATGTATGTTAGTGTGCATGTATGCTTGTTCATTAATGTTAGAGTATGTTATGTCATGCATGTATGTTAGTATGCATGTGATGCATGTTAGCATATGTAATATGTATGAATATGTATTAAGTGTATTAAGCTATGTGAATTATATGATGTAATGTATGAATGAATTATTTTATTGCAATGTGTATGTTTAAATAAATGAATGTACTTATATATATATATATATATATGTTTTAGAAAAGTTAATTATTTTATATTAAACTAAGTTTTTTAGTATGATAAGATTTAAATGAGTGTTTAATCTTTTATAGAAGCTTACTAATATTTCTCATGTGATTTTTCAGATGAATTGTAGCCTTGAAGAAGACGAACTGAAGTTTTGAAGTGTGGAAAAGAAATTGCTTAGTTGAGAATCTATTGTTTAGTTTGTATAGGATATCATTTTAAAAATAGTATCTTATAGCTTTGTATAGGAAATCAATCATTAATCTAATTACATTCATCTTTTATGTCTAAAGAAGATTCATCTAGTAATATTTTTTTTACCTCCATCTACATTTGAAATACTATTTCCTAGTTAAACGTAACAAGAATCATTAAAGATAAATTATTTAGTGAGGATTTAATCTTACCATCCTATTTAAACGCAGTTGAAAGTTATAGGAACACTTTGCCTTACAAACCTTAGGAAAAAAAATACTAGCGAGACGACTGAATTGATCCACCAGTCGTCACAATTCGCTCCCACAGCGGGACCTATAAATAGGGGTTCAAGCCCCATATGTTTCACCCCATGGATCTCTTGTGGAACTCTTCTCTAGGTTGCGGTTGATGATTCCGGAGTTTATATGAAGTGATTGTGGACTATTGAAGGAAAGTTAAGAAAAGCTTTTGCGGAAAAGACTTGAAGAGAAGCTTTGTTTGAAGACAGAAGGCATAAAGTAAAGGAAGGATCCATCCGCAAAGACGGAAGCCGAGATTGAAGAGAATTTCGTAGGCGTCTTCTTGCACTGTAGCAAGAGGTCTACGTTATATTTGACCGATCTGCACTGTAGCGGCGGCATATTTGTATTCACCCATCCACACTATAGCGGATTTCTGTATCACGGACCCGCACTATAGCGCGCATGATTGTATCACTCAGATTTTACTGGACGACTTCGGTGGCATTTATATTGTATTATTGAGCTTTGTCTGCACACCGATCCATTGAGTTCCATGTTTCAATGTTGTATCTCATTCATTTCATTCCCGACACCTACGGTCTGACGCATACATACATTCGTCTCGTCTCCTCCGAGAGGGTAGGGGCCTTACGACGATTGCCGCACCAAAGAGAGGGTGAGGTGCCCAGCGTGTAGATGCTGCTCGCCGAACATGGGAACGGCGCACCCAAGGGGCCTGATCCAATCCCACATCGGCTCTTCCCATCACCTGACTCCTTTCCGACACTTGAACCCGACGTGAAGCGAGGTGGTTGCTTAGTGATCCTCAACGTGTCACCCACTCCTTGAGAAGAGAGACAGGAACCTCGATGTCAGACAGAGATATTCCAAGTACTAGCAACTCATGTTCTTTGAATTTTTTGCAATGCTTCACACACACTTTAAACAGAAAGATTGTTTCGTTGCTTGAGTTTGAGCATTCACGATCTGCATTAGCTTAGTCCATATGCTTGTGAGCTTTTTTTCCTGCTTAGACTAGGGATTTGCCCCTTTCATATCTTAGACAAAGCCTATTCTATGGCATATCAGGACCCCATTCCTCCTCAGGCAAGTACTAGTTATGCAGATGCAATACAGAGAGGTACTAGCCCATTCCGAATATGCAAGGCTATGTGATGCCTTAGCCTACACCTCCAGTGTAGCCTGTTGCCCAATAGACACCTGCACCACCAGTGCAGCCTACATTTCAAATGAACACTAGATCTTTTGAGAGATGAGCGACTGGTGGGTTTGGAGGGTCAAAGAGATGTGTATGGTGCGATGCACAAGAGCATTTCTCATATGCGTGTGAAGAGCTTAAGATAGCAAAGGAGCATCAATTGGTAATAGATATAGACAAGAAGCTCTATGATTTTAGGACCCACCTTCCTCTACCTGTGAATTGGAGAAAGGGGGGAATGAAAAAAAGAAACTTTATGAGGATCTATCTGGAAATAATGCAAGCACATCGGCTGCACAGCTAGAGCTAGTAGAGGAGGAAGGTGAAGATGATCCTAGGCCTCCACCTCAAAGAAACTATTCTATTGAATCTTTAGTGAGGGCTAGGAATGCGATTATGCAAAAGATTGCCTAGAAGTCTCTTGTTGACCAATTCTCAGTCTATTCGTATATAGCCAATGTAGAAGAAAAGAGGAAGAGGAATGAGAGCCAAGAAGAGGCTCAGCCAGAGAGGAGAGTAACAAGGAAGAAAAGTCAAGAGGCTAATGAAGAGAAGGCTAAAGGGCCCAAAAAGAAAGTACAATTTAAGGAGCCTATTGCTTCTTAGGCAGAGGCAAGGAAGAAGGAGATAAGAGAGGGAAAGAGGTCAGTTGGGCCAATTAAGATTCAAGAGCCAACTAAAGAGAAAGAGAAAGAACAAGAGCCCATTCAAAAGACTGATGAAACTCAAGAGAATAGTCAAAAGAAAGATAAAGAGAAGAAGAAGAAAAAGAAGAAGGCCCCAAAGGCGATTTTGATCTTAGAGTTGGAAAAGAAGAATGATGCAAGAGAGATACTAAATGATATTCTGTTGAAGAGCCAAGTGACCATGTCCTTGGAGCACGTCTTCTCCATAGCGAAGCCTGAGTACAAGGACAACTTTATAAAGTTGATCAAGAGGAAGAGGTTTCAACTACCTGAAGATGTAGAGATGGAAGAGGCGACTAAAGAAACACATGTGAAAAATGAAGCCATAGCATTGAGTGATACTTTTGATGCAGAGGATGATGAGGTTCCAAGGTGCCATAAGAATTCCCTAAGTCCTGTTATCGGCCGCCGGATTGGAAGTTGTATAACTGAATCTTTTTTCGCACGCGCGAAAGGTTGTTACGCAGACACCTTGTAATTTTTATATAAAGCAATGAAAAAGAGACGCATAGTGACGTTCCGAGAGATCACCAGACTGTCTGTCTGGGTGATTGACTGAGCGTTGCCGTAGTGTTGTTGAAGCCATTCTGAGTGTACTATGGTGTATGGTTCTGATTCTGTTCTGTTGTCTATCGATACCTGCTTGTGTGAGTTTCCTCGACATCCAGTAGATCGCCGGACTGTTGTCTGAGTGAGTCGTTTGCGAGTCTCTATTGCGATTGTTGTGTTAATTATGCGTATCGTGGTATTACTCCTTCTTGGAATGTTCTGCCAGTTGTTTGGTGAAGACTGTATAACTATGGTAGTGTTTTTGGTATTTGGATCGGTATTGCGTTGTCTTCAGTGTTGAGGTCTATTTTCATACGGCAAAGATTAAGCTACAGTAAGGGTCTTCCTAAGTTGCGTACTGAATCTTCAGCAATGTGTGTCTGGAACTGTTGAGTCCTTCTGTGTCTTCGGTTTATTTGATAGTGAGCACTATTTGGTGAAGGTTGAACTACTGTTATTGTTCCTAGTGTTACAGTAGTGTGTATTCGGAAAAAGGTTCTGAGGTAACTCAGTATCACGATACTAATAGTCCGGTACAGTGCGTTTGGTAGACTCTGGAAGAGTTAGAATGACGAACCGTAAATATTGAGAAGGGTATACCAATTCTTGATAGAAGTCTTGAATGTTAGTATATTGTGGTGTGAAGTCATTTTGGGAAACAAGTATAGGGCCTCTGTCTTTACAGACCCCTTCCACTCCCAAGAACCCAGTTAGGTGGTTAAATGCGTTTCTGACAGTTAGTTGCACGTTTAACGTTTAACACTGGCACCGTCTGTGGGAACAAATTCTTTTCAGATCACGCATAAATTTAGTTCACCATATTATCCTCGTGCAAATGGTTTGGCTGAGAGTACGAACAAGACCCTGTTGAATATGCTTCGAAAACTCATTTTGGAAGCACCGGAAAGATGGGACCAACTGTTACCTGCAGTCCTGTGGGCATACCGAACTACCTACAAGGTAGCAACAGGACTAACACCTTTCAAACTAGCTTATGGATTGGAAGCCATAGCACCCATGGAAATTATTGTGCCAAGTTTACGTGTAGCCATCACTCAGAAACTGTTACCTGAAGAATCTCTGTCCTTTCGGTTAGATACACTCAGAGAACTGGATGAGCACTGATGGCAAAGTTTTCTGACTATTCAGGAAGTACAGACAAGACAAGCTCAAACACATGATCGATATCTAAAGACTCCAGTTTTTACAGTGGGACAACTTGTACTCTTTTACAATGCCAAGTCGAATCACTCTATTGGCAACTTCAAGTTACGATGGTTTGGTCCCTACCAGATTTTTGAAAAGGTGGGCCCAGCCACTTTTTGGTTGATTACTTTGACCGGAATTCTTCTTCCAAAGGTGATAAATGGATCAAAGCTGTGGCCGTATCAACAAGCATCCGATCCACACTGAACGTTCTGCGGATTGGCCGCGCATTTTTGCGTTTTCTTTTATTTTCTTTTAATTTTGCGTGCTTAATAAAATAATATAAGTCTATAAATATCCGCGTTTTGATACCTAATTATGTCAACAGCCGCCCTGCCCTTTCTAGCTGCTCATGCATGCACACCGAAGTTAAGAAGTTATCATCTCAACGTTGCACGATGATTAGTGATTTTGATTGCTCTCCACTGCAGCGCGTCTACTTAACCTTTTCCGTTTTGTCAAAAATCGCTATTGTGTTTGCTTGTTGTGTGTGATTGTGTAAACCCTGTGCGTATTGTGTCTTGTGCTTGCGTTTTCTGTGTGTGCCATGGAAGCTCTGGCAAACTATGCCGCTTTCTGTGACGGACTCCCTGCCAATGTAGGAGAGTTTCTGCGCATACGTGGGTTGGCCAATTTTGCTGAACTACCGTGGCATTCAGTGGAATCCCACCCGTTCTTTGCTCAGATAATCGCCGCTATCGCTAAAACACCTGCCACCGAACAAAGTTGGGCGATCACATCCCTACCCTCACGAACCGTAATCACGTTCCAAGATTTTGCTGAGGCGTTTAGACTCCCTCAGCAGGGTCCGGAAAATGGACCGAATCTTCCAATAGCCACCATGAACCAACTATTCCCTAAGAGTTCCTCTAACGAATACGCCATCCTCTGTCGTCCTGAACCTGAGAGATCCGGGCTACAATTCTTAGTAGCCATCCTCAATCTCCAAAAGCGCACATATGGAATATCTCGTCCCTTCTACTCCGCCATAGACTTAGCTACCCAAGAACCTATAAATTTTGCATCGTACTTCTTCCACCGCATTCACAAAGAATGCGTTTCGATCATCAAACACGTAAACAAGGGAGGAATGCCAAGGTCCAGACTGCCGCACATCATATCTTTCCTTTTTCCGGCCATTCTTGTAGCACAACCACCACCCAGAGGCCTGGTCCTGCACCATGAAGAGTCGGCCCAATTATTGGAAGATGATGAAGAAGACAAAGAGGAACTCAATCAACTCTTCCACCGGAAAAGAATTAGAATCAGTTCATCTGAAAGTGAAGCACAAGGTTCAGACGAAGGAAATAAAGAAGATGACAAAGAAGAAGAAAAACAGGACGAAGAAACCTTCCATGACACCGCAACATCTATGCAGCACGAATCATCAGCACAATCTTCGATAGAAGGGCAACAAGAACAGGAGGATCACACCGACGCGGACACAAGCTCTTCCCAAGAAGCATCTCAGCAGCCATCTGAGCAGGAACAGCAAGCAGATGAGGAACAAATCGTTAAAGAAGTTTTCGAAGAGCTACTGAAAGCAGTCGAGTCCACAGCTTCCATCACTGCCGATACTACTCAACAAACCACAGATAAGGTAACACAATCTAATGCTGTTCTTCCCACTTCCCCACCGGAGCCTCCAATCAACCCATATATCCCTGCTCCATCCATTCGTCCCGAAGAACCCACTGCTTCTTCTTCCTCATCCCCAAACTACTCTCCACCAAACTCCCAGCAGCTACTCACCGCATCCTCATCCCAACCTCGTCATCATCTTCCACTCCCCTCCATGCCCATATTTTCTGAGTTAGCATCAATGGGTCAGCTGCTGATCAATTTATCACAACAACTGCCACCACAAATGAAGCAAGTCACAGATACTGTTCGCGATGACTTTCAACACAAACTGGAGGTAATGGAGGCAGATATCACTCCCCTCCAGGAGGAATTACAGGCAGTAAAGGCTGAAAATCATGTGCTAAATGAACAAGTTAAGCAATTACAGGCAAGACTTCAAGAGCAGGAAGTAATTACAACTCAACGAGATGAGGCCCTGACCGCAGCACAAGAGAAGGAGGAATTGCTGAATGTTGCAGATGCAGAGATAATTAACCTGAAGCAATTACTCAAGGATAAAGAAGATGCAAGAATCGCCTTAGGGAATCTACTGGAAGAAACAAGACAGACGTTAGATGAAGTGGTACAACAAGGCCAAGAACAGCACGATTTGGCTATGAAAACACTTGAAGAACTTCAAAGATGTAAAATAGATTTATCAGATGTTAACAGCATTCTAAAACAAAAATTGACTGTAGAAGCTCAACTGCAAAAAGTAATCTCAGATCTTCGCAGAGAAAGAGATGACTACTCCAACACAATCCAGTTCCAGAACCAGCAGATCGACAGAAAAGACAACCAACTCGACAATCAGAAAGAAAGATTGGCCAAGATGGATAAACAACTTGTAGAAATGAAGACCTCCAGAGATGCAGCCTTATCGAATGATTTCTACTTACAAGAGGCTTTTCTGCAAACGCAAGCAGAAATTTTGCTGACCGAAGCTATTGCCTTAAGTTCTATAAGAGTAGATGCCCAATTAGTAGAACCAGATACTTTAAAACAGATGTTAGAAGCTTTAAAGAAGAAAATTGCCCGAACCTTTAGATTAGCCAGAAACATGTATTTAGACGGCATTATAGAAGAACAGTAATTTTGATTATCGTGTGGGTTCGAGTCCACTGTGCGTGCCAGTGTTATCGGCTGCCGGATTGGAAGTTGTATAACTGAATCTTTTTTCGCACACGCGAAAGGTTGTTACGCAGACACCTTGTAATTTTTATATAAAGCAATGAAAAAGAGACGCATAGTGACATTCCGAGAGATCACCAGATTGTCTGTCTGGGTGACTGACTGAGCGTTGCCATAGTGTTGTTGAAGCCATTCTGAATGTACTATGGTGTATGGTTTTGATTGTGTTCTGTTGTCTATCGATACCTGCTTGTGTGAGTTTCCTCCACATCCAATAGATCGTCGGACTGTTGTCTGAGTGAGTCGTTTGCGAGTCTCTATTGCGATTGTTGTGTTAATTATGTGTATTGTGGTATTACTCCTTCTTGGAATGTTCTGCCAGTTGTTTGGTGAACTCTGTATAACTGTGGTAGTGTTTTTGGTATTCGGATCGGTATTGCGTTGTCTTCAGTGTTGAGGTCTATTTTCATACGGCAAAGATTAAGCTACAGTAAGGGTCTTCCTAAGTTGCGTACTGAATCTTTAGCACTGTGTGTCTGGAACTGTTGAGTCCTTCTGTGTCTTCGGTTTATTTGACAGTGAGCACTATTCGGTGAAGGTTGAACTACTGTTATTGTTCCTAGTGTTACAGAAGTGTGTATTCGGAAAAAGGTTATGAGGTAACTCAGTATCACGATACTAATAGTCTGGTACAGTGCGTTTGGTAGACTCTGGAAGAGTTAGAATGACGAACCGTAAAGATTGAGAAGGGTATACCAATTCTTGATAGAAGTCTTGAATGTTAGTATATTGTGGTGTGAAGTCATTTTGGGAAACAAGTATAGGGCCTCTGTCTTTACAGACCCCTTCCACTCCCAAGAACCCAATTAGGTGGTTAAGCGCGTTTCTGACAGTTAGTTGCGCGTTTAACGTTTAACAGTCCTATCACACTTGATGATGAGATGAGAAAGACAGAAGGTGAGTATACCAAGACTTTTTGGGCAAGGGGGACACACTCTCCCTTTCTGTTTGAAAGAGATTCTATCGAATCCAATTGCTCTACGCATCCATAGCTGAGAACAAACACAGAGGCTATCCATGTTTTTGTTGATATATTTAGGTAGTGATGTGTGTGATCACAGTAGGATCGTCGGGACATTTTTTTCGCTCTTTAGGAGGTTTTTTTCCCCCAGCTTGTATATACACCTATTTCCCTAATGGGTTACTTATCTTTGTACATTCTAGTGGTAATACATTCAGTATATTGTGTCCAAGCTTCTTCTCCTCCTTGAGAAGACATACGGGAACCTCAGAGTCAGACAGAGATATTCCAAGTACTAGCATTTCAGGTTCTTTGAATTTTTTGCATTGCTTCACACACACTTTAAACAGAAATATTGTTTGGTTGCTTGAGTTTGGGCATTCACAATCTGCATTAGCTTAGTCCATATGCTTACGTGCTTTTTTTCTTGCTTAGACTAGGGATTTGCTACTCTCATATCTTAGACAAAATGTTAGAAAAATTAGGAACACATCATAAGAAAGTGGGGAAAAACACATTTGGGAATTAGACAGAGAGCATTAGATTGACCTCCACCTCCTGGCTCGTGACCCATCGAGTTTCTTATATGATCTCTACTCTGAGCTAAGACACATAGTAGAGCCACTCATGCTAGACATTGTTCTCAGCTCTAGGATAGACCAAAGAAGAGAGATGGAGGAGGTATTCAAGGATTTAGTAATAGAGAAACAAGGGGCTCATGTAGTCCAAGCAGTTTTGAGAGAGAAAGGCAAGTTTACAGGTCTGAACGTAACTGAATACCTAGATGTATTTGAGGACCAAGCACAGATCCATGGTCTACCTGAAGAAGTGTTTGCACATTACTTCACACGGGTAGTTTCAAGGTCTATCCTAGCATCTATTACAGCGCACATAGCAAAGCCCTCGATCAAATTCAGAAAAGAGTTACATAAACTGTTTTATCTAGAAGATTTTTCCCAACATAGTAGAGAAGGGTTCTTGCGGTGGGTAAACTCTCTGAAGCCCACTGCATCCCTCACTCATCTCTTAAATGAGTTCTTGAGAAGGCATGCCCAACTTCCACATGCCGAATTAGATGCATTGAAGCCTGACCTAGTCATTTTCTTCCTTAAGATCTTAAGTCCTGAAGACAAGACTGAGGTCGAGAATAGGATAGAAGAGACTGGTAAGAGGTTTGGGTTGACAGAAGAGTGGGCCGTAGTGAAGAGAGAAGTGGAATCGGTTGCCCAGATGAGGCAATGCCAGGCGGTATTATATGATAGACCTGCAATAGTAGCTCCACAACCACCTAGGGAGGCTCTGCTTCCAATGATTCCGAATGTGCCTACAAGCATCTATGTCAAAAGAAATGGACAACATTCATAATAAAGTCTATTCTATGGGATATCACGACCCCACTCCTCCTCAAGCAAGTACTAGTTATGCAGATGCAATACAGAGAGGTACTATGCCCATTCCGAATATGCAAGGCTATGTGATGCCTGAGCCTGCACCTCCAGTGAAGCATGTTTCCCAACAGACACCTGCACCACCAGTGCAGCCTACATTTCAAAGAAACACTAGACCTTTTGAGAGACGAGTGACTGGTGGGTTTGGAGGGGCAACGAGATGTGTATGGTGCGATGCACAAGAGCATTTCTCATATGTGTGTGAAGAGCTTAAGCTAGCAAAGGAGCATCAATTGGTAGTAGATATAGATAAGAAGCTCTGTGATTTTAGGACCTGCCTTCCTCGACCTGTGAATTGGGGAAAGGGGGGAATGAAGAAACTTTACAAGGATCTATCTGGCAATAATGCAAGCACATCGGCTACACAGCTAGAGCTAGTAGAGGAGGAAGGTGAAGATGAGCATAGGCCTTGACCTCAAAGAAACTAATCTATTGAAGCTTTAGTGAGGACTAGGTATGGGATTATGTAAAAGACTTCCTGGAAGTCTCCTGTTGATTAATTCTTAGTCTATTCGCATATAACTAATGTAGAAGAAAAGAGGAAGAGGGATGAGAACCAAGAAGAGGCTCAGCGAGAGAGGAGATTAACAAGGAAGCAAAGTCAAGAGGCTAATGAAGAGGAGGCTAAAGAGCCCAAAAAGAAATCACAACTTAAGGAGCCTATTGCTTTTCAAGCACAGGCAAAGAAGAAGGAGATAAGAGAGGGAAAGAGGCTAGCTGGGCCAATTAAGATTCAAGTGCCAACTAAAGAGAAAGAGAAAGAACAAGAGCCTATTCAAAAGACTAATGAAACTAAAGAGAATAGTCAAAAGAAAGATAAAGAGAAGAAGAAGAAAAAGAAGAAGGCCCAAAAGGCGATTTTGATCTCAGAGTTGGAAAAGAAGAATGATGGAAGAGAGATACTAAATGATATTATGTTGAAGAGCCAAGTGATGATGTCCTTGGAGTAGGTCTTCTCCATAGGGAAGCGTGAGTTCAAGGACAGCTTTATAATGTTGATCAAGAGGAAGAGGTTTCCACTACCTGAAGATCTAGAGATGGAAGAGTCGACTGAAGATACGCATGTGACAAATGAAGTCGTAGCATTGAGTGATACTTCTGATGAAGAGGATGATGAGGTTGCAAGGTGCCATAAGAATTCCCTAGGCCCTATCACACCTGATGATGAGATGAGAAAGACAGAAAGTGAGTATACCAAGACTTTTTGGGCAAGAGGGACACATGAAATGAAGATGAAATTAAGAAGCAATGAGGATTCATGTTTTGCTCTAGCCTTGATTGACTCAGGATCAAAAATAAATGTGATCTCCAAGAAGTTATATGATTAATTTAGGTGGCCAATAGATAAAGACCATGGATGGAGGATGAGGACGATAGAAAATTGCTCTGGAGCATTGCTTTGGGCATGCACCTTTATGCCTGTGATGATAGGAGGGATTGCTGAGGAATTTCACTTTTTCGTCCAGGAACGTTGTTCATATGAGGCTATCCTTGGGCAGCCCTTTATAGTTGAAGTGCGAATGGAGACTAAGGCGATGGATGATGGATCTGCCTATGCAGGAATCCATTCAAGATCTAGTCTTCATTCTTTGTAAGTTATGACAGTGAGCCCAAATCACTCAAGGAATAGAAAGAATATAAGGAAGAGACCCATTAATTCTCATGACCATGATGAGTGTATGCCCATTGGAGAGTGGCACTTTTGCTAATCAAACTTTATGTTAGGATCCACTATTTAGCAGGACAATAGTGGGAATCGGTTTGATATCTCACATAATTCTCTACATAGTTTTGAAATTTTTTACATTTATTCATTTGCATTTAATTTGTTGTGCTTACAGAAAGAGAATGCTTGAAATAAGTTTAGAAAAGTTCATGAAAGACACTATAAACATTTAGGAATCATGTTTCCTAAAGAGAAGATTGAGGATGTGATCCAATTGGAGAGGAGTTTGACTACCCTAGAAGAGCTTGAGCAGGCAATTGAGAGAAATGAGGAATCAAAAATTTTTATGCTCAGTTCTATCCAAGAGTATGAGATGATCGATGAGTTCATGGGAGTGCATGTAGTAAATGTAAACATGAAGTATAAGACTGTTGACAAGAAAGTGAAACCTATAGCTCAACCTTTGCCAGAAGATAGCCATGAGAAGTACCTACGAGTGTCAGATGACCCTATGCTGAGATGACGAGAGCTCATAGGGCATCATGTTACTGATGAGACTATTAAAGAGATCAAGTTTGGAGAAAAATCACTCTTGAGAGATGAACACAAAAAGAAGCTCATTGAAGTCATCAAGAAACATGAAGAAGCATTTGCCCTTTTCCCTCATGAGATAGGGTGCATAGACCCAAAACAAGTACCTCCCATGATTATATTTACAGTGCCACATATACCATGGAATATCTGACCTATACAAGTCCCAAAGGTTCACTTACCTGAGCCAATGAGGTTGCTAAAGGAAAAGATTTCCATGCAGATATTGGAACCATCCTCGGCTCCATATTTGAATAGCTGGTTTACAGTGCCTAAGAAAAATGGGAAGCTTCGTTTCATACAAGATCCGTAGCCTGTGAATAAAGTCACAATTAGAAATGTTGGGATAGGACCTATAGTTGATGAGTTTGCTTAAGCGTTTGCTGGGCATTCCATCTACTCCATGGGTGATCTGCATTCAGGTTATGACTAGTTTCAGTTGGCTATGGAGAGCAGAGATATCACGACCATGAAGACTTCATTGGGCCTTGTATGCATGTGTACTTTGTCGCAGGGAGCAATGAATTCTCTGGCTCACATGATGAATGCCATGAACCTCGTTTTACGAGACTTTATACCATCTGTGACTATGCCATTTATTGATGATATTCCTATAAAGGGATGTGAGGAAAGAGTGAAAAATGAGAGTTTAGATGCTTCTCGGTGCAGAAAGTTTGTGAGTGATCGTATTTCTAACTCTAAGAAGATCTTTGAGAAATTTGAAGATGTGGGGACTAACACTTTCTTTAGAGAAATCTATTTTTGGCATTGATGAGGTCCTCATTGTAGGACATCTATGTGGACATTATGGCCGCAAGACATACCCGCAGGAAGTTGAGGCTATTAGCAGGATCTCTGAGGTGTGTCGTAATGTCAGTGAGATAAGAAGGTTTCTAGGAGCCTGTGTATTCTATGTCATATGGATTCCTCACTTTTCTCATGTTGCGAACCCCTTATATGACCTTCTATGAAAGAAAAAGAAGTTTGTATGGACAGATAAACACCTGAGAGCGATGCGTAGACTAAGCAACTGTATTGAAGCCCCACTTCTGAAGCATGTTGAGTACTCAGGTGAGAGTCCTATCATTTTGATCATTGATACCACTTCTACTGGTATAGGATGGGTCATAGGGCAAGATGATGATGAGGGGTAGAGATATGTAGTGCGCTTTGGTGCTAAGATTCTGCACAAAACTCAAAGAAAATATCCGCAAATAAAGAGAGATCTATGGGGGCTAGTGATTGCTTTAAAGACCGATAAAGAGTATTTCATTGGAGCGAATGTGATAGTTGAGACCGATTGTCTTCCACTGATTGGCATGATAGCGAATTGTTCATCTCCGAACATTGCTATGCTTAGATGGATCTCTTATGTAAAGTTCATAAATCTTGTCTTTGTACACATAGCTGGGAAGTTGAATACAGTGGCTTATATGCTTTCAAGAGCAAAATTCGATGATGAGTCTGATGATGATGATGAGGTAGAAAGAGATACACATGATGAGATATGATCCATTAGTATATGTATATGAGCAGTTCCATGAGAATGAGTATGATGGTGAGTGGAGAGATATAGAAAGATATCTAAGTACATTGAAACCTTCCCCGTGCAGGTCCATAGATAAGTATAGATCCATCAGGAAAAAGTCTTACAACTTTTTCTTGAAGGATGGACTTATTTGGCGACATGTTAAGGGCAAGGTAAAGAGTTCATACGGGGTATTGAGTTCGAGAAGTCTTCAAAGCAAGGTGATGAGTGGGATGCATGAGACCTTATGGGCAGGTCACAAAGGATTCTATGCTACATATGAGAAGATCAGGGAAGCCTTTTGATGGCTAGGGATTTATGTGAGTGTGAGAGGTTTTGTGGACACTTGTGCTACATGCCAGGTGCATTCATCAGTTAGTCATAAAGACCCTTTACATCCAACCTAACCTCCTTCTATCCATTACAAGTGGGTGGTTGACCTAGTAACCATGCCCAAAGGGATAAATAACATGAGATATATTGTACTGCCAGAGAGAACTTGACCAACCATGTGGAAGGTCAAGCTCTTCATACAAACACTACTTATAATGTATGCAAATTTCTTTTAGAAGAAGTGATCTCGAGATTCTGTCACATTGAGAAACTGGTTGCAGACAGGGGAGAGTTGGATGCAAGAGAGGCAAAAGAGTTCTTTGATCGTCATGGAATTCCATTCTCTCTAATCACTACCTATAACTCAGACGCAAATGGAAATATCGAGAGAGGTCACCCTTCCATTGTGAAGGCAATCTCTAAGTCTTGCAGCGATGACATAAAGCAGTGCCCTAGATTTCTTCCATTCATGTTATGGGCTGAGAGGATGATGTATACTCGGTCCACAGGTTTCATGCCTGCTAAATTGATGTATTGTCAAAAGCCAGTCTTCCCCATCCATACTCAAATACTGACATGGTTGATGCTCCCATGGAATGATGGTATGACAAGAGAAGAAATTTTATCATTAAGACTAAAGCAGCTAAAACAAGGAAATGAAAATTTGAAAGAAGCAGTCCAGAAGTTAAAGGAGTTAAGGTTGAAAAATAAGATCTATTTTGACAAAATGCATCGGCTTAGACCACGTAGGATTGAGGTAGATGATTGGGTGTTGGTGTACGATAGTACATTCGACACTCAGTACGATGCTAGGAAGAAATTGACCAAATGATGGTTCGGGCCATATGTGGTGACGTTTGTGTTTGAAAATGGAATGTATGCACTTCGCGAATTAGACAGTACTCCTTTGAGATCTTTGATTGCAGGAAAGAGGATTAAGTTATTCAAGAAAGGAAATAAAGCACATTATGATAGAATATCATTTAGTATCTCTCTTGCATCATTCTTCTTTTCGAACTCTGAGATCCAAATCGCCTTTGGGGCCTTCTTCTTTTTCTTCTTCTTCTCTTTATCTTTCTCTTGACTATTCTCTTGAGCTTCATTAGTATTTTGAACGGGCTCTTGTTCTTTCTCTTTCTCTTTCGTTGGCTCTTGAATCTTCATTGGCCCAACTGGCCTGTTTCCCTCTCTTATCTCCTTCTTCTTTGCCTCTGCTTGAGAAGCAATAGGCTCCTTAACTTGTACTTTCTTTTTGGGCTCTTTAACCTTCTCTTCATTAGCCTCTTGACTTTGCTTCCTTGTTACTCTCCTCTCTAGCTCAGCCTCTTCTTGGCTCTCATCCCTCTTCCTCTTTTCTTCTACATTGGCTATATGTGAATAGACCGAGAATTGATCAATAGGAGACTTCCAGGAAATCTTCTGCATAATCGCATCCCAGCCCTCACTAAAGCTTCAATAGAATAGGTTCTTTGAGGTCGAGGCCTAGGCTCATCCTCACCTCCCTCCTATACTAGCTCTAGCTATGCAGCCAATGTGCTTGCATTATTGCCAGATACATCCTCATAAACTTTCTTCATTACCCCTTTCCCCAATTCACATGTAGAGAAAGGTGGATCCTAAAATCACATAGCTTCTTGTCTATATCTATTACCAATTGATGCTCTTTTGCTAGCTTAAGCTCTTCACAAGCATATGAGAAATGCTCTTGTGCATCACACCATACACATCTCTTTGCCCCTCCAAACCCATCAGTCACTCGTCTCTCAGAAGAGGTCCAATGTTTCTTTGAAATGTAGGCTGCACTGGTGGCGCAGGTGTCTGTTGGACAACAGGCTACACTAGAGGTACAGGCTGAGGCATCACATAGCCTTGCATATTCGGAATGGGCATAGTACCTCTCTGTATTGCATCTGCATAATTAGTACTTGCCTTAGGAGGAGTGGGGTCCTAATATCCCATAGAATAGACTTTATTATGAATGTTGGCCATTTCTTTTGACATAAATGCTTGCATCATCATAACATTTTTTATTTGTCGACTGAGAATCTCAAGTTGTAGCTCCATTGGTGATTGCAAAGTGGATGCAACATTAGCAGAAGTTGATGCTATAGGCACCTTTGGAATCCCTGGAAGCGGAGCCTCCCTAGGTGGTTGTGGAGCTACTACTGCAGGTCTATCATAAAATACTGCCTGGTGTTGCCTCATCTGGGAAATGGCTTCGACTTCTCTCTTCACTACGGCCCAGTCTTCTATTAACCCAAACCTCTTACCAGGCTCTTCTATCCTCTTCTTGATCTTAGTCCTCTCATCAGGCTTAAGATCTTAAGGAAGGAAATGACTAGATCAGGCTTCAATGCATCTAAATCGACCTGTGGAAGTTGGGCATGCCTTCTCAAGAACTCATTTAAGAGATGAGTGAGGGATGCAGTGGGCTTCGGAGAGTATACCCACCGCAAGAACCCTTCTCTACTATGTTGGGAAAAAATCTTCTAGATAAAACAGTTTACATAACTCTTTTGTGAATTCGGCCCACGACTTTGCTATGTGCGCTGTAATAGATGCTAGGATAGACCCTAAAACTACCCTTGTGAAGTAATGTGCAAACACTTCTTCAGGTAGACCATGGATCTCTTCCTGGTCCTCAAATACATCTAGGTATTTAGTTATATTTAGACCCATAAACTTGCCTTTCTCTCTCAAAACTGCTTGGACTACACGAGCCCCTTGTTTCTCTATTACTAATTCCTTGAATAATTCCTCCATCTCTCTTCTCTAGTCTATCCTAGAGCTGAGAACAATGCCCAGTGTGAGTGGCTCTACTATCTCTCTTAGCTTAGAGTAGAGATCAAAGAAGAAACTCGACGGGTCACGAGCCAGGAGGTGGACGTGAATCTAACACTCTCTAATTCCCAAATGTGTTTTTCCCCTCTTTCTTATGATGTTTTCCTAATGTTTCTAATGTTCTCTCTAAGATATGAAAGCAATAAATCCCTAGTCTAAGCAGGAAAAAAAGCACACAAGAATATGGACTAAGCTAAAGCAGATCGTGAATATTCAAAATCAGACAACCAAAAAATCTTTATGTTTAAAGTATGTGTGAAGCAATGCAAAATATTCAAAGAACCTGAACTGCTAGTACCTCGAATATCTTTGTCTGATGTCGAGGTTCCTATCTCTCTTCTCAAGGAGTGGGTAACACGTTGAGGATCACTGGGAAACCACCTCCCTTCATGTCGAGTTCAGGTGTCCCTCTTGCCCAAAAAGTCTTGGTGTACTCACTTTCTATCTTCCTCATCTCATCATCAAGTGTGATAGGACCTAGGAAATTCTTATGGCACCTTGCAACCTCATCATCCTCATCATCAAAAGTATTAGTCAATGCTATGGCTTCATTTATCACATGTGTATCTTCAGTCGCCTCTTCCATCTCTACATCTTTAGGTAGTGGAAACCTCTTCCTCTTGATCAACTTTATAAAGCTATCCTTGAACTCAGGATTTGCTATGGAGAAGACCTGCTCCAAGGACATGGTCACTTGGCTCTTCAACAAAATATCATTTAGATTCTCTCTTGCATCATTCTTCTTTTCCAACTCTGAGATCAAAATCGCCTGTGGGGCTTTCTTCTTTTTCTTCTTCTTCTCTTTATCTTTCTCTTGACTATTCTCTTGAGTTTCATCAGTCTTTTGAACGGTCTCTTGTTCTTTCTCTTTCTCTTTAGTTGGCTCTTAAATCTTAATTGGCCCAGCTAGCCTCTTTCCCTCTCTTATCTCCTTCTTCTTTGCCTCTACCTGAGAAGCAATAGGCTCCTTAAATTGTACTTTCTTTTTGGGCTCGTTAACCTTCTCTTCATAAGCCTCTTGACTTTGCTTCCTTGTTACTCTCCTCTCTGTCTCAGCCTCTTCTTGGCTCTCATCCCTCTTCCTCTTTTCTTCTACATTGGCTATATGCAAATAGATCAAGAATTGATCAACAGGAGACTTCCAGGCCGTCTTTTGCATAATCGCATCCTTAGCCCTCACTAAAGCTTCAATGGAATAGTTTCTCTGAGATCGAGGCCTAGGCTCATCTTCACCTTCCTCCTCTACAAGCTCTAGGTCTGCAGCCGATGTGCTTGCATTACTGCCAGATAGATCCTCATAAAGTTTCTTCATTCCCCCCTTTCCCCAATTCATAGGTAGAGGAAGGCAGGTCCTGAAATCACAAAGCTTCTTGTCTATATCTATTACCAATTGATGCTCCTTTTCTAGCTTAAGCTCTTCACATGCATATGAGAGATGCTCTTGTGCATCGCACCATACACATCTCTTTGCCCCTCCAAACCCACCAGTCACTCGTCTCTCAAAAGGTCCAGTGTTTCTTTGAAATGTAGGCTACAGTGGTGGTGCAAGTGTCTGTTGGCCAATAGGCTACACTAGAGGTGCAGGCTGAGGCATCACATAGCCTTGCATATTCGGAATGGGCATAGTACCTCTCTGTATTGCATGTGCATAACTAGTACTTGCCTGAGGAGGAGTGGGGTCCAGATATCCCATAGAATAGACTTTATTATGAATGTGGGCCATTTCTTTTGACATAGACGCTTGCATCTCATAAGATTTTCTATTTGTTGAATGAGAATCTCAACCTGTAGCTCCATTGGGGATCGCAAAGTGGATGCAACATTAGTAGAGGCTGATGCTGGAGGCACGTTCAAAATCACTGGAAGCGGAGCCTCCCTAGGTGGTTGTGGAGCTACTAGTACAGTTCTATCATATAATACCACCTAGCGTTGCCTCATCTGGGCAACCACTTCCACTTCTTTCTTCACTACGGCCCAGTCCTCTATCAACCCAAACTTCTTACTAGGCTCTTCTATCCTCCTCTCGACCTCAGTCCTGTCTTCAGGACTTAAGATCTTAAGGAAGGAAATGACTAGGTCAGGCTTCAATGCATCTAAATCGGCCTATGGAAGTTGGGCATGCTTTCTCAAGAACTCATTTAAGAGATGAGTGAGGGATGCAGTGCGCTTTGGAGAGTTTACCCACCGCAAGAACCCTTCTCTACTATGTTGGGAAAAATCTTCTAGATAAAACAACTTATGTAACTCTTTTTTGAATTCGGTTCAGATTTGCTATGTGCGCTGTAATAGATGCTAGGATAGACCCTGAAACTACTCGTGTGAAGTAATGTGCAAAAACGTCTTCAGGTAGACCATGGATCTGTGCCTGGTCCTCAAATACATCTAGGTATTCAGTCGCGTTCAAGCCTGTAAACTTGCCTTTCTCTCTCAAAACCGCTTAGACTACACGAGCCTCCTGTTTCTCTATCACTAATTCCTTGAAGACTTCCTCCATCTCTCTTCTTTGGTCTGTCCTAGAGCTCAGAACAATATCCATTGTGAGTGGCTCTACTATCTCTCTTAGCTCAGAGTAGAGATCAGACAAGAAACTCGATGGGTCGCAAGCCAAGAGGTGGAGGTCAACCTAACACTCTTTGTCTAATTCCCAATTGTGTTTTTTTTCTCTTTCTTATGATGTTTTCCTCATGTATCTAATGTTCTATCTAAGATATGAAAGCAGTGAATCCATGGTCTAAGCAGGAGTAAAAAAAGTACACAACGTATGGTCTAAACTAATGCAGATCGTGAATGCTTAGAATCAGGCAACCAAACAATCTTTCTTTTCAAAGTGTGTGTGAAGTGATGCAAGTAATTCAAAAAACTTAAAATGTCGGTACCTGGAGTATCGTCTATCTTCTCAAGGAGTGGGTGATATGTTGAGGATCGTCGGGCAACCGCCTCACTTCACGTCGGGTTGAGGTGTCGGGAAGGAGTCAGGTGATGGGAAGAGTCGGTGCGAGGTTGGATCAGGCCCCCTGGAAGCACCATTTCCATGTCCAAAGAGGGACATCTGTGCGCTGGGTACCTCACCCTCTCTCTAATGTGGTGATCGTCGTAAGGCCCCTACCCTCTTGGAAGAGAGGAGACGAATGTGTGTATGCATCAGATCGTAGGCGTCGAGAATGAAACAAATCAAATACAGCATTGAGACACGAAAGTCAGTGGATCGGTGTGCAGACAAAGCTCAATAATACAATGTAAATGCCACCGAAGTCGTCCAATAAAATTTGATTGATACAATGATGCCCGCTACAGTGCGTATCGGTGATACAAAAATACACTACAGTGCGGATGGGCGAACACAAATATGTCGCCGCTACAGTGCATATCAACCAAATATAACGTAGATCTCCTATTATAGTGCAAGAAGATGCCCTCAAAATTCTATTCCGTCTCGGCTTTTGTCTTTGCACATGGATACTTACTTTACATTGTCGGGAAGTTGCGGACACACGGCTGGTGGATCAAGTCAACCGCTAAATCCTTCAGCAGACGCAAGGTGATTGAGACAATCTCAGGTGAATTAGGTATATTTTTCTTTATGTCTAGGGTAAATGAAATTCTAAATAACTAAAAAATCTAAGAAATATCTAATAGGCAAGCTTACCACTCTATACTTCTAAGGACCGTATGGTTGAGCTGCCCTATACCTATCAATAGCTTCTTGAGATGAAGGTAAAATTAAGGATTCCTCAGTTATGTTTTCTTTAATAATTTCTTCTTCTTGGTTTTCGATATGTTGTGGTTGCGTACGTCTAATTAGAGGTGGTGGAAATGAATCTACACTATCTTGAGGTTACGAAGATGCAATGGAAAATAATGTTAAAAACCTAGTAAGACAATGATCGTAAGATTCGAAGATTAAAGATTCGTGCGTAATTTTGTCCTTAACTACTTCTACTTCCACTTCTATAGTTGCATTACTTTTAGTTTCAACTAAATGCTCTGTAGACATCGACAATGAAAATAAACGAAATAGTAATTGAATTAATGCTAATAACAAGAATAGGTGTTTACAATGCTATAGATAAATCTTTCTAAAATGATGAAATTTATCTAAGAGGATGCTAAATTCTAGTGATTCCTATACAAATAGCTTGATCAAAGATATTCTTCAATGGGTTTTCATAAGATAGATGGATCTCTGGTTCATATAATTTTTGAATTCTTCACTCTTTTGCAATGCTCTTCGGACACTTCTTCTTTTACTATCTGCAAAGAAACATTAGAAAGAATAGGAGCATAACACACATATATATACTTACTCAACACATTTGTAAACCACTCTTTTGGTTTTGCTTTATTTCCTCAGCCACACTTTACTTCACTTTCATTCACCACACTTTTATTTCTACTTTAACCACACAACTTTTCTACTCCTCTCTTTTCATCTACATCAACTCACACCATTCCTTTCTTTTAACCAACTTTATTTACTTTAAGTGCATAACTTTAATGATCCACTCTTTACACACTTTAATTTCACATCTTTTATGAACCATTATTTAAATTCATACACACACACACCACTAATTAATTATCCATTTAATTTATCATTTTTAATTTAATTATCCTACATTTTCATAATTAAATAAGTCATTTAATTTAATCTTAGTTTAAGGTTTTAATTAATTAATTACCTTAGTATTTAAATTCATACATATGAGTAAATTAACTAATCGAATCATATTTTAATTTTTAATAAATCAATGTTCAATTTATAGATTAATTTTATTAAATACCTAATATTTTTACCCTTAAAACTCACTAAAACCCTTAGGAACCTACTTGAAACCCATCAGAAACCTATTGAAACCCTTTGGAAACCTAGCTTTAACCCTAACATTAACCAAGAATTAATGTTCTTAACTTAAATACACATAATAAATGTAAACCTAGGGTCATATACCCATGTTTCAATGTTTAAATGGCTCAAACACACATTAAATGAGCAGTTTTAGGATAAACCCTAATATGAGCATATGTTTTCTTCATAACTTTGTACCTGCAAACACTTACAAAGAGTTAAGTTCCAAACAAAACACTAAATCAATAGTGTAATAGAAGGTTTAGAGTTAACCAATAAACATGTTTTAATTTTTCTGGACATCAACTCGAAGGTGAAAAACTTTTCGACATTCGCACCCACCAAACATGCACATCGTCCCGATGGGCCAGCCTGTAGTTCAATGGAAAGCAGTATCAAATTCTTTGATAAAATCTATAATTTAATTATAAATAATATTATAAAAAATGCTTCTAATTTCTAATTATGTTTTTGATAATGAAGAAAATTTCTAAAATTACATAAATATGAATTAGAAATCGTTTCAATCAATGCATATAGTCAAAATACAAATTTAGAAAATCCTACAAAGGCTATTTAGATTATTGAGGTACTTACCATTCCATTAACCCTGTTCTTAAGTAAAATTTAATTTATACAAGCATGCTTTCTTTTATTTCTTAGACGTCCGCTATAAGATGCATCAAACTAACTCTTCTGCAGCAAACCTCCTCCTCATATAGCCTGCATAATATTTCAGAAGTGGTTTCGAGACCACGATCGAATCATATTTTTCTTTTTCATTTCTTTTGTATTCTTTTCTTTTCTTTTCTTTTTCTTTCTCTTTTCTTTCTTTTTCCCATCTTTGCAGTAGCCATTAATATACTGCTTGATGTTCTCATTTTTATTTTTTTTCTTAATTTTTCTTCGCAACTTTTTTGTTTAAGGGGAAAGGCTTAACCCCTAATTAGAGCAGAGGATCTAGAAATTTGTTACAGCTAGAATTAGGATCTCATTTGCTAGATGGGTTTAGAAAGTAAAGAATTCTACTAGTATAAAGTAAATTTCTCTTTTACTAGGGGTCGCAGTTCAAGTTTTCCACTCTCCTATCTTCACAACGCATTACAAGTTCTCTAAATCAGATTTTCACCTATATACATTTTCCTACTTTAATTTCTCATTCATTATTTACATAATTTTAATAAATTCCCTTTTCATATCAGAAACAAGTAAAATCCTATTTATGAAATGCATGAAGAGAAAAAAATAAATAATACGAATAATTAGAATTAAGTCACCTGCTTATTTTTTGTCTTCATCTTCATCATAAAAAATTCTTTAGTTTATTTGTTCAAAAAGCATCTTCAACTCCTGCTAACAATCAACCACATCTAGACTCACAAGTAAAATTAGTTTTTATAAATAAACTTTCATACATGTAAAAGAAAAAACATATTTAAAAGAAAATTAATATATCATTTTTATTAATGTTTTATAGTTTTTTTAGGAATTTCTTTATAATGGATGAATTGTAAATACGAGAAAAGAAAATATAATGAAAAACTTTCTAGAATATCTACAGATGGGTGCGAGACATCAATCCAAGGACCACCGTTGTCTCGCTCAACAGTGGCATTTACTCGAAATCCTTATCTAAATGTCTTCAAGGAGTTTTTATTAAAGACCTACGATTTCGAGGATGGTTAATACAAAGCATCATAAATTGGACAGATTTAAGGCCATCACGAGAACGAATTCTTGTGAAAGCACTTCCATCGTCCAGTACTTTTGTCTCCATTCTTTGTTCACAAATGAATGGCTGCCCCAAAATAATTGGGTACGAGCAGTCATCATGAACGAAGAAATTATGTTCCTCTTTAACATCTCCAATAGTAATAGGAACATTTGCACAAGCTCCTAGTAGATATCCAGAAGCATTATTGGCCGCTTTCATTTTCCACCCATGGTCTCTATCTATAGGCCATTTTCCTTCCTTATACAACTCCCTCGAGACTACATTGATTTCTGATCCTGAATCTATTAAGGTTACTTGCGGTTTATTATTATTACCTATCTTAACCATAGTTTCAATGGTACCCCTAGCCCAATGTTTGTGAGTATAATGACTATTTGGGTCACCATTTCCTTTCTCTAAATGTCCAATTACGGGGCCCAAATAATTTCTATGTTCAGAAAATTCACGATACTCAGATTCATTAATTTGCACAATACTCACTTTTGGTTCATTCTGTTCTTTCCTTTCTTCCATTTCTATATCCTCTGATTTATATTCTATAGGTTCTCTTCGTTTTTTGATGATACTCATAAAATCTTCTTTCACATCAGTTCGTGAAAATGCTAACCATTCTTCTAATGTCATGGTTACCTCTGCTTTCATAATTTTTTCATCCATAACCTTCCGAATGTCTATTTGTTTCTCTATCTGAGAGATTAATCGAAAAGTAGGCGGTTTTGTTTTTGGTTTTTCTTCCTTTCTACCTTCTTCATGTATGGGTTGAGTTTCATTAGATTTATCCTGACTTCTATCTTCATTTGTTGTTTTCTTTTCTAAATTTTCTACCACTTTCTTTACTTTCCCCTTATTCTGAGGTTTCTTATCTTGTTCCTGTTGTTTTATATCTTGACTAGGCTTCATCCTAGGTGGTTCATTAATTGACTCAGTAGTTTCACCCTCTTTTCTAGCCCTAGTTGTTCATTTAGACTGCCCCTCTTCATCACGTTTCCTTTTCTCATCTACATTAATTTCATGAACGTAAACTAAGAACATATCTACTAGCTCATTCCAACATGTCTTTGCTCTAATATCTGAGCTCGCATAAGTTCTCAACTATTAATTTGCCCCTACTAGCAGTATCATAAACTTGATTCCAAAAGTCACAATTAGAGTCATCACTTTCAAGCCTACAAGCATATGTATTTTGGCTTGTGGAGGCTGGCAATTGATTCTACTATTGTTTTTAACATTGTAATTTTTGATTCATTCTTACTAGGGTTATGAGAAGTGTGGTCATTTTCTACCTTTCCTAGTGCATCTCTTTCATTTATTCTTGGGGTTTGCATTTGATTGCGCTCCTGTCTTTGAGCTAACCTATGGAAAACCGCTCGAACGTTATCCCAATTTCGAGTTAATACACTCGCAGTCGCTCCATCCTCAAGCATTGGTTCTAGCTCACGTCTAAGAGAGGGGTCTAACATGCTTAGAAAACTTCGAAATTTATCCGGCTCTAGCGTTGTTCGGTCTGCTTGAGGCATTTGGTTAAATTTCACATCAAACTTAGTTAACCCCTAAGTTATATGTTGATCTAGTTTCGTAGTTTCTACCCATCTCATGAATGTAGCCCTATTATTCTTACTGTAATCTTCATGTGAAAATTCAATAAGAAGCTGAGTTTTAAAATTCGCCCAAGTCATGTTAGGTTGAACTACTCTAAGTTGGATTCTTTCTCGAGTAAAACCATGAGAAATACGTATAAATGTGTCTTTTTTATGGTCTTCAAGTAATCCATATTGTTCAGTTAGTTGTTCATAATATCTAAGGTACACAGTTGCATTTGTCCCATTAAATTCCCCCCTATCCATTTTAATTGAGTCTATTATTTTCCAAATATGTTGCTCTTCAAATTGGTTTGCCATATTATATAAATCTAACTTTACTGATAGAAATGAAATATAAGTATGTAGTTCACGTAATAGTACATCTATTTCTTGTTCTTGATGCGACGTCGTGGTAAAAGATACTTTGCAAACAGAAGTAAAGAAAATATACCTGATTAAACTCGATGAAGAGGTTCTTTGTGAATGTGCTCTGTGCAAAGCCTTTACATTAAGATTGATCAAATTAATCTAATACATCAATTCTAAGTATGCATGTGCAATCGTTGCTTTCAAAAAAGTTGAGGGACACAGGTAGCGTGACGAGGATCCTTCTACTTGTAAATCTCTGTGGAGGCGCTCAGGTCACAATGACGAGCCCTCAACAGCCAAGAGATTACAAGGTTTCAGAGTCAACTTCAGCTACCAGGGATGTCAAAGCTTCTGCTTCAATCGCCAAATTTCCTATATGCATATGCAGAATAGATTTAAAAATATACCTTTATACCTAAGATATCGCGCCGAACCTTCACGTCTGGTTCACCAAATGTCGGGAAGTTGCGGACACACGGCTGGTGGATCAAGTCAACCGCTAAATCCTTCAGCACACGCAGGGTGATTGAGACAATCTTAGGTGAATTAGGTATATTTTTCTTTATGTCTAGGGTAAATGAAATTCTAAACAACTGAAAAATCTAAGAAATATCTAATAGGCAAGCTTACCACTCTATACTTCTAACGACCGTATGGTTGAGCTGCCCTATACCTATCAATAGCTTCTTGAGATGAAGGTAAAATTAAGGATTCCTCAGTTATGTTTTCTTTAATAATTTCTTCTTCTTGGTTTTCAATATGTTGTGGTTGCGTACGTCTAATTAGAGGTGGTGGAAATGAATCTACACTATCTTGAGGTTCCGAAGATGCAATGGAAAATAATGTTAAAAACCTAGTAAGACAATGATCGTAAGATTCAGAGATTCAGAGATTCAAGATTTGTGTGTACTTTTGTCCTTAACTACTTCTCCTTCGACTTCTATAGTTGCATTACTTTTAGTTTCAACTAAATGCTCTGTAGACATCGATAATGAAGATAAATGAAAATAGTAATTGAATTAATGCTAATAACAAGAATAGGTGTTTACAATGCTATAGATAAATCTTTCTAAAATGATGAAATTTATCTAAGAGGATGCTAAATTCTAGTGATTCCTATACAAATAGCTTGATCAAAGATATTCTTCAATGGGTTTTCATAAGATAGATGGATCTCTCGTTCATATAAATTTTGAATTCTTTGCTCTTTCGCAATGCTCTTCGGGCAGTTCTTCTTTTAATGTCTGCAAAGAAACATTAGAAAGATTTGGAGCATAGCACACATATATATATACTTACTCAACACATTTGTAAACCACTCTTTTGGTTTTGCTTTATTTCCTCAGCCACACTTTACTTCACTTTCATTCACCACACTTTTATTTCTACTTTAGGCACTTTGACCACACAACTTTTCTACTCCTCTCTTTTCATCTACATCAACTCACACCATTCCTTTCTTTTAACCAACTTGATTTACTTTAAGTGCATAACTTTTATGATCCACTCTTTACACACTTTAATTCCACATCTTTTATGAACCATTCTTTAAATTCATACACACACATACCACTAATTAATTATCCATTTAATTTATCATTTTAATTTATTTATCCTATATTTTCATAATTAAATAATTGATTTAATTTAAGCTTAGTTTAAGGTTTTAATTAATTAAATACCTTAGTATTTAAATTCACACATATGATTAAATTAACTAATCAAATCATATTTTTAAATTTTAATAAATCAATGTTCAATTATAGATTAATTTAATTAAATACTTAATATTTTTACCCTTAAAACTCAGTAAAATCCTTAAAAACCTACTTGAAACCCATCAAAAACCTATTGAAACCCTTTCGAAACCTAGCTTTAACCCTAACATTAACCAAGAATTAATGTTCTTAACTTAAATACACATAATTAAATGTAAATCTAGGGTCATATACCCATGTTTCAATCTTTAAATGGCTCAAACACACATTAAATGAGCAGTTTTAGGGTAAACCCTAATATGAGCATATGTTTTCTTCATAACTTTGTACCTGCAAACACTTACAAAGAGTTAAGTTCCAAACAAAAAATTTAATCAATAGTGTAATAGAGGGTTTAGAGTTAACCAATAAACATGTTTTAATTTTTCTGGACATCAACTGGAAGGTGAAAAACTTTTCGACAACGTGATGCCTTCGGTCTTCAAACAAAGCTTCTCTTCAAGTCTTTCCAGCAAAATCTTTTCTTCACTTTCCTTCAATAGTCCGCAATCACTTCATATAAACTCTGGAATCATCAACCACAACCTAGAGAAGCGTTCCACAAGAGATCCACAGGGTGAAACATATGGGACTTGAACCCCTATTTATAGGTCCCCCCCTCCGTCTCCCCTTGGGGCTATTCTCTAGAAGCTTCTAACCTCCTTACTCAACTTTCTAATTCCAGAATTATCTTGCATGATCATCTGCTATTTTGGGAAAATCACACCGTTTATTTTTATTTTTTATGTTTCTCCTTTTTATTTTTCCTAGACTAAGGTTTTGGTTTCACACTATATATATATATATATATATATATATATGTATGTATGTATGTATGTATGTATGTATGTATGTATGTATGTATGTATGTATGTATGTATGTATGTATGTATGTATGTATGTATGTATGTATGTATGTATGTATGTATGTATGTATGTATGTATGTATGTATGTATGTATGTATATATATATATATATATATATATATATATATATATATATATATATATATATATACGGAATTAATTAATCTAAGGGTTTGGACTTAGGTTAAAGCCAATTTCAAGGGTCCAGGTTAGGGTTTTTGATCGGGAAAATTAGGGGTTTGCCCACAATTAAGTCAAGCATGTCAGATTGAGGGTTTGTTTACATTTTGGACCTAAATTCCAAGGTTTTCTAGGGGTCTAGGTTCGGTTTTTCTGGGGTAAAACTCGGTTTTTAGGGGGTTTCAAGGGTCAAACCTAGGGATCTATGGATCAAAAGCTAGCTATTTACACACAGAGGTCTAATGTACATACTTATTATGGTTTCACATCTCACAATCAATCAAATCAGCCAAAATATGCACATAATATCTCATCTTTTGAGTCAAAACATCACACAAAACCTAGAAAAATAGTAAACTTAAAAAAAAATCAATGCACACTTCCCTGAGGGATTTCATCCCGACAATGCCAAAATTTGGTGTAGCACAAGCATAAGCACCACCTCCTTTACTTGTCAATCTACACAGAGACATGAGGACTGGTATGAAGACCGTGAGCATGTGAAGGCACAAGTGTGTGAGTGAGAAGCACACTAGTATGCACACAAGGCAAGATCAAAGAGAGGAACAATGGAAAGCTTTGATTACAAAAGAATTCTCTTACAAAAGCTCAAATCCACAAAAAGCTAACTCTCTCACCAACTAACTCCAAAAATGAGCTCTCTAGCTCTTTTTATAGTTTTTTTTTGGCGTAGTTTTGCCCCTGTCCAGACCTAGTGTCTAGCCTAGTTAAAAGTTAGGTTCCAGGGCTTGTTTGAGGGCTCAAACGGAGTCTAAATATTATGAAAATTGGTAGGATGATACTTTTAATACTCCTCAAGCTCAAGGGATCCTTGGCTTGAACAAAATGGAGTTACTAAAATATGAAATGGTATTTACAATGGCTTTTAGTGATGAAAATCACTATTTTTATAGGGATTCCTTCTGAAAATTTGACATGTACTTCTTGGAGCTCCCTACTTACTCCTTCTTTTTGTGTGTCCACTTCTTTGACATGTTCTTGTACCTCGTTCCCGACCTTGAGTGCTAACGATGAACTACTTCAAGGAGTTTTTTAGGACTTCCTCCCCATAGATCACTTAGATATGGGATTGCATGGATCTTATACGTCCAAAAGTTAGAGTACAAAAGGACTTGCTCAACATAGCTCAATGTCTCCATTGTCGACTAACATATAGCAAGACTAAGGACACTATTGAAATCCTTCCTAAAGGGAAAAACATGGGTCTGGATGTTGGACTTCTTTGAGATTTCTACAGATTCCTTGCTATTTGAACTTCTTTACAAGAGGTAGTTAGTTTTTATGCTCTTCCCAGAGGCTTCAATGAAGGCACTATTGAATGGATTCATGAAAAAAAAGTAAGAATCACACTCATAACTAGATGTCCGTCATCATGCTCCAAACTAGCTACAAGGTAAGTGCAAAAACAATAAAAGAGCACATCTCAGATCACCTTCAAGTCTAGGTCCATAAGGATCATAAAGGATTTTAAAAGGGAGATGGACGATAGAAAACATCATCAATGTTTGGAAATGTCTTAAGTATTCCAAGGAGTCTGCACAAAACCTTCTTTACGTGAAGATTGAATTTAATAACTTCATGACATAGTAGAGTGGAACTTCATCCTACAATGTGTCAAGCATTGAAGAGGTGGATCCAATTTTATCAAGGTTTTCTCCAAGCTCAAAGGAAATTAGCTTGGACCAACATCAAAGACAAAGAATAGCGACATGAGTATTTATGAGCAACACTCATGAATATTTGTCTTTTCTCAAAAATTTGATCTTCAACAAAAATTAAGACATATTCATCTTGTTTCTTTGTCACATCTACTAAATGTTTTTATATCTGGTCACTCCCACTAGGGCTTAGGTGATATTCGTGCTAATTGTTTTTTTATAACTTTGTTACCTGTATCCTTGGGCCATTTGTTCGTCTCATTACCCAGCCTATGGTTCTCTTGTATGTCTACTATTACTACTCATATATTCTGTGTAAATGTTCAAGCATTTCAATTAGGAAAATAGGCAATATTACTTTTCAAGAGAAGTAACTATATAGCTCCACATGTGTTGAACCCGATAAATACAAATGTGTGGAGGCCAACAAGAGAGATATCACCAATAGATATCAGTTTCTTTTTTACCTATCTTTATCATCAATAAAAAGTATTTGGTTATATTTGTTAGGGCATTGTGAGTAACCTATAAATCTTGTTTTGATAAAATACCCCGATTATATTTTTGTGATATTATCTTTGTAAAAACTATCCATACTCAACAAATTATCTTTTTTTTTTTTAAGTAGATTTCATAATTTGTACTTAAAACCCTTAAATTATTACTTAAAACACCTCCTTTTCCCTCTTTAGGAGGATTTTTTTGCCTCTAGCTTGTATGCATGCCTATTACCCTAATGGCTCACTTATCTTCCTACATTCACTTGGTAATACATTTTGTATTGTCTTGTTCTCCAAGCTTCTTCTTCTTCTTCCTTGTGCTTTTCCTGTGCTTTTGAAGACCTCAAACTCCAACAATTGGTATCGAAGTAGGCCATCACTTCATCTAGGGCATCTTTGTCACCCCTCCATTCACAGTCTTTGAAGCTCATGAAAATTGACGAGCATACTCTATGAAATAAGGAGTTCAAAATAGTTTTGCTATGTGGCATCAAAATTCTTGTCATAATATAAACTTGACAAAAGAGTTTTACAAGCGGCATTGCCCTTCCTCGCTAATGTGATGTTTTTCACTCACTCACCTGATATTGCTGGATCGGGTTTGAGCTTGTTTTTGGTCTCCAAATGCAATATCGCAATGATTCTACAAGAAATTTTGTCCTTTTGTGCCAAACATATAAATGGGTTTTGCTTCTCCAATACAAGTGCCTCCAAGTCTATTATAGGTTTAGTAGCACTTGAGAGGGTGTTTATATTCAACTTTTTGAGATACAATCAATTTTTTGTATCAAGGTATTTAGTCATTAGCCATGACTAAAAGCAGTGATGTATTCAGTATGTTGTATATTGAGAGTAAGTTGGATGGTACTTATTACCCATTGTGGGCATATATGATGTGTCAAGCATTGTTAGCAAAAAGGTTGTGGAATATTGCATAGGCTTGTTCAAAAACACCCTACTACACATGCGAATACAATTATTGAAGATGATGAAGATGGTGTTGAGGATGGTGATATTTAATTTCTTGGTCATGATGATAGAGATGCACATTCACATGCATTGATATCCTTGTCTATCAAACATGCCCTTAGGCCTCATATTCACTTTTGCAGGACATGAAAAGCTGCTTGTGATACTCTTAACAAATATACCAGATAAGAAATGAGGCTCATGTTGCTTACCTCCCAAAATAGTTGGAGAGTGAGCATATGAATGAAGGAGGTTCTATGGAAAACTTTTTGACAAAGATCAATGATTTGAAGTATTTGTTTTCTATTGATGAATGACAATCCAAATTCCTTAACATTTGAGAAATTAGTCTCTATTTTGGTGTGGGAACATTATTCTAGGTAGAACATGTGAATTATGCGATGGCTATGAAACTTTGGTTGTCCCACTTTAGCCATGTAGCCTCATATCCTTGTATTCTTATGTGTTCTATGATCCTCCTTTACCATATTGATTCACATTTTGCAACACATGCTGCTTTGTACTCAACTTTAATAGAAGATAATGATAAACTAGTGTAAAGAACTAGCTATTGGGACCACCACCTATTAGAGAGATGACCCTCCTCCCAAAATTATGCCTCTATATATAGCTACTCAAATAAAAAAGGACCAGAACTGTAAGTGGAGTCCACAAGTGCGTGTGGGATCTCCACCACTCCTTTAATAACTTCTAGTAAAGTCCACTAGTGTTTGATGTGATCTCCACTAGTGCTTTAGCAGCTTCCACTAGATTCCACTAGTGGGAGGTGTACTCACCACTTGAGTTAAGTCTCCCTTGACTCAAGTTAACTCTTGTTAACTTGAGTTAGAATGATCTAGATCTCTTTTGGCAAAACTCTCTCCCCATGCTCCTCATAGGGTCTCAACCCAAGACGTACTCCTTATCAACCTTGAAAATTAATAACTAGGCTAAGTGGATTACTTGTTTTAGAGAGCACCTGAACCTTTGATTAAGTCTAGTTTTGAGATCATTGGCCATACACACGAGTGAAACAAATGGTGTCCAAATTCAGATCTATCTAAATTGATCAAAAACACAAATCATGGACATCACTTTATAACATTATTCCCCCCTTGGAAAATATTTTGCATCCTACAAAATAAAGTTATAATATAGTATTTGTAGGCATTTTTCGATCCACATGTTATAATCTAGAAGAACATGTTTTCATCTTCATGATGGGATTCACCTCATACTCCAAATGAATAAAGGAGAATCTATTCGTCGATCCTTGAAATGCAAAGAACTAACTAATAGGACCACCACTTGCTATAGAGATGACTCTCCTCCCAAACTTATGCCTCTATATATAGCTACTCAAATAAAAAAGTACCATAAATGTAACTGAAGTCCACAAATGCATGTGTGATCTCCACCACTCTTATTATCTTCCACTAGAGTCCACTAGTGGGTGGTGTGATTGCCACCAGTGCTTTAACACCTTCCACTAGAGTCCACTAGTGATAGGTGTACTCACTACTCAAGTTAAGTCTCTCTGGACTCAACTTAACTCACTTCAACTTGAGTTAGAAGGCTCTATAGCTCCTTGGGCAAAAACTCTTTGCCTTTGCTCCCCATTGGGGTTGAACCCAAAACCTCGTCCTTCTCAACCTTGACACTTAAACACTAGGCTAAGTGAATTACTTGTTTCAGAGAGCACATGAACCTATGCTTAAGTCTAGTCTTGATATCTTTGGCCATACATACAAGTAAAATGATGTCCAAATCCAGATATGTTTGAATTGATCGGGCACTTAGATCATAGAATTAAGTTTATAACACATAGGCTATTTCTTACTAATCCAATAGAAAATCCCAAAACCTAAAGAAAATAAATATCGAGAAACTAATGTGTTTCTATCAATATCTTTTTCCCAATCTAATTCATAGTATCTAGCTAGAGATGATAATTCCTTATAGAGAATACCATAATCAATAGTTCCTGTCACATACATGAGTATTTGGTACTTGCATTCCATTGAGTTTGTCAAGTATTACTAGAGAACTTGCTTACTAATCCAACAACATAGGAGATATCTGGTCTATTATTGCACAGCTAGATGAGACTTCCAACTAATTTCTTTTATTTATCATTATCGATGAGGTGAAGTGTCTTCAAAAGATAATTTTTCATTGACCTCCATAAGTGTAGAGATATCCTTACAATCGTCCATGTCAAATGCCTTCAAAATCTATCTTGCAAAAAGTTTTTGAGAGATAAACCTACTTCCTAGCTTACTTTAAGGCCTAAGAAATAATGCGTTAAGCCTAAGTCTATCATTTCAAATTTCGAACACAGGGAATCTTTCATTTGTTGAAGAAGAGTGTCATCATTTCCTATAATCATAAGGTCATCTACATAGAGTACAATCACAATTTTTATTTCTTCTCTCTCAAGAATATACAATTTAGCATTCAGAGCACATCTTTTAAAACCTATATCCAAGAGATATATATCTATCCACTGGTACCATTCTCTAGGGGCCTGTTTTAGCCCATATAATGCCTTCTTCAACTTACATACCTTGCTCTAGAAATGGGGAGCCTCAAACCTTGATGGCTAAGACAACATATCTCCTCCTTGATGTATCCATTCAAAAATGTGGATTTCACATATAGGTGTTAGACTAGACATTGTTTATGTGTAGCCACAACTAGTACTACTTGGATAGTACTCATCCTTGCAGTCATGGAAAATGATTCACAAGTGTCAATCCCTTCAACTTGTGAATAGCCTTGTGCAACAAGTATTGCTTTGTACTTCTCCAAAGTACCATCAACCTTGTACTTTAGCTTCCACAAACACTTGGTGCAAATGAGTTTGTGCTAAGGGGGTCGATCTACTAGCTCCCAAGTTCCATTTTTCATGATACTTTTGTATTTAATTTGCATTGTAGCCTTCCAATTGGGGTCTTGGACTGCCTCCTCCACATTTTTTGCTTCCTTTTCTTATTCTTGAATAAGATCAGTCATCAATGCTATATTTACAATATGCATGCTTTCCCATCTCTGCTTCTATATTCTCTATGATCACCTTTGTTCATCTACAACCTATTCTAGTGACTCTAGGATAGGGTTTATAGAATCATAGAGCTACCTCACCCAACATGGAAATAGCTTTTTTGCTTGTGTGACGCCATAAAAAAGAATAATGGAGAAAATATCAAGGAGAAAAGAAGAAGTAGGATCCAATTTGAGGATATTAGATTTTGAACGACTCATGTATTTCTTGGGAATTGAGGTCATTTACAAGGAAAAGGGTATTCCCTTATTTAAAACGAATGATGGACTTAGGTTGAATCTCAAAGCAACTTGTTGGAAATTATGCTTCATACTAAGGAAGCTCCAAGTTGATTGAACACTTACTTGGAAAACGTCCCTTCTTCATGTTGAGGGAGGGTTCTATGTCACTTTGAACATGTCCACATTTGGTCAAGTATTTAATGAGTCTTTGGTTTTGTGATTACTTTGGTGTTTTTTAACCTTTAAAAAGCTATATTTAGCCTACATACATGTGAAATCTCTTTTCTTAAAACGCTTTAGTTGCTCCATGTAGAATGACTCTTGCAAGTCACCATTAAATATGGCATTATTTACATCAGATTGATATACCTTCCATCCCTTTGCTACTATAATTGCAAGTACTCCTTTTATGGTTTTAATCCTTGTAAGTGGGATGAATGTCTCCTCATAATCTAAGAATTTGGCAACAAGACTCACCTTGTACCTAGATGTATTACCATCAAACTTCCTCTTTAGCTTATACACCCATTTACTTCCAAATACCTTCATATACTTGCATCTTGGCACTAGGATCCATGCATTATTTTATTATAATATTGCTAGTTCTTTCTCCATATATGCATCAAAATTTCTCTTTACCTTATATAAACTTTTTTTTCCAATTAGCTTCATATCTTGCATCTTGGCATCATGCTACATTTATTATTTTCATCTAATGCTTTTCACATCTTCCTCCATAGCTTCAATCCATTCTACATGCTCATTTTCTTCTTTAAAAGTGTTACGTTCTTTGCAAGATATAACCTTACTTATGTAGCCATAATGATTTCATATGAAGCAGACATAAGTTAATCTTTGAATTGAATACATTTACCGCTATTTACTTCAAGGGTGGCATAAATCATCTTCTCCTTGCCATTGACACTGTGAATCTAAGATTTTCAATCTTCTCCAATTCTTTATCACTTCCTTCTTTTAGTTCTACACATAGATTGTTGGTCTTTTCTACTTTCCATTTGCCTTTGGACTTGTTGTTGCTTTCTAAACTTGATGATTCCTTTTCCCTTAGCTTCCCATGCCATGGAGTGCTACAAATTTTCTCTAATGCCAAGCTTGAAGTGATTGGTTCAATTAAATTCATATTCTTTTTCTTTTTGAGAGTCTTTGTCTCATCCTCATAGACCTCATCTATTCCCAATTCAGCCTTTCTAAGGTACCAAGGAAGGGGGAATCATCAAATATTACATCATGAGATATTTTTAGTTGATTGATTTACTGGTATAACATCTAAACCTTTTATTGCTCATTGGATTAAACAATATACATACATCTATCTATTGTTTTCTCTAGCTTGTGCTTTAGCTCATGTGGCATGTCTATTTCATAATACACATATCCAGAAAGTTTGAGATCAAAGAACTTAGGGTTCTTACCATACCTTTCTTCATAGGTTATGGAAGCATGTATCCCTATATCTAGACATCTATGCATGGTTTCAATATTTGTATTTGGTGCATCCCCCAAATTAATGTTTAGCAATACCTATCATTCATGAGTATCCTAACTACATCTACTATATATCTATATTTCCTCCCATCTTTATGAGGTCTGTACCTACATGAGAATTGTATTTATAACCCGCAAGATCTTGAGAATAAAAAAAAAACATGAGATCTATATACTCCCCCCCCCCATTTAATCATATTGTTTTAATACATGCACCTATCCTTTCTTCTACATATGTCTTGAATCATTTGAAGTGATGAAATACTTTTGATTTATTCTTCATGCAATAAATCCATACCATCCTTTTGTGATCATCTATGAATGTAACCAAATCCTTTTTTCCCCTAAAATATGGTTCTTTGGTTGCTCCCCACACATCTATATGTATGAGGTCAAATGGATTGTTATTCAATGGATTCCACTTTTTAAAATATAGCCATGTTCATTTTCTGAGTTGGCATATAGGATGCCTTTAAGAAATTTTGAACTTTAAGTACCATTAAGTGGCACATCCCCTATATGTTTGATCTTGTGCTATATATAATCGTCTATCTCTACATGCCCTTACATGTTCATTAGGGCGAAAAACGACCGGAAAGGGGTTGTTTGTTAATGATAGATTAAGAAAATTGACAAATAGAGTCTTTCCATGTGTACAAGAATATAAACTTGTTGTCTCCCTTAACCATATGAAGAAATTCTTTTTTTAAGACAATATGCTCTAAAAGCACCGCTAAAGTGATGAAGATTCTTGTATTTAGTGTACAATTTTTCGGTTTGATGAAAAAAAAGATATTTTTGCACACCACATAGTGCATATTTTTAAATTTCCAAGAAGGAATTGATTTTTGAAGATACAAAATATTTTTGAGTTCACAAAATTCCATGGTCATTTGGTGACAGGGTTTACATCAAATCAAAAGTTTCCACGTGTACAAAGTCTTTTTATATATAAAAACTGGCAAAGTTTGTGAATGTCAGTTTCTTGCTTTGAGCATTCTTCTTCTTCCCAATTTGAATGGCTTCTTCTTGTTGTCCTCCTTCCAATCATGTAGCCTCATGTGAGGTTTAGAGGATTCTTTGTGGAAACCTCTTTCTATGAAGGTAAATGAATGGGTAACTATGCTTCCTAGCTGCAGAGGTGCCCATAAAGTCAAGCGTGCTAAAAGAGATGACGCAAGAAACCATTGGAGGGGACATATTCTCAGTTTCAAATTGAAGAGATGTGGTTGGTTTGCAAGAGTACAACATGTGTACAATGCTAAGGATCTTGTTCTAGAAAATCATCTGCAATTCCCTTCATACTGTAACTGAAGTTTTACAATGCTCTTCTATCATTTCAATTGTTTTTGTATAATAGCATATATTTTTTGTATTGCATATATTTTTCCTTCCAATATTGTGGAGTGGCACCCTATTGAATGTTTAACAAGAACATTCAGAGTTCTTCATAAGGAATATGCAAAACTTATGTATGCAGACAAATCTGTTCAATTTTTCAATAGCATAGAGTTATCTGTCCATTTTGCAGATTATCAAGTGTCATGAGGGAGGAGCTCTTATGGAAATCTTGTACATCTGCCTGCTCCTTGCATCTCTTCATTAGATTGGGATGCTCCTAATCATTTAATAGTTTCAAGTTTTCTATGCAAAATGAAATTTGACATCCGAAAGGCAATGCCAGCAAGCCAAATTTTGAGAAGGATAAAGATTCAATGGTTTTTGCCTATTCATGTTTTTCTAGCATGCTTTAAAAACATGTTAATACATAAAAAAAACAATGTGGTTGAATAGGAGAGTCTCTATTTCAGAGATTGATGATGTTTTAGGTAGGGAATGGGATAGCAAAGAAGTTCAAAAGTTAGGTGACATCATTTTATGTAAAGTTAGTTGAAATTCTCTTTCAATCTCATATTAGATATCTTGACAATCTTTAGTTTTAGGATATGATTATAGAAGGTGGAAAAGAAAGCTTGGAATCTAGATAGCCTTGGACTTAGAGGGGAGTTTTCCAAAATTTTAGTTAGAAGTATTGATTCATCCAGATTTTCAATCTAGGAAAATAATTGTCATTGCAAATTGGAAACTCAGAAATGTAAGGGAGCTCCTAGAATACCTTGATGGGGTATCATTACAGTTCCAATTCTCAATTCATGATGCAATAGTTAACATTAGATCAGAGAAAACATTATTTTGCATAACTTTCCTCCCACCAGGGTGATCAAGTTCCAACCCTTAAGATTGTAACAAGTCTAGAAAAAGTTGATTGAATAGAAACCGAGACATTCTTACATAATATATCTCCCTCTTTTAGAAGCTTTTTTTCATGCTTCCATTGATTTTTCTTTGTAGGATGGTGACTAAGAATGTGACTCATTACATCACTTCAATTATGTCTTTTATGGACTATATTCATATTGGCATTTTCTTGTTTAATTTCAACATTCTAACGAGGTTTCTGTTGTGCAATGATTATATAGGAACTTGCATGAGTAAATTCTAGGTGACTCAAGAATATAAACCAAGACATTCTTACATAATATATCTCCCTTTTTAGAACCTTTTTCCATACTTCCATTGATTTTTCTTTGCAGGATGGTAACTAAGAATGTGACTCATTACATCACTTCAATTATGCCTTTTTATGGACCATATTCATATTGGCAATTTTTTGTTTAATTTCAACATTTTGATGAGGTTTCAATGGTGCAATGATTATACAAGAATTTGCACATGAGTAAATTCTAGATGAACAATACTTTTACTTTTCAATAACTAGTTTCAATTTAAGTATTTGAGTCTCTCCAAGGTGCAATAAAAAATTCTCCATGCTTGTCTGGCCTCAAGGTATGCATGAGAAAGTCTCCATGTTGCACATAACTAGGGATTAAAGAGGGTGGAGAACCTGGTGCAAATTCCAACTCAAGTGATATTCAACATATGTAGAGCATGAAGTTTAGCAGATTACAATGTAGAGAAAATTAGAGAAGATGACTGATTCAAGCGACTAGGGCAATCCAACCTTGTCGGATCGTCCTAATCGCTTGAATCGGTCGTGTATTACAAACTACAGAAACATGCTTCAAAACATGAATTTATGTTAAGCTTTGACTGATGAGCAATACCACTTTCCATCTCAACTTATCTTATGCATTGTTGCTCTAGCACGATGGTGAGAACCACGTTAAGAAGCTTCACCTCCTTAATGTCAATCCGCGGAAGAGGTAGGAGTGATATGAAGATCGTGAATGTGAGATGATGTGAGAGTGAAGGTGAGAAGCACAAAGATGCACACACACATACACACACACAATGAAGAGACAAGCAAGACACAATGGAAGGTGGGAAATTAGTTCTACTACTCAAGATCACTATTACAAGCTCAAAAGAACTCTAATCTCAAACAAGCTAACCTGAACCCACCTCAAAAATGAGCTCTCTAGCTCTTTTTATAGTTTCTAGACTAGTTTTGACCGGTTTCACATCTAGTGACCGGCATAGTTAAAAAATAGGTCCTAGAGGCTATTTGAAAGGGTAAACGATGTCTAAAAATAATGAAAATTGGTACGCGCGTTCTACCTAAGCTCCTCAAGCTCGAGGACTCCTCGGCTTGCACAAAATGGAGCTATGAATTAGAAAATGGGATTTTGTCTATATTACATATGTTACAAGAGTGATGAAAATCACTGTTGGATGTTTGAAGAGGTAATAAAAACATAGTTGCTTGAAAAAGTGATCCGACTGGCTCCCTGCTCCGTCTTTACATGCTTCCACGTCGTCTGTGCCTCTGACTGTGCCTCTGACTGCTTCCAACACCCCCCTCCCTCTCGCTTCTGTCGTCCTCGACAGAACCTTGTTGTGCGGTCTGCCGGATGTAGTTTTGTAGGAGGTCGTGAGCGAGGGTGTGCTCAGATACTCGAATGCCTCGGGCCAGATCAGCCTCGAGTTTCTCCCAGTCGATCGGTTGCGGTTCGTCGGGTGGCGGGAGTTGATAGTGCGTGGAATAAACCATTCGCTCACAGGCAAAAAGTTGCAATAAATGTGTGGGCCTGCTGATGAATACCTCGGAATGGTATTCCCAAAATCCGGTGGTGAACATCTCTTCAAATGTTTGCTTGTAGCACGCCGGTAAGTATTTTATTCTACAGTGCCAGGCATAACACACCTGGAGCGATGGCGTTGTGCTCATGTCATATACTAGATCAAAGTTACCATGCTCAAATCCCGGGGTGTTTACATGCGGTGCCTTGACACGTCGGAAGACTTTAAATATCATTTGCATCATGTCAAAAATTTTGACAGTCATGTGCACTGCGATATCATCCATATGCTTCAGGCGAGGGAGCCAGTGACGGATTGTAGCCATCATATAGCCAACAGTGGGCAACTCGGTGGGCGGCTTGAAGTAGGGGTAATTCAGCCAATCCTGACACTGCCTATTGTTTTGTACTTTGATAGCGAATGCAGTCCAGGAGCGGCGTCGTGGTACTGGTCCCCAGCAAGGATTATACTTTAAATGTAAAGGCGCTTTCACCCATGTGCTCATCATTTCTGGGTACTTCTGGAGTAGATCTTTGCGCCAATCAGGTTGATGGATCTCTCCTCTTTGCGCATTTGGTGGCAAGTCCGCCGGCTCGAATTGTGTAGCATGCGTGGGTTTCATGCCGGTTTCTTTCTCTATAGCTAGCTGATATTCAGCCATTAACATGAAGTACGGTTTATACTGCAGCTCATGCCCAGATATATAGCGTCGGGGGGCCAAATGAGCAAAGAAGGGGGATTGTAAGATTCTCTCTTCAATCATGGCCATGGCATGTAACTGTGCCTCTACTCTGGCTGAATGTGTCGTTCCAAGTTCCTCAATTGTTTTCATCCACGCGGGGGTAGGAAGTTCATAGGTCATCTGGCCTTCGGCCGTGACTTGTCCGCCTGGGATGGGTATTGGCTCGTATGCTTCTTCAAACGTTTCCTCCACCGGAATGGTTATGTTCTCGTCGTCAGCTGGGATCTCCGGTGGGGAGTCAGGCCTTGGTGGCGCCTCATATACGTCAATTCTGGACTGGAGAGTGATTACCTGGGCCCGTAATGCGTTGAGTTCCTCTATGAGGTCAGGAGAGGGTTCCACAGGTTCTGGTACTTCTGCTGCTACTTGTACTTGTTGTGGTGCCGGTTCTCTGAGCTGTAGTAACTTGTGATCTTCTTTTAACTTCTGATGCTCTTTGTTCATTCGATCATAGTCCTCTAGCAATCTCACGTGATCCTCTAGCAACATCTGCATCGATTCGGATGGGATTGCCTTGAATCTGCTAGGACTTAAGGGTTGTTCTGGATGGTCCAATGCCGCTTCCAAATTCTCTCTATTCTGCTCTTGGAGTCTCTGGTTCTCCTCTTTTGCTGCGGCTAGGTGCCTCCTGAGTAAGCCCATATTCCTGGTCAGGGTCGCGTTCCTAATTGTTTGGGCTCGAAGCAGGTTGTCCAGATCAGCAGTGGCTTCTTTTGTTTTCTCTTCACTTTCTAGCTCTAGCTTATGATATGCCTCTCTTAGTTCTTGGTATCGCGTGTTTAAAGAGGCATTCTCGATTGATAATGAATTAAGCTGCGACTGTAATTCATTTGTCGTCCTCTGCAGCTGTTGATAGTTGTTGCCAAGAGATGCAAACTCATCTCGTACTTGTGTCATGCATGTGAACATTTGTTGAAGTGCAGTGTCTATGGTTGGTGATAATAGTAATGGAGTGCTAAGTGAGGATGCAGTGGAAGTAGATGCAGCGGGAATGGGGAATGGGGTAGGGAAGGTGGATGCAGTGGTGATCGTGGAAAGTTGTGACGTACCTAAATATGATGGTGCTGTGAGTGGAGTGGGTGCTGGTGCGGTGGGTGGTGAGATGTCCATGTCATTGGACGTGTCAAGTGCGGTGACTGTGAAAAGCGGTGTGTATGTAGAGTAATTTACAGGGGGGATGGCTGGAGCAGCTTGGTGAAAAGGGGAAATAGGGGTTATAGTGGGTTGGGGAGGTGAAACTGGTGAGAAGGTTAGTGGGGTTAGAAAGGTGAAAGGGTGTCTTAAAGGTGGGGGAAAAGATGGGAAGGATGAAGGGATGAAGGAGTTAACATGTAGACGAGGTGGGGTGGGTGTGGGCATGGTGGCCTGAATGGGCAGGGCAAAGGCTGTGGCTATGTTGCCGTGGACTGGTGTGGAGGTGGGAGGAGCAGGTGGGTGAGCGGGGGATACAGGATGGGTTGGTGAAACATGAGGTGAGAGAGGAGTAGATGGTGTGGATGTTATTTCAAGGATAGTGGTAGTATGTACAACGGTAGTATGTGGTGGGGAGTCGACTAGGATAGCTTCGTCGGTGAAGGACCTTTCCGGACGTAGGCGTGCATCTTGCGCCTGGTGGGATGATTGAGCACCTACCGGAACTCGAATATATTCACCGGGCTTCGATAACAGTCGAACTCTGCGAGGGTCATATTGGGGGAGTGGCTTCCTTTGTAAATATCTCAGTGCTTCGACCGGGCCAATGGATTTGACCAGTTCTCTTAACCCTCTGATGTAAACTTCCTCAAATCCTCCGGAGATGAGTTCTTGTTCAATTATGGTTTGGCTCTCTTCTTCAGTCAATTTCTTCCGTGCCCAGACTTTGTCCATTGTACTATATAATTTCTTGATTGCCAGCGTGTAAGCTGCTGCTTCGAAAGTCTCCTCTTCATGCGTGCTGGTGTCACCGTGTGCATCGGTTTGGTGGCCTTGGCCATCTGTCTGTCCTTGTTCTTGGGAATCATGCATGCCCTGGCTAGCTTCATCGTCACCTTCATCGTCATCGGTGGCTGTTCTTTCGTCATCAGAGCTCGACACCACTTGTCCCTGTGGCTGATCCCGCGGTGTGGTGGGGTAACTTGGCCTTTCAAATTCTTGAGAGAACATTTGTGCCTCGGAGTACTGAAATTCATTGGAGAATGCGTCAGGCATTTCAAAATCGAACGTTGTGTTTATTGGTTCTGCTTCCATGTGTGGTATTGGGAAAGAAAAGGCTTCCGCACCAATAGTGGTGGGAGCTTCTGTTGTCGTGGTGGTGGGTTCTGTGGTTGTAGCTCTCTGAGGTGCAACGGTACTGGTAGTGCCCTCCGTTACCACTGGTCTAGATAACCTTATTTGAATGGGTTGTACTGTGGGAGCGGCTTCTGTCGGTGATTGCTCTGGGGAGGGTTGTGGTGATGGTGACTCTGGCACTTGAAGGCAAGGAATAGTGCCTCTCATGCGCTTACCTGCCCGTGCTCTGCTGGGCTTCCTGGCTTTCTTCGTTGTTCCTTTGAATGCTTTCAGCTCTTCTCCTGTTAATGCACGTTCAATTGGTAAGTCATAAGCCAAGCACATGTAAACAATTCTTGTCAGCGCACAACATCCATTAAGCACTTTCTTTCGTTCCCATCTGTGTTGTGCGAAATACATTTGATCAATGATCCAGCTCGCCAGATCGACAGTCTGAGGTCCAGTACACGCTAAGTACAATCCAAACCATATTCTTTTATGTGGCATGGTGAATCTGTCCTGAGCGGGGAATGCAAAATGTTGCATGCATATCCGTAGCGGCTTTGACAGCTCAGGTGTAATTGCTGAGATCTCCTCCCACTTAGTGACATCTCCACGTGTCATAGGGTCTGGAACTAATCTTTCTCGATCTGTGGGCGTGTGGGTTCCATGAATTTTGATGGCAGCTCTGATTAAATCCTTCGAAAGATAAAACCTTTTGTAAGGTGGATCATCCACTAAAGAAGGCAAAATAAAAGTTCCTGGGATATCCTTATTCTCTGAGGCCAGCAAAGTAGTGATTAAATAATAACACCTATAAAAGTCAGGTTTGGGCAGAGGATCATTGAAATACTCCGTGAAGTCGGCTCTGGCCCAAACATGAGTTAAGTCCTGAGTGTTCTGTAGGCCTTCGAACTCTCTGGAGAAGAATTGGTATTTTCCCCAAGTGCGGTCATCAAACGTCAAATTAGATTCAAATATAAAATCCGCGTTCGCTAAGGGTCCTACAAGTCCCTGAAACCAGTGAGAGTTACAGTGTATCTTTTCTGTGTAGCCCATAGGTGGGTTATCGATCGGCATGGGCCCTGGAAATCCTTGGAATTCTGGTGGTGGAGCAGTCGGGTGGGATTCTGCTCGTAAAACGTTGAGGGGCACTGCAGCTACGCTGGGGCCTGCTTCTGATGGTCCTTCGTCGGTTTGCATGATGACTGATGCGCTAATGAGAAAGATCTGCTACAAAAGATTAACACATTAGCATGGAAATTAATTATGATCCCATTAAAGTGAGACCGCAATCCCTTTCCATAACTGATGCGTAACCCGTGTAGCCAAGTGCTGTGACGTGATGGATGCAATGCTTCTTGTAGCACTAGTGCAGGTCTCTAGACACCTACACGTTTCAGATCATGCATACATTTCTTGATGAGATGAGATTATGAGTGATGTGTGATGATGGTGGGTGAATTTATACAAGGTTTAAAGGTTAGTGATTTATTACAAGGTTGTATGTTAGTCGGGGGGTAGTTAGACAATGGGTTAGGGGGAGACGGTTGGACACGCTTCGGTATCCATTTCCTAAGAGTCTTTGAGTGGGTGGTGGGTTTCTGCTGAGGGGCAAAAGGTAGTATCGGGTGTGGTGGTATTGAGGGATGGAAAGATTTGTGAGGGGTATATATTACATGGCTTAAGGGTTGAGCTATGATACATGGTTTGGGTACCCAAATCTGCGTGGGTGTGGGTCTATGGGTAAGGTATTTCTTGGCGATCCAAATTTGTCGAAGGCTCGGACCTGTAGAAGAAGGTCGAGGGGATGGTGGATACTGATTCTGTTTCTGCCCTGCCTTTTTCTTGTCGATCTCTGCTTGGTTGGAGTTCTTCGGTGCTTTTGTACTTTTGGCACCCATATTTGTCTGGTGCTGCTTCCTTTGGGTGGCCTTGACTGCCTTCCGTGTTGTGTCTTCTGATACTGCCGTCGGTCTGGGTTCCTTCGTCGTGGGTGACTCTGTTGTTGTTGAGGTTGAGAGGTCGGATGGACGCTCTGCTTTGGAAAAGAAGGGAGATCCAACACTTGCGTGACCTGCCCATTAGGAAGTGATTCGTTCTTTAACTTTAATCTAGGCCAGTCCGCAACAAGTTTGGAAGGATGAGCACCGCAGGGTGTCGTGCTCATTTGGCCGCTGATGCAACCCACCTGACCGCTGATTGTGTCCATCTCCCCTAGCGGTTGGGTAGCTGCCCCTTCTAGTTTGCAGGAAGTCCCAGGGAAGATCTCCTGTCGTCCTTCTGATTGACAACTGTCCATAGCCAAGCCCGAGTGGGTTGGTGTAGACGTAACGTGACTGGTCTGATGAAAGATCTTCTGGTCTTCCGTCGCATGTATTTCATAGGGTCTAGGGTTACAAACCTCAGTCGGAAAGCCATTAGGGAAGTCAAGCGGTATCACTCGCTTCTGTTCTAAGGTTCCAATCTGTAAGGAGCCTTGTCTAAGATTTAGGTCCACTGAGTGATCGTATAGCCAATCTTGGCCAAGGATTAGGGGTTCTATCAGGTCGTCATCATGGCACACTAGTAGTTTTGCTGTCATGGTCATATCCTTAATGAGGATAGGAAGGTCCACCTCACCCATGCAAGGGGTTTCCATGCCTCCTAGGCCTATGAGGTATGCCTCAATTGGCCGCATTTCTATTCCTAAATCCTTATAGTGGGACCATCTAATCGCACTAGTCGCAGCACCTGAGTCAATTAAAGCCCTGAGTTCTTGGCAAGGGTTGCCGTGCTCTAGCCTAACTGTAATGAATGGTCTCCTGTCCACTATGCTAGGATGAGTGGTTGACTTTACTTGACACATGGCCATGGGATATCTGGGTGATGTTTCCAGATGGTTATAATGTTCTCTCCCTAGTCCTTGTCTTCTTAGCTTCATGCGCTTAATGCGTTCTATGGCTTCTGCCTGAGCTTCAGCTCGTATTCTGTTTTCTTCCTCCTTATGCTTCTTTGCCAACGTGAGTCGCCTAAGCATATCCTCAGTAAGAGGTTCCTGATATAGCTTGACTCTACAGCCACTAATGTAATTAGGCATTATATCTCCTTCTAAGGTGGCTAACTGTACTGCTCCACTTGTCGAAAGTCTGTTAATGATCATAGGTCCATAACCTCCCTTTTCTAACTTCCGTGCGTGCTGTTTCAGCGTATATACTAGAACTAAATCTCCTTCTTTTAAACCTTTATCTTTCACATGTGCATCAAAATATGCTTTCTGTCGCTTCTTCGCTGCGTATATTCCTGTTGCTGCTTTTAGCCTGGTTTCTCCTAATCGTTCCAAGTCCATTATTCTTGCTGATAATTCATGGCCGGTCCACTGATGTTCTTGTGCAACCTTAAGGGTAGGTATCAAGAAGTCCAAAGGAAGCACTGCATTCTAACCAAAAACCATCTGAAAGGGAGTTGCATTGAGTACGGTCTTGTAGGCCACTCGATATGCCCAAACAGCGTGGTGTAACTGTTTGTCCCAATCTGAACGTTTATTGTTCACGAGTTTCGTCAGTACGGTACAAAGTATCTTGTTAGTGCTTTCAGCCTGACCATTGGCCTGAGGATGATATGGTGCAGATTTCTTGTGAATCACCATAAAATCCTGCAACAAATATTCAATGACTTGGTTTAGAAAGTGAGTGCCTCGATCGCTCACTAACTCTATAGGCAATCCGTATCTTGTAAAGACATTTTCAAATAAGAATTTTGCAGTTGTGTGTGCATCATTCTTTTTTGTGGCTTTTGCCTCTACCCATTTGGTTAGATAATATGTGGCAACAATAATGTATTCCGCATGTGTACCTTTTGCAGGGGGGTTGATGGGTCCTACAAAGTCTATACCCCACTTTGAAAATGCACGTCCGCCCATCATGGGTTTCAATGGCATTTCATCTCTGCGAGTAGGAAACTGAGTTCTTTGGCACACATCACATCTCTTTACATAGGTATGTGCGTCCATGTGAAGAGTGGGCCACCATAATCCTGCAAAGAGAATGGCTTTGACTATCCTATTGGGTCCAAAATGACCTCCTGCAACGCCTTGGTGTGCAGTCTCTAGTATGCTCAGATAATCGCTTTTGTGAACACATTGTCTTAGATATCCATCTCGTCCTCTTTTGTATAAATTATCGCCAATAAGTGAATAGTCTTGAGCTTCCTGCTCTAGACTGCGTTGTCGAGCTAAGGTCATTCCTTGAGGGAATGTGTTCGTCCTCAAGTATGTCACTAAAGGTTCACTCCAGTCTGGTGTGAGAGACACGTGATATAATGTAGCATGCTCTACTGGTGGTCTTTCACAACACACCTGGCATTCTTTACACAACCTGTAGACATCTGCATCCATAGAAGGCCAATATACTCCTAGTCTTTGCAGAGTCTGTAGTGTTCGATGTTTTGAATGATGTTGCTTTAATGCACCTACATGTGCTAATTGCAACCAATTCGCATGTTCTGATTCATCTACACAACAAGCAAGAATCTTTTGATTATCCTGTTTATATATGCTTCCTGCCATGATTTGGTACCTCTGAGACTTGGTAATCTCTCCTTCTTTGATCTTTATCCTAGGATTCTTGGGTCCGTATGTCAGAATAGGGACTATAGGCTTAGCCCATTCTGGTGCTATCTCAAGGTTAAACAGGTATGCATCTGGTAGTTCATCCGCTACTCCTTGAGGAGCCTCTCCTGAGGTTAATCTTGAAAGGTGGTCCGCTCTAAGATGTGTTTTTTCCTTTCCTGACTACGACTTCAAAATCATACTCCATGAGTAATAGAAACCAGCGTATTAGTCGTCCTGTGTTACATGGTTTGTTGACTAGGTACAATAGGGCTTGATGATCTGTAAAGAACTTGAATTTGTTGGCCAGCAAGTAGTGCCTAAACTTCTTTACCGCGTAGATCATCCCTAATCCTTCTCGTTCCGTCGTGGTGTAATTTCTTTCTGCTGCGTTCAATTGTCTGCTCGCATAAGCTATGGGGAGATCTATGTTACCTTCATTCGTGGGTTGTGCTAACACACATCCTATGGCGTAATTGGATGCATCCACATGTACATGGAATGGCTTACTCCAATCTGGGGTAGTCAATATAGGTGCTGAGCACAAACGTCGTTTAAGTTCATTAAATGAATTTTCACATTCATTTGTCCATTCGAAATTGGTTAAAAGAGAGTACAAAGGCTTGGCTATGATTGCATACATGTGTATGAATCTCCTATAATATCCGCAATGGCCCATAAATGCCTGTACCTCTTTCACATTAGTTGGTCTAGGTAATTCTGCAATTACCTTCACCTTTTCCTCGTCCGTAGAGATTCCATTTTTTGACACAATGTGTCCTAGAATTTTGCCTTGTCTGACCATGAAAATGCATTTTTCTGGGTTCAAACAAACCTGATATTCTCGACATTTGTCAAATATTTGTCCTAACTCTGGGATATGTGTCTGTCTTACATTTGAATGTGCACATAAGTCATCGACATAAACTTCCAAGCTCTTGCGTAAGAATTCCTTAAAAACATGACACATGAGTCGCTGGAAAGTAGCGGGTGCATTTGTTAAGCCAAATGGCATTACACGAAATGCAAATATGCCCCATTCAGTGGCAAAAGCCGTCTTGTGTTGGTCTTCTGGAGCAATGGCTACTTGATTATAGCCTGAAAAACCATCAAGAAAGCTGTACACTTCCTTGCCCGCAACTCTTTCCAATAGATGTTCCGTGATAGGAAGAGGATAATTGTCTCTAATCGTTGCGGCATTAACTTTTTTAAGGTTAATACACACACGCAATTTTCCATTCTTCTGGGGCACAACCACAATGGGCGATACCCATTCGGTATGCTCAATTTCGTAAATGAATCCTGCTTCTATCAAGCGATCTATCTCCTCTTTAATCTTCGCAGCGTAGTTATCATTATACGTGTACGGTTTCTGTTTTGTCGGTTTTGCATCTGGAGTCATAGGGATTCTATGAGAACATATATCTGGATCTACTCCTTTCAAATCTTTGTAACTCCAAGCAAACACATCTCTATATTCGCGCAATAGGGCAACTAGCTCTTCTTCTTCTTCAGTTGTCAAATCATGCCCTATGTATGTACATTTTTCTTCTTCTCCTTCGATAGCAACTATTATTTTCTTGGTTTTCTCTCGGTTATCATATACTTGTCCATCATTCGCCTTTCTATTGGGCATTCGTACCATGATTCTTCTATCTTCGATTTCATACTTCTTGAAATTCTCGGGTACTTCAAATAAAGATTCTTCTTTTTCTGACATGGTTGCTTTCTTCTTTCTTTTCTTGCCTTCACTCTTGTTAGTCACTTCCGTGGCTAACCTTACCTCATTCGTAATTTCCTCGTGTCTCTGAGTGTGAGTCTCTACTTCGTAGAAATATTCTTCCTCTGATGCAAAGGGCGGGTCCATGATAATTGATTCTAAATCAAAATCGCTTGCATCCTCAAATGCATCAGTGTTCGGTTCACACTCTTCTAAAATTGCATCGCCCATGATTGGCTCTATCGTGAAAACTGAAATGTCATAGCCATCCTCGTCACAGTGGGGTGTCCATTGTTCTTCATTGATGGCTACATCCATGGTTGCTAGTATTTCTGCCCAACCATGGGGTTCAAACTCTTCGTCTGGGAATACTACAGGTGCGTAGGCTGGATCTTGAAGCGTTCGTGGATGTTGTTCTGCACCTAAGGTCCTTGCTTCTAATCGTTCTTCCTCTTGTTTAGCTACTTTACACATCCATAAATGAGTATCCTCATGCAACCAAGAAGGATCTGATTCTAATGAGTGCACGGATTCCGTCTCTACTGGTGTCTTATGGATGGTATTCCATTGTATTGGGGGTACATCTCTGTGTGAATAGTCTTTAAGATTGACTTTGGTAGTCACTCCTAAATGTTGCAAGTACAAAGAATTAGTTCCCCAATCTTGTACAATTTGCAACTGACGCATGAATGGTCGTCCCAATATCATCTCATAAGCACGATTTTTCGCAAAGTCACAAATGGCGAAAGTATGCTCAAATTCTACACCACAAGTGGTGAGAGATATGCCTTCTAGTAAGCCTAATGGTTTTTCTATGTGTCCATCAGCCATTTGTAGTTTCATCTTGGTGGGTCTGAGTGCTGGCTTACCCCAACGTTTCCACAAAGCGGTGGTAGCGATGGCTACTCCGGCTCCTGAATCTAAGATGGCTTTCGTGGTGTAGCCGTGATGGGTTATTGGAAGATATGTGTTACCTTCCTCTCCTTCGCTTACGTCTCCAATCTTTTCCACAGGTATCTCTGGTACCTTCTTATGTGATCCTATCTGAGAGGGTGTGGTAGCAAGCTCAGGGAATTGATTTGCTACGTGCTTCCACAATTCTGGTTTTACCTTCAACAATTCCTCCAGAGTGAGATTACACTGTACTTTGGTATTCTTGATCACTTCCGTGTTTCTTGGGATTACTGATTCTTCATTCCTCACTATTATCGTGGGTGCTCTCATACTAATAGACTTTGCTTCCCAAGGTCCTGTGAACTGAGGTAATTCTTGTAGAGAATTAGATTCAAATCCTGTGGGTTCACTCAGTTGTTCTTCCTCTACATCATCGTAAATAGAGGGGATGTCTTGGGGAAATTGTTCCTGCAAGTCGTCTATTTCTTGAATAGGAGGATGGGTTCCTTGTTCCTTTCTCCATTTCTCTTCTTGTATTTCTCTCAAAAATTCATGTGAGTACCTATGTATGGAAGACAAGTTGTCTTGACTTTCTGTATTGGGTACTTGAGACAGGGATGGTGCATTCCTTTCCTGTGTCTCTGGGACAATAGGGTTCCTATGCTGATCCTTTTTCTCTTTGCTTTCTATCAAGTATTCTAGCCTCTCCATTAGTCCTTGAAAGTGTAATTCCAGTTTTGCCATGTTATTCCAATTAAGATATCTAGAGGCTTCGAACAAAGCTTGTGCTAACTCTACCATCTTCATGCAAAGTTTAGTTCTCTCAATTTCTAGATCAGCTCGAGGGTAGTTTTTACTCATTTCCGTTACTTGGGGTCCCTCTTTTATTCTAGCATGATATGCACGAAACATCATGTCTAGATCTTCTGGTATGGGTTCCGCTAAAACCGATCCTGATTTCTGAGCTGGGATTTCTTGGTTTAATTCTTGTGAAGTCAATTCTTGTATTTTGGCTCTAGATTCCCTTAAACTTCCTTCCAACTCACTTATCTTTTTACTCCACTTTCTCTTGATTCTTTCTCTAGAGTCTTTCCAAGATTTTGTCTTTTTACTGCTAGATTCTGCAACTTCACTAGTTCCGGCTACTTTCTCTTGATTAAGCTGTTGGTTTTGTAAGAGCGCCTGGGCTCTGGTTATAGCTTGGATAGGCACGTATGTAGGGTTGGATCCATCTGCGTTGTTTACAATACCTATTACGTTGATCGGTGTCACATTCGAAGCGTTAACTGGGTTCTTAGGACAATCTTTGATTATGTGCTCTTTGCCACAATCGGCACAAAAGCCTTGTATGTTATAGTACTGTGATTGCCTTGCTATTGGGGGATGTGGACAATCCTTTATGAAATGATCTCCTTCGCACCTAAAGCATGGTCCTCTAGGGCCCTGTAGTCTCTGTTGTCTCAATTGGGGCCGTGGATTTGGGTTTGCGTACATCACATTAGCATAGTCTGGCTCCCAAGTAGGTTCCATTGGTGGACTATCATAATGATATGTCTCCACATGTTCTGGTGACTCCGTGTAATAAGCGGGTGGACTAGTGACATGAGTAGAGTCAAAACTGTTTGAGTTCGGGTCACTTTCTGTGATCAAGGGTGAAGAAGGAACTAAGGCCCTACTTAGGTTCTCTTCTGCAGCAGCGTATTTGACTGAGATGACATTCGCTGGTGGGGGTGGCTGCTGAGCTAAGACGGGTTGAGGTCTCTGTTGAGCCTGGTATGGGTAGTTCTGAGGAGGCCTATAGTAATAAGGCTGAGCATTGTATTGGCCTTGATACCTACCTGGCTGCTGGTATGTTTGCGGGTAGTTCTGTCTCACGGTTTGTTTGTTGTATGGGCAGTCCTGAGCCGTATGATTCGTGTATCTTCTCTCAATTGTACAATATTGGCCACTAGGGTTGGCTTGAGGTTGAGGTGCATTGGGGCACACGTTTGCCAAATGATTTCCACCACAAGTGTAACAACGTACATTAGTTGGTAGCTTGGGCACCTGTTTACTAGAAACTCCTAGTTTTTGGGTCACTTTTTCTGCTAGGTCCTCTATCGAATTAGACAATTTTGTGGATGCTAGAGAAGAACAATCTGAGTCTTTATAGACCTTTGAGAGTTCTAATTCTTCTCCTAGGTTGTCCTCGATGTCTATACATATTCTTACACACTCCTCTAGCGTTCTGGGTTCCTTTAGGTACACATAGGAGCGTAGTTTGGCGCTCAACAAGCCATCTAAAAACAAAGACACTTGCTTAGCTTGTGAGGGTAGCTCTTGCATTGGACATCGTTCAACATATTGTCTGAACCTACGTCCTGCCAGTCTAACTGTTTCCTGAGGGGTCTGTTTAAAGCTATGAATCAACGAAGACGTGTCATGTCTAATCCCACTTTTAGAGAATTCAGTGATGAATGACTCTAAAAAGTGATGGATGTCTCTAAATTGCCTTTGTTGCAATGGTTGAAACCAAGTTAAAGCGGTATTCTTTAACGTTAGTCCAAATGCATTGTATTGCGTGAACATGTCCTCGACTTGTTCTGCTCTTAGTACTTGCTTGAATTCTGTGACATGGTCATAGGGATCTCCTGTCCCATCAAAGTAATTCTTCATTGATTTTACTAATTGAGTGGGTCTCAATACTCTTGCGTGTTCACGTGGTCTAGGTAGAGGAAAATCATCTCTACCACCTGGTATTCCATGATCTCTTTGTCTATCCGCTCTATTAGTGTCTGTGGTTGTTCTACCTCTCCCTATGGGATGAGTGAAGCTTACTTCAGGTCTTTCTTCATTCTTGACTTTTTGATTGCCATGGGCCGATGATGTTCCTGCCCCATGGTGGCTCGCGTTTATGTTTGTTCGTGAGGGAGGGAATACCAATTCACCTCTCCATGTGTATGTGTTTTTAGCGCGGTCAGGCACCACAAAGACTCTTTCTGAAGTCTCATCCAGGTATACAATTCCAGGTGTATCTGGGTCCTTGAATTCATAAATTGTAATGATGCCTATCTCACCAGGGTGTTCCTTTCTATACCTCCAAAAGGCTTCATCTGTCTCTTTATTTACGAACAACTCGGTGCTCTTGTTATCTTGAGGGATCCACTCTGGGATGAGTACTCTTGTTAATACAGATTTCCCTCTAGGTGTTCTAGGTTCTTCTAACGGTTCTTTTCCTTGAAATTTCGCTTCCGTCTCTAATTGAATTGTGCCAAACTCATTGGTATCGTTTGGCTGCGTACTTAGGACGTACATGGTTCCTTCTTTGTCTATGTAAGCGTCTCTCTCAAATTTCACCACTGGTCTTTCCAATCCAATGGGTTGATCAGGATTGTGCAGTTGCACCACTTGCCTTCGCAAACCATCCTCATAGATGCGAGCACCTAAGCGGTTGGTTCGGAGAAACTCTAATTGCGTTCTATAGGGTCCTTCAGGTTTTTCTAAGTATGCTACATTAGACCCTCCTTCTGGTTTGTCTGTGCTAAATGCCATTTCTGATTCGCTAGTATCTGAGCTCTCGTAGGGATAATTACTATTCAATTGTTGAGCCCACGATCGTGCAGTAGTTCTTACACTTGCCTCTGATGATCTAAGGCTTCGTCGGTCCGACTTACCTATGTGTCTCCCTGATCTAAGGTTCATTAATTTTCTTCCTTGCACCCTCAATTACACACTTAGATCGTCAATGGTTCTTTGTTATTACTTTCTTAATTCTTTTTAATTTTCTTTGGATTCTTGTCTTAATATATGCGTCAGGAATTCGACTTTCCGTTATAATTTTGAGTTCTCGTTCCGTCAGACTTATGTTCTTTCCTTTAGGTTTTCGTCACACACACCTTTACTTGTAGTCTTAAACTTGAAAGGATTAAGTATCTTGCACTTGAGGCATTCCTATCGACTTAAATCCACAATGTTAACGTTTAGCCTAAGCTAAGAATTGACTGAGGGGGTTGAGTAATCTTCCAACCTCGAGTCAGCTTTTCGTGTTGTTCTGATGCCCAAGAAGCCGCGCTTCCCAAGCTTTATGCCCTTCACTGCCTTGCCTTGGTTGACTTCGATTGCCCTTGTTAGACCTGGAAAAATCCAATTTTAGACCAATTCACAGTTGGATGATCAAGTACTTGAGTATATACACCTTTTAAGTCCCTTCCCTTTTGCCCAGATTTTCAATACTTGCCCCCTGGCTTTCTAGTCCCAAACTAGGTGAACCTCAAAATAGCTTATCCAAAAATAGATGTATCTTTTATGAAAAAAAAACAGTTGAGGTTACGTAGTACTCGTCAAGAGCTTTCTAATGAGCTATTAAGCTCAAAAAACGGACTTCGGATGAAAAAGTTATGAGCGTTCAGGCCCTGGGGGGTAAAAACTGACAATCAGGTTTTCCTTCAAATATGAGCTAAGGGGTCTCCTATGAGTCTAATGGTCCAAAAATTTCTCAAAAATACCCCCAAAATTGGTCAAAAAACGGAACCCTAAATTTGCGATAGGGGTGCACAATCGCGATGGTCTGGGACCGTCGCGATGGTCCAAGCGAACCGTCGCGATGGCGTGGAGTTTGGACAATCGCGATGGTGCGAAAAGGTGAACCGTCGCGATGGCCCGAAGTGAACGATCGCGATGGCGTGGAAATGGACCGTCGCGATGGTCCAGTAGTGAACGATCGCGATGGCATGAGGTCGAACCGTCGCGATGGCGTGATCAGGCGGACAATCGCGATGACGCAGGTCAACGGTCAAAGGTGGACAATCGCGATGGTCCGAAGTGACCCGTCGCGATGGTCACAAGTGCGATGGCGTGAGCCAATCGCGATGGTCCGATTTTGGGCTGTCGCGATGGTTCGAAAAAATGAACCGTCGCGATGGTCTATCTTGACACGTGGCACCGTCGTGGCGATGGCGTGGGCCAATCGCGATGGTCCGGGGTCAGCTGAACAATCGCGATGGTCCAAGTGGACCGTCGCGATGGCTCAAGTGAACCGTCGCGATGGCTCAAGTGAACCGTCGCGATGGTCCGAGACCGTCGCGATGGTCCGGCCGAGCCGTCGCGATGGCGTGAGCCTATCGCGATGGTGCGACACAATCGCGATGGTCTGAGCCAATCGCGATGGTCCACCAAAGTGTGAATTTTTGGGATGCGCCTGTGGATTCGTAGATGCGCAAGGGTCGCCTACCTCGTGGTGATCGCCTACCAAGAATTCCGAAGGTTGCAGACCATCACGATGGTCCGCCACACTCGGCAGATCTTTGACAGAGAGTAAAATTTTACCTTTTCCAAGCTTTCCTGATGCACTGGAGCTCTGTACCTGCAAGAAAACTCAAGAAAACACAAGCACACACAAGCACAAAAGTTCTCTCTCGCTCTCTCGCATGCACAAATGAGGGGAAATGAGGTGAATGGGTGGATATGGTGAATTTTCTGATTTTTTTGGAGATGAAGATGATGATGCGATGATGAAGATGGAGTATGGGGAAGGTGAAAAACACTAAAAACTAAGTAAAAACAACAACAAAAACTGAAATTTTTACCTTCCAACGCCACTTCTTGCTATACTCTTACCATCACACATTCGTCCTAGACTCGATCCCCGGCAACGGCGCCAAATTTGGTGTTGCTCTAGCACGATGGTGAGAACCACGTTAAGAAGCTTCACCTCCTTAATGTCAATCCGCGGAAGAGGTAGGAGTGATATGAAGATCGTGAATGTGAGATGATGTGAGAGTGAAGGTGAGAAGCACAAAGATGCACACACACATACACACACACAATGAAGAGACAAGCAAGACACAATGGAAGGTGGGAAATTAGTTCTATTACTCAAGATCACTATTACAAGCTCAAAAGAACTCTAATCTCAAACAAGCTAACCTGAACCCACCTCAAAAATGAGCTCTCTAGCTCTTTTTATAGTTTCTAGACTAGTTTTGACCGGTTTCACATCTAGTGACCGGCATAGTTAAAAAATAGGTCCTAGAGGCTATTTGGAAGGGTAAACGATGTCTAAAAATAACGAAAATTGGTACGCGCGTTCTACCTAAGCTCCTCAAGCTCGAGGACTCCTCGGCTTGCACAAAATGGAGCTATGAATTAGAAAATGGGATTTTGTCTATATTACATATGTTACAAGAGTGATGAAAATCACTGTTGGATGTTTGAAGAGGTAATAAAAACATAGTTGCTTGAAAAAGTGATCCGACTGGCTCCCTGCTCCATCTTTACATGCTTCCACGTTGTCTGTGCCTCTGACTGTGCCTCTGACTGCTTCCAACATGCATAGTTGCCTTAAGATGATGGTATGACAAAATGGAAAAGATTGGATGACACCACCGATACAAGTGATATGGGCCATCCAAAATTCTCCAATTTTTCGTATCGCTTGTATCGGTCGTGTCATAAAAACTTCTCTATCCTCTTCACATTTAACTTTTCAACAAGAATAAAGCAAAAAACACACAAAAAAATACAAACATTTTGATGACACGACTAATTCAATTTTTCTTGAACCATGCAATGAAGTCACCTTTGCTTGGTTCTCAAGAGGATCAATTCAAGATTATATTACTCAAGGAATAGAAATATAGTTACAATGACCATCTTCCAGATGAAGGCTTGCAAAATTACATACAATTTGTACATAAATAAATCTTCCAACATATGTTGGTTACACATTAGATTACAATCTTACATTAAAAAAATATATTGTTTCACCTACAAGAGAACAAGGATTACGACCACCATGTGCTAGAGAGATGCCTCCCATCCCAACCAAATGCCTCTATATATAGCTCTCTCCAGGGTACTGCCTTCTTGGGCAGGTGGATACTAACCATCCAAGTGTCAGCCATGTAACTACATGTGCACCAAGCATCCCAGTTAACCAGAGTTAACTCAAGTGGATGCTTCTAGAAGGCTCTAGAGCTCTTTGGACAAAACACTCTCTCCATGTATCCCATGGGGATTGAACCCAAGACCTCCTCCTTCACATCCTTGGGATTTAACCACTAGGCTAAGTGGGTCACTTGGTTACAAGAGTAAATGACCTTCTAGTAAGTCTAGACTCAAGATCTTTGGTCATATATACGGATGACCAAACAGTGTCCGATTTCAGATTCATCTGAACCAACTGGACCCTTAGATCATACACTTACTTTATTACATTCTTCCCCCTTGGAAAATATTTTTGTCCTCGAAAATAGAGCTATATATCTATCGTAGGCAACCCTCGAGCCTCATGTTCTAAAATTGGAAGAACATGGTCATGTTCTAAAACTGGAAGAACATGTCTCATCTCTGTGGTGGCATCCGTGCCCAAATGATTCAAAACACTATCTCGCTTTGTACTTTGATAAAATAGTCAAAGTACAAAGTAGTGAATGAATAATAAGGGTGGATTTAAAAACATCCCTGGCAAAGTCACAGTTTCTTGATGTGTGATCTAGGCACAAACATGTGAACCGGGTGTATTCAAATTACTAGTCCATTTTTGGGCATGACTGGTGCATGGACTTAGTAATAAAGGTGGGATTCTTATCCCTCGTAAGACTTTGAGAACTATTGATTCACTTGAATTTGATTTGGAGAACTTGAATTTTGGTTTTCCCAAACGTCTACCTTGGATGTTTGTATAATGGTTTACTCCTATCCAATAGTTACTTGATTTTTTCATCCGATTGGAGGACTACTTTGTCCTATTGAGTTAAAAAATCCTATGTAAACTGTAGGAGAAAGTTTATTATTTTATTTGAGTCAATTGTACTATAACTTGACCAATTCAAATTCAAAAATGAAAATTGTTCAACTTAGGATACTTTTCTCAAAGACTTGAGCTAGAAGTTCTTTGGGAATTGTCAATCTGATGAGCAATTCATAACTTCTCTATTCTAGAGTATACTGGGCTCTAGGAAATCATTTATGCTATAACTTGAAGAAAACTCAAATAAATAAGTCCACTTAGACTTATTATCTTTTGAATATTTGAAAAGGTTCTTGTATAGAACATCTATCTAGGATGTTTAATTTAGTTACTTAGTTCTAATCAGTTAACCCTCTACTTTTGTGAAAAGAATCAGATACTGTATCTGAGTCAAATCCAAAAGATTCAAAAGGCCAAAAGAAAGAACTAAAACCCTATTAAACCAATTCAAACTTTGAAGATACATAAACTTGCTATGATTCAAAGTCTAGATCACTCAGGACTTTAACTTCTCAAAGATCTGTTTCAACAAGGTATTGAAGCATTTTTTCTATTTTTAAGAGAAATAAGCTAGATTCTCAAAAAGATTCAGAGCAAATCTAAAACAAGAACCTTTTCAAACACCAAAAGATGACAAGTTCAAGATTGACTTATTCATTTGAGTTTGGTTCAAGTTATAGCATAAATGATTTCCTAGAGTCCAGTATCGTCGAGATTTTCTCTCCTCTCTCACTCATGAAGGCCTACAGGAAACACATTTGGTGAAGGTAGCCAAAATTCCCTGAGAAGTCCAAGATGCATCAAGGATGTCAAAGGGAGTTCACATGCAAGCTTTAGAAGAAATCGAGCAAATCCAGGGTAGCAGTCAAAGCTGGTCAAACTTTGGAAATTAGGGCAAAAATTTCAATGTCTCAAAATCACATGAAAATTCATATACTTGTAAAGCCTATCAAAGGCAGTCTATATCCCGAATTTCACATGAAAATGGATTTTCTATCACATTGATATGCCATGTGCATTTTGTAAAGAAATATAATTTTTCCACTTAGACCCTACAAAATTTTGTATAGGAATTTTTGTTAGCCATATGGTTTGGCATGTATAAAGGCGATCTGTGGCTACATATTTGTACAAAGTTTCAAGGCTATCAGAGCTTCCCAGACACCTTAATGCCACCTTGCAAGCTTCCAAATGTAGTCAAACTTGTACAAGGAAGATTCAGATGGGAGTTTTTTTTGCATATTCCTAAAGGAGGCCTTTCAAAACATAGTCCTACAAACTTTTATCTTCATCAAAGGATGTTTGAAGGGTCAAAGAGCACAAAATCCAGTTTTCAAGGTCACTGCAGTTTTCTAGAAAAAGAAAACTGAAGGCTTGAAGGGCTGCCATATGGCAAAATATGATTGAACTATGTTGTACGGTCAAGATGAGCTCATATTCAAGGGTGGAGATGCACTAAAGCATAAATGAAGAGGGATCCACGAGTTTTTTTAATCAAAGAAGACTTTTTTGATAGTTAAAGATCAATAATGCAAAGTTTCTCCAAAAATAGTGGCTTATCTTATCCGAATTGATGTCAGCACTCATCAGACGGTCCAGATCATCCCCATATGCCTAAATTTCACTCCTTTACACTAGATTTGATGGAAAGAACAATTCCAAGCCATTGATTCGATTAATCAAATGGTTGTAATCGAAAGTAGTGATCCTAGAGTTGAGAGTTGATTTCTCTAGATCCAAGGGCCCGAATTCATTCAAAAAACTATATAAACCCCCCTCCAAACTCCTAGAGCATCATTATTAGGCATCCATAGGGCTCTTGCTAGCTTAAGGTTTCCTTGAGACGATCACCCTCGGTTGAGCAAGTGAGGATCCAAGGTGGGCTAGTATGAGTATAGTACCTAGTTTCAAATTTAAGTTAGAACTCCAATCTAGGATAGACTCTTGAAACCAGCATCTCTATCTTGACTCACCCTCGGTGGAGCGTGTGAGTGGGTTAGAGCTGGTTTTAATGAGTCTTAGACTTCTTTAGTTAGACGTTACGAGCCTAGACATACATAGGGTCAATGAAGTGGAACTCATCTTCTTACGTGTGACATTCGGTTGAATTGTCATGGTTTGAAGGTCGGAACCGCCTTTGATCAGTAGACTGCTTAGCTTGACGTATCACGATGATCTTATACATGTATCTTAATTCAAATCCTTTTAATTCATGTCACTTGTCACTTGTCTCTTGTCTCTTGTCTCTCAGTCTCTTAAGTATTTTTACATGTCTTCTATTTTCTTCTGTGTGTGAGAAGGCTCCGCAGTATTGCGTTGAACCAGTGAGGATGTTTCATTGAGCTTGTGATTAAACTCTATCATCATAATTCACTTCCATGCATATAATCCATACATACCCATACATATTGATTAGTTTCTGAAAGTGTATAAGAAGCTCCAATATTGGACCATTCTTCCTTTCGAAACTCATTTATGTGAAAGGATTCCATCTATTCTCGTCATGCATACATATCATCCAAAGAAGACTATGCATATGGATTAGAATTAGGAAGTGTTTAAGAAGCTCCTTCAATGGACCATTCTTCCTTCCAAATTTGATTCGTGTGTATGGTTCTCTTTGATTCTTATCAATCATGTTCATAAATCTAACTTGCACTCCTACATTCCCATTCCCATAATCATTTCAACATCTCTCTCTTCTCCATACTCAGCATTAATTTCACTTTCATTTCCTTAAACCTTCCAACATTCATTAGCTTCATACACCCTGTGTGTGCCACGACTGGACCCGATCCACCCGAATTGCGATCACCTCCACATTTGAACCCGACGTGAAACGCTTCGTGGCATTTGCTTCTGATCTTGTTGGGAGGTTGTGATCCATATCCTTTGTTTCATATTTTTCATCCTCATCATATCATCATCATCAGTCTTGAGTGTTGCACTGGATTTCTCACAGTATAGTGCACATCTTCGTCGTGAAGTAAACGCATTTGTGAGAGATCTAGAGCATCGTGCATCACTTGCTTATTCACATAAGATGGAGGAAGGATTCAAATCCCTTATTGTTGAGAAACAAGGCCAAAGAATAGTCTCTTCTATGTTGAGAGAGAAGGGAAAATTCAATGGCATCAACATCACAAGCTACTTAGATTTGTTTGAAGAGCAAGCTATGATTTTTGGTCTTCCCGAAGATCTTTTGATATCATTCTTTGAAGGAATTGTTGATAGCTCTATCATAAACCGTGTCACTCAATATGATAGTCTTCCTTGGAGTGATTTTAGAAAGGAGATGCTCAAAGAATTCTATCTTGAAGATTATAGCCAACATAATTGGGATGGATTCTTACGATGGGTCAATTCACCAAAGCATAGTAGCTCTTTTACTCACTTACAAAATGAGTATATTAGACGCTATGAACAACTTCCTGATGAGGATAAGATAACTTTGGAACCTGATCTTGTGATCAATTTTCTTAAGCTTCTTCATCCTGAAACTCGTAGGGAAGTTGAACGGCGATTAGAAGAACCGGATAAGTGCTATGGTCTTACTGACAATTGGCAAAAAGTGTGTAAAGTAGTAGAGGCTATAGCCCATAGACATCAAAGACAATCCATGCTTTATGAGCAAACTAATCTTCCTCAAGCTAGCCTTCCACAAACTAAGGAGCAAGTTAGAGAACAATCCCATGCTCTGATTTTTGACTCTACTCCTATTCCTCAAATGATGGAGCCTACTCAATAATAAAAGTGTAGTTGAACAATCTCAAGTGGAAATTCTCACTAAGCAAATGGAAAGTCTTATTGCTACACAATCCACTTTGGCCAAGACTATAGATGCTTTACAATCTAATTACACCAAAACTTTCTAAAATCAAATGAGCCCAATGTCTTTTCAAGAGCCTAATCAACATATTATAGCTACCAATCAAAATCCACAAGTAGCTCCTACTCAAGCATATCAAGTTCCTCCAATGCATAATCCTTCATGCAAAATCCTCATCCTCATGTGCAAAATCCTCAAATGTATCAAAACATGTATCCTCAAGCTTCTCAAATAGCTTTTCAAAATCCTCAAAATCAAAATTTTCAGAATCATCAACCCTATAATATGGAAGCTCCTCTTGCACCTCAAGTACCACATGTTGCTCCCCAAGCTCCTCAAACAAATCAATTGCCTTTTCAAAATCCTAATTATCCTGTTCAAGCAATACCTTATCAACAAAATCCTCAATCTCAAAATTTCCCACCACAAGTTAATCAAAATCCTCAAAATCAAAATGGTTTTGTGTGTGGCCCTCATAGGTGTCCTTGGTGTGATTCGTTAGAGCACTTTTTGAGAGATTGTGAACTATTGAAGGCTCCTAAGGAGCATCGACTAGTAATAGACATAGACAATAAAATCTGTGACTATCGATCTAGGCTACCTTTGCAAGGAAATTATGGTAAGGGAGGAATGAAAAAACACTATGAAAATATAACCATAATGGATGTAGGAACTAAAGGAGTGAAACTAGAAGCTCTTGATGAGCAACAAGTAGAATCAAGTAAACCGACAAAGGAAGGTGATTTTTCCATAGAGGCTTTAGTAAGAGCACGAGATGAGATTAGGAGAATAACGGCTTGGGAATCACCGATAGAAGATCAATCTCTTATTTCTCATATATCCAATGTAGAAGAAAAACAAAAAAGAGATGAAGTTGAGCCTAGTGAAAGAAGAGTGACACGAAAACAAACCTCAAAGGGAAAAGAAACAATCATAGAGCAAGGAGAAACATCACAATCCAAAGATAAAAAAAAAGAATCACAACGCAATGAACAAAAACAAGAGGATAAACAAAAAGGAAAGAAGACAACGCAAAGAAAAACATAACCAAAGCCTTTAGATAAACAAGAACAATCAAAACAAACTGAAGAACAAACACGAGAACATGAACAAAAACAAGATCCTAAGCAAAAACAAAAGAAACCAAAGAGAAAACCTAAAGCCATCTTGATTTCCGAAATTGAGAGAAAAATAGATCCTATGGAGATTTTAGATGACATTTTGCTTAAGAGTCAAGTGACTATGCCTTTAGAACAAGTTTTCTCTATTGCAAAACCTATTTTTAAAGATAACTTTATCGGCCTAATTAAAAGGAAGAGGTTTCCGCTTAATCTAGATACTGAGATGCAAGATTCTCTAGATCAAGATCAAGCTATGAATAAAGCCTTAAACTTTGATGAATCTGATGAAGAGGACTTTGATGATAATGAAGTAAATGTTAATAAAAATTTCTTAGGACCTATTCAACCTGACCATGAAAATCATGAAAACAATCCTGAAAGTCACTTTAAAAGAAAATTTTGGTCTAGAGGTACATCAAAGATGCATGTTAAAATAGGAAATGATAAGAACACTATCACTGTAAATGCATTAGTAGATTCCGGCTCCGAAATCAATGTGATTTCAAGACAAGTCTATGATAAGTGTCGATGGCCCATAGATAAAGATTGTGGATGGCATATGAGAATTGCAGATAATGGTGTAGGTACCCTATATGGAGCTTCTGCTAGTGTGCCCATATCCATAGGAGGAATCACAGAAGATTTTTACTTTTTTATTCAAGATAATTGCTCCTATGAAGCTCTCTTAGGTCAACCCTTTATTTGTGAGAATCGTATGGAAACTAAAGCCATGGATGATGGGTCTACCTATGCTAGATTTAAATCTAAGGATGGAATGCAATCACTTCAAGTCATGATGGTAGGAGTGAATCATCCTAGGAATCGATTGTCAATTAGAAAGAAACCTATTGTTACTCAGAGTCATGAGCATGCTTGTAGTGATTGTGCACCTCGATTCATGTTTGGAGCTACATATGATCAAAATTTCGGATAGAATCCATTGTTGAGTGGGACAACAGTGGATATTGGTTTGACATCTCGCATCCAACCAACATGTACAATAGTTTGTCACTTTGTTTTCCACATTCTAGATTAGATTTTCTTCATAAGAGTCAATTGTCCAAGTCTTTTATCCAAAAAACCCAAAAAAATTATAAAAACAACAAAATCATGGAACATGATGAGAACATTGAGCATGTGATTGAAACATCTCATTGTTTCTCTACTCTTGAGGAGTTAGAGTTATGTCTTCAAAAAAATTCTAATTCCCATATTATTCTTCTTTCTTCCCTTGATGAGTATGCTCTAATCTAGGAATATGCTCTCGATGTTGACAAGTGCTCAAAATTTAACCAAACACATGATGCCTTAGTTGAAACAAAGTACAAAACTGTAGACAAAAAAATCAAACCCATAGCTCAACCATTACCTCAAGGAAGTAATGAAAAAATTATTGATGTGAAAAATGATCCAATTCTTCGGGATAAGAAAAACATAGTACATACATTCACGGATGAGACAATCAAACATGTGAAAATTGGTAGAGATGATGACTTTCTTTTGCCAGCAGAGAGAGATAAATTTGAGAGAGTTATACGGAGCCATGGAAAAGCCTTTACTATGTATCCTCATGAGATTGGTTGTGTAGATCCTAAGCTAGTTGCACCCATGATAATCTTTACTATTCCACATATTCCATGGAATCTTCGCCCTATACCAGTTCCAAAGGCTCACTTACCTGAGCTAATGAAACTACTTAAGGAGAAGATAAACATGAGAATTTTAGAGCCATCTTTTGCACCTTACTCAAATCGATGGTTCACTGTGCCTAAAAAGAATGGGAAACTATGTTTTATTCAAGATCTCCAACCCGTCAATAAAGTCATCATAAGGAATGTAGGAACAGGACCCATTGTAGATGAGTTTGCTGAATCATTTTCAGGACATTCTATCTATTCAATGGGTGATTTATATTTTGGATATGACCAATTCCAATTAGCAATTGATATTCATGACATAACCACAATGAAAACTCATTTAGGCTTAGTGCGAATGTGTACCTTACCTCAAGGAGCGACTAATTCTGTGGCTCATATCATGAGTGCTATGAATATGGTCTTACATGATTTTATCCCTCATATAACTATGCCATTGATTGATGATATTCCAATTAAAGAGAGTGAGGAACGTGTAAAGGACATTACTTTAGATTCATCTGGATGTCGTAAATTTGTTCTTGACCATATCTCTGATTGTGAAAGAATATTTCATCGATTTGAAGAGGTAGGTCTCACATTTTCCATAGAAAAATCTGTTTTTGGTGTTAACGAGGTTCTTATTGTTGGACATTTATGTGGCCATTATGGTCGAAAGCCATACCTACAAAAAGTTGATGCCATTAGCAAGATTTCTGAAACATGTAACAACGTGAGTGAGGTACGTAGATTTCTTGGTGCTTGCATCTTTTATGTTATTTGGATCCCACACTTTGCTCATGTTGCTGATTGTCTTTATGACTTGTTAAGGAAGAAACGAAAATTTATTTGGACTGACAAACACACTCCAGCTATGCGTAAATTGAAGAAATTATTGCTTGAAGCTCCCATCCTTAAGCGTGTAGACTATTCTGCTAACAAACCTATTATATTGACTATTGATACTAATCCTATTGGTATAGGTTGGGTCATAAGTCAAGATGATAGTGAAGGGAATAGATATGCAATTAGGTTTGGTACCAAAATTCTATATGAAACACAATGAAAATATCCACAGATCAAACGAGAACTATGGGGTATGGTAACAACTTTGAAAACAGACAAAGAATATTTCATTGGTGCAAATGTCAAAGTTGAGACTAATTGTTTGCCTCTCATTGGAATGATAGCCAACTGTTCATCTCCTGATATAGCCATGCTTAGATGGATCTCATATATTAAGTTCATAAATCTTGAGTTAGTTCATATTTCAGGTAAGTCAAACTCAGTTGCTGAATATGTTATCGAGAGCTAGATTTGATGATGATCTTAAAAGTGATCTAATAAAGAATGTGAATTTAGTTGACTATGTTCCACATATATATGAGTATGAGAAATTTCATGAGTCTGAGTATGAAAATGAATGGAGAGACATAGGAAAGTATCTAAGTACACTACAACCATTACCTACCTGGACTATGAATAGATTCCGTAACATTAGGAAACGAGCTTATAACTTTTTCCTATGTAACGGTTATCTTTGGAGACATGCTAAGGGTAAGGTTAAGAATCCACAACGAGTCCTAAGAAAACGAGGGCTTCAATTGCAAGTAATGAAGGAAATGCATGAGACATTATGGGCAGGTCATAAAGGATTTTTTGGAACATATGAAAAAATTAGAAGTACCTATTATTGGCCTAGGATGTATGTTGACATTAGTAGCTATGTTTCTACATGTTCTACTTGTCAACTTCATTCATCAGTCAAACATAGAGATCCATTGCATCCTACTTATCCACCTTGTATTCACTACAAGTGGGTAGTAGATCTTGCAACTATGCCTAAAGGTATTGAAAAAATGCATTACATTGTACTTGCAAGAGAAGACTTAACTAATCATGTAGAGGGACGTGCAGTACGATCTAAGACCACTTACAATGTTTGCAAATTCTTGCTTGAAGATGTCATAAGTCGCTTTGGGTACATAGAGAAAGTAGTTGCTGATCATGGAGAGTCAAATGCGAGAGAAGCTAAAGAGTTCTTTGAGCGTCACAGTATTCGTTTGTCTCTCACTACTGCATATAATCCAGATGCCAATGGTAAAATAGAGAGAGGGCATCCACCTATTGTGAAAGCCATATCTAAAGCATGTAACGGTGACATCAAACAATGGCCTAGATTCTTACCTTTTGCACTTTGGGTAGATAGAATGACATGCACACATACTACTCGATATATGCCTGCCGAACTCACGTAATGTCAAAAACCATTGTTTCCAATTCAGTCTCATATTTTTGCATGGTCAAATTTGCCTTGGTCTAAAAACATGTCTATTAATGATTTTTTGAGTTTGCGCATTAAACAGTTAGAACAAGGTAAATTAAGACTTGATGATGCCATTGAAAAATCAAGAGAATCTAGAATGAAGAACAAGCATTATTTTGATAAAACTCATCGATTGCGTCCTAAGCCAATTGAAGTAGGAGATTGGGTGCTCATTTATGATAGTACATTTGACTCTCAATATGATGCACCCAAAAAGCTCACTCAACGGTGGTTTGGGCCATACATTGTATCAAAAGTCAACAACAATGGTACGTATGCTCTTTGTGAATTAAATGGTGTTGCACTAAAAACTTTGATTGCAGGTAAAAGGATAAAGCTATTCAAGAAACGTGATAATGACGAGTACATTTTGGATGATGACACTGAAGAAGATGACAACAATAAGGCCGATTCATAAACAAGAGTATCCATGTTATTAAAAAAAAAAGTAAATAAATGAAAATAAAAAAATAAAAAACATATAAAAATATCATTAATTTTTCAAGTTCATGTTGCTTTGTTTTTTTTCATTCTATTTTTTTTCGTTCTTGTTTCATGCATGTTTGTTTTCAGTCATTGCATTGCATTGCATATCCACATCACTTGAGTCAAAAAAAAAAGGTGGCAAATGTTGATTTCTCTACTTGTGTAAAATTGTATCTTAAGTAGTAATTTATCTACTAAGAAATTGATTATAATCTAGGATTGTGGAAAGATAGGGCATGTAGATTTGGAGGTTTATTTTGGTGACATGACTTTCATATATAAACATGCATATGTATCCTGTATCGAAAGCATAATTGTTGAAATCCTAGCTCCTGCTATTGCATGTTTCTACATCCTTAGTCCATCTCACAGCACTTGTATCGGAGTTTAAACGATTGTTCTCCGTCATAAAAAATGGTTGTACCTTGTATCGGGGTTTAATTTTTCCTCGTCATAAAAAAAAGCTACTACATATCACCAGGAAGTTTACACTTTCTTCCACCCCAAAAAAGTGATCGTAACCATAAAGTTGCCGAATCATCATTAAAAAAAAAAAGAGAGCAAGCCAAAGGAGGATAAAGAGGCATAGTAGAATAAATCACGGGCTATATAGGCAGATTTATGCATTAGTGGAGTTTAGTTAGATTTCCTTGCATGTTATTAGAGAAAGAGCATATTCATATTTACGTAGGAAAGGAGTTGATCTAAAATAAGCTAAAGATGAAAGATGTCTCTTGAAAATCCTAAATCTTTGTTGATAATCGTATTTAAGGTAGATTGCTTTATGAAAAATATACAAACTTTTCTTCAAGATGAGAGGAACTGATGCTTAAAACGACTCAATACATCCACTTCCACTTCATATTGATGCTTTTTTGTTTTCTTTCTTGATGTCAATGTTGCTTGTTCATTTGCATATATGTTGCCTATTTGTTCATGCATATTCATGTTGCGTGTTTCAATTCTTTCTTTCATGCAAATTTTGCTTCATGTAACGTTGCCTACTCATTCATGCATATAATCAAATTTTCCTTCCATGTATGTTGCCTATAAAATAATTTGATGCCTGGAACATTTTTTTTTTCACAGATACTAGAGTGGCGCTTCCGGAGGAATCGCAGGTTTAGTGGGGGCGAATGTCGTCGAGATTTTCTCTCCTCTCTCACTCATGAAGGCCTATAGGAAACACATTCCGTGAAGGTAGCCAGAATTCCCTAAGAAGTCCAAGATGCATCAAGGATGTCAAAGGGAGTTCACATGCAAACTTTGGAAGAAATCGAGCAAATCTAGGGTAGCAGTCAAAGCTGGTCAAACTTTGGAAATTAGGGCAAAACTTTCAATGTCTCCAAATCACATGAAAATTCATAAACTTGTAAAGCCTATCAAAGGCAGTCTATAGCCCGAATTTCACATGAAAATGAATTTTCTAGCACATTGATATGCCATGTGCATTTTGTTAAAAATGTAATTTTTCCACTTAGACCCTACAAACTTTTGTATAGGAATTTTTGTTAGCCATATGGTTTGGCATGTATAAAGACCATATGTGGCTACATATTTATACAAAGTTTCAAGGCTATCATGGCTTCCTAGACACCTTAATGCCACCTTGCAAGCTTCCAAATGTAGTCAAACTTGTACAAGGAAGATTCAGATGGGAGTTTTTTTTGCATATTCCTAAAGGAGGCCTTTCAAAACAGTCCTACAAACTTTTATCTTCATCAAAGGATATTTGAAGGGTCAAAGAGCACAAAATCCAGTTTTCAAGGTCAGCGCAATTTTCTAGAATAAGAAAATTGAAGGCTTGAAGGGTTGCCACATGGCAAAATATGATTGAACTATGTTGTACGGTCAAGATGAGCTCATATTCAAGGGTGGAGATGCACTAAAGCATAAAGGAAGGAGGATCCACGAGTTTTTGCATTTTAACAGTTAAAGATCAATAATGCAAAGTTTCTCCAAAAATAGTGGCTTATCTTATCCGAATTGATGTTAGCACTGATCCGACGGTCGAGATCATCCCCATATCCAATGGTGGAGAATGAAGGCGCCTAAATTTCACTCCTTTACACTAGATTTGATAGAAAGAACAATTCTAAGCCATTGATTTGATTAATCAAATGGTTGTAATCGAAAGTAGTGATCCTAGAGTTAAGAGTTGATTTCTCTAGATCCAAGGGCCCAAATTCATTCAAAAAACTATATAAACCCCCCTCCAAACTCCTAGAGCATCATTGTTAGGCATCCATAGGGCTCTTGCTAGCTTAAGGTTTCCTTGAGACGATTACCCTCGGTTGAGCGAGTGAAGATCCAAGGTGGGCTAGTATGAGTATAGTACCTAGTTTCAAATTTAAGTTAGAACTCCAATCTAGGATAGGCTCTTGAAACCAGCATCTCTATCTTGACTCACCCTCGGTGGAGCATGTGAGTGAGTTAGAGCTGGTTTTAATGAGTCTTAGACTTCTTTAGTTAGACTTACGAGCCTAGACATACATAGGGTCAATGAAGTGGAACTCATCTTCTTACGTGTGACATTGGGTTGAACTGTCATGGTGTGAAGGTCGGAACCACCTTTGATCAGTAGACTACTTAGATTGACGTACCACGACGATCTTATACATGTATCTTAATTCAAATCCTTTTAATTCATGTCACTTGTCACTTGTCTCTTGTCTCTTGTCTCTTGTCTCTCAGTCTCTTAAGTATTTTTACATGTCTTCTATTTTCTTCTATGTGTGAGAAGGCTCCGCAGTATTGCGTTGAACCAATGAGGATGTTTCATTGAGCTTGTGATTAAACTCTATCATCATAATTCACTTGCATGCATATAATCCATACATACCCATACATATTGATTAGTTTCTGAAAGTGTATAAGAAGCTCCAATATTGGACCATTCTTCCTTTCGAAAATGATTTATGTGTAAGGATTCCATCTATTCTCGTCATGCATACATATCATCCAAAGAAGACTATGCATATGGATTAGAATTAGGAAGTGTTTAAGAAGCTCCTTCAATGGACCATTCTTCCTTCCAAATTTGATTTGTGTGTATGGTTCTCTTTGATTCTTATCAATCATGTTCATAAATCTAACTTGCACTCCTACATTTCCATTCCCATAATCATTTCAACATCTCTCTCTTCTCCATACTCAACATTAATTTCACTTTCATGTCCTTAAACCTTCCAAAATTCATTAGCTTCATACACCCTGTGTGTGCCACGATCGGACCCGATCCACCCGGATTGCGATCACCTCCACACCGGTATACTCAGCAGATTGACAATTCTCAAGAACTTTTAGCTCAAATCTTTGAGAAAAGTGTCCTAACTTTGACAATTTTCATTTTGAATTTGAATTGGTCAAGTTATAGTATGGTTGATGTCACCTGGAAGTGTATCAAAGATTCTTAGCTTTAGAATCTAAAAGGTCTTACTATATGATTGGACTTCACTTTGGAAAAAATCTCTAAAATCCCACAGGTCAGCAAAGAGGCTTTTGATAGCTCAAGAGATCTTAAAGTTAAATCTTCATTCAGTTTAGGAATTCCTGGAAAGTTTTGATCAATATGCATTTTGAGAAGCTTAGCAGCAGTGCAAGGTAAACTTAAATTCAAAATGGATGGCAAGGCTTTAAAATAGAACACAACAAAATGTATGGCAAGGCTTACAATTTGCAGTTTCCATGTTGTGATTGGAGAGAATTCATGAAAATTACTTGATATTCATTGAAGTCAATGATAATAAGACTCAAGTGGCCCCTCTCAATGAGTGGCATGTAAAAATAACTTCTCTATTAAAAAAAATGTTACTTATTTCAAAACAAAGATGAATACTTACTTTTCAATATAGGGGTAGATAATATATTCTACCCCTTCTATAAAATTCTTTAGAAAGAATTTCACATCTCCATGCTTGTACAAAAAGCACTGAGTCACAAGAGGATTTATGATGAAAACTTTTCTTGAAACTGCTTCCTCACATTGTTGTAAAAGGATCCTAGAATTCAAGAAATATAAATTCAATATAAGAAATACCAAATTAAGGAAAACATGAGCATTTTATGGCCTGTAGATAATACCTGAGTGGAATATTGACTAGACTATTAGATATTTCAACATTGAACTCTCTCAGCATTTTGTTGTCTTCTGGCCTTATATCAAGCAAGAACTCCTCCTACCATGGCATTGCAGCATTTACCCTGCTTTTTCCTCTTCTCCTCACAATTTGCTGCATTTCTTGTTGCATGATCATGAGGGACCTAAGGGTGGACCTCTTCAATTACAACTGATGATTTAGGTGCTCGTGCTAGAGGTATATTGAGAATATCAAAGAACTTTTGATCATGGTTATCAATAGGCACAATAGATTTGTCAAACTTATATTTGAGCCTTGATACAATCACATAATCTCTTGCCATCAATGTCACCCTGTGACAATGAGCTACACACAAGTAAGCATTATTCATGAATTCAATTGCAAAGTCTTTTGCAACTTCTTGCAAGCATAGAAGAGCATGAGTTTTCCACTTCACATTTACACAAGACGTGGTCTTCATCATGGAACAGAGATTGGCTGAAATTTTCCTGACAACTCTCATGAAAGGAAGTCTACGGATCAGGAGTCCCACAAACTTTTGAGCCTTTCTTATCTCTTTCAAAGACTTAACATGGTAACGGGCCCTTTTTTTTAAGAATTCTTTGATTCATTAAGGTCTTGATTAGTTTTCTGGGGAGAAGGTCCCTTTTCATCTTGATTCTAGCCATTTTGCTCTTGACACTGAGGGTACAACTTCTTTGTTGTCTTCTTTGTCCTATCCATAACCTACATTAAAGAAAGTTTAAAAGCTTGGAGGAAATTTAAAAAGCAAAAAAACTAATGTAAAAAAGCTTTCATAAAGCACTCTACATTCAAGAAACACGACCAATGCAAGAAATTAGGATCATCGAAAATCCCTCGATGTCCCTAATCGCTTGTATTGGTCGTGTTGTAAAATGATTGATCATGACGACCGATCCAAGCAATTAGAGGCATCCGAAACTTCCAGATGCCCCTAATTGCTTCGATTGGTCATGTACAAGGTTTTGTGATCCTTCACACCTCACACAAAATGTGGTTTATGCAAAGTTTTAAAAACCAAGTAAAAAACCTGAAGGCAATGGCAAGTCGACGCTAGCAAGGAGTTCACAAAAAAATGAAAAAAAGTGAACAGAGGATCTTAAATAGGTCTCTAGAATGAGTTGATTGTTGGTGACACATGGCAACCTGTGATTGGTCCATGTCATCTAGCCATTATGAATCCCAATGTACAATGCTATGTGGCATCATTTGAGTGGGCCACATCATCTAGCCGTTGCAATTCCCAACATCCATTTGCCATGTGGTGCTCGCTTATTGGTCGACGTCATGTGATTGTTACTCAATCCTCCTCGACTATAAATACTAGTCCCCTTCACCATTTCACATTTTCAACCTTCATAGAATTTCTCTCCTTAAAAGACTCAAAAAATATGTACATACATAGGCATATTTCTTTTCAAAGCTTATTACATCATGAAATGTACATACATAGACATGTTTATTTCTCAAAGAAATGAAAGACATTGCAAATATTAAGGCTTCCTTTGGAATGTAATATTTTTCATTTTATGATATTGATCCATGATTTTTTTGTCTGGTGATAGTCCTAATCTTTTGATGACAATATTTGGCATGAGCTCCTTTGTAATCAGTGTCTTCTAAAGAACCAATCAAAAAGCTCTTTGAAGGCATTACTTTTAATTACTCCTCCTCCTTTCCTTGTGCACCTAAAGAAGCTTGTGCTTGCTTGATAATGAGATTTTGTCATGCCTTTGGTGTTCCATATGGCAAGTGTTTCTTTTTCTGCAAAGAATGCACCATGCACAAGAAGAATATGTTGGAAGAACAGAAGAGTTTCATCAGATGTTTATTTCACTTAAAGAAAAATAAATTGAGTAAATTATATTTGAAAATCACCAAGTAGTATGTTATGTTTTTGGCACTCCATGCCTCTATGATGGTTTCTATAAGCTCTGTGGTCACCTTTCTAAAATATGTCACATAGTTATTTGATGTTACATGTTGCCTCATGATCTTTAAATAATTATCTACTTTGAACCACACCTCCATTCTCTTTTTTGCTATTTCTGGTTTGCTTTTTACATTAGTCGTGAACTCACAAAATTTTTTCTAACAAATCCAAATGGCATTTAGTTTTTTGTCATCATGGTTGCTGAAGAATCTCCTTGATTTTGAACCTCCCATTGAGACATCCTATAGTACATTACCTGTATTTTGTGAAAGCTTTGGATCTTTTCTTAGATGAACATCACCACGATGAAATCTCATTTTTGAAAGTAGAGATCCACATTTTTTTATGCACTCATCTGCAAGAGTTGTAGGCTTGATAGAATATGCATAATCCAAGTGGAGATGGACCAACTTGTCAATGATCCTTAACTCTACATGTAGTGTACATATATGTACATTTGTCAATGCTATTGGAAGTATGGGATTCCAAATCATGGCAGAAGATGAGTAGTTGCGAAGAATAAAATTTTGTCTAGAAGGAGCTTCCTCAGCCTTAGCTCTAGCAATCCATCCTCTTATGCCTAGACTTTGCATGTAGTACAAGCAAGGGTACATAGAATTTTCTTTGCCACTTATACCAAACATGCATTTGAGCGTCTTTAGGTCTCCACTCAAATGCCACTCAATTTTAAAGTTTTCATAGTCTTTGACATTCAACAATTCTCCTGCATGATGCCTCTGAACAACATTTGGAATGTTTGTATATGAGAATACCCATTTAAGTGTTTTATGGCTCTCAGATGGAACTTGAGCACAGGCAACCCACCATAATTCCATTTTTTATTGTACTTTGAGAGATGGAGCATCCAATTTCCCAAGGCTATAGTCCAAAGCTCTATTCATCAGTGCAATACATATTCTCTCCATCTTTTGATGTTTTTTAAGTTCATCTTCATCAAGTTTGATTACAAATTTCAACTGACCAGAACATTCATGTCCTTTTATTTTATAGAACTGTACCATGTATAATTGAAGTCTTATTATATCTACCCATATATTGTTAAATGCATTGTAAGTGAAATGTAACTTTTGGTTTCCTACTTTGTAAGGCATGTTACCATGAATATGTTTGTATTCACCAAATACTGATGTGATGTTCTTATTCAAATAGAGTCGATACTTTCCTACATAATGGGGTCTAGGTGATCCAAAGCTTTTAACTTTGTTAAATTTTAAAAATTCACACCAAACTTTTAAAATTGCCCTATAACCTTTCCTATTCACTCCAACGCCATCACAAATCTCCTGAATTTGAGATGGTTATAGCAGCAAATTGATGTCTATCATGAGTTTTTCAAAAACAAAGCGTTTCAAGCATGTATTTTCTTTCAGTTTCAATAGTCTTAAAACATCATTTTGACTCATAATTTTATTACAAAATTGTACGTGTTCAAAATTGTTCAACATATTGAAACCTAGCACATTTGTCACATGATCTCTTACAATTTTCATTCTTTTCTTCTTTCGGCCAGATTTTTCAGTCAAATCTAGAAAAGATGTTACTCGTTTTGACCACATTCTCAAGCCTATAGGAGTTTCTTTCATTTTTTTGAAAGATTCTAACTGAGAAGATAAAGTGGATAATTTGTATTCTATTTCCCTCATATGTAAATCCTTCTGATGTAGTGTGTTTTGTAAATAGTTTATGTATTGTACATAATTCCTTGAAATCTCCCAAAGCCTTGAACAATAGCCTCCTAAACCATCCTCACCATCTCCTACAAATCTAATCAGATCATGAAGATTATGAAAAGGGGGATACGTTCCAATTTGTGGATCAATTGGATAAACAGATCCATCTGACCATATGTCAATATGTTTTTTGCCTTCTTTTCACAATCCATCCACTTTAGAAGGTTAAAGAGCCCTTTGGAATACCTTTCTTGCCATTGCATACTCATGACTAACTACAATGTTGATATGGAACTTATCACAATGATTTCGACTAGTTGAAAGCTCAATGAGAGTGTTTGGGTTGAGGTTCTCCACGATCTGCTATGAAGAGTGACGTGAAAGTGTCTAAAATGATGTGAAAGAGAGAAACATGCCTGCTATGGAAAGTAGAGTAAAAAAGTGCAAAATGTCATAAACACACATTATATAGGTCCATGAACAAGAGGAAAATTCAAATTTTGATGAACGCGTAATGAGCACAAACTTTGAGGCATAAGATCTCACACAGCATTTTCATGATTATCACACAAGTTTCTCTCTCTTCAAAACTTGCATAAGATAAATTTTAAATGAGCTTACATGGAATTTTTTTAAATGATTTGACAATTTTAATCCAAATTAAGCACAACTAATTGAAATCCTTACACGGCCCTTTTTTGGCCGCTTTTCACCCTAATGTTGGAATAGATAAATTGTAAAAAACCATTGTCTGGCAGCTCATGTGGTTTATATAATCATCATCAATACACCAAGTTATGTATAGCCTGCCTTCTACGTTTCTACAATGCATCATTGCAAGTAAAGTTTCTTTTTTGATGTGGTTGAAGTTGAAGCATACTTACCTTGAATCTTCTTGAATACTTAATTACATTTCTAGATTTATTGTACCTAAAAATCCCTAGCATAGTGGCTTGGCTTGCCACCTACATAGCATTTTTCACTTGATTATTCTCTTCCTTCATCTATACCTCCTCCTATACAAACGTTTCCTCCTTGGTTTGGTTTTGATCTACCTCTTCATTTTTCTCATCCATTTTTGCTCCCCTAGCCTCTTAATCTATATGACTATGAAAATTGGGCATCCTTTCCTTTGGTTCAACTCCCCTTGATTTCATTTCTTCAAGGGCCATACATGTAACCAATTCCTCAAAATCAGGTAGTGAGTCTCTCATATACACTTTTATAGTAAAAGTTATCCATCTATTTTCATCTCTCAAACCATTAAGAGTAAGATGTAACATAGATAGGATATGGATAGATATGGAAAGATGAACCAATTTTCCCTCCTCACAATATTGATTTCCATAGTAGACATGCATAGATATGGAAAGATGAACCAATTTTCCCTCCTCACAATATTGATTTCCATAGTTAGCATGGAGCCAGATCCTCTCATGTCCTAGGAAGTCAAAAGGAAAATTCTAGAGAGCGACTAGAAGTGAGCTTTTTGCATACAATAGGAAGAGGAAGATTAGGACTAAACACTAAGACAATAGAACAAGAAAGACCTAGAGGACATAGGCACCAATGAGGCATGGGTGAGTTTCCTATGCCTAGACCAAGAGAACATCCTAGAATCTTGAGACCCACTCACCTAGTGAAGTCGATGAAGAGTTGCTTTGATGGTACAAGAAATCCATACAATCATGTGGCTGAATTCAAGCAAGTATTAAGAGCTAAACAGGTGAAGGATTTGTTCACTCAATACAATGCTTTTGCAATAACATTGAAGAATATAGCCTTAACATGGTTTCAACCCTTGCATCAAGGTCAATTTAGAGATATTAAACAACTACCATAGGCATTCATAATAGAGTTCTACAAGAGTGTCATAAAAACTAATACACTTTCTTTGATCGATAGCTTTAAGCAGACTCCACAAGAAGTTGTTAGATTAGCAGGATGTAAGTTAAGACAAAACATTGAAAGATGTCCAATCCGAAAGCTAATGAGGTTTCCCCATTTTCAAATGGCCTATTGAGTGCAAAGCTATGATCATATGTCTATATTAAGGAACCCTGAACCATAGAGCAATGTGTAAAAATGTGCATCGATATTGAGGATAATTTGGGTGATGAGTTAGAACTTTCTAAACTCTATAAGGATTTAGAATTTTCAACTAGCTGCACTTCCGAACCCTTAACCTCAATAGATGAATGAGTAGAACAAGTGGCTTGAAAGTTAGGAGTGCTCAAATAGAGAAACTCTGAGAATGGCTTCAATAAAGCAATGTTACAGTTGTGGAGGAGACCACATGGCCAATGTATGTCCATTGCTAGCTCAAAGCTTAGGAAACCTAAATGCCTAGTACTACAATATTGAGAAAAAACTAACGAATCATACTACACAATATTGTCCCTAGAATAAATAGGTAGTTAGGCAAAACTGCTAGCAATCCAATCAACTTGCTGGTAGATAGAAAAACCGTTACTAACCACAACCATTCTATAGGCTACAAAAACCATACCAACCACACTATCAGAAAAATATAGACCTAAACTCATGTTAGGATAGCAGCTACCACCCCCTGCGAATGTAATCTCCGTCAAATATGCAACAATAGAAGATAAATTAAATAGATCCATGGTACCAGCATCCCCTATTATCTCAAATAGTGATCCTAATGCTCAAAGTTTTGACTCTGCCATGTAGATAGCCCACTAACTTACTGCACAAAATCTCCTAAGCATAATGAGATCTATCAATATTAAACACCATTACAACCTAATTGGGAGCTTGAGTACTCCAATGTGATGTACATAAATCTAAACTCTAGGCCCCAATTGAGACAAATAAGACCTCAAGCCCCTAGAGGACCTTGCTACAGATATCAGGGAGATCACTTCATATGTCCACTTCCTCCACTAGGACAACCTCAATCCATAGTGATCCAAGGCTTTTGTCTCAATTGTGGAAAGTAGCATCTCCTTTGAGATTGTCCGAAAAATCCAGCCAATGCACAAAAGATTACCCCAATCAATGTTATTGGCTTGGTAGCACAACCCAACATAATTGTGACTAATATTGCCCTTGTTTAGGTAGTCAATAGAGCATAGGCTCTACATAAGACCCTAGACATAGTTCATGAAAAGAGGTCAGAGGCTAGTGCTTCAGAGAGCACAAGCAAGAGGAGAACAAGATCTTGGAAAGATAGTCAAGAAATATTGAAAAGATAGTAGGCAAGGAAACTGAGCGAATCAAAAGAAAGCCTTAGGGAAACAAAAACACAAAAATTTGAACTTGCATATCAAAGGCACTCTCAGACACCAGCACCAATCAACCCAATGCATCAAACCCTACCATCCATCTCACCACCACCTAGAGTAGGATTAGTCTTAGTGGACCCTACTCCAAATGACCTAGAAATGATGTTGAAGGCCTACTAGGATCAACTTCAAGAATGGCCAAACATGGTTGAGTTAGATAAATGCTATTCCCGAGTGGATCTAGTGAAAGGACCAAAATTTGTGCAAAAATGATAGAACTAGCTCAGGCTATGTTTGATGCTAGTTGTCTTTTCAATAAGACAAACTCAGTTAAACCAGAACTAGATTTTGAAGGACTTTTGCAAAGATTATCATAGTTAATTGTTAAACCTAAAACTTTAGCTACTCAAGAGGCTCAAATAACGTAAGTGAAAGGATTAGCTTACCATCACATGGAGCTTATGTTCCTAATTCTACGAATGATGGAATTCCTTCCTCTATAAATCATTGATCCAAAGAGTTTGTAAGAGAGATTCAAGAGGAGAAATGGGCCAAGGAGAAAGAAGGCCCTCCTCCAATCCAAAAACTGGATGATCTTCATGATCAATTCCCTCAAGAAAATCCCTCAATATATGAGGAGCAAGAAGACATGCAATCTAGTGAAAGATTAGACTTTGAATCCAATTCCTTATAAGAATTGCCACACTTCATGACCCCTTGGGAATCTAAATCTATTCAAATGAAATTTCTCATAGTCATGGTTTGAAACGATGAACCAATCCTACCAAGGAACATGGATGTAGTTGAAAACATTAAAGTGCACTATCATCTCACTTTAAAAGAGCTATTAAGGATTAAACATGAGTTGTGGAAGCACGTAGCAAACCAATTGCCAGAAGTTGCTTATTCCCACTCCTAGGTAGGATCTCAAAAGATGGCACCTAAGATACCTAAATATAAGATAGGAGATATGAGTGAAGGAGAAGAAGGAAATACTTATCTCCCTATCACCTACCAAGGCTATACAATGAAATCCATCTTAGGTTCAAGAGCACGAGTTGCCATCACCACCACTTCCCTATGGAAGCGATGGGGCAAGCCAACTCTAAGGCAAACAAGGATAAAATTACAAATTGGGTACCAACATATCAAGAAGCCCCTAGGATTGGTAGAAGGGATAACTCTCACTACTTGTGGTGTAGATTTTGAAGACCCCTTTTCCATATGTGATTTTGGAAAGAATCAGGACTATGAGATGATTTTGGTTAGACCATGCATGAGGCAAATACAGATAGTGCAAGATTGGGGAGCCAATAACTTGTACTTACAGCACTTAGGATTAACTACCAAAGTCAATCTCAAATACTATTCTCATAGAGATGTACCATCCCTACAATGCAACCCATTCCATAAAGGCACTAGAGGAGACATAATTTGGGCATTCCATAGGACTAGAGTCTTCATGGATGCATGAGGATACACACTTATGGATGTGTAAACTTGCACCAAAGGAGGAGAAGAGACTAGAAGCTAGAAACGTGTACAAGAAAATCATGATAAAAAATGCCTAAACGAGAAGCTCTTATGGGAGAATCATATGATAATAAGGAGAAAACTAAGAAAATTGTAGTAATGATAAAAAAACAGAGAAGAAAAGTGTAAATACATAGGACATGACTTGAATGGAGAAGAAGAATGAAAATTAATCAAGTTGTTGAGAGAATATAAAGATGTCTTTGCTTGGAATTATAAAGACCTGAAAGGAGTGGACTCAAACATTTGTTCTCATAGGATCCCTATGAACTTAGAGGTCAAGCCAACCAAGTAGAGTCCCTACACCTATAATGATACTTATGTAGCCAAGATGAAAGAAGAAATAGATTGATTGATGAACCAAGATTCATCTATGACATTGAGCATATAGAGCAGGTATCCCCAATTGTTGTAGTGCTATAGATTTGAAAGTGATTGGTTGTGTACTGGCCAATGATGGAAGTAGACATCTATAGGTTGTTCAAGGATCGTCCAACTTGTATTAACCAACCACCTATTGAACATGCCACTTTCTATCAAGTGCCATTAATACCAAAATGGAGGAGTCCTTTGGTTGACTTTTTGAGGATGAAGACATTCTCTCAAGAGAGAACTTTAGTGTGACAAAGAATTCTAGAGCAGTAGGCTCAAGATTGTACCTAGTGCACCAATCAGCCCATCTAAATTCTAGGTTATCCCCCCGAAGAACACTTGTCTCATCCTAATAGAGCATGTGCAATTGTTGGAGGTAGATCTCCTCCACATTGGTACTTCCATTGTGCGAAATTGACAATTGCATGTTCCTTTTGGTCTAGCTTTGTTGAAAATGACACTGATAATACATCAAAATACATTCTTTGCACATCCCTTACAAGTGATTGAAAAATGGGGGGAGAAAGAGGATCTACCTCATTCTCCACAGTATACCCTTTTGGAACAAGTGATATAGGCTGCCCCATGTTCATCTCTTTGTTGTCCTATTGGGACTTCATCTGTTTGATTTTCTCTCTTAATTGCCATATCATTTGGTTACATTCCATCACTTTTTTTTTCTCTTGTAGCTCTTTTTCTACCTTTGATTTGTTATCACATATCTCTCTCAACTGATCTACATTTTGCTTGCATTGCTCTATATAAAGTTTTTGAGATTCATTTAGCTTTTTCCTTAATTCTTTAGTTTCTACACTATGCTTTTCTTCTGATTGACTCATTAAGGGTTTTTCTTTCGAGAGTTGGGATTGGTAATCTTCTATTTGTTTCCTTAATTATTAGAATTCTTCATTTATGCATGTTGATGCATCTGATAGTTGATTGAGCAATAGAGAGGTCATTAGTTTGTTATTTCTACTTCTTAATATGTGAGCTTCCTCCATATAGACTTTGACTTGTGATTCGATCAATTTAACTCTATTCATCATGCCTACATTGTTAGATTCCAATCATGCATTTTTTTAGATCTGCATTCTCCAACATAGCTTTCTCATAATCTACTATAATTCCTTTTACTTTTAGTTGCGAAGTGGTATTATGGGACATCAGTGAGTCAATTTTGACCATGGCTTTCTCTAAATGTTTTTTGGATTTATCATATTGGCTTTATGAATGCACTAGTTGTTATGAGAGTTGCTCACTAAGAACTTTGAGACTTTGCTTTTCTATATTAGCTTGCTCATATTCTTTATCTACTTACATTAATTCTTGTTGTGTTTCCATAGCACCTTGAATCATAGTTCTAACTATAGGCTTCGATTGAGTAACATCCTCATTTAGGAATGTTATTGGAAAGATTAGGGGTTGGCCAGTCCCAAATTGTTTCCCTTCCACTATATGAATCGTTTCATTGAATTATTGTCTCATATGTGGTTGTAGTTTTGGAAAGATCATTGGCACTTCACAATGATCTTCCTACTCCCCCTCATTTCTATCATTCCTATTTTCTACAAGCACTGTTGGTTCTCTTTGATTATTGTACATGAATGGAACCAAATTGTGAAATGCAGGCAAAGTTGAGGAGTTCTGTTAATCTGAACAGTACATCTTCTTCTTCCTCTGTCAGTTCTTATTGCTTCAAAGTTTGAGTATGATCATCCATCACTTCATTCAACTCCGTCCAATTGCCCTCATCATGCTCTTCATGTTGCAACTTAGCATCTAAGTGAAACTTTTCCTGTCCATCCTTTGATCCTAAATATGAACTTGAGTTTTATAGGACAAGATCAGCATATCTAGATAATCTCTTCATTTGATTTTCTTCTCTTTGTTTTTATTTAGGGAGACTTGTTTGTCTTTAATGATCCCCTTGCATTGTTAGGTAAACTTTTCCTTCTTTGTAGGCATGTGTAGCTTGTAGAGCCTCTTCCAATTCATCTATTAGGGATGGTTGTGCTACTGTAGATATTGGCAATAGATAAGCTCATTTAGTTGTAGATGTGGTATCTGCTTCATCATGCTCCCTATCTCTTCTTGGACCTCTCATCTTTGGTGTAACACTCATCTCAGCTCCATATGAACTCGCACTATTTTCTTTCTTTGGTACAAACATGGACTTCACATATTGAGCCATCTCTAGGGTGGTAGGCATCAAAATTAATTTGCTTCCAATTTTCCATACATGATAGATGAGTATAGTGATAGCAATACTTCCATTTAAGAACTTCTTGTGTCCCTTATATTTCTTTCATTCAAAAAGTCTCTCTTATACATACAGAATGAGGTTTATCTAACTTTTGAGTTGCTTGAGTGCATGAGATAGCAATGGGACTACAATATTCTGAGGAGTGGTATATCTATTCATGCAAAAAGCAAAAATGATGATGGACTAGCTCCACTCCTTCATTTATATTTATTCTATAAATATGAGTAAACGTCTTTTTCTTTGCATCATGTTCATCATCTTTTAGATCTAGCATTCCATCCTTCGTCCATCCTAAAGCTTCTTTGATCAACTCATGTGTGAATCTAATCATCCTTGGTCTTCCTTTAAGGTTTCTCACAATGGCCTCTCGCACAGAAGGTTTATATGTTGTGCGATGTAGTGTATTCATGATTTGGGCCCATGTTTCAAAATCATGCATGTATATTGGTAATTGCAAATATGCATCAATCCCTACTTGCTTCCAAACTTCTTCAATGAATGGAATATGATTTAAAATATTGAAACCTTGAATCATCACTTCAAACTGATGATCCTTGTCCATTATACGGACTTTCACAAGAAAGAGATGCTCTTCTACAAGTTGTCCATTTCTTAACCAATGTCCTCTTGATTTGGTGGCACACTCCAAGGGTAAATTCCCCACTGGTGGTAGTTTTCTATTCTATAAAAATCTACATTCCGAGCATATAACACTTCATTAGAACTATTAAGACATTAATGATGCCCCAATGCTCTCTGATTTTTGCTCATTCAAGTAATCAATGATAACCAAAGTAATTGTGAGAAGAATTTGTTGGAGAATTCCTCTCCTATTCTCAGCGGAAAGTGTAGAAGATCTTCTCAAGATCAAGACTTTCGCCAATAGCTGAACCTTCAAATGAAAACTGGTACCAATTGAAAAATCCAATGAACTTGAAACTTTGTTCACTCAAACTAGACACTTATAACTTTCAAATGAGCTATCAAACACTCAATTTGGAGTAGTTTTGAGTTGGAAACTCTTTGCCTCAATATAGGCTACCTGTCCACTCAGTTAAGCTGAAAACTGGACTTCACTAAAAACTGAATAACTCATAGAGAATAAAGAATTTTGATAAAACTTTTCTAGATAGAGAAAATAATCAAGATAAGATTTGCAATGAATGTTTAAACTCTAAAATTGGATACATATATTGAGAGATATGACTCTCACAAGTAGACTACCCAAAAATTGGTATGCGGCTGGACATAGTCTATGAGAGTGAAGAGAACCAAATGACTCAAACCAAATGAACTAGCTACAAGGGGACTTCCATGCCTTCTTCCTCTGTTCTTGAGTGTCCTCTGTTTGCCAAGTGACCAAAAACTCTCATGATGAGTTTGAGAGCTCTTCTCCATAACTTCTCCACTACTTTGGACAGCCACTCCTCTTACAATTCAGTTTTTGGATTTGATTCTCTTTTGATTGATTCTCTTTTGGCCTCCACTACTTGCTGAAGTAAATGCTTCCATTTTTCATTTTTGTATTTTCCTTCTACTTGAAGAAAATCCTTTTTGCAAAAATATATACGACCTTACTTCTTTATTTTTAACACTCCCCCTCAAGCTCACATGTGAGCTTGCACCTTCAGCCATATCCTGCAAGTTGATGTCATCCTTGAACCTCTTTAGCTTAGAAGCATCTAAGGACTTTGTAAACATGTCTGCAACCTAGTCATTAGTTCCAATGAACTTTATATCCACATCCTTGCTCAAAACTTTTTCTCGAACATAATGATAATGCACTTCTATGTGCTTGCTTCATGCATGAAACATTGGATTGTTTGTCAAGTGAATGCTTGACATGTCACCATAAATTGGAATGGTCTCCACCTGCACATCAAGAACAGCAAGAGCTTCTTAATCCACATAGCTTCACAAGTTGCAAAGGCTAATCCTCTATATTCAGCTTCTATCGATGATAGTGCAACAGTAGGTTGCTTCTTCGAGCTCCATGTGATAGGTTTGCTACCTATCATGTACACATAACCTGAAGTGGATCTTCTATCTTCCTTCGAACCAGCCCAATCAGCATCATTGAAGCCTTTTACTTGCAATTCTTCATCATATCTATAAAACAAGGCATGATTGACTGTGTGCTTCACATATCTTAGCACTCGTTTGGCTGAATTTAAATGTTCACTTGTTGGAGCTTGCATAAATTGAGAAAGAACTCCAACAATATAACATAAATCTGGTCTTGTGATCGTAGCATAGATTTTGAACGTATAATACTCATGTATGTAGTTACATCATGCAACTTCTCTCCATCATTTGAGCATAGCTTCACATTTGTGTCCATAGGTTGAGTGAGTGGTTTGCATTCACTCATTCCAGATCTGAAAAGAACATCCAACAGGTACTTTCTTTGCATCAAGTAAATGCCATCTTTCCCATAGACTATCTCAATGCCTAAAAAGTATTTCAGCTCACCAAGATCGGAAATTTTAAACTCCTTACCGAGTTTTCTTTTTATCTCTTGTATTCCTCTAACATTACTTCCTATTATGATGAGATCATGAACGTATATGCAAATATATATCTGCTTGCCTTCTTCTTTCTTCATGTAGAGAGAGGGATCTGCATTACTTGGACTATACCCACACCTTGTGAGGTACTCGACCAATCTTTGATTCCAAGCACGTGGTGCTTGCTTCAGCCCATACAAAGCTTTCTTCAATCTATAAACAAAATTTGGATGCTTTCTATCTTCAAATCCAATCGGTTGACTCATGTATACCTCATCTTGAAGTTCACCATTGAGAAAAGCATTTTTTATGTCAACTTGGTACAATGGCCATCTCCTTGTTGCACTCACTACAATCAAGGTTCTAATTGTTCCCATCTTTGCAACCGGGCTGAAAGTCTCTTCATAGTTGATGCCGTGAGTTTGCTTGAATCCTTTTGCTACTAGTCTAGCTTTATGCCTAGCTAGAGAACCATCAGCATTTCTCTTTATTTTTAAACACCCATTTATTTGGAACAATCTTCATACCTTCAGCCTTTGGAACTAGCTCCCATGTGTGATTGTCCTTGAGAGCTTTTATCTCTTCTTGCATAGCTTCTTGCCATTCTTTTTGTGTACATGCTTCTTCATATGCATCCGGTTCTTTGTCTTTGACCACCTGTGTCATATATGCAAAATGCTTTGCAATAAAACTATCATAGCTCAGCCTTTGAATTGGATACCTTGCTCTCAAAGACCTCTTTTCATTTCCTTTTGAATATTGCTTCTTCAACTGTTTCAGCTTTACCTTTGGTGTAATCACCTCTTCATACTCTTCTTCACTTGCATTTGAATCACTATTTTGGGCAGCACTTTGAGCTTCAAATCTTTCATTACCTGATGTTGGTGATGAGGAATGACTCCTTAGTCTCCCCTTCCATGTTGAACTTTCTCCACGTGATGTAGAAGCTTCTGGACTTGACATTTGAGTGCTTATTTGCTGAAATTCTTCTTGGACATCACCTCCATCATCTTCGCAATCTTCTTCAAGAATCTTCTCTTTTCCTTTGTCTCCAAACCATGGTCTTAGCTCATCAAATACCACATCTCGTGAGACTCGTAGCTCCTTTGTCACTGGATTGTAGTACCTGTATCCCTTTTTCTCCGATGAAGATCCAATGAAAATACATTTTTCGGACTTTGCCTCCATCTTTGTCCTTAGTTCTTGAGGGATGTGAACATAACACACACATCCAAAAACTTTGAGATGTGTAAGGTCAGGTTTCTTACTGGAATAAACCTCCTCGGGAGTTAGATTATGCAGTCCAATTGTTGTGCACTTGTTCATCAAATAAACAGTCGTACTAGCTGCTTCAGCCCAATAGTTTAGTGGCACCTTCATCTCGTTGAGCATGCACCTTGCAACTTTTGTGATATGTCTATTTTTTCTTTCAGCTATTCCATTTTGTTGAGGCGTGTAGCTACGTGTAAATTGTCTCTTGATGCCATTTTCATAAAGAAAATCTGAAAATTCTTTGGAGAAATATTCTCCTCCTCCATCGGACCTCAAGGTCTTTATGCAGCGTCCTGTTTCCTTTTCTACCTATGCTTTACATCTCTTGAACATGGAGAACACATCTGATTTTTGTTTTATGCAAAACATCCATAATTTTCTTGAATGATCATCAATAAAAGTGACAAAATATCTATTACCAGCCACTAATAGTTGTTGTGATGGTCCCCATACATCCATGTGTATCAAGTCGAGGACATTCCTCGCCACATAGTTGCTCTTCTTGAATGGTTGTCGAGTTTTCTTTCCTAGTTGGTATGCTTCACAAAACTCATGTAGTCCAACATCATTGAATCTTGGAAGACCTCTTACCACTTCATGGTTGCTCATGTCCTTGAGCTTCAGAATGTTGATATGTCCAAACCTTTTGTGCCACAAATCAATTTCAGCAATCCTCTTATTTCCAAACAGAATATACATCACCTTTCCATGTGGTTGTTGAATGTCCAAAGTGAACATCCTACCTTCTTTCCTTCCTTGAGCAATGACCTTGAATCCTTCTTTTAGATTCTTTATAAAACAACCTTTTTCATTGAAGATAACATGATATCCTTTCTCTACCATTTGGCCTATTGAAATCAAATTCTTTGCAATAGTAGGAACATGAAGAACATTAGCCAATACCTTCTTGTCTCCAAGATTGATATCTCCAACATGCTCAATTGTGTGTTGAGTTTCATCATCGGTCTCCACACATCCTTTTCCACTTGGAGCTTGTAGCTTTGTGAATAAATCTCCTTGGCATGTCATATGGTTGCTGCAACCTGAATCTATGAACCATTTTTTATCATCACTTCTCGAGTTGTTGTAGTCATGCTTCATGGCAAGCATGGTTTGCTTGTCTCCTTCACTTGATGTACTCGCATAGTTATTTTGGCTACTTTGGTTGCCTCCATTCATCCTTCCATTCTTTTGCCAACAATCATTTGCATAATGTCCTAGTTTACCACAATGATAACATGTTATACCTTTATGAGGATTGTATGAACCTCGACCTCTTCCTCTATTTCTTCCTTGACCTCTTCCATGTGTGTTGTCATTTCAGTTGTCCTTGTTGTCCTTCAAGTTGTGTTGGTTGGAATTTGTGTTGTTGTAGCTTCTTCCTCTTCCTCTCAAGCCTCCTCTTGAGTTCCTTCCTCTACCTCATCCTACATATAACATTTGACTATGGATGTCCTTACCTTTGATGCCTTCTCCTACTTGAGCAACCTCTTCAGCCAGAAGATTTGGTATAATCTTGTCGAATGTTGGTAGAGGGTCTCTATAAAGAATGTTTGTGATGAGGGGCTTCCACTTCTCATCACTCAAGCCATTGAGGGTTGTTTGGACGATGTCTTCCTCTTCTATCTTGCATCCAACTGATGCTAGCTGATCTCGAAGCTCCTTGATCCTCAATGTATACTCACCAATGCTTTGGTTTGAGCTTTTCTTCATGTTGTTGAGCTCGTTCTTGAGTTGCATCCTCCGAGACCTTGTTGAGGTAGCATACACCTTCTCCAATGCTTCCCAAACCTCCTTGGCGGTTTCTAAGCTTTGCACATGACCAATCATAGTGTTAGAAATAACTTGTCAAATGAGGAACATCACCCTTCGATTCCTCTCTTCCCAATCAGCAAATTGTCTCCTTTGTGCCAGAGTAATGTTGGGATCTTGAAGGTCCACCGGTTGTGGATCATCTCCAGTAACTAGACTCCATAAACCTTTACCTTTAAGGTAATTTGTCACTCTATACCTCCAAGACTGAAATAGGTCTTGTAACAATCCCTAATTTTAAGGAATTAAAATGGCTAATCAAGTGTATTAAGAGGTTGGGAAAAACCATTAGTGGTATTGTAAATGAAAATAAAGAATATAAAAAAGAATGCTCAAATGGGGAATTCATGTGCATTTCTAGCCCTTAAATCTCTTCCTTGGATGGGCATGATTAAACTAAAATCTTGGGAACTAAAAGACAAAACAAGAGCACACACTTTGGCATTAAAAGACAAAATAGGAACAATCACACAAGGAGAGAGAAAGGTAGCTTGGGACCCATATGGGATTTTCAATGTTTAGATCTCCTTAAGTTTGGATGGTGTGGATTCAACCCAAAAATCTGGCACTAAAAGATAAAATAGGTGCACACACATTGTCACTAAAATACAAAATAGGAAAAATTGTGCAAGAAGAGAGAAGGAAATTCGAACTGCATGTAGATTTTCATACATTTTATATCATGGAGAATAGATGGTGTAGATTGAAAGTCATTTGATCCACCTCAAAGATGAAATCACAATCATTAGATTCTTTCAAGATCCAATGGCCCAAATTTGAGTCCCCTATTCCTCTTTGGACAACAACGACAACCATTGGATGTTCCTTACATATAAAGGCTATAATTAGAAGTCACCAATTTATCAACAGATGATCTTATCCATTGAATATTGAAGGGCATCCAAGGGTTGTGCTTGAATCCCATGTCTTTGAAAACAGTTTGAAGGAGAAAACCACAAATCTTAGCATGGTTTTTGTGGTTTTGACTGGTCCGAACCAAAGGGAGTCTATACCTAGCCTAGTTCATTAGGAGACTAGACCGTGTCCACAAACCTATTCTCATTGGTCCATTACTAATACTTTCTAATCTAAAAGGCTCAAAGGTTCATTTTTTCCCCTAGTGCTTAGCTCATGAACTATCTCTTGGGCAAATAAGAAGTAGCCTATTGTTGCTCTATCATCTATCAAGGCCAAGTATCAAGCATCCAACTTTGCAGCATGTGAGGTCATATGGATTCAATGCTTATTATCTGAGAGTGTTATCTTGTAGGATATACCTACATGCATCTGCACTGACAACTAGTCAACCTTGGCCATCGCCAAGAATCTAGTATTCCCTGCTCAACTAGGCACATCAAGATCTAGTACTACTTCATCTACAAGAAGCTCTTATCAAAAGAGATTACTATATAGTGGTGTACCTCTCATGGGAACCTGATGGACATGTTCACAAAGTCTCTACCTCTAGTTTCGCTCCAATGCTTATTGGAGCTCTATACCATTCAACCACCCCAAAATGGAGCTACTGAGGGGGTGTTGACAACATGAGTTCATCTACTTCATTGAATTTGTATCTGTATATGTGAGAAGTGGAGAATGACATGCTAAGGACTCACCTCCCAACCTATTTATAGCCCTTGCCTATTCACCATCTAGATTTCTTTCTAAGGTCCCTCTACTCATTTGGCCATCATGAGTAGGTACCTCATATGAACTCCCTGGTTTTTGGCCTTGGCTATCCCTCGAGAAAGGAACTTCTCATTCCTCCAAGCATATAAATCTCTAGAATATAACACTCTCTCCCCCTTCTAAAGATCATTGTCCTCAATGATATAGAAGAAGCTATAAACCTGGGAATCAGAATCTGTGATTCCAAATAATAAGAGTAGACTGTGGTAGGTGTCTAAAATACTAGATAATCAAAAAGTAGACAACTCATCTCTCTACTTCCTATCTAGCATTTCCAGCAATAAATAGTAGTCCTTGCCTTCTGCATACTGTAGGAATCCCTCTGAGGCCCAACGAGTCCCTATGTGCACAACATAAGTACTCGGAATATCCTTGGAGTCTCTATGTCTAGACCTTGACCACTAACTTGTGATGGCTTGTCACCTATAGAGACCTTGGCAGCTTTCCTTTGTCTCCCTGGAATACCCAGTGATAGCTTGTCATATATTATAATCATGCAAAATCACTTACTCCACTTTAGTAATGAAAAAAAATACTTTGCTCATCCAAAACAATCTGACTATGTCCCATTCTTTGTGGAAAATACTAAAAGTAAATGGAAATCTTTTCCAAATAATGCCTAATCTCTAAGCTCGAGTAAACTTGCTTGATTTACTCACTGTAATGAAAATGAAACTCAAGAAAGTCTCATCATGATCCAAACTATGAATCCAAGAGGATAATTTATCAATGATCCGGACTATGGACCAAGATGTCAATCTGTCAATGATGCAAACTATGGATCAGAATCTTGATATGTCATATATGATAATCCAAAGTGTGGATGAACATCTCAATCTATCTTATTTATTAATCCAAACTATGGATCAAAATCTCTCCCATATAAAGTAAATCCCAATCCACTATGTGGAACTAAGTCTGTCATGCCAAGTGAAGATGTGCTAAGAAAGTATAGCAACTAGTGGAACTACCACCACCTTCTTAGTAATACCATGCATGATGTTCCAAGTGGATGAAACTTGCTTTATCTTTGACCACCATCTGATCATCACTATGATCAATTCATTCCTAACTAGGAGTGAGGTGTCTAGCAAAATATTTTAATAATCTGGCACTCCTAGATATACTGAGGACCATAATGTGTGTCCACTACATACACTGAAAAATGGTAAGTAGATGTGTGCACACTCATAGCCCACGAGGCTAAGCATCTAACTCACCTCATACACACTATGTATGAATCATGGCCTATCCTCAGGCATATCAAATAAAGTAGTACGTACTCTATGAATTTCTTCTTAGTGCAATTTCCTATTCATAGTTCTTATGTGCAAACCTTGCCTTTTTGCTTCTAGGCGACTTGCCTTATTTGCGATCACATACAGAGTGACTGTCTCAACTGCCACTCTGTTGTCTAATAGTAAGAAGATTATATGAATGAACTCCCAACCATAAAAGAAATACAATCTGAGAGACTTCTCTCCCATACCCTCTCTCCTACACCTAGGTAGAGTACAAAGTTTGATGTCCCATACCACCAAACTTTATACCCCACATAGATGCATGTATGAGATTAAAGTCGAACACTTGTCTCAATAATGATAAGAATAAATCCGTGAGTACTCACAACCAATAATAATAATAATGAAATCATGAAGTGTTTCCTTCCCTCAATGGAAAGAACATAGTCATTCCTATGACTATCAATCATAACTATCTATAACATCAACTCTTGTTGAGTTGAGAAATGATAAACTATATGATGTTGAACTCAACTAGAGTTGTGAAGGATGGAGAACTTGGAATTTATACAACTTGTGTCAATCCAAAATACACAAAATGAGAACAACTACCAAAGTTCTCTTGTTCCATGCTCTCATGGCACTATATACACAAAGTCTCCTCTGTCCTACTGAGAATGCTCACCATAAACCAATGATCAATAAACAAGTATCTAGGCAATCGCTAGCCCATGGTGATCACACCATATCAAAAGTGTATCATGAAACCCTGTGGAAAATATTTTCCTTCCAACAACATCTCCTGCATAAACAATTTCCAATAGCAACATATTAAAGTTTACTTTTAACTAACTTTTATTCATGCAAAATCTATGAAATTTTCCAATGTTTTGTAGCTTTTTGAAGCTTTCATTAGGCAAAAAACTCACTTGATTTGGATATTTTCATAGAATTTTATAACTATTTTACTGGAAGGGTCGAACACTTGACGACCAACTCTGAAAAATGCATAGGGTCATCTTCTTGAAGCCCTTAGACTAATCAAACAAACTCCAAATTTAATTTTATCTATGCTTAAATCTAGATTAACTTATCTAGTTTGGTTTCACAAAATTGCAATTTAAAATTCAATCAAATACACATTCAAATGTACCATTATATCTCGGCTACACCTGCACTTAGGTGAGTCTTAAAACAATGTTGCTGCACTTCTAGAATATCCTCTAACTATGAAAATAAATTCCAAAATCTTTGAATTTTGGGTATATCATAGGATCTATACTGGAGTAGCTTCTCCAAGAAATTTTTTTTGAAATTAGGCTTCCAATATGAAATAACCATGTGTTCAACAGACACATGTACCACTTTTTGGCAAATCCTCGCCAGCAACTCTTCTGAGAAGAATACGACATTTGACCTCATTTGACCTACAAATTGATATCCAATTTCTTTCAAGTTTGTGTACCATATAGGTACTACTACCTAAATTCATTGGTATAAATTTCATAGTATTTGGGTATTTGATGCTTTCACAATGACCAAAATACTAAGCCTCTATACCTGTAATATTTTAAAAATTTGCAGAGGCTAACTTTTACGCTTTTCTTTATATCTCCTAAATGGAGAAACATTTCATCTTGAACTTTTGTAACACCACCTAGAGATGCTTAGCTAATGTTAGAAAGAAACATCATCCAATTTGAGTAATGGAGCTAAGAGAACCAATCACCTCTAGGTGACATGCTCTTTGGTCATTTCATAAATTCCAGAGGCTGCACTTTGATATGCAGAGACTCTTTGACCTATCAAATGATATCTAAAAACAATGAACATTTTTATGCACAAAAACTACCAAGCTCTCATTTCCAACAAAAATAATTCAATTTGAATCTACCAATGAAGAGAAACGCCCTTTGTAATAGGCCTATGTCACTTGTTTCAGGCCTCTACCTCCATTAGTAGCACTTCTAGTCTAGAGGTCATTTGACCTTTTTAAAAGTATCCAAATTACTTGAAAATTGTTCAACATAAATAAAAGTTTATGAGCTACTTTCGCTCTAAATTTCAATAAATTTGGGCATTCCATCAAAGAGCAGCATCCAAATCTCTATGAGGCTACTACCTCACTAACTATTTGCTCAATTATTCTTCAAATTGACGAGACATGTTGATCCTTATGATTAGACATACTCATTCATTCTCTTGGATGAATTATTACATGGAGACATATCCCTGCATATAATGATCATCTAGATCAATGCAAACCAATTAACAATGCAAATCATCTCGTGGAAAGATCGACTCTTTACATAGTATCTACCTTTCTATGAAAGTGAATATCTATGGATGTCATTCCATTCATTGTGCTTCTTGCACATTCAGTAACCTTATCAAAAAAGAAACAATCACATACAAGCATTTAGTACTTTTATTGATTATCATAACCATAGCACAAACTTGTGCCGACTAAAGATAAATTTCTATATCAAGTACATAGATTCCTATGAAGAACAATTCATGTGCTCATGAGTTACTAGACGAGAATACATCTTAGTTGTTCTTGATGGATATATCTTGTCATTTAATTTCTAAAGGAAAAATTTGCCTATGCATGGTACTTGTATCACATACCTCATGCTCACCCTAACTCATCGTGGTGATACATAAAAATGATCTTCTATAGAAAAAAAATACATCATGCACCACCTTTTTAGAAATCATATCGTCGATGTATGCATGCATCCACTCATGCATCTTCTTCTCTACTTCAATCAATTTATATGCTTTTAGTTATGCACACATAAGACTTCCTCTCTCTCACAACACAACATCACTCTAGTTCTCATATGGCATATAATGCCATGTGGCTACAAAAATTTCGGTAGTACTTCCCTAGGAAAATGGAGCTTGAAAAAATAATAACCACGATACAATGATAGGAATCAGCCTAATGGTTGGCAAACCACTCTCTTTACTCCAAAAACCTGCAAATAAGAAACTTTTCCAATATGTGTTGTTAGGCACTGCACGCCCTCATAACAAAGTCTTTTCTCGCTCCAATACCTGCACAACGATCTTGAAACACACAACAACCACCTATGCATGCTTCTATGAATCATCATAAGTTATTGTAACTTCATGTGCATAGATGAATTCATATCAAACTAACTTTTATTCACATTCCAATGTGAGCCTCATAGCATTGGAAGAGAATACAATGCAAAATTGTAAACTTTGATGCGAAAAGTATTCAAATGAATATATTTGAGAGCAAAAATATGATGCAAATGTATGAAAATAACTTCATTCTTATCCAAAATGGTTCAAAATATGATTAAGAACTCCTAATTAGCATAACTGGATACTCAAGTAATTTAAAAAGAGTTTCTCACTGGTCAATAGACATCTAAAAGCTTGTGTAGAGATGGTTGAAATGGTCAAAATATATCATATCATTATCTCTTGAAGTAAAGAAGCTATATCAATTTGAATTTCTTGATTTGAATATTCTATGAGGAAGTTATGGCCAAAACAATGGAGCTAGGTGAGTGGGTAGCATACCTCTTTGAAGAAGTATATAGAGAATTAAATACTCTCTACAGGTGGTTTATAATTATTCAGTCATAAATTCCATCCAGTATTTGAAAGGCCTTGGAGTCTACTTTTTATGCCAAGTGGAATCATCCAATTTGTACATCATATGAGACAGTTATGTCCATTTTAGTAGAGGTAGGTATGCTAACCTTGGTCTTTCTCTTCTCTCTCTTTCTACTTCCTCTCTATTTCTTTCTCTCTTCTTATCTCTCTTGTCTCTCTCTTTTCTATCTCTTTCTTTTTCTCTTTCTCTCTTTGCTTCTCTTTTTCCTCTGTCTGTGGTGCATTTCACCTCTAGCAATAGGTTGTTTTGTTTAAGTTTGTAATCATCAAGTTGATGTATCTTGACAGGTAGAACACTTACCTCCTAATAGAGAGGTCATGGGTCTGATTCTTGGTAGTGAACAACAGCGGGCAGCTTTATAATACATGCAATATGATGAGAAATGGACCCTTTTGCTGTCAATCGATGTCGAGTCCCTCTTCTACATGCCATTCGAAGAAGATTCTTGCATCGCTTTTTCCACAAGATGCAACCCGCATACAAATGCAGAACATATTTTTCTTCCATTCTTGCAAACAAAGGATTGTTCCTCATCTCCCTCCTTGCCCTCCATGGATCTCTCCACCATGCTCTGATACCAAATGTGAGAAGTGGAGAATGACATGCCTGGGACTCACCTCCCAGCCTATTTATAGCCCTTGCCTAGTCACCATCTAGATTTCTCTCTAAGGTCCCTCTACTCATATGGCCATCATGTGTAGGTACCTCGTATGAACTCCCTAGCTTTTGGCCTTGGCTATCCCCCAAGCAAGGAACTTCTCGTTCCTCCAAGCATGTACATCTCAGGAATATAACAGTATATGTGCATCTCCATTTTGTATCCAAGAGGCACTCCATTTTATATTATTTTAGTTATATCTCATTGTATCTGTGCACCTTTCAATTCGCTTCTACCATTGTATTCATTCTCCTTCAAGGGGAACCATCCCACATATGATGTACTTTAAAGAGCTTCCTCCAAATCCATATAAGGAGGGCCTCTCCCTCACTTTGTACTTGTTTAGAATCTTAGAGAGCCGCTTTCATGTCATGAGGAAAAAGATAAGGAAGAGAGATCATATACACACACTCTCACAATCAAAGAGGAGCATAGACATAGATTAAGGCAAGGAAGAATGATGTTCTTCTTCTTCTTCTTCTTCTTCTTCTTCTTCTTCTTCTTCTTCTTCTTCTTCTATTACATAAAGGAATATACAAGAATGACCTTATACAACAATACATCTAGTGCAATATATAAAGAATAGTACATAAGGAAAATCCCAATGTCCGCGAATGAGCAATCTGGCAAGAAACAAATGTGTCACCACTATTCGTATGTAAATCTAGTAAAGCTCAATGAAGTATCACTGACATATACCGGCATCACCACTATACATGTCAGAGAAATGAAAAACTGATACATGTCATCCTCAATCATCACATGTTGAGCTTGATATCTCAACACTCCCCCTCAAGATCAACATCATGTACTCTAATCCAAGCGTCTTTTGAAACTTCTTTCGCTTCTTTGCTCGAAGTGCTTTAGTAAAAACATCAACTTTCTCCCAATCTGCATTCCCAATTGCATCTTCAAAAGAAGAGGGTTTTGGATCTTGTATTACCTTTTTCATTAGGCACAATGATGAGCCATGTCACTGTCATATGTTAATTGTTGCACTGAATTTCCACATCCCCCCATATCTTCGTGGTCTTGGTTGACTTCTTCTTGTATCATTTGCGTGTCTTTCTTACTCTTGGAGTCTTTAAAGAGTGCAATCCAAGTTCCTCATCAAGAATCTTTTCTGAATCACTTGAATCTCCATCAAAGTCTTCAAAACCTATAGATGTTTTACTACCAGGAAAAAGCTTTTCTTTACCTTTGTTGCATGTATTTGATGAATTTTCTAGACTTGAAATTTCCATACAATCTTCCACTCCATGGATTTGAGTTGGAACTATTACTTGGTGAAGCATCCGATCCACTCAAACCTTGAGACTCTACACTTGATTTTTCAACATTTTCTTTGTCATTTGGTTCAAGATTAAGTCCTTCTTTGGCATCTGCATATGTTAAACGCTGTGTTCTAACTGTCAGAAGTGCGTTTAAACGTTGTTGGGTTCTTGGGAGTGGAAGGAGTCTGTAAAAACAGAGGCCCTATGCTTGTTTCCCAAAATGACTTCACACCAGAATATACTAATATTCAAGACTTCTATCATGAATTGGTATACCCTTCTCAATCTTTACGGTTCGGTATTCTAATTCTTCCAAGGTTCGCCAAACACACTGTACCAGACGATTAGTATCATGATACCGAGTTACCTCGGACCCTTTTCCGAATACACATTGCAGTAACATTAGGAACAATAGTAGTAGTTCAACCTTCACCGAATAGTGCTCATAGTCAAACTCAAGCGAAGACACAAAAGGACTCAACAGTTACAAACACACAGTGCTTTGAAGATTCAGTACGCAACTTAGCACCGCTCTTACCGTAGCTTAATCTTTGCCATACGAACATAGACCTCAATACGGAAGACAACACAATACAAACCTGAATACCGGAAAAGCTACCATAGCTACACAGACTCCAGCAAACACTGACAGACCATTTCAAGAAAGAATAACAACACGATACACAAACTAACACAACAATCCCAATAGAGACTCGCAAACGACTTACTCAGACAACAGTACAATGATCTACCGTATGTAAATGAAACTCACAATCGCAATAGAGATCGATAGACAACAACACGGATATGCACAGTATACTCAGAGTACTCAGAAATTAGACAAACAACGCTACAGCAACGTTCAGACAATCACCCAGACGGACAGTCTGGTGATTCCATGAATCGTCGCTGAGCATCTCTTTTCATTGCTTTATATAAAAGATTACAACTGTCAGTGTAACAACTTTTCGCGCGTGCGAACAAAAGATTCAGTTTTACAACTTCCAATCCAGCGGCCGACTAACACATAGAAGCTTGACATTTCATCAAATACCACATCTCTCCTTACCTTCACCTATCGTGTGAGTGGATTATAACATTTATATCCCTTTTGCTCAAGGGAGCACCCAATGAAGATACATTTTTCTACTTTTGGATCAAGCCTCATCCTCAAATCATCTAGAATATGTACATATGCAATACTATAACCCCTCAACATTGAACCTCACTTGTAATCCAAGGTCAACCATTTGTCCAATGCCACAAAAGTTTCAAGTAAAATTCCTCTTGCCCCTGTCCTTAGACTCTAGGGTGTCTTTTTTACCTTTAGTGTTGTGGAAAGCAGCTTTGGCCCTCATAGTTGTTTCTTGTGTAGCTTGAGTTCTTTGCCTAGAGTCATGGAGAAGCAAAAGTCTTGTTACTTCCTACCAAGAAATTTCTTGACCTTTGTTGTACAGAGTGGTCACAAATTTTCATAGGACCTAGGAAGCTTGTTAAGAAATCCAATGGCCATGTCTTCACTTGAGATCCTATGTCCACAAAGTGCTAAGTTTTGTTGATAATCTTGAAACTGTGCTATCACCTTTGTGATTCTATCTTGAGGATGAATAGTGAGATTGTAAAACTCTACCACTAAAGCATAAATCTTTGAAGGAGTTTTATCTTTGTATAGACTTAGTAATGTATCCCAAGCTTCTTTAGTAGTCTTAGAGGTAGTGATATGAACTTCTATCAATTCATCACATGCTAGAAGAATTTGACCTAATGCTCTTTTGTCCTTGACATTCCAAATATTCCAAGAATCTAAATCCTTGGCCTTATAAGGTTTAGGTTATGAACTATGTACAAGTTCATGGCGAATATTTTTGTACAAGTATCCATGCATGATATCTTTCTATAGATTATAGCTTTGGTCATCTAAGTGTTCTTCCTTAGGCATAAACATGGGCACAAAAGAAGGTAAATAACTTGCCATAGATGACAAGCTTGCTTCTTTCTTGGCCATCATAAACTACTTGAGGATGATCTTCAAAGCTTTAACAATTGAACTTATGCTTAAAACTTGCACACATAAGTTCCAAGTGTTGAAAAACACTTCCTTGACAAGAGAGGACACGGAAAAGTGCTAAAACGCACATTCACTTATGTGTTCAAGTGGAAAATTGGAATTTTGAAGTGTTTAATAATGCATGCCAAAGATACTTTGTGTGCAAAAATACCACTAAAAAATATGCACAAACTTTGGAAAATTCGAAAGGCTTAGAGTAGTCATAGCACCAAAAGTGACAGGAGTCGATGCAAAGAGATGGCTTAGAGTAGATCGTTGCACACAAAGAGAGCCTTAAAGTAGGCTTAGGAATGTGAGGAAGCTTGTGGGTGGCCTTAGACTAGCCTCCAATCTTCAAATGCACACACAAAGGTTTTCCTTTATTGCTTGAGTTACAAAAGTAGAGGGGGCACTTAGTGCCACATAGTGTGCTTAATGTTGGGGTGTGGTACCCTAAAAAATAAAACCCTTTGGAGGATACAAAGTGTCCTTTTACAAAGTGGATACTTTGAGTATTTGAAGTGCCAACTTATATGCCCAAAAGAGAATATGTACCCTTAGAAAATACAAAGTGACAGGTGTCACTTTATGCCAAGAGAACCAAAAGAGAATCTTAAGATGTTGAATAGTGATCCCACCTTGGAGAAATTCGCAAGGTATTTTTGGTACCTATGAAAAATTATGATGTAGCTTGTGAACAAGGTTTAGTGAAGTATGATGTACCACTCTACCTATCATTCACATGAAGCATTCAAGCAACTTATACATCCAAACGACACATCATTGATGAGATAATGTTGAATGTGAACCTTCATAAATGTTGTCATCTTCATTTCCTTTAAGGCCTAATCTAAGATTTAGAAATAATTCATGGTGTCATGGCTTCCAATTACTAACTCAATGGGGATTGATATTGAACCTTATCAATGATGATTTTGAAGAATCTTTTGCTCTCTCTTTCTGAATGCCAACGACCTATGATCTCTTCAGTGGCATTAGCAGTCAGTAGATGCTCTCGCACTCTCTCTATCTATCTATCTATCTAATAGATTTGGCACAATACTTCACGTGGCTTTCTCTACTAGCAGGCACAATAAATTTGCATAGAGAGAAATAGTTTTCCCTATCTTGCTCATTCTCTCTTAGAGAAATAGCAAGATTTATCTCTTGCTTACTCTCTCTATCTCACACACACAATAACATCATCTGTTCGACTACTAGAAGCTTAGCATCTATGAGGTGGTGATGATAGATACTCCCTTAGCTTCCTCTTGCACACAACTCTTTGAGCTTCCTCTGAGAGCAATTTCCAAATTATGTATTCACCTAGGGAGTGACTAGGTGATCTCCTAGTTGCAAATACTTCTTGCATAGTGTATTAGGCATGCTTTTGCGAATGGTGGCTATCTGGCGCTTATGTTGCCCATGTTTTAAGTGCGCAATTGTGCTCTCATGCCTCTTCATAAGCAAACTCAAATGACACATTGAAGGAATGATCAATTGCTTTCAAGCTTCCCATGTGACTACATGGATGTGGAGAATGATCAATCTTTGATGCATATTTGTGGCATACATAGACCAAAATATTTGCACGCATGCTCCTTGTTGTCCATCATGACCTACACACTTCTTAACCTTGTTCTTTCCACACCCCAAACCTGTAGAACACTAGATCTTTGAGTGCTTGTGGCTCATGATTCCTCTAGCTTCGGGCTTGCTTGCAAACATGCCTGCTCAAAGTGCTTTGGACACACTCTCTATGATAAGCAGTTAGATACAATTTGCAATTTATGCAGGTAGGTAAATGATGCAATTTATGATATTATATATGATGGACATAGTATATAATTATAAATCTAAATATATGTAGCTAACAAAAGATTCTTGTTGTAGACTTGTGAGTGTTGTAGAATTCCACTATATGTAGAGTTAATCACATGATAGTGAGTGGTGTTGATGTGTATGTGTCATATACAAATGGAATGATATAGAATCAAGGCTTGCTTATGTACTTGATTATAACAAAGTACCTTCATGCAAGCAGCAAGATGGCTTCACAATGAAGGGGTGAACAGTGCAAAATGGAAAGTGAATGATGTTGATAAACACTATAGCTGCTCGAGATGGACCATCAATTCTTCAAAGATTACTCTTACAATGAGGACTAATCTCCAAATATCGACAAGTGAAAGGGTTGGAGGGAGGGAAAATGGTGAAAAGAAGGGTGTGAGGGTGGGCGAATGGGCAAATTGAGACCCAAAAGCATAAGATGATGGCAACATGTTTTTCCAAATGAGTGGAGAGCAATAGCACCAAATGCAAGCACCACCACCACCACCAAAAAAACCAACAAGATCTCCACCTAGCACTCCGATATCATGTAGAGAGTACACACATGGAAGCAAAATGAAAAGAAGAGTGTACTCACAAAATGAAAGAGTGTGAGACTCAAAAGTGAGTAGAACATGAAATGGGAAAACTCATATGGATTAGTGTGAGCTTGCCAAGAGCATGGAGTAGGCTCGTCAAGCTTATAACTAATTACAAATGGTGAGAGAGAACCTTCTTATATAGATTTGGAGGGGTCTCTCCAAACTACATCATATGTGGGATAATTCTCCTTGAAGGAGAATGAATACACAGGTAGAAGCAAATGGCAAGATACTCAAATACAAAGAAATATAATATAAAATGTAAATGTACTAGAAATTGAGAGTCTCTTAGATACAAAAGGGAGATGCACTCTCATATTGTCAACAACAATCGCCTCTTTGGAAAGAAACAAGAAAAGAAAGTAGAGGGAGTCCTAACCTCTCAAGAGATGAGACTTAATAGATTATGACTCTATTTGTGTGAACCCTGGACATATTTTAGTAAATTGCCCAAATAAGAGGCCAAAATCTAGAATTACAACTACCCTTTTGGAACAAGGAAATGAGTAAGACTAATTTTTAGGAGATCATATCACCGGATCAAGACATAAGGGTCTCATAATACTAGCAACACCCATAAAAATGTGTCTTCTCCCTATCAAATTGATCATGCCTAGGAAGACCCTTTTCATCAAACCCTTATTTGATTCTAGAGCTTTCATGTTTCATTGTTGAAGGATTGGTAAAGAGACATAGAATCCCATTATTGCATAAGAAGAAACTATTAACAAGCGAAGTAGTGGATGGAAGGCCTCTAACATCTAAGGGCATTACCAAGAAAAGGAAACCATTAAGAGTAAAACTTGGTGATTAAAGTCCCACATATGCTTCAATGTAATATTAACTCTAAAGAATTTTGTTATCATTGGATGCCTTTCTTAAGAAAAACGATCAAAAAATTAATTGGGAAAAATAAGATCACTCAATGAGATATTAAGAAGAACCTTTTATATGTAGGAGCCAAAGCCTTTGTACAGTCAATAAGAAAGGAATTGTAAATTATCTATGCCATTCTAGTTGAGGAGTCCGAGAAAGATGATCAAATAAGACTACCTTGTGAGTACAAATATTTTTAAAGTTTCCCTAAAAAGAAAAATGCTGATATCTTACTAGAACGTAGTCCTTATGAATGTGTCATAAATTTCAAGAGTGAGCACAACCACCCTTTAGACCAATCTATAGAATATGCTCAGAGGAACTTGAAAAATTATGCAAGGTCATTGATGAGTACCTAACCAAGGGGTTCATTAGGCACTCAAAGTCTCTTGCAAGAGCCCTTATTTTAATTATAAATAAGAAGGATGGAACGTGCCACATATTTGTAAATTATTGTGGGCTACATAAGATTATTATGAAAAATATATATCCTCTACCACTCATATCAAAGCTCTTGGGATGACTCAAAAAGAAAAATTTCTTCACAAAGATTGACCTTTGATTATTGATATATCTTGAGAATATTTGGATGATTTTTTTTCATACACGTAGATGATATCTTGACATTATCAAAATATCTAAAGGATCATGAACACCATTAAAAATGGTTCTATAGAAACTAAGAGAAAAAGGAATACATGAAAAACTAAAGAAAATCTCTTCCATCATACTATAATAGAGTTCTTAGCATCTATTGTCTCAAAAAAGGAGTCTTCATGAATCCTAAGAAGATTAAGGACATCGTTGATGGGAAAATGCCTTTTCATGTTCATGGTGTACAATGCTTCTTAGGATTTTCCAACTTCCACATGATATTTATCAAGATTTATTCCAAATAGTGGCATGAGTTACCACGCTTATAGGAAAGGAAAAGTTCTTATGGACCAAAGAAGCATAAAAATCCTTCCAAACCCCAAATTTACCATTCTACATTACCCAAATTCTAGTTCAACCTGATCTTATCAATCCTTCGTTCTTGGAGACATATGCATCAAAATGTCATTGGGATCAGGATGATGGAGGCCTACATGCAAACACATTTCATTCAAGGAAATTCTCCCCTCTTGAGATAAATTATGAAATCCATGATAAAGAAATTCTTTCAATACGAGATGCTTTTGATACCTGACATCACAATCTATAGGGGTAAACCACATAAAGTTATTGTATAAATAGATCACAAGAACTTAGAGTACATTATAAGCAGTTACATACTCAACAAAATACAATCTCGATGAAGTAACTTTTTATCCAAGTTCAACTTTGTCATTACGTATTTTCGAGTATGTCAAAAATGTAATATACCATATTGAGATAGATGTTCTTTTATTGTTTGGATTTGCATATAAGGTATTGAGATTGCACTTGGATATTTCATTATAGATTGCATTTGGATATTTCATATAAGGTGCTTTGGGAACTTGGTGGACTCAAAGAAATGATTAACCAAGATTGCGATAGAATTATATGAATGATGTTCCTTTCTCTCTTGTCTCTAACATAAGAAAATGTTTTATTTTAAGCTCAAATTGGATTATTAGTTTATGTTAGCTTTAGAAAGAAAGTGTTTTAGTATTAGTTCTTTTTCACACATGGCAATGACATACTTTTGTGTGGAAAGAGTATTGATGATATTACACTTTTCGAGAGGGTTCCAATTAGGAACACCTTTATATATTGCAAAGCATCCCTCATACCATCTCAAGTACCTTAGTTTGTTTTGTTCTCTTTTGAGCATGCTAACCTCAATGTGTCATTCAGGCCCCCCAAGACAATGGGTCTCTAATCTCTCGCGTCCATGTGACACGAATGCCTTGACTGCGCCCCCACCAAATTTAGATGTATGACCCTCAAACAAGACTGCGCCCCGACCAAATTTTTGACGTAGAAATGACCCTCAAAGAAGAATAGTCAAAGGTCACATCGTGGAGGACTATGAACTTTGAATCGGGCAAGCTTTACGCAATCACCTTTTAACAGGGGCGGCACGGCAAAGGAGACAATAGTAGCACTGCGCAGACGACTGAACCGACTAATAGGACATGGCAGCGCAAGGAGAAACAGTGACGGAGAGGGAGCTGCATATAAGGACGACAAGGCCTTGTCACTTTGAAAGAGGAGAAAGAAGCCGGCACGTTGACAGAAGCAGCAGTTTTGTGGTACATAGGAGAAATGGCGGCAAGAGAAAGATGGTAGACAAGGCGATGCCAAGAGCTGTTGCTCCCGTCCCATCATCACATCGGTCATTCGGTGTAGTTCGAGAGGAGTTCAGTGGCTGCCGTTGCTCACTAATGAATGCCATTGACCTCATAGTGTTGTGCACACGGAGGATAACGCCCATTTCACATCAAACTTTTTGGTGGGTGTCCCATGTGTTCTACAATACGGCAGCTGATTACATCCGTAGATGCATACATACATTGATAGATACATGCAGGCATAATGCATTCACATATGCATACATACACGCATACATTCATGCATGAATACGTACATACGTGCATGCACATATACATATGTACATTCATACATATGTACATTGATACATCTGTACGTAAATACAACTATACATATGATTACATACATACATAATGCATTAAGATGTACATGCATATTGCATGGGTAAATCTGTACATACACACACATACATACATTCATACATGTTTATTACAGAAACTGATGAGCTGTTAAACAAGGTTTAGCTGAAAAACGCACTGACTGTCCATTGACCTAAATATTCCTACACTCTTCACTTTATATAGTGAAGAAACTTTAGTGTTCACACACTCTTCCTCTTTATTCATACTCGTGTACCTATCTATTAAACTCTTTTTTCTACCAATTAACTAATATCTATTGAACTCCTTTTTCTACCAATGTAGTAATAAGAGGAGATATAAGTAGAAGCTTAGCCACAAAGAACTGCATTACCATTGTCGCTACTTTTGTAGAGTTATGCTCGTTAATCCTATTTATATGTTTGCAAACTTCAATAATATTTTAATATTTTAGCTAACTAGTAATAGTAACTATTGTTTCATCAAATATCCATTGATTTGATGACAACTAATTTTTCCTACGTATCCCAAGTTTACTTTGATGAAACCAGTCTTTTTTTGGAAGTATCTCATGGTTCAACTTGCTAAGGGTTAGATGAATTATGACATTTCCATTTTCATTGGGTATGAGTCCCTTGTCCTTATTAATCGATATAATTTCTGATCTTCTACCATGCTTTTGGATCCTATACTTCCAATACAATTGGAAAGTGTACACATATGTACATTGCATGTAGAGCTTAGAATCATTGACAAGTTAGTTTTTTGTCACTTGGATTATGCATATTCTCTCAAGCCTACAACTCTTGCACATGAATGCATAAGAAAATGTGAAGCTTTTCTCTTAGAAATGGGAACTTATGGTGGAAATGTCATGTTAGGAGAGATCCAACACTTTCACAAAGTACAAATGATATATTACAAGATGTGTCAATGGGAGGTGCAAAGGCAAGAAGATTTGTTATCCATAGTGATGGTGAATGAATGCAATCTGGAATTCATGGAAACAATTATGTACCGTTACAACAATTGTAAAGTGAAATCCAGAAATAGCAAAGAAAAGAATGGAAGTGTGGCTTAAACTTGATGAATTTTTCAAGATCATGAAGCAACATGATATTATTTATGTATATGTAGTTGATTTAAAAAGGGCAATCGTAGAGTTTATAGCAATGATCACAAAGGCTAATTGGAGTGTCAAATACATAACTTAATACTTGATGAGTTTCAAGGAGATCATTAATTTCACCATTATTATTTCAAATAAATATTGCATGTTCTTAATCTTAGTTTGTTTTACATCATATTCCTTTTCTACATGGTATATAATTTGCAGAAAAAAGGAACACTTGCCACATGGAACACAGGGAATGGAAAAGTCTCATTATCAAGCCCACGCAAACTTTTCATATGCAAAAGCCAAGGACTAGGAGTGACAAAAAATAATCCACTCAAGTGGTTTTTTATTGGTTCTTTATAAGGCAAATACAAAAGACAGAAGATGGCAAGAGCAATTGCTCCCATCCCATCATCACATCGGTCATTTGGTGTAGTTCGAGAGGAGTTCAGTGGTTGCCGTTGGACAGCTCTAGCTCACTCATGAGTGCCATTGACCTCATAGTGTTGTGCACACGGAGGATAACGCCCATTTCACATGAAAATTTTTTGGTGGGTGTCCCATGTGTTCTACAATACGACAGCTAATTACATCCGTAGATACATGCATACATACATTGATTGATACATGCAGGCATAATGCATTCACATATGCATATTCACATGCATGCATGATACATACATACATACACACATCCATACATACATACACGCATACATTCATGCATACATACACACATCCATGCATCTATACAAGCATACATTCATGCATGAGTACGTACATACGTGCATGCATACATACATACATACGTGCATGCATGCAAAGATACTAATACACAGATATACATATATAATTCATGCATATGTACATGGATACACTAGGCCATACGTGCATGCATGCAAAGATACTAATACACACATATACATATATAATTCATGCATATGTACATGGATACACTATGCATGCATAAATACAACTATACGTGTGCATACATGCATACATAATGCATAAACATGTACATGCATATTGCATGCATACATTTGTACGTACACACATACATGCATGCATACTTACACACATACATACATACATACACACGCACACGTACAGACACATACATACATTCATAAATGTTTATTCTAGAAACTTATGAGCACTTAAACAAGGTTTAGCTGAAAAACGCATTGAATGTACAATGACATAAGTATTCCTAAACTCTCACTTTATATGGTGAAGAAAATTTCGTATTCACACACTCTTCCTCTGTACTCGTACTCGCGTACCTATCTATTAAACTCTTGTTTCTACCAATGAACTAATATATATTGAAATCTTTTTTCTAGCAATGAACTAATAAGAGGAGATATAAGTAGAAGCTTACCCACAAAGAATTGCATTACTTTCTATCGGTACTTCTGTAGATTTTATGCTCGTTAATCCTATTTATATTCTCTGAAATTTGAATAATTTTTAGCTAACTTTTAGGCTTAACTATTGATTCATTAAATACCCATTGATTTGATGACAACCAATTTTTTCTACGTATCCCAAGTTTAGTTTGATGACAACGAGTTTTTTTTTTTGGGAAGGATCTCATGGTGCAACTTGTTGAGGGTTAGATGAATTAATAACATTCCATTTTGAGTAGGTATGATTCCTTTTCCTTATTAATCGATATGATTTCTCATCTTCTACCATGCTTTGGGATCCTATGCCTCCAATACAATTGGAAAATGGACACATATGTACATTGCATGCAGAGCTTAAAATCTTTGACAAGTTAGTTTTTCATCACTTGGAATATTATGCATATTCTCTCAAGCCTACAACTCTTGTAGATGAATGTATAAAAAAATATGAAACTTTTCTCTTAGAAATGGGAATTTATGGTGGCGATGTTTATCTTAGGAGAGATCCAACACTTTCACAGAGTTCAAATAAAATATTACAAGATGTGTCAATGGGAGGTGCAAAAGCAAGGAGATTTGTTATCCATAATGATCATGAACAAGTGAATGCAATCTGGAATTCAATGGAAACAATTATGTACGATTACAACAATTGTAAAGAGAAATCTAGAAATAGCAAAGAACGGAATGGGGGTGTGTCTTAAACTTGATGAATTTTTCAAGGTCCTGAAGCAACATGTTATTTTTTATGTATATGTAATTGATTTTAAAAGGGAAATCATAGAGCTTATAGCAACGATCACAAAGGCTAATTGGACTGTCAAATACTTGATGAGTTTCAAGGAGATTATTAATTTCACCATTATTATTTCAAATACATATCGCATGGTCTTAATATTAATTTGTTTTACATCATATTCATTTTCTACATGGTATATACTTTGCAGAAAAAAGAACACTTGCCACATGGAACACACAGGATGGAAAAGCCTCATTATCAAGCCCACTCAAACTTCTTCATATGCAAAAGAAAAGGACGAGGAGTGAAAAAAAGTAATCCACTCGAATGTTTTCTTTACTGGTTCCTTATAAGGCAAATACAAAAGAGTACATTCCAAATATTATCAACAAATTGAAATTACACACATCATGGCATTTTAATATCAGTGTAAGAAATAAAAGTTCTTTCGGGACAAAAGCAAGATTAAATACAAGAAGGATGACATCTCATTCTAATGTGAACCTGAGGGAACAAAGATCAAATCAAATAGGATTTAGAATATCTTTTGGCATTTTTTGACTAAAATTACTTATGGGTCTATTTACAAGATCATGTTTTGTAATAAGATTTATGTTCTAATAAGAGCATTAGTCTTTCTTTTTTGAGTCTTTTGAATGAGATTGAATCTCATAAATCTCCTTTATATATGAGATACTCTTTTCTCATGTGATCAATAAGACTTTTTACATTTGAGATCTAACTAGCCAGCATTTAGCCCTAGGGCATAGCCAAATATTTTGAATGTTGTTATTCTTTGAAGAAGCAATACTAAATGTTGGAGTTAGACGTCTGCGAAAGCACGCGAACAGCACAAGGAAGAAGAAGAAGCTTGGAGCACAACACAGAATACTGAATGTATTACTAGAGAATGTACAAAGATAAGTAGCCCATTAGAGAAATAGGCGTATATACAAGCCGGGGGAAAAAAACCTCCTAAAGAGGGAAAAAAGTGCCCCGGCAGTCCTAGTGTGTTCACACACATCACTACCTAAATATATCAACAAATCCCCCCTAGGAGTGATGCGGTGAACAAGGAGCTGTCACTCATGTATAAGGAAGTGCCAAGCTATGTGGAAATCACTCCACAAAAGGAAGTAAGCCCAAAGCTTTGCGGAAAGCTTCAAACTTCTCCCTAGGCAGAGCCTTCGTGAAAAGGTCTGCAATGTTCTCCTGCGTGGGCACATATGCCAAGCTGATCTCCCCAGCAGAGAACCTCTCCCTGACATAGTGATAATGCACCTCAATGTGCTTAGTGCGAGCATGGAACACAGGGTTCCTCGCAACTGCCAATGCGCTCTGACTGTCAGCGAAGATGGTGGTGGCAGAAGACTGGCCAACACCCAAATCAGCCATAAGGCATCTGAGCCACACACACTCAACAGTCGCTCTGAAAGCTTCCCTATACTCAGCCTCACAACTGGAAGTGGCCACAGTAGGCTGCTTCTTGCTCAACCAAGATATACATGAGCTACCAAGCATGAAGCAAAAACCACTGGTGGACACACGAGTGTCATAGCAACCAGCCCAATCTGAGTCAGAAAAAGCATGCAAATCTGGCGGTAGTGATCCCCCCTTGGGATAAAACAACCCAAGTAGCCGAGTACCACTCAAGTAGCGAAAGATGCGCTTAACCGCCTTCCAATGCGTGACTCCTGGGCAATGCATAAACCTGCTCATCTGTGAGACAGCAAACTGAATATCTGGCCGAGTAATGCATAAGTAAATCAAGCATCCAACAGCCTGCTGATAGAGAACAGCATCAAATGCATCTCCAGCATCATGAAGACTCAATCTAAACCTGTCTCCATAGGAGTGGCAATAGGGTTATAGTCTTGAAGGCCAAAACGCTGCAATAATGTGTCAATATATTTCGTTTGACACAAAGCCATTCCACCATCAACTTGCATAAACTGAATGCCCAAATAGTGATGCAAATGCGCCAAATCAGACATCTCAAATGAGGCATGCAAATCAGCCTTGAAATCAGCAATATTCTTCTCAATAGGACCAGTGAGCAGCATGTCGTCAACATAGATAACAATGATCAGAAGTACATCATTAGCACGCTTAACATATAAGGTGCCTTCAGTTGGACTGTTCTCAAAACCATGTGCAATCAGATAGGCATGTATCTTCTCATACCAAGCACGTGGTGCTTGCTTTAAACCATATAATTCCTTCTTTAACCTGCACACCTGGTTTTCATGCCCTTTCTGCACAAAGCCACGGGGCTGAAAAACATACACTTCTTCATGCAAGTCACCATTCAGAAATGCGGTTTTAATGTCCAACTAATGTACATTCCAACCATGATGGGCTGCAAGTGCACAAATGCTCCGAAAAGTAGTCATACGGCATGTAGGTGCAAAGGTCTCATCAAAATCAATGCCTCTTTCTTGCGCATAACCCTTTGCAACAAGCCTAGCCTTATACCTGTCAACTGTACCATCAGGTTTACGCTTTAGCTTGTATACCCACTTAGTGCCAATGGCCTTCTTGCCAAGAGGCAAGTCACATAAAGACCATGTACCATTCTTCATTATAGCATCATATTTAGATTGCATAGCAGCCATCCAATTTTCTGAATTCTGTGCTTCATCAAAAGAAACAGGCTCATTCTCATCACAGAGACCAGACGCAGCCATAGCATAGCAATCTAATGCAAAGGAGGCACTATGAGAGCCTGAACGAGTATGATAAGACAAAGGTGCATCTAATTTGCTGTCACGCAAAGTCTGCACCAGCCATTTTGGCATAGTTTTTGCCTGCTCAATATCAGCTCTCTCATCAACAAGTGCATCATGTAAATCTGCATCAGAAATGGAATGATCTGCATCATCATATGAAACCTGCAAAGGCTGAGAAGTTGCCTCATTAGGACCAGCACTAGACTGCCCACCTGTAAAAAGAGGCATCCAAGTATCATACATGTCTTTGGAGCTAACAGATGTCTCCTTAGTACATGAAAGCAATGGCTGAATAGCATCTTCCACAAATACAACATCACGGCTAACCAGAATGTGTTTAGTCTGTGGATGATATAGACGATAGCCTTTACTTTCAGAACTGTACCCAACAAAAATACATTTTACTGCCTTATCATCCAATTTTCTGCGATGTTGTTCAGGCACTAGTGCATATGCCAAACAACCAAAAACACGCAGATGAGCAACAGATGGCTTGCGGTCATGACAAGCCTCATATGGAGTGATAGATTGCAGTGCTTTAGTGGGACACTTGTTCAGTACATATGCTGCACACATGACAGCCTCAAGCCAGAAACTATGTGGTAAAGCCTGACTCTTGACCATGCACCTCACCATCTCCATGAGTGACCTGTTCTTTCATTCAGCAACTTTATTCTGTTGAGGTGTATACGGCACTATACACTGGTGTTTTATCCCATGTTCAGCCAGAAATGCATTAAAATCTGAAGACATATATTCCCCCCCTCGATCAGAACCGAGGGTGCCCATTTTACATGCTGACAGATTTTCAGCCAAAACCAAAAAGTATTTGAAGAACATGAACAATTCGGACTTTGCTTTGAGTGGATATACCCATGCATGCCTGGAAAAATCATCAATGAAAGTCACGAAGTAAAGGTAATTTCCAAAAGAGGGTGTCTACATAGGACCACAAACATCACTATGTACAAGCTGCAATTTCTGCGTAGCCCGAACTGAACCATCTTTTGGAAAGGAGGAACGCTGCATTTTGCCCGAAATAGAGCCTTCACAAACATGTTTTCCAGGTGCCTCAAGTTTGGGCAAAGAGGACACCATTTCAGATTTCTGCAGGCGTAGCAAACTAGCAAAATTCAGATGACCAAAGCGTGCATGCCAAAGCTTTGCATCTGACTTAGCCTGAGAATCATTTACTGCACATGCCAAATCATTTACAGATATTTCATAGTCTATGAGCTTATACAGCCCACGACATAAAATGCCAGAAGCAATAATCACATCGCCATTTGACAGATCATGAACTGTACACTTGTCATCAACAATTTTCACAACCAAGCCAATCTTGGCTAATGCAGAAACTGATAACAGGTTCTTTTTGATCCCTGGCACAAATAAAGCATCTGACAAAGTGAAAGAACTACCATCAGTTGTAGTCAGAATGATCTTACCAACTCCCATAACAGGATAAGAGGAGTTGTTGGCACATGTAACAGTATTCCCTATAGGGGCAGGCTCGAGTGAAGAGAAGAAACTGCGCTGTGAGGTAATATGTTTGGTTGCCCCACTGTCAAAATACCAAACATCTGAGTCTACTGCAGACATGCATTGATCATGAGAAGATGGGTCAAAACTGCAGACAGTAGTAAATGCCCATTCTTCTTCCTGCACAAGATTTGCAGACTCTGTTTTTGGTGTAGAGGCCTCTGCAACAACCATTCCAGCCTCTTTCTTCTTTGCCTCTTTAGCAGCCAGTTTTGGACAGTTCTTTATGATATGATCATTTCCTTTACAATCCTTGCAAAACAATTTCTGCTTTTCTGATTTCTTCTCATCTTTATCCTGGTTCTTCGATTGTGCAGCATTTGCAAATTTCTGCTTACTAGTAGAAGAGCCCCATTTTCCTTTGCCCTTCTAACTAGCCAAGAAAGCTTGGTCTGCAACTCGCATAATGGACCTGTTCTGCCTGGACTGATCTTCCTGCAACAAAACAGAGACTAACTCCTCAAATGATAAGGCATTTGGATTGCCTTTCATCATCAACCGAAGAGTAGAAGCAAAACTCTGATATGAGTAAGGAAGACCATTTAGAACGGTCTGCACAAGTGAGCTATCTGGTATAACCTCATCAGCAGAAATCAACTGTTCCTTCAAATCTTTGATCTTCGTTAGGAAACTGTCCATAGAATCACCTTCATTCATGTGCTCACTCTCCAACTGTTTTTGGAGGTAAGCAACACGAGTCTCATTCCTAGCTTGGTACAATGTGATAAGTGTATCCCAAGCATCCTTTGCTGTTCTGCAAGAGCGAATGTGAGGAATAATGGCACGTTTGACAGACAAAGCTATCAATGCATGTGCCTGGGCATCTCTGTCATCCCAGCGAATCTGCTCTGCAGTAGGTGCAACAGAAACAGCAGCACGAATAGGAATCTGCACAATATCATCTTGGACACCATCTTCATCAGCTCCAGCACCTCCAGCACCTGTATTTGCAGTACTTGTAGTTGCACGTGTAACAGGACGTCTTTCAACACCCTGCACAATGTTCCACAGTCCTTTTGCAACCAATACATGTCGCATCATATAAGCCCATAATGGGTAGTTGGTACCATCCAACTTATCCTCAACAGCCAACATACGGAATACATCACTGCTTTCAGCCATGGCCAGTGACTAAAATACCTTGATGCAGAAAATTGACTGTATCTCAAAAAGTTGAACGGAACTGCCCAGACGAGTTCTGCTAGACCTGTAGTAGACTTCGAGACGCTTAAACTGGCGAACAGAAACTGGTATATACCTTTGGCACAAAAAGACGAAATAGCCTGCACAAGCGCTGCGATAGCCTTTGGCAAACGGAGGAGTGTCGACGGCGCCCTAGATGAAGTGACGACCTGCTCTGATACCAATTGTTGGAGTTAGATGTCTGCGGAAGCACGCGAACAGCACAAGGAAGAAGAAGAAGCTTGGAGCAAAACACACAATACTGAATGTATTACTAGAGAATGTACAAAGGTAAGTAGCCCATTAGGGCAATAGACGTATATACAAGCCGGGGAAAAAAACCTCCTAAAGAGGGAAAAAAGTGCCCCTGCGGTCCTAGTGTGTTCACACACATCACTACCTAAATATATCAACACTAAATATGAATTGAATGGGAATGGGCAATAGCCCATATATTTTGATATGGTCTTCAAAGAGAACAATGCAAAATTAGGGTCTTCATTATATAACTTATGGACAACACAAAATAAATTTTGGAATATAGTGGATAATTGAATGTATATATGCTTTTGCATTTCCTTGTCTTTCTAGTTTTTTCCCTGAGCCCTTCCCTCTAATTAGATAATTATCTTCATCTAATATGCATAGTTACAAAAAAAAAAGCGATTTAGTAGATTCTAACATACAAATGATTGCATAATTCTATATGATGAGGAAAGAGCTAATTTTAGAAGGAAAAACAAAAAAAAGGACATTGCATAGTGTTGATATATTTAGGTAGTGATGTGTGTGAACACTCTAGGACCGCCGGGGCACTTTTTTCCCTCTTTAGGAGGTTTTTTTCCCCCGGCTTGTATATACGCCTATTGCCCTAATGGGCTACTTATCTTTGTACATTCTCTAGTAATACATTCAGTCTTGTGTGTTGTGCTCCAAGCTTCTTCTTCTTCCTTGTGCTGTTCGCGTGCTTCCGCAGACGTCTAACTCCAACAATTGGTATCAGAGCAGGTCGTTGCTTCTTCTAGGGCGCCGTCGACACTCCTCCGTTTGCAGTCTCAGATTCACACAAAATTTGGTGAGCATACTCAGGGTGTTTCCGAGATCAAAACAACTTCGCTCTGTGGTGCCGAAATCGCGATCTGAGCTCGTTTCGGCCTCCGAACGCACTATCGCAGTGCTTGTGCAGGCTATTTCGTCCTTTTGTGCCAAAGGTATATACCAGTTTCTGTTCGCTAGTTTAAGCGTCTCGAAGTCTGCTACAGGTCTAGCAGAACTCGTGTGGGCAGTTCTGTTCAACTTTTTGAGATACAATCAATTTTCTGCATCAAGGTATTTTAGTCACTGGCCATGGCTGAAAGCAGTGATGTATTCCGTATGTTGGCTGTTGAGGATAAGTTGGATGGTACCAACTACCCATTATGGGCTTATATGATGCGACATGTACTGGTTGCAAAAGGATTGTGGAACATTGTGCAGGGTGTTGAAAGACGTCCTGTTACACCTGTAACGACAGGTACTGCAAATACAGGTGTTGGAGCTGATGAAGATGGTGTCGAAGATGATATTCCGCAGATTCCTGTTCGTGCTGCTGTTTCTGTTGCACCTACTGCAGAGCAGATTCGTTGGGATGGCAGAGATGCCCAGGCACATGCATTGATAGCTTTGTCTGTCAAACGTGCCATTATTCCTCACATTCGCTCTTGCAGAACAGCAAAGGATGCTTGGGATACACTTACCACTTTGTACCAGGCTAGGAATGAGGCTCGTGTTGCTTACCTCCGAAAACAGTTGGAGAGTGAGCACATGAATGAAGGTGATTCGATGGACAGTTTTCTTACAAAGATCAAAGACCTGAAGGAACAATTGATTTCTGCTGATGAGGTTATACCAGATAGCTCACTTGTGCAGACCGTTCTGAATGGCCTTCCTGATTCATATCAGAGTTTTGCCTCTACTCTTCGATTGATGATGAAAGGCAATCCGAATGCCTTGTCATTTGAGGAATTAGTCTCTGTTCTGTTGCAGGAAGATCAGTCCAGGCAGAACAGGTCCATTATGCGTGTTGCAGATCAAGCTTTCCTGGCTAGTCAGAAGGGCAAAGGAAAATGGAGCTCTTCTACTAGTAAGCAGAAATCTGCAAATGCTGCACAATCGAAGAACCAGGATAAAGATGAGAAGAAATCAGAAAAGCAGAAATTGTTCTGCAAGTACTGTAAAGGAAATGATCATATTATAAAGAACTGTCCAAAACTGGCTGCTAAAGAGGCAAAGAAGAAAGAGGCTGGAATGGTTGTTGCAGAGGCCTCTACACCAAAAACAGAGTCTGCAAATCTTGTGCAGGAAGAAGAATGGGCGTTTACTACTGTCTGCAGTTTTGACCCATCTTCTCATGATCAGTGCATGTCTGCAGTAGACTCAGATGTTTGGTACTTTGACAGTGGGGCGACCAAACATATTACCTCGCAGCGCAGTTTCTTCTCTTCACTCGAGCCTGCCCCTACAGGGAATACTGTCACATGCGCCAATAACTCCTCTTATCCTGTTATGGGAGTTGGTAAGATCATTCTGACTACTGCTGATGGTAGTTCTTTCACTTTGTCAGATTCTTTATTTGTGCCAGGGATCAAAAAGAACCTGTTATCAGTTTCTGCATTAGCCAAGATTGGCTTGGTTGTGAAATTCGTTGATGACAGGTGTACAGTCCATGATCTCTCAAATGGCGATGTGATTATTGCTTCTGGCATTTTATGTCGTGGGCTGTATAAGCTCATAGACTATGAAAGATCTGTGAATGATTCGGCATGTGCAGTTCATGATTCTCAGGCTATGTCAGATGCAAAGCTTTGGCATGCACGCTTTGGTCATCTGAATTTTGCTAGCTTGTTACGCCTACAGAAATCTGAAATGGTGTCCTCTTTGCCCAAACTTGAGGCACCTGGAAAACATGTTTGTGAAGGCTGTATTTTGGGCAAAATGCAGCGTTCTTCCTTTCCAAAAGATGGTTCAGTTCGGGCTATGCAGAAATTGCAGCTTGTACATAGTGATGTCTGTGGTCCTATGCAGACACCCTCTTTTGGAAATTACCTTTACTTCGTGACTTTCATTGATGATTTTTCCAGGCATGCATGGGTATATCCACTCAAAGCAAAGTCCGAAGTGTTCATGTGCTTCAAACAGTTTTTGGTTTTGGCTGAAAATCTGTCAGCATGTAAAATGGGCACCCTCCGTTCTGATCGAGGGGGGGAATATATGTCTTCAGATTTTAATGCATTTCTGGCTGAACGTGGGATAAAACACCAGTGTACAGTGCCGTATACACCTCAACAGAATGGAGTTGCTGAACGAAAGAACAGGTCACTCATGGAGATGGCGAGGTGCATGGTCAAAAGTCAGGCTTTACCACATAGTTTCTGGCTTGAAGCTGTCATGTGTGCAGCATATGTACTGAACAGGTGTCCCACCAAAGCGTTGCAGTCTATCACTCCATATGAGGCTTGGCATGACCGCAAGCCATCTGTTGCTCATCTGCGTGTTTTTGGTTGTTTGGCATATGCATTAGTGCCTGAACAACATCGCAGAAAATTGGATGATAAGGCAGTAAAATGTATTTTTGTTGGGTACAGTTCTGAAAGTAAAGGCTATCGTCTGTATCATCCACAGACTAAACGCATTCTGGTTAGCCGTGATGTTGTCTTTGTGGAAGATGCTATTCAGCCATTGCTTTCATGTACTAAGGAGACATCTGTTAGCTCCAAAGACATGTATGATACTTTGATGCCTCTTTTTACAGGTGGACAGGCTAGCGCTGGTCCCAATGAGGCAACTTTTCAGCCTTTGCAGGTTTCATATGATGATGCAGATCATTCCATTTCTGATGCAGATTTACATGATGCACTTGTTGATGAGAGAGCTGATATTGAACAGGCAAAAACTATGCCAAAATGGCTGGTGCAGACTTTGCGTGACAGCAAATTAGATGCACCTTTGTCATATCGTACTCGTTCAGGCTCTCATAGTACCTCCTTTGCATCAGATTGCTATGCTATGGCTGCATCTAGTCTCTGTGATGAGAATGAGCCTGTTTCTTTTGATGAAGCACAAAATTCAGAAAATTGGAAGGCTGCTATGCAATCTGAATATGATGCTATAATGAAGAATGGTACATGGTCTTTATGTGACTTGCCTCCTGGCAAGAAGGCCATTGGCACTAAGTGGGTATACAAGCTGAAGCGTAAACCTGATGGTACAGTTGACAGGTATAAGGCTAGGCTTGTTGCAAAGGGTTATGCACAGGAAAGAGGCATTGATTTTGATGAGACCTTTGCACCTACATGCCGTATGACTACTGTTCGGAGCATTTGTGCACTTGCAGCCCATCATGGTTGGAATGTACATCAGTTGGACATTAAAACAGCATTTCTGAATGGTGACTTGCATGAAGAAGTGTATGTTTTTCAGCCCCGTGGCTTTGTGCAGAAAGGGCATGAAAACCAGGTGTGCAGGTTAAAGAAGGCGTTATATGGTTTAAAGCAAGCACCACGTGCTTGGTATGAGAAAATACATGCCTATCTGATTGCACATGGTTTTGAGAACAGTCCAACTGAAAGCACCTTATATGTTAAGCGTGCTAATGATGTGCTTCTGATCATTGTTGTCTATGTAGACGACATGCTGCTCACTGGTCCTCTTGAGAAGCATATTGCTGATTTCAAGGCTGATTTGCATGCCTCATTTGAGATGTCTGATTTGGGGCATTTGCATCACTATTTGGGCATTCAGTTTATGCAAGTTGATGGTGGAATGGCTTTGTGTCAAACGAAATATATTGACACATTATTGCAGCGTTTTGGCCTTGAAGACTGTAAGCCTATTGCCACTCCTATGGAGACAGGTTTACGATTGAGTCTTCATGATGCTGGAGATGCATTTGATGCTGTTCTCTATCAGCAGGCTGTTGGATGCTTGATTTACTTATGCATTACTCGGCCAGATATTCAGTTTGCTGTCTCACAGATGAGCAGGTTTATGCATTGCCCAGGAGTCACGCATTGGAAAGCGGTTAAGCGCATCTTTCGCTACTTGAGTGGTACTCGGCTACTTGGGTTGTTTTATCCCAAGGGGGGATCACTACCGCCAGATTTGCATGCTTTTTCTGACTCAGATTGGGCTGGTTGCTATGACACTCGTGTGTCCACCAGTGGTTTTTGCTTCATGCTTGGTAGCTCATGTATATCTTGGTTGAGCAAGAAGCAGCCTACTGTGGCCACTTCCAGTTGTGAGGCTGAGTATAGGGCAGCTTTCACAGCGACTGTTGAGTGTGTGTGGCTCAGACGCCTTATGGCTGATTTGGGTGTTGGCCAGTCTTCTGCCACCACCATCTTCACTGACAGCCAGAGCGCATTGGCAGTTGCGAGGAACCCTGTGTTCCATGCTCGCACTAAGCACATTGAGGTGCATTATCACTATGTCAGGGAGAGGTTCTCTGCTGGGGAGATCAGCTTGGCATATGTGCCCACGCAGGAGAACATTGCAGACCTTTTCACGAAGGCTCTGCCTAGGGAGAAGTTTGAAGCTTTCCGCAAAGCTTTGGGCTTACTTCCTTTTGTGGAGTGATTTCCACATAGCTCGGCACTTCCTTATACATGAGTGCCAGCTCCTTGTTCACCGCATCACTCCCAGGGGGGATTTGTTGATATATTTAGGTAGTGATGTGTGTGAACACTCTAGGACCGCCGGGGCACTTTTTTCCCTCTTTAGGAGGTTTTTTTCCCCCGGCTTGTATATACGCCTATTGCCCTAATGGGCTACTTATCTTTGTACATTCTCTAGTAATACATTCAGTCTTGTGTGTTGTGCTCCAAGCTTCTTCTTCTTCCTTGTGCTGTTCGCGTGCTTCCGCAGACGTCTAACTCCAACACATAGCATATGAATCTAAGACACGACCAATGCAAGTGATTAGGCTCATCAAAAAAATTCTAGATTAGCCTAATCGCTTGAATCAATTGTATTTTTGAATCATAAGTTAGATGAGGTTATCTTCCTTATTTTAGTTGTTTATATATATATATATATATATATATATATAAATATATATATATATATATATATATATATATATGTGTGTGTATATATATATATATTTATTTATTTATTTATTTATTTATTTATATATATGTGTGTGTGTGGTGTGTGTGTGTGGTGTGTGTATGAGGAGAAAAAAGGGAATTGCATAAGAAAAAAGTTCAAAAACTCTAGAAACCACATGAATCTAGATCAGAAACAATGCAAGAAATTAGCCTCATAAAAAATCTTGGATGGACCTAATTGTGTGAATCAATCATATGATAAAATCATAAGAAAGCTGATAAGGCTATTTTGTTTGATTATCTCTCAAATATCTATGAATGATGAGGAAAAAGGGAATTGCATAAGAAGTCAAAAAAACTCTAGATATCAAATGAGTCTAGGACACGACCAATGCAAGCCATTAGGCTCATTGGAAAATCTTGGATGGGCCTAATCACTTGAATTGGTCGTATGTTAAAATCGTAGGAAAGATCAATATATTTTGCTTTTTTTGTCAATATCTATGGATGATGAGGGAAAAAGGGAATTGCATAAGAAACAAAAAGAAAAACTCAAGATATGAAATGAATATAGGAAACAACCAATTCAAGCGATCGGGATCATCAAAAAATCTTGGATGGGCCTTATCACTCTAGCACAATGATAAGTATCAATGTGAGGAGGTCCACCTCATAATTATCAACCTGAGGACACATGAGGGAGGTATGATGACCATGAGTGAATGAGTACATAAGTGCGTGAGTGAGAAGCACGCTAACATGCACACGCATACACACACACACACATACATACATGGTAAGATAAAGAGATGGAGCAATGGAATCTTCAATTGATCAAAAGAAAGTTTACAGTCTTCTTATTTTGCCTGAATCTCCAAATATCCATCCTCAAAAATGATCTCTATAGATCTTTTTATAGTTTTTTACTAGTTCTATCTTGTCCCTACCTAGTTTCAGTCTAGTTAAAAATTAGGTTCCTAAGCTGGGTTTCCTATTATTATGTGTTTAAGTGCATGACCTAGGACCGGTTCAAGGGGTTCATATGAGGTAGTGTGCAATGGATTGGTGATGGAAGAAAAGAGTGTGACTTGAGAAACAAGTTGTCTAAAAATAAAGGATGGGGTGGATGTGATGACTTTGGTAGTGGTGATGGTAGCATTGGTATGGGGCAGTGAGTTGGGAGGAGCGTGAAAGGTAGGGTCTGCTAGTTGGGTAGCTGTTATGATTGTGGTGGCACTATGTACTTCATGGGTTTCGGGTGGGGATTGAGGATGTTGAGGTGAAATGGATGAGATATGGACAAAGCTTTTTCTAGTCAGATCAATTGTGGTAGTTGATGTTGCTTCATGAGTGGTTGTCGCCTCTTGCTGTGAGATAGGAATCAATCCTTATGTTTCTCATTGGAAAAAAAAACAAGTTTTTACCTACAACTCCAACATCATATCTCTACATCTTACCATCACACACTTGTCCTCAAAGCTCGATCTCCGACAACGGTGCCAAATTTGGTGTCACTCTAGCACAATGATAAGTATCAACGTTGTAGGTATGAAAGGGAACACTTGATGGATTACATCAACTACCCATAAAATGATGCACGCGAGATGCTTCCAGCAAGCTCAAGGTGCATACAAAAGAGACTCAAAGGTGATAGGAAATTGTTGTATAACTATGGGTCAAAGTGGCCAAAGACATGGGTTTTGAGGGTCCAAAACCACTTGGAGAACCCTTGGATTCTATTGGGAAACCCTTGGGAAAGTGTCCCCAAGAGTGTGGTTTGAACCCTTAAGTTATTTGGATTTATTTGCTCCCAATTGAAGGGTTTTGACCCTTAGGATTGATATTTCCTAAGAGTATGATATTCAACCCTTAGGGAGGCCTCTGAAGCCTTGAGACTTGTACGTACAAGCTTGGGAGAAGTCCTTTTAGAATCCATGTGAGAGCCATGTGATTCCATGTGATTTCCAAGGTTAGAAGGCCTTGGATTAACATCCATGTGGAGAGGACACTTGGCAAGCTCTCCTCACATTTCCCCCTTGGCCTTGAGGTATATATATGGGTGGAGTTGGTTGGGGGGACACTGGCATCTCTCACCCCTTATGGGTTTAGTATTGTTAGAATAACCCTTGGCCTTGCTAGGCTTGCTTAGATAGTTACTTTACAACATTGGTATCACGAGCAGCGAAGATCCTTCTTTTCTCTTGCATCTCACGAGTCCTTTCGGATCGACGGAGCTATTTTCTCTGGTTGATAATGTTTGCAAAAGCATATGCATGTGACCCCTTCCTCTATGAAGGAGCTCGCAAGCGGCCAACGTCATAGTCACGGAGGTTGTACTCATGGGTGACCTGCCTCACGGTTTAGATACCCAACAGACTACGCACATACTGAATGTGAATCAAGCGCAGGTTGAGCGTCCGCGAGGAGCTCAAGTCTGTCATGTGTTATATGAACAATGTGCGAATCCTTTTATATATATAGAGCGTATCCTCTAGACTTGAGTTCATTTATGGGATAAAGCGCTACATGCACAGCCCCCGTGTATTAACCAAGTCGTTTCCCTCTCAGCTCTTCATAGTCGGAGTGCACACATCAACATGGAAAAATATGAAGCAAGGAGGTCAACATGAAGATAGTGGATGGCTTTTCGAAGGGACAAATCATGGACATAACTTTGTATAAAGCTAAGTATTATTTATTTATGTTTGGTTCTAAAATGTGTTTGCTAAATCTTTCATTACCTTTGCATTAACTCATTATTGAAGCATGCATAAAGGCTTCAAATTTTTTATTCCTTTTAGGAGAATATGAGAAGCTAATGAAAGATTACTATGCTAAGAAAGCAGACAGATTTTGAGTAATAGAGCATTTCAAGCATTTCCATGCATTGTTGCAAAGAAAAAGAAATCATGTATGTGCATTCTCATTTGTAAAAGGATGGGTTTAAAGCACAAAGGAAAATCTAGAGCTTTCCTTTATACTTGTTTTAATTTTAAATACATAAACTCATGTGCATTAGCATTAAAAGGATTCACTTAATTAAGATACATATGCAACCTCCATCCTAGCATGGCATAAATGTCAATTCTGAGCATATGTGAATATAGATTCGTACATGAAATGGAATTACAAGTGTGAATTCCATGCATGCTTTAAAGAGGGGTTCAATCTTGAACCTTATGCATGCTAAGCATCTTTGAGTGAAAATGTATATGTTTCTAACATACACTAAGTATGCATAAGGCTATGGATTACTAAAATCATTCATGGCATGCATGATATGTAATGAATGTACGCAAACACATGTACTTAAGTGAATAAAATTCACTGTTTTGTTTTTGAAAAGTTATGTAACCAAGTACGTAAGAATAGTCCTCAGTAGAGGGTTTACTTCTTTACAGAAACAAGGCAATTGGATAGGAATGAAGCTAAAGTACTTGCAAAATCATGATTAGATTTTGCAATATAAATACTTAGCAATGTCTTTCCAAAAAGGGATACTAATGTATCACATATTTAATATTATGACCACATTAAGTATGACTTGCCTACCAATGAAGTAAACCTAAGGAGGTAAAGCCCTTACCAAGTCAATGGCAAGGCAAAAATGAATTGATGAATACTTGAATACATCTAAGTTATTTAATAACTTAGAAAATTTCTCCAAGTTAAATCTTTTGATACAATTTTTAACCTCAAGCAATGTATACATATAAGCTCTTTGATAACTTCGACAGTTTTTGAGGCACACAACTATTAGAGAACCTAGCATTTTCAATGCTAACTCTAAGTATAATAGATACTTAAAGATGGTTCCAAAATAAGCTTCTAATGAGATATCTTGAGAAGATGGCACCTTAATACATCAAATGTCAATAATGACATAGGTTTTATCTCTAGAAAATTTTTATAGGGCATATTCTTACACTACTTCATAGAACCTATAATACTCCTCTAAGTTTAAGACATACTTAGAGATAGTTAATGGAAAAAGGTTCTAAAAGAGTTCTTCATGAAATATCCTAAATAGGATGACACTCTAGAATGGTTTCAAGAGTCTCATGATATAAAGCCCTATTAAGTTGATGCCATCAAAGACATTGATGGAAACCAATCATGAGCAAAGATTACTTTCACCAACATAAATGGTGAAAAGTATTCAAGGCATCATGAAAATTAAAAGCTCGCTCCTTTTTGAAAAATTTCTAATTTAATTGAAGGTTTCATTAAATAGATTTGCATCTCAGGAAAGTCAACTAAGGTTTTCTTTAGCATATGCAACAGTTTTTAATGGAAGGAACTTAAAGTTCTATAGGTACAATTAGGAAATGGAAATATTTTTCTTATTCATAGTACCTTCAAACCTCTTATGCTTTGATTAGCATTTAAAGCCACATGTCCTAACACAGATAGGCATAAAACATGAGAGCTCATGAGCACTCCCATAAAGTCAAGAGGAAATTCATGAGCAAGTTAGGAAAGGTGGTTGTTGAGCTACCTCTAGAAGATTTTCTAAAAGACACCAAAACTAGAATTTATTTCTAGTAAATCTTCTAGAAAAATTTCAGGTTCTACACAAGTATAAGATTGGTTGAATAGTCCAATATTGGGAGGAGTCAGAGAACTGACTCTCTACTTGTGGATGAAGCCATAGATTTCATAGTTTTCGAGGACGAAAACTCTTCAAAGGGGGGAAGAAAGTACCAAAAATTATCAAGAATTGGTACAATTAACTCCATAAAGAGAAACCTAGAATATAGATTATGAGATAAAAGAACATCTTTTTATATATAAGATGTTTGGCAAACAATGAGTTGCTCAGAAAGCAACTTCATGGCATGCTAATTCTAGCATTGGGATCCCATCAAGATCACAAAAGATTTTGAAAAAGGTGGTTGTAAACCACGAGCTCAAATAAAGCATGCCAAATCTTATACTTCTCTAAAGGGAAGTAAGAAGGAGAGAATATACAAAGTACGCAGTCTACAACTTTGATAAATGATACTTAAGTCTCAGGAAGGTGAAACTTGTATTTACCTATTCTTAAAGGGATTTCAAAAGAAATCCAAAAGCATTAGAAGCTGCTTAGACTTAAGTAGTAAATGAGATTCCTAGAAAACCCTAGGGTAGCTTTTTGAAAGCTTTGGATAAAAACAAAGGAATCTAAAAGGCAAGAGTAATCTCTTGTCACTTCAAGTTAGTTAAGAAAGAACAAAGTAGATCTTGAATATGATTCAAGACACTTGGAATCACACTCAAAACCTTAGAAAGAAAGGATGGATGTTTATTCCATCAGGATGGATATTTATTTCATCAAAAGGTTTAGAGCTTCCAATATGAGTTTAGAAATAATTAGGATCATAGAGTGATCATATGTTGGAAATCTTAGAAACCCAAGCAAGATGGAAACATAGAGGTAATCCCTTGACTTCAAAAGGAATTTGATTAAAGGGTACTCTATAGTTAGATTAAGCTTCTAGACTTTAAGATAAATATCATTCACACATCAGTGTTGGATATAAAGTATAGTGGTATGGGACACTATCCTTTATATTCACATTAATGTAGGAATGATGGAATGGGACATCAGACCTTGATATGATAGGTATCTTTTAGTCTTGGGCTCATGAGTTGGAGTGAAACTCCATCCCAATGGAAACTGAAACTTCATAGATAAAAATGAAGTATATGTTGGTCAAGAATATGACCATATCAAGTAAGTAAGAAAGTTCGAAGATTGTGAAATGAAATCACTTTCTAGACCTTCATAAATATTTTCACTAAGACTGATGTAGTCTCTTTAACGATTTTGTAGTTCTTTATCAGAAATGCTACATGGATTTCTAGAGAGAGAACTTGGAAAGATCCTTTTAAGAAAGGCAAGTCTGACTAAGTCAATCTCGGATAACACACTTGGTTGACAAATACAACTAAGTAAGTTAATATCTTTTAGAATAAAGATGAACCAAGAGATATTGAAAAAGATTGACTTAGTTATCTACAAAATCGGGGTTAAGATACTCCAAAACATCTTGTTGATAGTACAACAAGATAATCAATCTCCTAAAGTAAGAGATTTATACTAGACTCGGTATTCCAGTCTATAGGAGTCTCAAGAGATTGAAAAGGACTAACTTCTTAATTAAGATATTTGAAGCATCATAGTTTAAGAGTAAAGTTGATCATCATCAAAACTCGGTGACTTAAGACACCGATATTTTATACCACTAGAGTTTCGTAAATGGATGATGGTTTAAACTTTACCCAATGGATCTTTTTGAGAATTTAGATTCAATCTCATAAAGGTAGAAAGAATGCTTCAAACCATTAAGTCCTTAAAGTTTTGAGTCTCATCTGATTTGACTCAAATCATTTTAGTGTTTCAGAAGTTGAACCAGTTACATCAAGTTTTGGCTCTTCCTTCTCGCTTTTTGACTTGGAAGGAATCTTCAAAGTCACTCCTAAATCAGGTTTAGCTAGATGGAATGGATAACCAAATTAAACATCAAAAGATAGATGTTTTGTATAGAACCCTTTCAATTTCAGAAGACATTTGAGTTTAAGAGAATTCATTCATCCATCTAATATTGCTTTAAGATCAATGGATGAAGAATTTAAAAAGTTCCCTTAAAAGATTTTGAAGTAAAACTCTTAGGAATCGTTTATAGATTCTAACAGTTCCAAACAAGCCAAGGCTTTTGAGAAAGTCTTGGGAAAATCATTTTGACGTTGGATGCCCAAAGAATGGAATCACTTCTTTCCTACGTTCTACCTTGACTCTAAAGTACAATAGGACATGGTAGTTCTATATTTGGAAAAAGGATCAGTAGATGTTGGTTACTGTTGGCAGCAGTCAAGGTACCCAAGGACTCACAAGACAAGGAAGTCAAAGAAGGGATTCAGAGCGAAGAGAAAGCACAAGCAGACAAAGAAGTCAACGAAGATCTAGCAAGTAGGCCGTCCAAATTTTTCCATGAAGTAATACTTCCTAAATAGTCAAGGAAGTCAAAGATGGGATTCAGAGCGAAGAGAAAGCACAAGCAGACAAAGTAGTCAACGAAGATCTGGCAAGTAGGCCGTCCAAATTTTTCCATGAAGTAATACTTCCTAAATAGTGAATTTAGTCACTCTACATCATTGTAAATACCATTTCACCTTTTTGTAGCTCCATTTTGTGCAAGCCAAGGAGTCCTTGAGCTTGAGGAGTATCAGAAGTATCATCGTACCAATTTTCATGATTTTTAGACTCCGTTTGAGCCTCCAAATAAGCCCTATAACCTAATTTTTAACTAGGCCGAACACTAGGTCTGGACAGGGCCAAAAGCTAGTCAAAAACTATAAATAGAGCTAGAGAGCTCATTTTTGAGGTTAACTTGGAATAGATTTGAACTTGTAAGAGCACTTTTGAAGTAATCTAAGGAACTCCATTGTCTTTCTCTTTGTCTTTCCGTGTGTGCGTGTGTGTGTGTATGTGTGTGCATGTTAGTGTGCTTCTCACTCACGCACTTGTGCCATCACTTGTTTGAGGTCTTCATACCATCCTCACATCTTCTCGGATTGACATTAAAGGAGGTGCTACTCATCACTGAGCTACACCAAATTTTGGCGCCGTTGCCGGGGATCGAGCTTTCAGGACGAGCGTGTGATGGTAAGACATAGAGTTATGACGTTGGCGTTGTAGGTAATTTCTTTACTTTTTCATTACTTTTCTCTTTCTTACTATACCATCATCATCACCATCATCATCCTCACCATATCCGATCTCCATCTCCATCATCGCGAAAATATCAGTTTTTTTATCATATCTCCATTGCATCACCCAAACACAGTAAAAAAATTCCGAGTTCCTCTGTCAATCGCAACCGACAGCCTCTGTCAATCGCGACTGATATGTCAATCGCGATCGACAGGCCCCACGACCTACTGACTACCACGTAGGATTCAGTCAATCGTGATTGACACCGTCGATCGCGACCGACTGAAATTTGACGATTGACACTAGAATTCGCGTGTACACGTGTCCATTGCGACGGATAGCCCACGATTGACTGAAATTTTGTCGGAATTCTCGCAAAAAGTGTCGATCGTGATTGATACCATCGATCGCGATTGACAAGACTCATGACGGACTCTGTCGATCGCGATTGACACTGTCAATCGCGACTGACGTGTCGATCGTGACCGACAGCCACGACAGACACCTCTGTCAATCGCGATCGACAGACCTGTCAATCGCGATCGACAGACCTGTCGATCACGATTGACAGGCTTTTTCGGCCAAATTTCTAGGATTTTTATTCCAAGTTTTTGGGGTAACTTTGGGCATACTTGTCAAGCCATTAGTGATTTGTGAGGTCCCTACACTTGTATTTTTGAGAAAAGAATCATGTGAACTGTCAGCCTGTTTGAACCCTGCTTTAACCCTAGAACCCTGAACAGTCATAACTTTCTCGTACAGAATCTGTTTGCTGTGATTTTTGTTTTGTTGGAAAGCTCGTGGGGAGTATTAATATCAAGATTATTAGATATAGTATTTTGAAGTTGACCATATCCAGGGGGAACAAAACCAAGGGATCCCTAGAATTGTTTGCCATAAAGACAGAGGGCAGACTGATATCTAGATTGCATGAATGGGAGTGATTTGTTAAGTCATTGGAATCTAAGTCTTGAGCTAACTTTGGGACTTTTACAGGTCCACTGAGAGCACTAGAAGGCATACAAAGCAAGGGCATTCCGCAAGCTTGAGAATGGGGTTCTTGAGCACCAAAGAGCAAGGAATCTGCAAGTGAGGTTGGAATAATCTCAACTCCCTTTGTCAATTCCTAGCTTAGGCTACACGTGAATAGTGCTAGAAGTAAGTCAGGGCAACGATAGGCATAAGACAAGTCAAAGACTATCCAAGAAATCAAGTTCAAGTCAAGAGATAACCTGTGTGTGACCGATAACTTTAAAGGAAAAGAACCTAACGTGGAACGATCAACTTAAAGTGCGGAAATTAACCCAAGCATTCTTGACGACGTGATATCAGACAAGATCATAAACACGATAATCAACTAAAAAAGAACCAAGTGACTGATACACATTGATCAGCAACGAGGTTGTACCTTGGGTAAAAATTGGGATTGCTCAGTTAGGCATATGAACCTTAGATCAGGACGACACCTAGGGAGAGATAGACAGAGTCTTAGGTCTTCCGAGGCTAGTATCAATCATACTGCTAGGTCTTGGGCCCAGCAGTTGAGTCATCATTCTCACTAACCTAGTTCTGAAACTAGCGAGTCTGAGATGTCCCACGGTATGGAGAGACCTACAAGAAGTTCAGGTGTGCCATATTTACATAGGGTAGAAGGCCCCTACAAGATGCAGTTGGAATACCTTAGGACCAACCGATTAGGTGCTAGCATCTATGAGGACGGCCTAGGAAGATCTGTGGTCCAAATTAAAAACCCTGATCAACCCATTGGACTATAATGCTCAGCAGTCAAATTTGAAAATGGAGCATACTTGGACAAAGAAGGAACCATATATGTAGTCACCAGTCACCCAGACAGGACAGATGAATTCGGAAATGTGATCCCAAAAACGGACTTAGGTGACCTAGAGCAAGCGAACATGGGTGTAGAACCTAAGACTCCTCGAGGCAAATCAGTTCTCACTAGAATTCTCACACCAAAATGGATCCCCCAGGACAACAAGAGCATAGATCTACTCTTAAATCGAGAGACTGATGAAGCCTTCTGGAGGTATCAGCCTAATCAACCAAATGAGCTAGAAACAATCACAATCTATGAGTTCAAAGATCACTATTTAGACCATACTTCGGAGAGGATCTTCGTGGTCACTGAGCATGGAAGGCATGCCTACACTTGGAAGGAAGAATTTATTTTTCCCCAACCAAGATCTAATGTCTCTTTTGGCCACCAAGGAGCTGGAACATCCCAAGCTCATGGAGCTCACAGGGACAGAAGTAGAGATAGACCAGAAGTGAGTTTCTCCAACCCAATGGGAAGAGAAAGAACGAGAACGGAAACGGATAAAGTGGAACGTGAGAGATTTAGAGCTCCAAGAAATCCAAGAAATGTAGATGAATTCCCTCTATCAAGACCTAGAGAGCACACGAGAACTTTGAGACCAACTCAGTTGGTTAAGTCCATGAAGAATTACTTCGATGGCACCGGAGACCCCTACGATCATGTGGCTGAATTTAGACAAGTCTTGAGAGCTGAACAAGTTGAGGATATATTCACGCAGTACAATGCCTTTGGTCTAACCCTTAGGAACACAGCCCTTACGTGGTTTCAACCATTAAATGAGAGACACTTCAGGAGCATAGAACAACTTCTAGAGGCTTTCATTATTGAATTCTCTAAGAGTGGCATAAGGCATAACACTTCCTCACTAATTCATAGCTTCAAACAAACCCCTCAAGAGACAGTTAGACTTGCCGGAAGAAGGTTTATGCAATATCTAGAAAGATGTCCTATTTCTGAGTTACCCACACTTGCCAAATAAGTGGCTTTATTCCTAGATGGACTGTTGAGTACAAAGTTGAGATCATATGTGTACTTGAAAGATCCTAGGACCATAGAAGAGTGTGTACCCATGTGTATTGACATTGAAGATAACCTAGGGGAGGAATTAGAACTTTCTAAAATCTACAAAGACTCAGATAGTTCTATTAGCCTCTCTTCCTCGCAATCCACATCTATTGAGGAACTCGCTGAGAAAGTAGCTCAAAAACTAGGTGTCTCTAGCAAACAAATCCCAAGATTTGCCCCAGTTAAGTGGTGCTATACTTGTGGAGGTGACCATATGGCGAATGTATGTCCCATCATGGCTCAACCCCAAGTGAATCCCAGTAGCCAATACTGCACCATAGAACGGAGATACACAAATCACACTGCCCAAGATTGCCCCTACAATAAGCAAGCACTTAGGCAAACCTACCCTCAGCCCTATCCACAACAGGGAAGATACCAGAATCAGTACCCTCCACAGCAATATGGTAGGCCACAACAACCTTATCAACAACCCTACCAAAATCAACAAAGGCCTCAGCCTGTGTTAGCTCAGCAACCTCCTACCCCAGCCAATGTGATCCCAGTAAAGTATACAGCTGCAGAAGAGAACTTGAATAGAACCATAGTGCCAGTGACACCATTGCTTTCAGAAAGTGACCCCAGTGGCCATAGCTTTCACTCTGCACATATTGATAGCCCTCACGCTTACTAGATGCAGTCACCTGAGCATAACGAGTCATACTACTCTGAAGAACCGAGTGAACCTAGTTGGGATCTAGAGTATGCAAACATCATGTACACAAATCCCAACACTAGACCTCAACCTAGGCAAGTACGACCCCCATTCCCTAGAGGACCATGCTATAGATGTCAGGGAGATCACCTCATTCCTGATTGCCCCATGTCTGCACCTACACAACCCCAGTCAGTGACGATCCAGGGCTTTTGCCAAGATTGTGGGAAGGAGCATCTCTTACGAGATTGCCCAAAGAACCCCAATAATATGCCAAAAATCACTCTTATTAAAGTTATTGGGTTAGTTGTAGACTCCACAAGGAGTGTAACTTCCACTACACCAGTGCAAGTGGTCACTAGAGCTCAAGCTGCACAACAAAACCAAAGTGTAGTCCATGAAAAGAGTTCTGAAGCTAGTGAATCTAAGAGCATAACCAAGAAGCGGACGAGAGCCTGGAGAGATAGCCGTGAAAGAATGAAAAGGCAATGGGCAAAGAAGATGAGTGAACTCGAGGAAAGCCTAAGAGAAACGAGAGCCAAGATAATTGAACTTACATCTCCACCTCCCTCTCACACTAGTCCACCACCACCATTCCCATCACCATCCGACCCACCACCTTACAACCCGCCTCACACAATCCCACCACCCCCTAGAGTAGGATCAGTATCAGCAGATCCCACTCTTGAGGACCTAAATATGATGCTTAAGGCATATCACGCCAGAATCCAAGAAGGGCCAAACGTAACCGATCATGAAAAGTGTTACCCTAGAGCGGAACTAGAGCTTGAACGAACCAAAATTTGTGCTAAGATGGTGGAATTGGCTCAAACCATGTTTGAAGCCAGTCGCCTCTTTAACATCTCTAGTTCAGCTAAGATACAGTTGCACTTTGATGGACTGCTAGAAAGATTGGAGAGGCTAATTGCACAATCAGAAAAGGAACCCGCCTCTCCAAATAAGGGCAAGACAAGTGAAAGAGTAAGCCTCCCTGCCCAGGAAGCCTATGTGCCTAACTCCAAAGAACCAGACACATCTTCTTCTATGAATAGGTACACACCACAATTTCTACGAGAGATTCAACAAGAAAAATGGGCAAAAGAGAGTGAAGTCCCTCCTCCTATTGAACTTGTGAATGATGCGCATGACTAATTCCCACAAGACATCCCATCCATTTATGGAGAGCAGGAGAGTGCACAATCTCAAGAGAGATTAGACTTCGAGTCTAATTCTTTACACGAAAGCCCATGGGAAGCAAAGTCTACTTGCATGAGAGCACCCATGCTCATGGTACGAAACGAAGACTCAGTCATACCTAGGAATACGGAGGTAGTAAAGAACACTAAAGTGCAGTGCAACCTCACTTTAGAAGAGTTACTCAAGGTTAGACCAAAACTATGGAAACATGTAGCCGAACAAATGCCGGAGGTGGCTTTATTCCTAGATGGACCGTTGAGTACAAAGTTGAGATTATATGTGTACTTGAAAGATCCTAGGACCATAGAAGAGTGTGTACGCATGTGTATTGACATTGAAGATAACCTAGGGGAGGAATTAGAACTTTCTAAAATCTACAAAGACTCAGATAGTTCTATTAGCCTCTCTTCCTCACAATCCACATCTATTGAGGAACTCGCTGAGAAAGTAGCTCAAAAACTAGGTGTCTCTAGCAAACAAATCCCAAGATTTGCCCAGTTAAGCGGTGCTATACTTGTGGAGGTGACCATATGGTGAATGTATGTCCCATCATGGCTCAACCCCAAGTGAATCCCAGTAGCCAATACTGCACCATAGAACGAAGATACACAAATCACACTGCCCAAGATTGCCCCTACAATAAGCAAGCAGTTAGGCAAACCTACCCTCAGCCCTATCCACAACAGGGAAGATACGAGAATCAGTACCCTCCACAGCAATATGGTAGGCCACAACAACCTTATCAACAACCCTACCAAAATCAACAAAGGCATCAGCCTGTGTTAGCTCAGCAACCTCCTACCCCAGCCAATGTGATCCCAATAAAGTATACAGCTGCAGAAGAGAACCTGAGTAGAGCCATAGTGCCAGTGACACCATTGCTTTCAGAAAGTGACCCCAGTGGCCATAGCTTTCACTCTGCACATATTGATAGCCCTCACGCTTACTACATGCAGTCACATGAGCATAAGGAGTCATACTACTCTGAAGAACTGAGTGAACCTAGTTGGGATCTAGAGTATGCAAACATCATGTACACAAATCCCAACACTAGACCTCAACCTAGGCAAGTACGACCCCCATTCCCTAGAGGACCATGCTATAGATGTCAAGGAGATCACCTCATTCGTGATTGCCCCATGCCTGCACCTACACAACCCCAGTCAGTGACGATCCAGGGCTTTTGCCAAGATTGTGGGAAGGAGCATCTCTTACGAGATTGCCCAAAGAACCCCAATAATATGCCAAAAATCACTCTTATTAAAGTTATTGGGTTAGTTGTAGACTCCACAAGGAGTGTAACTTCCACTACACCAGTGCAAGTGGTCACTAGAGCTCAAGCTGCACAACAAAACCAAAGTGTAGTCCATGAAAAGAGTTCTGAAGCTAGTGAATCTAAGAGCATAACCAAGAAGCAGACGAGAGCCTGGAGAGATAGCCGTGAAAGAATGAAAAGGCAATGGGCAAAGAAGATGAGTGAACTCGAGGAAAGCCTAAGAGAAACGAGAGCCAAGATAATTGAACTTACATCTCCACCTCCCTCTCACACTAGTCCACCACCACCATTCCCATCTCCATCCGACCCACCACCTTACAAACCGCCTCACACAATCCCACCACCCCCTAGAGTAGGATCAGTATCAGCAAATCCCACTCTTGAGGACCTAAATATGATGCTTAAGGCATATCAGGCCAGAATCCAAGAAGGGCCAAACATAACCGATCATGAAAAGTGTTACCCTAGAGCGGAACTAGAGCTTGAACGAACCAAAATTTGTGCTAAGATGGTGGAATTGGCTCAAACCATGTTTGAAGCCAGTCTCCTCTTTAACATCTCTAGTTCAGCTAAGACGCAGTTGCACTTTGATGGACTGCTAGAAAGATTGGAGAGGCTAATTGCACAATCAGAAAAGGAACCCACCTCTCCAAATAAGGGCAAGACAAGTGAAAGAGTAAGCCTCCCTGCCAAGGAAGCCTATGTGCCTAACTCCACAGAACCAGACACATCTTCTTCTATGAATAGGTACACACCACAATTTCTACGAGAGATTTAAGAAGAAAAATGGGCAAAAGAGAGTGAAGTCCCTCCTCCTATTGAACTTGCAAATGATGCGCATGACCAATTCCCACAAGACATCCCATCCATTTATGGAGAGCAGGAGAGTGCACAATCTCAAAAGAGATTAGACTTCGAGTCTAATTCTTTACACGAATTACCCCACTTCACAGGCCCATGGGAAGCAAAGTCTACTTGCATGAGAGCACCCATGGTCATGGTACGAAACGAAGACTCAGTCATACCTAGGAGTACGGAGGTAGTAAAGAACACGAAAGTGCAGTGCAACCTCACTTTAGAAGAGCTACTCAAGGTTAGACCAAAACTATGGAAACATGTAGCCGAACAAATGCGAGAGGTGGCTTTATTCCTAGATGGACTGTTGAGTACAAAGTTGAGATCATATGTGTACTTGAAAGATCCTAGGACCATAGAAGAGTGTGTACGCATGTGTATTGACATTGAAGATAACCTAGGGGAGGAATTAGAACTTTCTAAAATCTACAAAGACTCAGATAGTTCTATTAGCCTCTCTTCCTCGCAATCCACATCTATTGAGGAACTCGCCGAGAAAGTAGCTCAAAAACTAGGTGTCTCTAGCAAACAAATCCCAAGATTTGCCCTAGTTAAGCGGTGTTATACTTGTGGAGGTGACCATATGGCAAATGTATGTCCCATCATGGCTCAACCCCAAGTGAATCCCAGTAGCCAATACTGCACCATAGAACGGAGACACACAAATCACACTGCCCAAGATTGCCCCTACAATAAGCAAGCAGTTAGGCAAACCTACCCTCAGCCCTATCCACAACAGGGAAGATACGAGAATCAGTACCCTCCACAGCAATATGGTAGGCCACAACAACCTTATCAACAACCCTACCAAAATCAACAAAGGCCTCAGCCTGTGTTAGCTCAGCAACCTCCTACCCCAGCCAATGTGATCCCAGTAAAGTATACAGCTGCAGAAGAGAACCTGAATAGAGCCATAGTGCCAGTGACAAGTGAAAGAGTAAGCCTCCCTGCCCAAGAAGCCTATGTGCCTAACTCCACAGAACCAGACACATCTTCTTCAATGAATCGGTACACACCAGAATTTCTACGAGAGATTCAAGAAGAAAAATGGGCAAAAGAGAGTGAAGTCCCTCCTCCTATTGAACTTGTGAATGATGCGCATGACCAATTCCCACAAGACATCCCATCCATTTATGGAGAGCACGAGAGTGCACAATCTCAAGAGAGATTAGACTTCGAGTCTAATTCTTTACACGAATTACCCCACTTCACAGGCCCATGGGAAGCAAAGTCTACTTGCATGAGAGCACCCATGGTCATGGTACGAAACGAAGACTCAGTCATACCCTAGGAATACGGAGGTAGTAAAGAACACTAAAGTGCAGTGCAACCTCACTTTAGAAGAGCTACTCAAGGTTAGACCAAAACTATGGAAACATGTAGCCGAACAAATGCCAAAGGTAGCTAAACGGCGTTCCTAGGTAGGTTCTCATAGAACAGTACCACAAATTCCTCTAGACAAGATAGGAGATATGAGTGAAGGTGAAGAAGGAAACACCTATCTTCCCATCACCCATCAAGGATACACAACCAAGGCAATTCTGGACTCAGGTGCAGGAGTTGCCATTGCTACCACTTCCCTATGGAAGCGTTGCGGCAAGCCAGCACTTAGGCCAACGAGAATGAAATTGCAGATGGTTGAGGGTCACATAGAAAGACCCTTAGGCTTGTTAGAAGGAATAACTCTCACTACATGTGGTGTTGAGTTCGAGCATACTTTTGCTATATGTGACTTTAGCAAGAATCATGCCTATGAGATGATTTTGGGAAGACCATTTATGCGACAGTTGTAAGTGGTACAGGATTGGGGCACCAGATCCTTGTATTTGCAACACTTAGGTGTCACGACCAAAGTCAATCTCAAAGATTACTCTCATAGAGATGTACCCCCTATCCAATGGAATCCCATCCATGGAGCTAAAGATGATACTGAGTCAGTGCATTCCATAGGATCAGGATCCTCATGGATGCATGAAGACACCCATTTATGGATGTGTAAAGTAGCAATAGAAGAAGAGAAGAGAGAAAAATCCAGAGAGGTAGGTGCGAAAGAAACCCATAGATCAATTCAAGATCGAGCCTATGCACCTGTCGTATTTCCTGACGAAGAATTTGAGCCTCATGGTTGGGCTGAAATTTTAGCAACAATGGATGTAGCCATCAATGAAGAACAATGGACACCCCACTGTGATGAGGATGGCTATGATATTTCAGTTTTCTCCATAGATCCAATCATGGGAGATTTGGTTCTGGAAGAATGTGGACCTAGCACTGATGCATTCGAGGATTCAAGTGACTCTGATCTAGAGTCTATCAGTATGGACCCACCATTTGCATCAGATGAAGAATACTTCTATGAAGTAGAAGCTCATCCTTAGAGACATGGAGAACTTACAAATGATGTGAGATTAACCACACAAAGTGACTGCCAAGAGTGAAGGCAAGAAAAGGAAGAAGAGAGAAGTCACACGAGAAGAGGAAGAATCTTTGTTTGAGGTCCCCGAGAATTTCAAAAAGTATGAGATAAACGATAGGAGAGTCATGGTAAGAATGCCTAAACGTGAGGCACAAGCAGGAGAGGTCTATGATAACAAGGAAACCACCAAGAAAATTGTTGTAGCCATAGAAGAAGGAGAAGAAAGATGCACCTACATAGGACATGACCTCATTGAGGAAGAGGAATATGAGTTGATAGCCTTGCTAAGAGAATACAGAGATGTATTCGCTTGGAGCTACAAGGACTTAAAAGGTGTGGACCCTGACATATGCTCACACACAATTCCCATGACCTCAGATGCCAAAACCTCTAAACAAAAGCCATACACATATAACGATAATTATGCTGCTAAGATTAAGGAAGAGATAGATCGCTTGGTCGAAGCTGGATTTATCTATGAAATTGAGCACACTGAGTGGGTATCCGCCATTGTAGTGGTGCCCAAGAAGAATGGAAAGCTACGTGTATGCATTAACTTGAAGAAGGTTAATGCAGCCACAATTCGAGATAACTATCCACTTGCAATTACCGAACATCTATTAGAAAGAGTAGCAGGCAAGGAAGTATACAATTTCCTTAATGGATTTTCTGGCTACAATCAGGTAGCCATTGCCCCAGAAGATCAACATAAAACGGCTTTTGCCACAAAGTGGGGCATATTTGCTTTTCGGGTAATGCCATTCAGGCTTACCAATGCTCTTGCAACCTTCCAAAGATTGATGTGCCACGTGTTTAAGGAGTTCTTGAGGAAGAATTTGGAAGTCTATGTTGATGACCTCTATGCTCATTCCAACATTAGACAGACACATATACCTGAACTCAGACAAATCTTTGACAAATGTAGAGAATATCAAGTCTGCCTGAACCCAAAAAAGTGTGTTTTCATGGTCAAGCAAGGCAAGATTCTAGGACACATAGTGTCAAAGAACGGCATATCCACTGATGAAGAGAAAGTAAGAGCCATCGCAGAGCTACCTAGGCCAAAGAATGTCAAGGAAGTACAAGCTTTCATGGGGCATTGTGGTTATTATCGACGCTTTATACACATGTACGCCATCATTGCCAAACCTCTGTATAGACTTTTGACTAACTTTGAGTGGACTGATGAATGTGAAAACTCTTCCAATGAGCTCAAAAGAAGATTGTGTTCAGCACCAATCTTGAGCACACCAGATTGGAATAAGCCCTTTCATGTTCACGTGGACGCATCCAACTATGCTATTGTATGTGTACTCGCACAACCTACAGGCGAAGGTGATATGGATCTTCCAATTGCCTATGCTAGTAGACAGTTAAATGCAACTGAACGGAATTATACCACTACTGAGAGAGAAGGATTAGGCATGGTATATGCAGTTAAAAAGTTTAGACACTATTTGCTTGCAAACAAGTTTTAATTTTTTACTGATCATCAAGCACTGTTATACTTGGTAAACAAGCCATGCAATACAGGCAAATTAGTAAGATGGTTCCTCTTACTCATGGAATATGACTTTGAGGTTTTGGTGAGGAAAGGGAAGACTCATTTGAGAGCGGACCACCTCTCAAGACTCACATCCGGAGAAGCACCGCAAGGAGTATCAGATGACCTTCCTGATGCTTACTTGTTTAATTTGGAAGTTGTACGTTAGTGGGCTAAGACATTAGTGCCAGTATTGACATACGGTCCTAAACATCCAGTAATAAACACTCAAGATAGAGATATAGTAAAAGCCCAAAAATACCAAATCATGGCAGGAAGTATGTACAAGCATACAGATCAAGGGATCCTGGCTTGTTATGTGGAAGAGGATGACTACGCAAAATGGTTGCAATTAGCACATGTAGGTGCATTAGAGCAACACTACTCAAAGCAACGAACCCTACAGACACTAAGGAGACTCGGAGTGCATTGGCCGACTATGGAGGCTGATGTTCATAAGTTGTGCAAGGAATGCCCGATCCGCTACACTAAACCACCTGTGGAACATGCCAGTCTTTATCAAGTGTCCATAGTGCCAGATTGGAGTGAACCACTGGTAGCCTTCTTGAGGACGAAAACATTCCCTCAAGATATGATCTTGACGAGGCAAAGAAGTTTAGAACAAGAAGCCCAAGACTACTCACTCATTGGAGATAATTTATACAAGCATGGCAAAGATGGTTACCTTAGATTATGTGTCCATGAGAGCGAATACCTCAAGATCTTGGAAACTGCTCACCAGGGTGTAGCAGGAGGACATTTTGGACCAGATCGGGTGATCAAGGCTATACTATTTGCAGGTCTTTGGTGGCCAGCACTTCACATGGATGCACATACCTATGTGAAGCGGTGTGATGTCTGTCAGCGAACTCAGTATCCTATACGCAAAGATGAGATGCCTTTGAAACCTATGATGGGTGGACGAGCATTCTCTAAGTGGGGAATAGACTTTATAGGTCCCATTTATCCCCCAGCTAAGAGTTCCCATGCTGAGTATATCATTGTGGCCACCAACTATCTAACCAAGTGGGTAGAGGTGAAAGCTACAACCAAGAACGATGCCGCGACGACAGCCAAGTTCTTATTTGAGAATGTGTTCACAAGATACGGGCTACCTATTGAGCTAGTAAGTGATAGAGGCACTCACTTCTTGAATGTAGTTATTGAAAATCTTCTCCAAGAATTCTTGGTAGTACATAAGAAGTCTGCCCCTTATCACCCACAAGCTAATGGGCAAGCCGAAAGCACAAATAAGATTCTATGCAATGTATTGACAAAATTAGTGAATAGTAAACGCTCTGATTGGGACAAACAGTTACACCATGCTGTTTAGGCATACAGAGTTGCTTATAAAACGGTACTCCAAGCCAAACCCTTTCAGATGGTGTTGGCCAAAATACAGTGCTACCATTGGACTTCTTGATGCCTACCTTGAAAGTAGCACAAGAGCATGATTGGAGAGGCCATGAGCTCTCCTCTAGAATCTTTGACCTTGAGCGATTAGGAGAAACAAGACTGAGGGCTGCCGCAGGTATATATGCTGCTAAGATAAGACAGAAGGCGTACTTTGATGCCCACGTTAAGGATAAAGGCTTGAAAGCAGGAGATCTAGTACTAGTCTACACATTGAAGCAGCATGCATGGAAATTAGAGAAGAGAGGCTATGGACCTATGATCATAAATAGGATCTCTACGAGTGGAGCAGTTCAGCTAGCTACACTAGAAGGTGATGTCCTCCCTAGTTACATCAGTGGATGCAGAGTCAAACTATATCAAGAACCCCTCACTGAGGAAATGCTCACTTGACTCAACACTGCCAAGAAACGTAAAGAAGAGGAAAAATGAGTTCAAGAAGAAGCATAGGCAGAAGCCATGGAACGCATCCGAAGATTGAAGATGAGAAGACAAGGACGAGATCAGCCTAGGACAGAGGTGTTAGATATGCTCAATACTCCACCCTCATGTGACCACAAATGATCCATGGTGCTCTAATTTGTAAGGCCCCCATTATGAGGAGAAACCATTATGAGAGCCCGGACATTTGTGGAACCCTAACTTCCAAGTTAGATGAGGTCTATGTGTGACCGTTGATGGTTATAGATGATCTTTGTGAGCCTATCCGTTAGGTTAGGAAGGGCATAAACTTCCAGGCCATTGGGTTACCATTTAAGGTGAAAATAAAGGCCATGTGGCGTCGCGCGGTTTCCCCATAGAACCTTAATGGGGGGAGTGCAGAGGGGGGCTTGCCCCCTTCTGCGGGGTCCGGGGGGCCTATCCCCCCGGCCCGTAGGGCCGAGACGGTAGGACTTCTGGTCGTGGAGATATTGTTGGATCATATATTTTACCGACTATTTTGTATCTCCCAACTACGTTTATCTATACCGAACCGCCTTGTAAAAGCTATATAAGCACGGCCCAGGTTGAGCTTTACAGAGCATTGCGCACTAGTAAGCCCTTCATCTAGAGTCTGTCTAGATCGCCATCTAAGCTCCACAGTGGGAGCGCACGGGTGGACAGCACCATCATTGTAACTGCTTTATGTTTGGCAATCTGAGAATTTGAGTTCTCTATCTCTCAGTCTGCGTCTATCTTTGTCTGCATTTTTCTCTCAACTCTGTCTACAGGTCTATTCCGCTATGCTGTTATTTTCTTACAAGAGGCGTATGCAGATCCAGGGTATCATATGGCTATGTGCAAAGTTTCAAGTAATAGTTCTCATCGAATAATTGATCGACGTCCTTTTGTAACTTTAGAGATAGGACAAGGAAAGAGTGCAAGGACTGTAAGGGCATTGATTGACTCAGGCGCAGCCACTAGTGCTGTTAAATTTTCTTACTGTCAAAAGTTGAAATTAAGTGTCAATCCTATAGAAGCATACCTCATAGGGTTGGGAGGTGTGGAAACCCCTTGCATGGGTGAGCTGGAACTTCCCCTCTATATTCAAGATGTTTTACTGACAGTTAAAGTACTAGTGTGTCAAGATGAGGATCTCACCGAACCCCTTGTCTTGGGTCAAGACTGGATCTATGATCATGCAGTCAACCTAAACCTAAGAAGTGGACTTCTTCAGGTGTGGGTAAATCAGAGTTGAATTACAGTTGAGTTAGACAATGGAGCACTCAAGGAACTAGAAAAGGCACACACTCCTGGTCCTTCTAGGAGTACACATGAAGATGACCATGTTATTCTTGTCCGAAACTATGTGATGCAGAGGGATGATTATCTCAACAAAGAAGTCAAGGTTGTGACGGAACTCCCTTCTTTTCCAAAAACCATAGGGACGCAGCAACCAAAGGTGGATCAAACACAGAGGAAGCAGAGGACTTATGCTCGCATCCAAAAGAAAGTACGAAGCAAGGTGTCCCAGCCACCAAAACAAATGTGGGTGCGGAAAGGCGAGCATCTTATTGCGGTCAAGCCACAACAACTAGCTCAACTTCCTATTAGTGATCAACGACACGGCACTAACAAGAAGTGTTCCAAAGAATCTTCTTTGAAAGTAAAATCTATCTGGGTACCCAAGAAGTCGATGAAGGTTGACCCACAATCAAGACAAATTTGGGTGCCTAAGGCTTGCTTGCGGGCTCAAATAGATACACAAAGACCACACCCTGCGCAACATGGTTCACTCACTCGAACAACTGATATCCACTCTTATACATCACGCAAGAACACATATTCACCCATGAGCATGAGTAGAATCACTTGTAAATGGGTCCCTAAAAAGAGCCCTCAAGAGTCTCCACCAAACCAAAACCGAAAGCCATCCACTGTGTTTGGCTGCCCAAAGCTTCTAATAAACCCCCCGACCCCCACCTATAAATTCACCCCCACCTACTAACTGCATCATTTTTACACTACATCTTTCCATTTCGCTCCTAGGACTATCCAATCACTAACTACACATACGATCATCGAGCACTTAGTGGCCTACTAACCTCTCACTAACCTCATGTTAATGTTGTAACGGGGACAAAACCTGTTCTATCTTGTCCTTTACAATGTTAACACATGCTTCTATATTCTCACAGAGCCAGCAAACAAGAAGTAAAATGGCCGAGGCTGCAAGAACTAGCTCCCAGGCAGGCACCAGCCCTCAGATTGTGGACATTGAAAGCCTCCCCATTGAGGAAGAGTTGAAGGAAAGACCACTAGCATTAAGAGCTTTACATGCCCTACCTGTTCAGAATCCTCCCCAAGGGCACACCTCACCAGTAAGCAAAAACTCACATTGGTTCAGTGATGTGGCAGGACCTCTTGGAGACGGCACTTATTTGTGGGAGGCCGAAATAGAGTTCAACGGGCGTTGGGGTCGGTATCATTTCTTTACCAAAGAGTTTGAGAGGCTTCAAAATGAAGGGTTGAAACCGATATGGAAGAAGGCGGGACTATATGATTACTTCAAAGCACAGTTACCCAAGCCAGACTTTCTACGATGCTCATACTTGATTAGCACCCTCATTCCCAGTAAAGAGAAAAAGGGCTACAGCACCTTCGTACTACCGTCTCTTACACGAGGTAATGAACTGAAGCGTTTCAAATTGACAAACAATTTGGTAAGGGAAGCTCTAGATATGAAGGGTATGCACATCCCCACAGAGAAAGAGTCAATGGTCCCAGACAATATGAAGAACAGGAACCTGACCAAACTGAAGGACATGGTGGCAATGACTCCAACTATTGCCATTCACCTCCGAATGTGCATGCAACATTTCGCGTTCCCTGCTCAAGAGAGATTCATGATGCCACCCAAGAAGATCTGGTTCAGAGTATATTTAGCAGACGCCTTCAACTTGACAATCAACATGCCTCATTGGATTATTGACCAAATACACTTGGCACATCAACAGTGGTATAAGGAGCAAAAGTCACTACTTTACGGATGTTGTGCTCTCACAAGGATTGTTTACAGATGCTTGGCATATGATGTGCCAATTCAAAGGGCACTTGTTTGAACCAGGGTGCAAGAATTCCAATGTAGACTATCAACCGTTGGGCCTCCATCCAAGAAAATGAGGGGAGCGGTGCAAATGCCCTGTGCACAGGCCTGCAGTGCTACATTAACACCATAGATAACTCCCCGACTCCCAAGGCGAGTGCAACCCTTCACTATCAGATTACCAAGGCATAGCACAGAAGGACCGAATCTGGTGTTTCCACCTATACCCACCAACCTAGAGTTCCCTCATGGCTTCACACTAGAAGATCTAACTGATGAGGAGGTAGACAGAATAATTAATGCTACTAATTTAGAAGTTGAGGCAGAGCAGGCAAGCGAGCAACAGACAGTCACAGACCAACCCCATCCAGTTTAACCAGAAGTAGTCGAAGTGGATGATGATGAAGAGGAGACAGCAGAAGAGGAGCAAGAGGATGAACAAGAAGGACTGTCCGATGAAGAAGAGCATGAATATGAGCAAGAAGTCGTACAGGAACTTGAAGAAGCCCCTGCTTATACGAAGCAATTGAAAAAGTTGTATGATACCATTTCCACAATCTCCCATTTCCCCACCACCCACTTCACCCTTTTCAAGCACAGCATACACACTCCCATTCCCTTTTCCCTACCCCTCTGCATTCAACACCTTTCCTGCATCCACTCCTGTTAATAATGTATTTAATAATATGTACCAATGTATGACTTAACTACAACAGCATTACCAGCAACTAGATGCCCAGCATACGAGCTTGTTCAGAAATCATGAAATACTACAAGAGAGATTCATTAATTTAGAGAAGGAGAAGAGGCAGTTACAACAGCAATATAGTATATTGCAAGCACAACATGATCAGTTAATCGCCAATCCACCCCAGATAGATACTCAAGAAAAACAACAACTTGATGATCTGTTACACGCTCAGATAACGGACAATCTCAAGCTTCGACGTAACCTCGCCTTACTACGAAAGCACATGTCTGCAGTACTTGAAGAAAATAAATGACTACAGAAACAGAACGAAGAGAACCTGGAAGCAGCAATGGAGGGTTCACTGCCATCAAGAAATCGACCCAGAGAATTTCAAGGCCATCCCATCGGCAAATATGCAAATCGTATTGGAAACACACGCCGATCTCTTGGAAGCACATGCTGCCTTAGAAAGAGAGCGGGATGACCTACTAAAGCAACTGGCAGCCCAGCAAGATTCACCAAAAGAAGTTACAGCCGCAGGAGACACAACTGAAGAAGTCGCAGAACTCAGAGCACAACTGGCAGAACTACAAAATAAAGTTCTTCAATATGAGCGTCAACCCTCTCCCCTCGTGGAACCAGAACCTGAAGACCTAGTTCCAATTGAAGTTGAGGAAATCTTTGAAGACCCATACGTACCGATGCCTGCACCAGGGGGTAAGCAAACAGAAGAAGGAATGGACACAATTGAGATCGAAGCTCCTGAATGGATGTAGAGGTTAGAGAAGGTGGCTACAACCCATGATGAGAGGGTGGCAGTACAGATACAGTCGATGTCTCGATTGGAAGAAATCGTCATCAAATCCGATTACTTCAGAAACCTCTCCCATCATAGGTGGATTGGCACGTCAGATGATTTGTATGTTCCATTCTCTGTCTTAATGGCAGATTATAATGCTGAAATAAAGCAGCGCACAACAAAAGAACCAACCTCGGTGACACAATTTGCACCAGAAGACATCCCTACAAGTGCCACGCATGGGAACATATTTCAACCTACTTGGAGGATCCGTCTGCTTGAAACATGCCCTGAGATGGTACGCACTTGGAATAACATGCCATTATACATCAAGTATAACCCATGCTATTGCCCTGTCTTTCGAAGAAGGTCTTGGCCAAAGTACACCAAAATAGTTTTGACGGTTAAAGGATGTGAAAAGTGGCTAAACTATGTGTACTTAGCACCCCCTCATGGCCAACCCACGGTCAACTACATGATTTCAACCATCCGACATTGGGCAGTCAGATTCAAGAATATACCAGATGTCATGGCACAGATGTGCCTCAAAATCTTTGAGCTAATGCTGGTTACATTCAGGACCTTTAAGAATGTCAAGGAACCTCATCTTTTGGCTCTCGGATTTAATGAAGGAAATCAAGACCTTGTTTATGATATGAGCACCACACCATCTATCAATGTCGTCTATGCATGGCATGCTCGTATCAAGTATCTACCAGCCTGCTTCAAGCAAACATTTGAGGAAATGTTTATCACTGGGTTCTGGGAATATCATTCAGAGATATTCATTCCCAGAACATCTCATTTATTACAGTTATTTGCTGTGGAACAGGCTCTACATTCAGAAAAGTTACGTATGCCACATACAAAAGTTCCTGGGTCAGTAGACTGGGATGCCCTACTCACCGATTTGGCAAAAGGACTGAGATTATCAGAACATCACTTGGCGATTGGCAAAAGGACTGGCCACAAGGGTCTGTCAGAGACGACAGACGCAAGAGAGGGGGGGTGTTGGCAGTAGTCAAGGTACCCAAGGACTCACAAGACAAGGAAGTCAAAGAAGGGATTCAGAGCGAAGAGAAAGCACAAGCAGACAAAGTAGTCAACGAAGATCTGGCAAGTAGGCCGTCCAAATTTTTCCATGAAGTAATACTTCCTAAATAGTCAAGGAAGTCAAAGAAGGGATTCAGAGCAAAGAGAAAGCACAAGCAGACAAAGTAGTCAACGAAGATCTGGCAAGTAGGCCGTCCAAATTTTTCCATGAAGTAATACTTCCTAAATAGTGAATTTAGTCACTCTATATCACTGTAAATACCATTTCACCTTTTTGTAGCTCCATTTTGTGCAAGCCAAGGAGTCCTTTAGCTTGAGGAGTACTAGAAGTATCATCGTACCAATTTTCATGATTTTTAGACTCCGTTTGAGCCTCCAAATAGGCCCTAGAACCTAATTTTTAACTAGGTCGGATACTAGGTCTGGACAGGGCCAAAAGCTAGTCGAAAACTATAAATAGAGCTAGAGAGCTCATTTTTTAGGTTAACTTGGAATAGATTTGAACTTATAAGAGCACTTTTGAAGTAATCTAAGGAACTCCATTGTCTTTCTCTTTGTCTTGCTGTGTGTGCATGTATGTGTGTATATGTGTGCATGTTAGTGTGCTTCTCACTCACGCACTTGTGCCATCACTTGTTTGAGATCTTCATACCATCCTCACACCTTCCCGGATTGACATTAAAGGAGGTGCTACTCATCACTGAGCTATAGTTACGAAGTAGAAAATAGTCAGAAACATCTTATTTAGATGTTTTGATCAACCTCAATTTAAGGAGACTTCTCAAAGCCTTGAACAAGTCAGAGATCCACCTATTTTGCTAGGTCCACACCCGAGCAGTGGGAAGAAATAGATCTACATAGCAAACTATTTGGAGACTATTAGAATCCACCTACTTCATATGTTTATACTATGGATGCGGAGTTCGCATATAGAGAAACATTGAATTAGGCAGTGATGTTTTAATCCACCCTTATCATTCTATCCATACTTAGCATTTGATTTAGTGTTTCACATGCAAAGTTAAGTAATATTAGAATAGTTTGGGTAGGGATTAGTCCCACAAGTGGACTTGCTTCTTTTTTAGATCCAGTATGAGATAGAATCTCATTCTGATGAAGAAGCGAATCAAAGAGATGAAAAACCATTGTCTATGGAAATGACCATGAAGCACGGGGGAATACTCCACATAATATACCTACACACATTTTCGAGGACGAAAATGTTAAAGGGGGGAAGAATGTTGTATAACTATGGGTCAAAGTGGCCAAAGACATGGGTTTTGAGGGTCCAAAACCACTTGGAGAACCCTTGGATTCTATTGGAAAACCCTTGGGAAAGTGTCTCCAAGAGTGTGGTTTGAACCCTTGAGTTATTTGGATTTATTTGCTCCCAATTGAAGGGTTTTGACCCTTAGGATTGATATTTCCTAAGAGCATGATATTCAACCCTTAGGGAGGCCTCTCAAGCCTTGAGACTTGTACGTACAAGCTTGGGAGAAGTCCTTTTAGAATCCATGTGAGAGCCATGTGATTCCATGTGATTTCCAAGGTTAGAAGGCCTTGGATTAGCATCCATGTGGAGAGGACACTTGGCAAGCTCTCCTCACATTTCCCCCTTGGCCTTGAGGTATATATATGGGTGGAGTTGGTTGGGTGGACACTGGCATCTCTCACCCGTTGTGGGTTTAGTCTTGTTAGAATAACCCTTGGCCTTGCTAGGCTTGCTTAGATAGTTACTTTACAACAGAAACCAAGAAGAGATTAGCTCAATTATAAAAGATTAACATAACCTCATGAGCTTTTCAGAATATATCTCTTCACTTCTCTAAAGTTCATTCATATCAACGGTGCCAAATTTGGTGTCACTCTAGCACAATGATAAGTATCAACGTAGTAGGTATGAAAGAGAACAGTTGATGGATTACGTCAACTGCCCATAAAATGATGCACGCGGGATGCTTCCAACAAGCTCAAGGTGCATAGAAAAGAGACTCAAAGGTGATAGGAAACCAAGAAGAGATTAGCTCAATTATAAAAGATGAACATAATGTCATGAGCTTTTCAGAATATATCTCTTCACTTCTCTAAAGTTCATTCATATCATATCATTTAGGAAAACTTATCGTGAGTTCTCATCGAATTGATTTCAATTCCAATTTATAGAAAAGCACAGTGTCTTGTCATATTCATCATTTTCATAAATACAATCTCAAAACTTTAGAACAACGGATTATAGTAAATCATTCATTAACAAGTGCTAAAGAAATGGAACTAGACACACTTTTGACTTCGTAGTAAGAAGTTATATAAACCTTATTCGTTTATGATAAAGCGTAAAAGTTTCCCTCAAACAAGTTATATAGATGATGAGACTAGAATCGAGTTTGCATCACTTATATGCGTTGAAGCCAATTGTAGCAATTCTACCATCCAAATCCTCACGCTCATATATATTTTCTAAACATTTCAATCCTTGATTTTTGAATCTATGGTTTTCGTTATACCCTTACGAGATTCCAACAAATCAAAACACGCTCCTGCACTAGCATTTTGAGTCTGCCGAATATGCGCGATTTCATATGAAACTCTTCCACATCGTTCTTCAATGCAAGCTTTTCATGTCTTCAAACACGAATCAAGTTGAAAATGCACACGAACTATTTGGTGTATGTAAATTCGAATTCGGCCCCTTTGCGCATATAATAGAATTGACAAAAAAAAAACACACACACACACAACATAATCACATCCCAACTGCATAGTTAGAACCCTCGATTCCTTTCAGCACCTTGAAAAGTGAAAGTTCACCATCGAAAGCTCAAGTACGAACTTGAGTTCGCTATAGCATAGCAATCCTTTTTCTTTTGCATCAAATGAACATTAGGTCCTGCAAAGAGGTCTTACCCTTGAGAATTACAACTGATTAGGTCCTCCAAAGAGGTAAGCCGATAGTTGAAGTAATCACTCGAAACCTACAATGATGTAAGCAATGTTCTCTCGAAACCTACAATGATGTAAGCAATGTTTCGTGAAAAATAGTATCACCCAAATCATGAACTAGAGTTAGGACAAATCCTAACCACAGTAGATTAAGAAGCTGAGATTCAGTAGGCGACACATTATTTAGTAAGCTAGAAGCATAGTACAACATAGAACTAGATCGAATTTAAAAAAACGGTCAAACTCAATCAAAGAAATATAACAAGTGATCTAAGCTTTGCAAAGCACTCATCAAAAATAATAATTGAGTGTCCGAAGAACAAACTCAATCGTTGTCAGCCAGAGAACAAACTCCAGGTTTTCCGACAAAATTCTGCACTCCTTTTTATGCGCGCAAAAAGAGTCCTCTATCAATGGATCATATGTGTGTCCTCCCATTACTTTCTTCCTATCTGCCGAATCTCCTTCCTCCTCCCGCTTCTCTGTTGATCCCCCACGGAGTAGATTCCCTCCTTCAAAATAGATATGTCCTTCTTGTAGCTGCCTCCGATTCCACATCTCTCAGAAAGGAAAAAAAACATTCGCCATCCTATGCATTCACCATTGTACAAATTTAGAAAATACTTTTTACATCCATTACACAAGCACCGTGTACATACACGCACACGTACTTGTTTTTTATTGATTTCTTTTAGTTTTATTTTGGTTTTCATTTTTTATTATTTTATTGTTTTAACTCTTTTGCTTTACAATCAAAGAGTTTCACATTTAGAAATTCAGGTTCACATGCACAAAAATTAGGAAACATATATGTAGCATTATGTAAATACACATACATACACACATAAACACAAAGTAATATACACACTTTGGTCACAAAATCACATATGAATACGTGCACATCAAATTTTTAGGTCAAATACACAAACTAAAGCACACAATTGGGTGTACACACACATTCATACCATGACAAGGGATACAAGCAGAGTAAGAAAAGTCACATCAGTTATACTTATGGACAAGAAGGGTGATTCAAAAGGATAAATCATGGATTAGTATCAACATATACTCATATGTTCGAAAAATGAATAGAGTAACACACATGAAGTCTCACACTTTTTGGTTTCATAGTCACAAAGCATAAATCTAAAGGAGTCAAAAGATGCAAGTGAACTTTAAGTCATAAGTGCAAAAAACAAAAACTCAATTAGAGGTTTTTGGCCGATGCACATCTCCATCTTCTTCAGCCTCCAAACACTCAAGAGAGAGTTTAGTCAAATCAGAAGCTCACATAAAACACATTTTTGACAGTTTAGAGATAACCATTCTAGAAGAAAATTTTTAATTTTTTTGAACATCGGTCGGAGTGATGAAATACTTCCGACAACGTGAGGAGATCAATCTCATAATTTTCAATCTAAAGAGACATGAAGGAGTTATGATGACCATGAGCAAATGAGTACACAAGTGCATGAGTGGGAAGCAAACTAACATGCACACATATACACAGTAAGACAAAGAGAGGGAGCAATGGAGTCTTCAATTCATCAAAAGAAAGTTTGAAATCTTCTTAGTTTCCCTCAATCTCGAAGAATCCAACCTCAAAAATGAGCTTTTTGGCTCTTTTATACTTTTTTTGACTAGTTATGTCCCTCTCTTGACCTAGTGTCCGGCTTATTTAAAAACTAGGTTCCTAAGCTAATTTGGGGGATCAAATGAGCTCTAAAAATTATGAAAATTGATACAAGGGCATATATAATATTCTTCAAGCTTGAGGACTCCTTGGCTTGGCCAAGATGGAGTGGGAATTATCAAAAATAGTATTTGCAATGTATGTGTAGTGATAAAAACCGTTATTGTTTGAAGATGAGTTCTAAAAATTTTGAAAAGGCCCATTCGCCACATCTACATCAACTTCCTTCCGAGCTCAATCATCCTTGAACTTCTCTCTATCCTTGCTCCCTTTGACTCATTTTGCTTAAGCTCCATTGTTATGTGAGACCACCTAGACCGCTTACTTGGTTGCCAACAGGCCTAATCCCTTGAATTGGTCATGCCTCAAAGGTGAGCCACAACTGCAAGTGTAGCGATGTTGAACATACCTTAACCTCATCCTCATCTTGAATCAGTTCTTCACTATCAATCCTTATTGTGCTTTGATCCTCAACAACTTGCAAAAAAGAATATCCTCTTCCAAAAGAATATATTCCAAGCTCTTTCTATTGCTTGTCAAAATCTTCATCTATAAGTGTTGGCTTCTCTTCAAGTGCCTTGTGAAAGTAGCTAGACAATACTTTGGATGAATCTTGTAATGTAGGATTTGACAATCACAAATCAAGGCTGAGAAACTCCTCTTTTCTTTATTCTAATACATCTATAGATTTCCTTGCAATTTATTCAATTTTAGTGACTACTACAAGGCAATAGTCTTCTATGAGGTTGTAGAGCTCTTGTATGCAATAAAGAGGAACAAAATTCTTTCAACACATAAAATAATATGGAAGTTTTTGCAAGATAAGTGACTTTTTTGAGACATTTACATCTTCTATAGGATCTCTTATGGTTGTCTCTGCTCTGAAATTTGCCACATCAAAATTTTTTACCTCTTCTAATTTTGCTTAAGGTTGATCTCTTCAACAATTTCTTTTACATCAATATCTCATCTATTCTCAACAAAAAGGTCTAATGATGTCTCTTCACTTTATCAAGGTTCCTTTTGTTCAACTATCTCACTAGATATATGATCAAACCAAATAAAAAACTCCATATTCACTAGAATCAAACAACAACACTTTCATGGTTTGGGCAAAAATCCATCTTCCTAGGGATGGGGGGTGCCTTTCCACACTTTCTTGTAATTGTGGCAGTGTCCAAAGGATGTTTCCCACAGATGCTTCAATGAAAATATCTTTTACCAGTGACTACCATTGCCTCTCCACTGATAATTCAGATAAAATCATTCCACCCATCCTTTAGAAATGCTTTAGAATTATCTCTAACGGCTTCAAAATAAAATGTAGAGTTGAATATCTTCATCAAATTTGGAAAGTGATTAAGTCCTATACCATCTTGAACCATAACATCTAGAAGTTTTTCAGATGGAGAAACTATGAGTATAACATTTTTCTCCTTCATCCCAAGAACTTTGAGTGTATGAAGATAAGATCCTAGGGAGGATCAATGCAAGCAAATAGAGACAGTCAAAATGGTTCAAACACATGCTATCTTGAATTAGCCGTGTGTAGAATCCAAGCATAGAAGTGAAGAATGGGTAGAGAAAAATATTGAAGGTAAAAAATGGACAAAAACCAAGGCAACTCATACGTATAGGGGAAAAGAGACATTGGAGAATCCACATGCACCAATGCAAGAATTCCATGTGTCATTACCTTGTGATTCACAATGGTCAAACTACATGGACCAATGAAATAGTGACATGTGTTAGTTTTACCTATAGATTCACAATGGCCGAATGATGTCGATCAATGAAAACATGCCATGTGTTGATCTAGATTGGGATTCACAATGGTCATATGAGGTTGACCAATCAAAAGGTGCTACATGGCATCAACAATCATACTTGACAACCTATATAAAAAAGAATTTGTCATTCTTGAAGACCTTGATAATTCAAGGAAAGAAAATTCAAAACTACTTAAGAATGCAGATGGTCAAATTACTGTGAAAGATTCAATGGGAGGAGGAATACCTAGTAGGAAGGCTTGAAGACAACAAGACATTGAGATATTTCAATGTTGAAATCTCTGACGACATCATCAAGATATCTTTTAGGCATGATTTCCAATTCATAATCTACGTTCATTATTTATTCAATGTTGTGAAAACCTGCTATATATATCTCATTGGATTATATTTTGTAGGGTTCTACTCTAGAAATGTGAAGAGAATGTTTTAAGGAAAGTATTCCTCTTGGATCCACCTGTGACACAATGTATTCTGAAAAACTATGGAGAAATTGATCACTTCTTAAAAAAGTTTGCAATGGATGTGGAATATATTCTTAATCCATATGTTGAGATGTAATTTCTTATTATTCTTACTATATATTCATTCTTTTCTAAGTGTAAAGTTTCATAAACAAGTAGGGCTTTCGGTTTGATGAATTCCCTTCAAACACAATATGGCGATTTCAAACTATAATTTTTAATGCATTTTTATGAATCACCTCATTTCCATACATTTTGTATCACCTCATTTCCATGTATTTTGACTTTTTTTTTTATTTTGTAGTGTTTTCAAGCTTTTGAAGATGCACTTTTGAAATTTTCAAAAGGAACGAAGGGGAAGAAACACTTTTCTTATATGCAAATAGTTGTGCCAATTACAAAAGGATTCAACATCATGTGGATGGAGAGTGATTGCAAATGCTATAAGGTTTTTAGAGTGCATTTTTTATAGTCCTTATCTAAATCTTTAGGAATATCCACATGCTTGGCTTGATTTGGTAAGAGAAAAAGCAATACATAAGTTTTGAGAGATGCTATATTCCATATGATCCAAATTCAGCTCCTATTTGTAATTATTATTTTAGGTTGAAATCACTTTTTCTAATTCTATATCTTGTGTCATTTTGATTTTCTCAAGTTCAGAATGATTTGAGTGATGTGCAAAGCATTAGCTAGATCTATTAATATCTTAACTGGTGTCCATTGAAAACTATTTCCAAGTGTCTTCAAGATTTTTTAAGTGTTATAAATATGTCTATATTGATTAAGGTTTTAAACTACACATTGAGCACTTGTTTAGAGGAGAGAAAAGACATGACCAATTCAAGCAATTAGAGCAATTGGAGAACCTTTGGTGGCCCTAATTGCTTGAATTGCTTGTGACTTCTATCTCTTCCAACCTTTCCCATTTTTATATATTTCTTTCTCAAATGCTATATCTTGATTTTCTTATCTCTTAACTGAAGTATGTGGCCTATATAAGATTTGTTTATTTGGAGAAGAAAAAAGACACGACCAGTTCATGTGATGAGAGCAATCGGAGAACCTCCAGTGGCTCTAATTGCTTGAATTGACTTTTTCTTGTATCTCCTCTAACCTTTACCATTTTGATCTTTTCTTTCCTCAAATGCTATATCTAGTTTTGTTTATCTCTGTATTGAAGCATGTAGCCTATACAAGATTTGTTTTTGCTTCATCTATATCTATCCATTTTCTTACATTGTAATCATGGTTATTGTTTGGGAATAACTATGCCATGTATATAATCTAACCTAAATGAATATTGTAAAGCACAAAAGAATACACTTTGAACTTGAAATGATTGCAATCCTTCAACACCCAAAAAAGAAAATAAGCAAAAAAAGATTATGCACACCAAAAATTGAACCCTGCATGGGCCTTGCATGTTGGAGTTTGAGGTATGCAGAAGCATGCAAACAACACAAGGAAAAAGAAGAATCTTGGAGCACAACATACAATACTGAATGTATTATCGAGTGTGCAAAGATAAGCGACCCATTAGGATTATAGGCATGTATACAAATCCACCCTGTGAGTGATACGGTGAACAAGGAGCTTGCACTCATGTATAAGGAAGTGTCAAGCTATGTGGAATCAATTCATAAAAGGACATAAGCCTAAAAGTTTGTGAAAAGCTTTAAACTTCTCCCTAGGTAGACCCTTTGTGAAAAGGTCTGCAATGTTCTCTTGTGTGGGCACATATGCAAAATTGATCTTTCTAGTAGAGAACCTCTCCATGACATAATGATAGTGCACCTCAATGTTGTTAATGTGAGCATGGAACATAGGGTTCCTCGCAACTTCCAATGCACTCAGACTATTAGTGAAGATGGTGGTGGCAGAAGAGTGACCAACACCCAAATCAGTCATAATGCATCTAAGCCACACACACTGAATAGTCATTGTGAAAGTTGCCCTATACTCAGCCTCACAACTAGAAGTGACCATGGTAGTTTGATTCTTGCTCAACCAAGATATGCATGAGCCACCAAGCATAAAGCAAAAACCACTCATGGACACACAAGTGTCATAGCAACCAACCCAGTCAGAGTCAAAAAAAGCATGTAAATGTGGTGGTAGTGATCTCCCCTTGTGATAAAACAATCCAACTAGTCGGGTACCACTCAAGTAGCGAAAGATGTGCTTAATTGCTTGCCAATGCTTGACTCATGGGCAATGCATAAACCTGCTCATATGTGAGAAAGAAAATTGAATATCTGGCCAAGTAACGCATAAGTAAATGAAGCATCCAACAACCTGCTGATAGAGAACAGTGTCAAATGCATCTCCAACATCATGAAGACTCAACTATAAACCTATTTCCATAGAAGTGGCAATAGGTTTGCAGTCATCAAGGCCAAAATATTGCAATAATGTGATAATATATTTTGTTTGACACAAAGATATTCCACCATCAACTTGCATAAATTGAATGCCCAAATAATGATGCAAATGCCCCAAACCTCACATCTCAAATGAGGCATGCAAATCAGCCTTAAAATCATCAATATGCTTCTCATGAGGGCCAATGAGCAGCATGTCATCAATATGGACAACAATGATCAAAAGCACATCATTTGCATGCTTAACATAAGGTGCTCTCAGTTCGACTATTCTCGGAGATATGAAATCACAACTCTTTCATTTTGATAAAGATATTTGAGTAATGATCCAAAGTACATAGGTGGTCTAAGTTCAAATGGAAGCTTAGGGATTGCACTAAGTGTCTTTGAAGCTACAAAGGACTAGTCTTGAGTAGTTTTTGCCAAGAGTATCTCATCTCTATTGACTACATTGATCACCTCTTCATAGTGGTATCAAAGCTAAGCTAAATAAGAGGTTGTTGGAGTTTGAGGTTTGCAGAAGTTGAACAGCAAAAGGAAGAAGAAGAAGCTTGGAGCACAATACACAATATTGAATGTATTACCAAGAGAATGTACAAAGATAAGTAACCCATTATGGTTATAGGTATATATACAAGACGGGGGAAAAAACCTCCTAAAGAGGGAAAAAAAAGTACCCTCATGGTCCTAGTGTGTTCACACACATCACTACCTAAATATATCAACAAATCCCCCTTGGGAGTGATGTGGTGAACAAGGAGCTAGCACTCATGTTTAAGTGCCAAGTTATGTGGAATCAATCCACAAAAGGATGTAAGCCCAAAGCTTTGCGGAAATCTTCAAACTTCTCCCTAGGCAGAGCCTTTGTGAAAAGGTCTGCAATGTTCTCCTATGTGGGCACATATGCCAAACTAATCTCTCCAGCAGAGAACCTCTCCCTGACATAATTATAGTGTGCCTCAATGTGCGAGCATGGAACAAACGGTTCCTCGCAATTGCCAATGCACTCTGACTATCAGTAAAGATGGTGGAGGCAAAAGACTCACCAACACCCAAATCAACCATAAGGTGTCTAAGCCACACAAACTCAACAGTCATTGTGGGAAAGAGGCATTGATTTTGATGAGACCTTTGCTTCTACATGCCGAATAAGTATTGTTCATAGCATCTGTGCACTTGTAGCTCATCATGGTTGGAATGTACATTAGTTGGACATTAAAGCTACATTTTTGAATGGCGATTGCATGAAGAAGTGTATGTTTTTCAGCTCCGTGGACTTGTGCAAAAGGGCATGAAAACCAAGTGTGCAGGTTGAAAAAGGAATTATATGGTTTGAAGCAAGCACCACATGTTTGGCATGAAAAGATACATGCCTACCAGATTACACGTTGCTTTGAGAACAGTCCAACAGAGAGCATCTCATATGCTAAGCTTGCTAATGATGTGCTTTTGATCATTGTTGTGTATGTTGATGACATATTGTTCACTGGTCCTCATGAGAAGCATATTGCTGATTTTATGGCTAATTTGGATGCCTCATTTGAGATGTTAGATTTAGGACATTTGCATCATTATTTGGGCATTCAATTCATGCAAGTTGATGGCGGAATAGCTTTGCATCAAACAAAATATATTGACACATTATTGCGACATTTTGGCCTTGAAGACTGCAAAGCTATTGCCACTCATATGGAGATAGGTTTACGATTGAGTCTTCATGATACGACAGATGCATTAGATGTTGTTGTCGACCAGCAAGTTGTTGGATGCTTGATTTACTTATGCATTACTTGGCCAGATAATCAGTTTGCTATCTCACAAATGAGCAGGTTTATGCATTTCCCAGGTGTCAAGCATTGGCAGGCGGTTAAGCGCATCTTTTGCTGCATGAGTGGTACCCAACTACTTGGATTGTTTATCCCAAAGGGGGGATCACTACCACCAGATTTACATGTTTTTTTTTACTCTCACTGGGATAGTGGCTATGACACTCGTGTGTCCACTGTTGGCTTTTGCGTCATGCTTGGTAGCTCATGTATATCTTGTTTGAGAAAGAAGCAGCCTATTGTTGCCACTTCCAATTGTGAGGCTGAGTATAGGGTAGCTTTCACAATGATTGTTGCGTTTGTGTGGCTCATATGCCTTATGGCTGATTTGGGTGTCATTCAGTCTTCTTCCACCACCATCTTCACTGACAGTCAGAGCACATTGGCAGTTGTGAGGAACCCTGTGTTCCATGCTCAAACTAAGCACATTGAGGTGCACTATCATAATGTCAGGGAGAGGTTCTCTACTGGAGAGATCAGTTTGGCATATGTACCCACACAAGAGAACATTGCACACCTTTTCACAAAGCCTCTACCTAGGGAGAAGTTTGAAGCTTTCCACAAAGCTTTGGGCTTATTTCCTTTTGTGGGTTGATTCCACATAGCTTGGCACCTCCTTATACATGATTGTCAGCTCCTTGTTCACTGCATCACTCCCACAAGAATTTGTTGATATATTTAGGTAGTGATGTGTGTGAACACACTAGGACCGTCGGGGCACTTTTTTCCCTCTTGAAGATGTTTTTTCCCTCGGCTTGTATATATGCCTATAACCCTAACGGGTCACTCATCTTTGTATATTCTAGTGGTATTACATTCAGTATTGTGTGTTGTGCTCCAAGATTCTTCTTCTTCCTTGTGATGATGGCGTGCTTCCTTAGACCTCAAACTCCAACACCTCTTTTAGTAGCCAGTTTTGGACAACTCTTTATGACATCATTTCCTTTACGATATTTGCAAAACAATTTCTACCTTTCTATTTTCTTCTTGTCTCTATCATCAATAACCAAGGCCAAGGTCAACAACAGAATCATGCAAGAGGAAGAGGACAGTTTCGAGGCAGGGGGAGCCAAAGAGGTCGTAGAAATTTCCAAAGAAATGATTCAGGTAATGATAGTAAGGGATGTTGGAATTGTGGTAAACCTCGACACTTTGAACATGATTGCAGGTTGAAGAATCAAAATAACGTAAGGCAGCAAAACAACTATGCATCCACAAGTGCAGATGATTCTGAGAAGTTCTTCATGGTTCAACATCACATGATGAATACAATGTCTGTTGGTGTTTCAAAATCGAATTATAATGTATGGTATGTTGATTCAAGTGCTTCAAATCACATGACAAGTCATGCGGAATGGTTTAGTACTTTGCAGAAATTGCCAGTTCCTAGATATATTGAAATAGGTGATGACACATTACACAATATCAAGCATACAGGAATGATATGACTATCTATGGAGGATGGAAAGGTAAAACATCTTGCTGATGTGTTGCATGTTCCAAATATAACAAAGAATCTGGTTTCTATTGGACAAATGGTTGACCAGGGGTTACAAGTCAGGTTCAATACTGATGGTTTATATGTAGAAGAGTACAAACAAGATGGAAGATTGGTTGCCAAAGGAAACAAAGTGGGTAGGATGTTCACTTTAAATGTGAAAATTCTTGAAATGAATGAAGCCATGTTTGCAAAAGGTGCAGGAGTTATTATTGATATAGAGATTTGGCACAAACGGATTGGACATGCAACTTTGTAGAGGCTAAAATTGATGTAGCCGAAGGAAATTGTCCATGGACTACCAATTTTCAAGGTTGCAAAGATGCAAAAGGTATGTGCAGCATGTCAATTCGGAAAACAGTCAAGATCATCATTTCTGCATGACAAGCATGTTAGTGAGAATGTGCTAGAAATAGTACATACAGATGTTCAGGGTCCTACAAAGACCACATCTATGGGAAGTTGCAAGTTTTATGTTACTTTCATTGATGACTATACACGAAAAGTGTGGGTATATTTCATGAAAGAGAAGAGTGAGGTGTTCACTAACTTCCAAATTTTAAAGCTATGGTGGAAAAGCAGACAGGGAAGTATATTCAGACATTAAGATCTGATGGAGGAGGTGAATACATGTCAAATGAGTTCAACAATTTTCTAAAAATCATGGAATTTGACATCAGTTTTCATGCAGGTACACACCACAATAGAATGGCATTGTTGAATGCAAAAATAGACATATTGCAAAAATAGCAAGAGCCTTGATGGTTGAGAAGAATATGCCTCATTGTTATTGGGCAGAAGCTGTGCATATGGTTGTATACATCATGAACAGAACTCCAACTGCTGTTGTACATCAAGTTACACCTGAAGAGAAGTTCATAGGTAAAAAGCCAAACTTATCACATATGAAGTTTTTGGTTGTATTGCATATGTACATGTTCCAGATGAGTTGAGGATCAAACTTGATCCGAGAGCAAAAAAATGTGTCTCCATTGGATACTTTCTTGAGCAAAAGGGATATAAATGTTATAACCCACTCACATGATAGGTGAAGGTGAGCAGAGATGTGCTATTTGATGAAATTTCAAGCTTTTATGCAGATGCCAAAGATGGACTTAATCTTGAATCAAATGAAAAAGAAAATATTGAAAAATCAAGTGCAGAATCTCAAGTTCTGAGTGGACCGGATGAATCACCAAGCAATAGTTCCAACTCAAATCCATGGAGTGGAAGATTGCATGGAAACTTTAGTCCAGTAAATTCATCAAATACATCCAAGAAAGGTAAAGAAAAGCTTTTTGTTGGTAGTAAAACATGTATAGGTTTTGAAGACATTGATGGAGATTCAAGCAGTTCAGAAAATAGTCTTGATGAGGAACTTGGATTCCCCTCTGTGAAGACTCCAGGAGTAAGAAAGGCACATGGAGATGATACAAGAAGAAGTGACCCAGAACCAGGAAGATTTGGGAGGATGCAAAATTCAGTGCAACGATTGACATATGATAGTTACATGGCTTGTCATTGTGCCTACATGACCAAGGTAATACAAGATGTTGAACCTTCTTGTTTTGAAGGTGCAATTGGAAATGTAGAAAAGCTATGGATGAGGAGATGGCTGCACTTTATGGAAACGAAACATGGAAGCTGGTTCCATTGCCAAAAGGAAAGAAACCCATAGGCTAGGTTTACAAGGTAAAGCACAATGCTGATGGTAGCATGAGCAGGTACAAATCACAATTGGTAGCAAAAAAATATGCACAAACATATGGAACTGATTATCAGGAAACATTCAGCCATGTAGCTAAAATGTCTACTGTTAGAACACTTGTTGCATTAGCTATAGCAAAAGGATGGACTTTGCATCAGATGGATGTGAAGAATGCTTTCCTACATGGTGAGTTACAGGAAGAAGTATACATGGACCAACCACAAGGGTATGAAGATTCAAAGCATCGAGAGTATGTTTGTAGGTTGCAAAAGGCTTTGTATGGGCTAAAGCAAGTTCCTCATGCATGGCATGCAATGATTACTGATTACTTAACCACCATTGGGTTTTCTATGTGTGATGTAGATCATTCACTATATGCAAGGAAGGGTGATGATGGCATTACGACTTGGTGATAATGAAGAAAGCATCAAAGAGGTAAAGCAGCTTCTTATGCAAGAATTTGACATGAAAGATCTTGGTGTGTTACGCTATTTCTTGGGCATTGAGTTTATACATACAAAAATAGGTATATGGATGTCACAAAGGCAATATGCCTTGAATATGCTGCAAAAGTATGGTATGGCTGACTGCAAGCCAATTTCTATGCCATTAGATCAAAATTTGAAGTTGTATACTACATCAGGTGAAGCATTGGAAAATGCTACTATGTACAGGAAAATTGTGGTAAGCTTGATATATCTCACAATTACAAGGCCTGATCTGAGCTACACTGTTGGAATTGAAAGTCAATCTATGCAGTTCCGAGGAAGCCACATTTGGATGCATTGAGGTGCACTCTATGTTATGTGACTGCTACTTTGGATTATGCATTGTTTTATGAAGCTGTTTAGATTTGCAAGTTCATGGATACACTGATGCAGATTGGGCTTGTAGCATTCCAGATAGAAGATCTACTAGTGGTTTTCTATTCTCTCTTGGGAGTGCAGTTATTACATGGAGCAGTAAGAAGCAACCCATTGTTGCTTTGTCAAGTACAGAGGCTGAGAATAGAGGTGCTGCAATGGTAGCATGTGAGGCATCATGGCTAGAGATGCTACTTGCAGATTTAGGTGTGGAAGTGCAAAAGCCTATCACCATCTATTGTGATAATCTTAGCAGCATACAGTTAGCACAGAACCCTCTTTTTCATGCCAAAACAAATCATATAGAGGTACATTATCACTTCATCAGAGAGAAGGTATTAGCAGGTGATATTGATCTTGTTTATGTGAGGATAGATGAGCAGGTTGCTGATATTTTCACCAAAGCACTTGGAGCTAAGAAGTTGAAGAAGTTTTAGGAGATGCTTGGATTACAGGATATGATGTTGAACTTGAGGGGGAGTGTTGAGATATCAAGCTCAACATGTGATGATCCAGGATAACACGTATCACTTTTTCATTTCTATGACATGTATAGTGGTCACACCGGTATATGTTAGGGATTTTTTCATTGAGCTTTATTAGATTTATCTACTTAGAGTGATGGCACATTTGGTTCTCGCTAGCCCACTCATTTGCAAAAATTAGGTTTTTCCTTATGTACTGGTCTTTATATATTGCACTTGTTGTATTCTTGTTTTTAGGTCATTCTTGTACATTCCTTTATGTAATAAAAGAAGAAGAAGAAGATCCTTCTTCCTTGCCTCAATCTGTGTGTGTGCTTCTCCTTGATTGTGAGATTGTGTGTGTGAGCTCTCTTCCTTATCTCCTTCCTCGTGACACTGCTCTAATACCAATTGTTGGAGTTTGAGGTCTATGGATGCACGCAAACAGCACAAAGAAGAAGAAGAAGAAGCTTGGAGCACAATACGCAATATTGAATGTATTATCAAGAGAATGTACAAAGTTAAGTGACCCGTTAGGGCTATAGGAGTATATACAAGCCGGGGGGGAAAACCTTCTAAAGAGGGAAAAAAGTGCCCCGACAGTCCTAGTGTGTTCACACATATCATTACCTAAATATATCAACCGATTCCCCTCATCTATTGACAAGCTAAATCAAAGCAATCACTCAATATGGTCTCTAATAATGGAGGCTTATCTATAAGGAAGGAATTTTTATGGTACATCTCAAGAGGTGAGATGATGCTGATACTCAAAAGCAAGGGCCAACCACTCAAGAGGAGTAGGAAAGGTTAAATGCATGGTGTTCAAAGGATGCTTTTGCAAGGTCATACATTCTCAACTCTATCTTTGATTTTTTACTCCCTCATATTAGGAACTATAAGACCTCTCAAGAGACATGGAATGCTTTGGAGGTTTTCTTCTCCTCAAGTAACAAAGCCAAGAAGAATCAACTATCGATGGAGTTTGCAACACTCAAAAATATGCCCAAGAAAAGTATGATTGATTTTGTCACCAAGATGAAGAACATTGCAAATCAAATTGGGAGCATTGGAAAGATCATTGATGAAGAGAAAATTATGAGGAAAGTCATCAACAAGATCAAAGTTGATGACAAATGGGAAGCCTTCACCATATCCATGGATCTCTACATGGATATGCAAGTGCCTGAATTCGAAACTTTTCACAATGAATCCAAACTCATGAAAAATGGTGAGAGCCAAAAAAAATAAGCAATCATTTGCCCTCTATATAGATAAGAATAAAGGCAAGGACAACAAAGGGAAAGGTAAGAAATTTGATGATGAAGGGAGTACCTCTCAAGCTAATTTTGCAAGTAGGGGTACAGGATCAAGAGGAAGAGGTAGAGGATGTAGAAAAGGCAAAGGGAGAGCTCAAAGTTCATCACCCTGTGCCATATGTGGTCTATCAAATCATATTTTAGGAACCCAAGAAATCAGAGAGGAAGAGGATACAGTATAGGAAGCTATAACAACTATAAAGGAGGATATAAAGGAAGGAGAGGTTAAAAAAGCTACACAAATGACCAAGCTGAAGAAGATTCACTTTTACTCATCAACATGGCAACGAAGGAAGGTAAGTCTGATGAGCATGTGTTAGTTATGAGGTGGTCTTCTATGTTCACTCCTTTTGCATATCAAAGGGCAATATGGTTACTGCAAAAGGAAGCAAAGTTGTCTCACTTTATCCTTTATTTGTATCACAGAAAGAACACTTGTTAGCTATTATTGAACAACCTATGGCTTGTATTTGGCACGGCTTTTTGGGCCATATATCTCATAGTGGAATGGAAAAAATTTCTCATCTAGCTACTTACCTATGTTATCTTTCTTTGATTTTTCATTTTGTGAGCATTGTCAATATGGAAAACAAACTAGGAATATGCATAAAATCCAAATTGACTCTTCAATTCAGCCTTCAGATCTCATTCATAAAGATATGTGTGGTCCTATGCCCACAAGGTCATTAGGTGGTTCTCTTTACTTTGTCACTTTCATAGATGATGCTACTAGAAAATTCTAGGTATATCCTATCAAATCAAAGGATGAGGTATTCCCTACTTCAAAAAATGGCTTTCTCCAATTGAGATTGAAAAAGGAACTAATATTAAGGCTTTATGTTCAGATAATGGGGTGAGTATACCTAACATGAATTCATCCTTTTATGTCAGTCTAGAGGAATTCATAGAGAGTTTATAGCTCCTTATACCCTAGCACAAAGTGGTGTAGCTGAAAGGATGAATGGAACTATTCAAGATAGAATAGTTCCTATGTTGCATTATTGAAACCTTTCACAAGGCTTTTGGGCAGAAGTGGTATTGACTACAGTTCATTGAGATTAACCTTTCACCTAGTAATGCCAAATGTCTAAAAGTGGCACAAGAGTTATGAACAAGGAAGCCCCATGTCTTTGAGTTTTTGGGTGTGAAGCAAATGTTCATATACCCAAGATCTTAGATAAAAGATGGACCATAAGTCAAAGAAATGCATTTTTCTTGGATATGGGAGAGAAATTCAATTTGGATATCGCTTATGGGATCCTAAAACATGGTCAATGATCAGAAGCAGTGATGTCATTTCCAATAATTCTAAGATGCATAAATAACCCATTAAAGAGGTTGAAGTGAGAAGAATGGTGTTTGAGGATACTAATCCTCCAATTAGCATGCATAAAATTGTTGCACAAGGCCTATTCAAGAGTGCAGCAAGTGATGCATGTAAGGAAGCATTGTGGCTTTCTCCTCTTGCTTGTGATATGGTTCTACCTCAGCATGTACCTCGTTTCTTCAATGATAGTCAGAGTGCCATTGCTTTGGCTAAGAATCTAGTCTATCATGCAAAGAGCAAGCACATTGAGGTGAGGTATCACTTCATTAGAGATTGCTTAGCCACTGAGTGCATTATTCTTGAGAAGGCTCATACTTTGGATAATGATGCAGATGCTTTGAATAAAGATCTATCACAAGATAGCTTTCGGCATTGTCAGTTGATGGGGATTAAATGATTCATGATCTTACACAATTACTTGTATATTGTGTAACATGCTCATCAAGTGGGAGGTATAGTTTGTCTACTTACACTTAGGTATTATTTATCATTCTTTATTTTTCTCCCATAGTCACATTGACCATATTGGCATTTAATGGGAGATTGTTACCGTTAGTGTCATGTCAAAGACCAAATGGCCTTTAGACACTTTTGTATATGTTCTTTAATAAAACATATAGTGGCCTGGTCAACGTGACAAATTGTAAGTTTGATTGCATTTGGAAACCTAAGGAATCTATGTTCTTGCCCCCTATGCACTCTGTCTTTTGCATATTATATAGCCTCTGTGTGGAGTACTATGTGTGGTGTTTGGAGCTTGATTTTCTACTTCGAATGTATCATTGTGGGACTCTCTACAAGCAGATTCCATTATGGTGCATTGCCACTAAAATATTTTAGTAGATGTCTTATTAATGTATAAAGTAAATACATAATGATTGAGTAAGAAGTTCTAGATATGTTTTTTGTGGTAAAGAAGTTTAGGTATTGTTTATGTGAAAATAAGTTTAAATCAAGTAATTTCAATTTCTTTGCTGGCCATCAAGATCTTCTCTATCTAGTGAATAAACCATAGAATAGTATAAGTTTAGTACAATGGTTTCTCCTTCTTGATAATGACATTGAGGCCACTATCAAGAAAAGAATACATACACATGGATCAACTCTCTAGATTAACATATGGAAAACATCCTCAAGAAATTTCTTATGATGTAGCAGATGCTATGTGTTCAATCCAGAGGTGGTTCTTAAATGAACAGAGCTCTACATTTTTGTGCTTACATATGGTCCATTGCATCCATATTTTCCCATTGAAAAACACAAGATAAGAGAATCAAAGGATCTTCAAATCATTGTTGGAAGCATCTACCAATGCAATGAAAGAGGAATACTATCATGTTGTGTAGATGATAATGCAACATGGAATATCATCACACAAGACCATCACTAGTTGAGGATGGAACTTTCCCAAAATTAGAACTTTGCAAAACTTGAGACAAATTGATGTATATTGTTGGCACATGGCTAAGGACATTCCATGAATACTATAGCACATATTAAGTTTGCATTGACAAAACCCTTGTAGAACATTAAACATTATATTAGGTGACTATAGGACTAAACTGGAGTAAGCATATAGTGGATTATCTATGAGCTTGAGCTCTTTCCGATGGCATTACTCCAATGAGATAGAAATTTCTTGAAGAAGAAGCTAGAGATTAAACAGTGATAGCGAATCCTTTATACAAATAAGCAAAGGATAATTTTTTGTGTCTTTGTATCCATGAGAGAAAATATTTTATTATTCTTGAAATGATCCCTATAGAAGCCTCATGAGGACATTTCTGTCTTGGAAGAAGTATGAAGTAAATCCTCTTTGCAAGATTATGGTGCCCAATTCTCCATATGGATGTGAGAAGCTTTGCAAAAAGATGTGACATATGCCAAAGAACATAATATTCTTTCAAAAAGGATCAAAGGGTAGCTCACAACAGCTCATACACCTCAATATAATGGTGTTATCGACTGAAAGAATCATGCCATAGTTAAAATGTCTTGCTAGATGGCAAAAGGTCAAGGCATACTTGATTCATTTTGGGCAAAAGCAGTCAAAAGCTTTCACTATGCATTTGAAAATTTTTTCATCAAGAACTTAGTTAGAATCCAAAAGTGAAAAGTGTACCTTCTTAGGATACATTTAGGATTTTAAAGCATATGGACTCTCGGATTTAGAGGCAAAGAAGATCATTTTCAATCGAGATGTGGTGTTTGATGAATAGATTCTCCTAGTGGATAGTAAGGGTAAATCCACTATCCTATCAACTAAAGAAATAACTCATCATGTACCCCCCGAAGAAAGGTAAAGTTTTAGGAGTAGGACACATTGAATAGTGAAATTTCTTCATCAAAAAGCCAACCTATTGTACCTAAACACCCTAAGACACTAAGTCTTAGGGTGTTTGAGGAGAAGGAGACATTGAATAGTGAAATGTCTTCATCAAACAGCCAACCTATTGTACCTAAACACCCTAAGACACTGAATAAATGGGAACAATAGTTTTTTCTACTATTACAATCCACAAGTAGATGTTTTAGAATGATCTTCAAAAGGATTGCAAAGGTCAATGAAGGTTGAGGAGAAAAGAAAGCCTTGGAGCACATTGTCAACATGATTGTTATGGAAATAAGTATGGGCTCAACAAAGGAGATATCTTGTGTTGAACAAGCTCTCAATGATCCAAAGTAGAAGGTGGCAATGCAATTTGAATATGATACTATGCTCAAGAATGACACATGTGAGCTAGTTGACTTGACAAGAAGAAGGTAAAAGGTACTAAGTGGATTCGGAACAATGTGTAGATTATATGGTACTCTAAAAAAGTATAAGGATAGGTTTCTTGCATGTATTTCATAAATTCAAGGTTTTTATCTCAAAAAATGTTTAGTCTAATAGCTCAAATGATAATTATTCAAACATTATTCACAGTAGCTTCACATAAAGAGGTCTATTTTTCAAATGGGTGTCAAATCTATGTTTTTTAATAGACACCTCAAGGAGGAGGCGTATCTCAACCACTTGTAACTGCTTGTCTTTGTGTTGCCCAATTTAGAAAATAAGGTTTTCTAGCTTAAGAAGGCATTGTACAGGCTTAATTAAGATTCAAGAGCTTGGTAGTAGCAGATAGAGATATTCTTTTTAAATGTGGGTTTTAAAAGAAATTCTTTTGATGCTAACTTGTATGTTTTGAAGAAAAAAAGTAAGATACTTGTTTTCATCTTGTATACAGATTATTTTATTATTTTAAGAAATCATACAAGACTCATTAAACAAAATCAATGAAATATTGGAGAATATGAAATGAATTAGCTCTACTTTGTTTTTGTCTTGGAATTGAAGTTTGGCAAAGGAAAGATAGCATTTTCATTTCATAATAGGTATATGCCACATGGATCCTCAAGGCATTTGAAATGATGGACTACAAAACAATTAGCATGTCTATGGAGATAAACCACAAGCTATCTCTAGATGAACACATACTTGATGCAGATGCAAAGAAGTACAATATGATTTTTGGAAGTTTGATTTTTATGTGCAACACTAGGCAAGATAGTTTTTTTATGCAATTGAATTTGAGTAGTTCTCTAGCAAATTAAAAGAAACTCATTGGAATGCATGCATGCAAATTTGAAGGTACATTGCAAGAACCTTATATTTTGGTGTTCTTGATACTACAAATGATACTCTTGAAGGATGTTATGATTCAGAATGGGTAGAAATTGTGATTCTAGAAAATTCAATTCTAGATATTGTTTCTCACTTGGTTCAGATACCTTTTCTTGGGTAAGTAAAAAGCAACAAAATATAGCACTTTATTCCTTTATTTTCTTAAGGAGAAAACTTACAAATATAGGCTTTCCACCATAGATGGTGATTACCCTTAAATGTGATAATTAGAGTTGTATGGACATTGCAAAGAATCTCATATTTCATGCTCACATAGAACACATAGAGGTCCAATATCATTATATCCATGAGCTCATAAAAGACAAAATCATGGCTTTGAAATATTGTTCTTTAAAAAACAATTTTGCTAACATATTCACCAAAGCACTTGGAAGGAGTAGCTTAATATGTTAAATTTATGTGCCATTTGAGTAGCTTTAATGTGAACTTTTTCCTTATACATGTGCACTTTTTACTCTAGAGATGGCTAGAGTTTCTTCCCCACGTAACCACATATACACATTATATTCAAATGTGATGGTACATAGTACTTAGGTATTCACTTATACCTCTCACCATTCTCATACTATTGGTCATTGTTCATCATCTATGTCTTCTTGTGTTGATCTCCTTCTTTGCTCTCTTTATTTTAGTTCCTATTATTGCTAGTGTGGGACATCATGTACATTGTTGATAACATATATATTGTTGATGATTTCAGCAATGGTAATGTTATTATGATGTAAAGAACATTATGCAATGGTTTTTATTGCTTGGATAGGTATAAGAGATTCCTCTTGGATTCCATGCCTACTCATACTTCTTATGTGGTAGAAACCAAGTTATGACATGCTTGTTTTGGTCATTTGAACCAATAATTTGCTTTACTTGAAAAATTTTTGCTAACACTTCGAGTACATTGAAAAGCATGCATATTAAAGTTCTATAATTGAAAAAAATACATCATTCTTCGTTTCCCAAAGATGGTGCTACACATGCAACACAAAAATTGCAACTTGTTCATAGTGATGTATATGGTCCAGTGAAGACTTGACCTTTTGGCAAGCATGTATACTTGTTACCTTCATTGATGATGCAATATTCCATACTTGGGTGTATCCTATGAAAGCAAATAATGAGGTATTATGTTACTTTAAATTATTTCCATGGCTGAAAAATTTTGTGCAATAAGCTTATTACTCTTTGCATGGATCATGGTGGTGAATACATGTCACATGAGTTTAATTCTTTTCTTTGTGAAAGAGGTATTGCTCACCAATGTACAATGCCATATAAACATCAACAAAATGGTGTTATAGGGTGAAAGAATAGAACACTTCCTGAAACGGCATGATGTGTGGTTAAAAGGAAGCATCTTTTAGATAGGGTTTGGATGGAATCATGAATCAATTGACTTTGTGAATGTATTTATTACTGCAATTGCATGTAATGAAGAGCCATTCACTTTTGAAGATGCATGTGATGATTCAAATTGGATAAGAAAATGCGATTGGAATTGGTCCCTATTCAAAAAAATTGTACTTTAGTTATGTGAATTGCCAAAAAGTAAGAATGTCATTGGTACTAAGTGGTTTTATAAGATTAAGAGAAAATCTAATGGTAGCATTGATCACTATAAAGTCGGATTATTTGCAAACAATTATGTGAAAAAATATGGCATTCATTCATACTATGATTGCATTGGTTGCCCATCGTGGTTGGAAATTGCATCAATTAGATGTAAAAATAGCTTTCTTAAATGGAGATTTGAAAGGGAAGGTTCATGTGAAGCACTCTCCTAGATTTTCTAGCAAAGTTCAAGAGCATACAGTTTGCCACTTGTGTGAGGCTTTTTATGGACTTAAGCATCTAGTTTGTATCCATTGAGAGAGGAATGTTCATGCATCAAGCAAAGTGTATTGAGAAGCTACTTTAGAATTTTGGTTTTGAGGATTGCAAGTATATATCAACCCGAGTGGAAAAAAGATTCAGGTTCTCATATGAGGATGCAAATGATGCATTTGATACATCTCTTTATCAGTAAGTTGTGGGATGTTTGATATATGCATGTACCACAAGGCCAGACATACAATATGTAGTTTCCTAGTTGAGTCGATTTATGTAGAGCCCTAGCACTAAGCATTGACAAGTGGTACAATGTGTGTTTAGATATCTCAAAGGCACTTTGATTCTGGGCTTGTTTTATAGTAGAGATGCTCAACCATGCTTGCATGCTTTTATAGATAGTGATTGGGCTAGTTGTTATGATACATGAGTGTCCACTAGTGGTAATTGCTTTTTCCTTAGAGGATCATGCATATCTTGGTTGAGTAAGGATAAATCTACTGTGGCCACATTGAGTTGTGAACTTGAGTGCATGGTAGGATCTATAGCTACAATGGAGTGTATATGGTTGAGTTGCCTATTAATGGATCTATGCATGGATATTCGATATTTCTTCCAACCATTGTGTTTCTTGGTGTGTCGATCACCTTCTTCACTCTTGTGTGTAATTTTGTTTGCTTCTCACTCTCTCATGCACCTAACACAATAGACATCTTCCACAAACAAGCATAGGAACCAAGCCTACTTTATTCATGAAATTGTGAGCATTGAGCAATGGTGTTAGTATATAGCCAATGTCTACCCCTCAGGATTATATATTCTATTACACAATTTGTAAGCCCCCTAATATGAGCATAATCCAATTTTGCATTGCCATGTTGATGGAACTCCCAACTTATATGCAATATGAAGTTTAAATTGGACCATTTATGGCTTGTAGATGATGGAAATATATTATAAGCAAAGAGAATTAACATGCTCCCTTACTTTGGGGTACAAGGCAATGACGAGCAACCTCAGTTGGGGGGTTCCAAGGGGATCCAATAGCCCCTTGGATAGAGGTCTATGTTTGTTAAGTTGGTTGAACTAAGTGAAGTTGTAGATGGGCAATAATTCATGAAATGGGTGGTGGCCACCCACATCCAACCACCCATGTCTAGCCATCCGCAAAAGGCCACCCCTATCCATTGGCCTATTTATAGATAACTTATGCACTAGCCAAACATTGAAATTCAGTCAAAATATGTTGATGTTGTACTTGCCCAAATAGAGTTTTCTAGATTTCTCTACTTTGAGAGTGCATAGACGTACTTTTGATAGCCTTGTACTTGTTGTTTGTAATGATTTTTTTTTTTGAATTTTACTATATAGTCCTCTTCTTTACTACTAATCCTATTTTTTCTTTCATAATTCCTTTCTTAAAGTACAAAATTATGCAAGATCATCAAATGAAACATAATATCATGAATAAAACAATTAAGAAAATGGTTCCATGATTAGAAATTGGCTCCAGCAATCAAACAAAGTGAGGAAAATAATATGTCCATAAGTTATTATTCATGATTGCAGTAGTGGGATTACAAATCACCGATGCTTCTACCCAATAGATTCTAGATTCGGTACATATAAGAATATAACACTTTAAGGAACATAGTAAATGTGGGGAGATTGATCTAATGTTAGCCAACATCCTTGTGCATTTTTTGGCCACCACAATCCCGATTTCAAAGTCTCTTCAACAGTAAGATTGAGTGCCCTACCCATCTATAGGAGTGTAATGTGTAGTAAATGTGGGGAGATTGATCTAATGTTAGCCAACATCCTTGTGCATTTTTTGGCCACCACAATCCCGATTTCAAAGTCTCTTCAACAGTAAGATTGAGTGCCCTACCCATCTATAGGAGTGTAATGTGCTTGTTATAAAGTAGTAGAGATTTTATGCATTGAGATGTATCAAAGCTAAAATTTGATCAAGTCTCAATTATATAATTTTCCTATAATAATATTAAATTCATGTATTATAAAGACTCAATTCCCTTTTAATAATCTTAGTTAGATACATAGGTATGATACTATTACCTAGAAATAACCTCAGATCTTCATACATATATGAGAGATAAAGAATCTAGGATTTTTGTTTGACAAATTTCTCTATTACTTCAAATAAATCTGCAATCAAAAAACACGTTATTGATATCTATCAGGGGTTCACCAAAATCAAGGCAAGATAAAAAATTTGCTGCCATGTGAGAGGAATCATACCAACAAATGATATTGTAGACTAACTCCTTTAGGAGCAAGACCAATCATCTAGTCATCACATAAAATTTTTTCTTTTAATCAAATGTAGCAAGACATGGTCCACATGGAAGTTAAATCAATGGCCATGCAAGTAATGATAAAACTTATTAATACAATAGATAAGAATAAGGAATTCTCTTTTAACAACCAAATAATTTTGGTCAATCAAGAACAAACATCAGATAGTGTAATAAACATATTGAAACCCGAATTTACTTGCATATCACATGAGAAAACTACCAATGTAGATGTAAGAAGCATCTACAAACACATGGAAAGGCAAAGGGCTAGTTTGGATGCTATGGAACTAAAGGTTGAGTTAATATTATTTTTAGATGTTGATGAGCTATAACACACTTTGGCATTCAGAGGATTTCATTGAGGAAGTATATGTCAAAACATTGAGGGAAAAGTCCAAGTTAGAAAACATTTGCAAATGGAAGCCATTCCATCAAATTTGGCCAAAGAATCTAAGTACTTCCTTTGTTAAGAAACAAAGGAACTCTTAAAATTTCTTTGAATTTTTCTAATCAACTTGAATACCTTTTGATGAAATAACATGGCCTAATAACTTGCCACTTAACCACAAAGATAGAATTTTTCATATTATTGTTGGAGTTAGACGTCTGTCGAAGCACGTGAACAGCACAAGGAAGAAGGAGAAGCTTGGGGTGCAACACAAAATACTGAATGTATTACCACTAGAATGTACAAAGATAAGTAACCCGTTAGGACAATAGGCACATATACAAGGGGGGGACCTCCTAAAGAGGGAAAAACGTACCCCGGTGGTCCTAGTGTGTTCACACACATCACTACCTAAATATATCAACAAATCCCCCCTGGGAGTGATGGGGTGAAAAAGGAGTTGGCACTCATGTATAAGGAAGTGCCAAGCTATGTGGAAATCACTCCACAAAAGGAAGTAAGCCCAAAGCTTTGCAAAAAGCTTCAAACTTCTCCCTTGGTAGAGCAATCGTGAAAAGTTCTGCAATGTTCTCGTGCATGGGCACATATGCCAAGATGATCTCTCCAGCAGAGAACCTCTCCCTGACATAATGATAATGCACCTCAAGACTGAACAACACCCAAATCATGCATAAGGCATCTAAGCCACACACACTCAACAAGTGAAAGTGGCCCTATACTCAACCTCACAACCGGAGGTGGCCACAATAGGGTTCTTCTTGCTCAACCAAGATATACATGAGCTACCAAGCATGAAGCAAAAGTCATAGCAACCAGCCCAATCACTATCAAAAAAAGCATGCAAATCTGGCGGTAGTGATCCCCCTTGGGATAAAACAATCGAAGTAGTCGGGTACCACCCAAGTAGTGAAATATGTGCTTAACCACCTGCCAATGCTTGACACCTAGGCAATGCATAAACCTGCTCATCTATGAGACAGTAAACTGAATATCTGGCCAAGTAATGCATAAGTAAATCAAGCATCCAACAGCCTATTGATAGAGAAGCATCAAATGCATCTCCAGCATCATAAAGACTCAATTGTAAACCTGCCTCCATAGGAGTGGCAATAGGCTTACAGTCTTCAAGGCCAAAATATTGCAATAATGTATCAATATATTTCATTAGATACAAAGCCATTCCACCATCAACTTGCATAAATTGAATGCCTAAATAATGATGCAAATGCCCCAAATCACACGTCTCAAATGAGGCATGCAAATCAGCCTTAAAATCAATAATATGATTGTCCTGAGGACCAATGATTAGCATGTCATCAACATTCACAACAATGATTAGAAGCACACCATTAGCATGCTTAACATATAAGGTGCTCTAAGTTGGACTATTCTCAAAAGCATGTGCAATTAGATAGGCATGTATCTTTTCATACCAAGCATGTGATGCTTGCTGTAAACCATATAATGCCTTCTTTAACCTACACACCTCGTTTTCATGCCGTTTTTGCACAAAGCCATGGGGTCAAAAAACATACACTTCTTCATGCAAGTCACCATTCAAAAATGTTGTTTTAATGTCCAACTGATGTACATTCCAACCATGATGAGTTGCAAGTGCATAGATGCTATGAAGAGTAGTCATTCGGCATGTAGGTGCAAAGGTTTCATCAAAATCATTGCCTCTTTCCTGCACATAACTCTTTGCAACAAGCCTAGCCTTATACCTATCAATTGTTCCATCAGGCTTACACTTCAACTTGTATACCCACTTAGTGCCAATGGCCTTCTTGCCAGGAGGCAAGTCACATAAAGACCAGGTATCATTCTTCATTATAGCATCATATTCGGATCGCATAGAAGCCATCCAATTTTTAGAATTTTATGCTTCATCAAACAAAATAGGCTCATTCTCATCACAGAGACTAGATCCAGCCATAGCATAGCAATCTGATGCAAAAGAGGCATTATGAGAGCTTGAATGGGTATGGCATGATAGAGGTGCACCTAATTTGCTGTCACGCAAAGTCTGCACCAGCCATTTTGGCATAGTTTTTGCCTTCTCAATATCAACAGAAATGGAATGTGCATCATGTAAATTTTCATCAGAAATGGAATGATCTGCATCATCACATGAAACCCGCAAAGGCTAAGAAGTTGCCTCATTAGGACCAGCACTAGTCTATCCATGTGTAAAAAGAGGAAGCAAAGTATCATTCATGTCTTTGGCGCTAACAAATGTCTCCTTCGTACATGAAAGTAGGAGCTGAGTAGAATCCTCCACAAAAACAACATCAAGGGTACCAAAATGCATTTATTCTATGGATAATATAGGAGATAGCCTTTATTTTCAGAACTGTACCCAAGAGAAATACATTTCAGTGCTTTATCATCCAATTTTTTGCAATGTTGTTCAGGCACTAATGCATATGCTAGAGAACCAAAAACACACAGATGAGCAATATATGGCTTGAAACCATGCCAAACCACGAATGGAGTGATAGACTACAATGCTTTAGTGAGAAACCTCTTAAGTACATATATTGCACACATAACAGCCTCAAGCGAGAAATTATATGGTAAATCTTGACTCTTGACCATACACCTTGCCATCTTCATGAGTGAACTGTTCTTCAATTCAACAACTCCATTTTGTTGAGGTGTATATGGTGTTGTACACTGATGTTTTATCCCATGTTCAACTAGAAATGTGGTAAAGTCAAAAGACATATATCCCCCCCTTGATCATAACGGAGGGTGCCCATTTTACATGCTGACATATTTTTAGCCAAAACAAAAAATTGTTTGAAGCACATGAACACTTCGGACTTTGATTTCAATGGATATACCCATCCATGCCTAGAAAAATCATTAATGAAAGTCATGATGTAAGCATAGTTTCCAAAAGAGGGTGTTTGCATAGGACCACAAACATCACTGTGAACAAGCTGCAATTTTTGTGTAGCTCGAATAGAACCATCTTTTGGGAATGAGCAATGCTGCATTTTGCCCAACATACATCCTTCACATACATGTTTACTAGGTGGCTCAAGTTTGGGCAAAGGGGATACCATTTCAGATCTCTACAGGCGTAGCAAAGTAGCAAAATTTAGATGACCAAAGCATGCATGCCAAAGCTTTGCATCTGACATAGAGAATCATGTACTGCACATGTTGAGTCATTCACAGATTTTTCATAATCTATTAGCTTATAAAGCCCACGAGATAAAATGCTAGAAGCAATAATCTTATCACCATTTGACGGATCATGAATTGTACATCTGTCATCAGCAAATTTCACAACTAAGCCAATCTTGGCTAAAGTTGAAACTAATAACAGATTCTTCTTGATCCCTGGCACAAATAAAGCATCTGACAATGTGAAAAGAACTACCATCATTTATGGTCAGAATGATCTTACTAACTCCCATAACAGGATAAGAGGAGTTGTTGGCACATGTAATAGTATTCTGTATAGGGGCAGGCTCGAGTGAAAAGAAGAAACTGCTCTGCGAGGTAATATGTTTGTTCACCCCAGTATCAAAGTACCAAAAATCTGAGTCTACTATAGACATGCATTGCTCATGAGAAGATGGGTCAAAACTACAAATAGTAGTAAATGTCCATTCTTCATCCTGCACAAGATTAGCAGACTCTGTTTCGGTGTAGAGGCCTCTGCAACAACCATTCCGGCCTCTTTCTTCTTTGCCTCTTTAGAAGCCAATTTTGGACAGCTCTTAATGACATGATCTTTTGCTTTACAGTATTTACAAAACAAATTTTTGTCTTTTTTATTTCTTCTCATCTTTGTCTTCCTTCTTGGATTGTGCAGAATTAGCAGATTTCTGCTTACTAGTAGAAGAGCTCCATTTTCCTTTGCCCTTCTGACTAGCCAGGAAAGCTTGATCTGCAACATGCATAATAGACATGTTCTACCTAGGTTGATCTTCTTGCAACAAAAGAGAAACTAACTCTTTAAATGTTAAGGCATTTGAATTGCCTTTCATCATCAAACAAAGAGTATAATCAAAACTCTGATATGAGTCGGGAAGACCATTCAGAACAGTCTGCACAAATGAACTTTCAGGAAGGACTTCATCAGCAAAAATCAATTGTTCTTTCAAATCCTTGGTCTTTGTCAAAAAATTTTCCATAGAATCACCTTCATTCATGTGCTCACTCTCCATGTGTTTTTAGAGGTAAGCGACACGAGCCTCGTTCCTAGCCTGGTACAATGTGGTAAGTGTATCCCAAGCATCCATAGTTGTTCTGCAAGAGGGAATGTGAGGAATAATGGCAGGTTTGACAGATAGAGCTATCAATGCATGTGCCTGAGCATCTCTACCATCCCAACAAATTTGCTCTATAGTAGGTGCAACAGAAAGAGCAGCATGAACAGGGATCTACAGAATATCACCATCTGCATCAGTTTTAGTACATGTGTTCACAAGTGTAATAGGACATTTTTCAACACCTTGCACAATATTCCATAGTCCTTTTGTGACCAATACATGATGCATCATGTAAGCCCACAATGGCTAATTGGTACCATCCAACTTATCCTCAACAGCCAACATATGGAATACATCATGGCTTTCAGCCATGGCCACTAACTAAAATACCTTGATGCAAAAAAATGATTGTATCTGAAAAAGTTGAACAAAACTACACAAACAAGTTCTCCCAGACCTATAGTAGACTTTGAGATGCTTATACTGGCGAACCAAAACCTATATATATCTTTGGCACAAAAAGATGAAATAGCGTGCACAAGCACTATGATAGTGTGTTCAGAGGTCAAAACGAGCTCACATCGTGATTTCGGCACCAGACAATGAAGCTGTTTTGATCTCGTAATCACCCAGAGTATACACACCAAATTTTGTGCGATTGTGAGACTATGAACGAAGGAGTGTCGATGATGCCCTAGATGAAGTAGTGACCTACTCTAATACCAACTGTTGGAGTTAGACATCTGCGGAAGCACGCAAACAGCACAAGGAAGAAGAAGAAGCTTGGAGCACAACACACAATACTGAATGTATTACCACTATAATGTACAAATATAAGTAACCCGTTAGGGCAATAGGCATATATACAAGCCGGGGGAAAAAACCTCCTAAAGAGGGGAAAAAGTGTCCCGATAGTCGTAGTGTGTTCACACACATCGCTACCTAAATATATTAACATAAAACAAAAACGGAATTCACAACACTTGCTAAAACAAATCCTTAAGTGATGCAAGTGTTCTATAGTAAATTCAGAAAGAGAATACCATCCAAAAAAGACTCATAAAGTCAATCAAATATAGGAAGAAAATACTTTCATTGCACCATTAAAAAGTATTAGCTGCATGTCTTAACCCAAACTACATCATAGTGCACAAAAAAGCTCCCCTATTCATAATACTTCAGCCTTGGGAATTTCTTATTCAACCATCCTAACTTATTATTGATCAGAGAATGTACGCTTTCCCTATGTAGCTTGAGGCATGACTTGCCTCCTAAGTATGTTCACAGATACCCCTATTCACTCAAAACAAATGGTACTCTGAGTTCTTATGGAATGAACCCAAGACATTTTGCACACTCAAACAAGACTATGAGACCTCCCTAATGCAATTTATATAACTTAAAATACTTGCTCCTACTCTAATAAGCAATGCCTTCAAGACAAAATATTTACTACCTTCACTAGGCATGCAGATAGAGACCATTGTTCACTCCAGACATAATTCCTCTCATAATATGTAGAGATCAGCCTTGAGATCCACGAAATCTTTACAATTCTATAATAGCTTTCTAAAAAATCAATTATTACAATAAATGGATATAAAATGATCAGGGAAATCTTCTCATCACTTAGAGCTAAGTAGCTCCTACACATAGAAATTTGAGTGTGAGATATGGCTACTCAAAGTATGAAGAAAATCCTCAAGCAAGTAGGGGGATTTCTTAGCAAGGGGTCTAATAGCTTAGTCGAATCCTAAAAGTGATAGCACAAGGGGATCTTCATCAATTTGAAGTACAAAGTGTCTTTATATAACTCTGAAAAGATTAATTCCCTAAATGATAAGATCTCTTTTCCTACAATATAGGCTTTATCAGACCTAAGTGTGATAAGTGATTGATTTGAGGGATATGAGGGGGATTTCAAATTGAAATTTAACCAAAAATACTTGTGCTTGATTCCTTGTTTCATAATGCTCCAAGTTTCATCAATTTGGAAGGTTCATATGCTCCTAAGGTTGGAGCTTTATTTTGAACACTCCCCCTCAAGATTCGACCTTCAAATCTTCACCCTAGCTCCATCATTCCAATGCCTCTTTTGAACTTTTTTAGTTTTTTTAGTCCAATGCTTTGGTGAGCATGTTTGCACATTGATATTTGGTACTCATGTGTTGAACTTGTACCTCCTTAACCAGCATTTTCTCTCTGATGTAGTAAGAATGTACCTCTATGTGTTTGCTCCTAGCAAGGAACATAGGATTGGCACATAGGTACACACTACTCATGTTATCACACATGATTGGAAATCAATTGACTAGTAAATTCAGCTCAATCATAAGATTCTTGAGCCACATGATCTCATGTTATCACACATTTAATTTGTGCTAATGCTCTATATCCAACTTCTTTAGAAGATAGGGTAATCGTAGGTTGCTTCTTTCCCATCCATGAGATGACCTTCTTGCCTAGCATCACTACATGTCCGCTTGTATGCCTATGTTCTTTGAGCCCAACCCAATCAGCATTTATATATGCTTCAACCTACAAATCATCTTGAAAAGGATAGAAAAGTCCTTCATTCAAAGTACCCTTGAGATATTTGAGTACTCTTTTACCTGTAAGGAGATGAGGAACTCTACGTGTATCCATAAACTGAGATAGCACACCAATTGTCTATGCTAAGTCACACCTTGTGATAGTGGCATAACTCAAAGAGCTCACTATTGATCTATATAAAACTGCATCATTAACTTCATTAGCTTCCATTGAAGTCAATTTTATATTGACTTCCAATGGATTACTCAATGGGTTGCAAGTTGTAAGTCCATACTTCTTCAATACATCCAAGAGTACTTCCTCTACATGAGCCAAATAGCATTATCTTTGTATACGTTTTCAATACGTAAAAAATATCTTAGTTCTCCAAGGCATGAGATCTTCAACTCCTTCCCAAACCTTTCCTTGATGTCCTTGATTTCTTCTTCATGATCACATGTAATAATCAAGTCATTTACATGCACACATAAGTAGATAGATGCTTCACCTTCTCTTTTGTAGAAGAATGATGGATCTGCTTTACTTTGTTTGTATCCACAATTGATCAACTGGCCTACAAGCCTTTGACTCCATGCCCTTGGGGCTTGCTTGAGACCATATAGTGTGTTCTTCAACTTGCAAACATAATCACCTTTGATTTTATCTTCAAAATCTAATGGTTGATTCATGTATATTACCTCCTCTAGCTCTCCATTAACAAAAGCAACACAAGTTCTTGAGATTTTGATTATACAGATTTGGTAATCCAAGAGCTAATCTCTTCTTCTCCATATCCTTCAACCTTTTGTGCCAAAAGAGCCAATTTTTCTACCTTTCTTCTTTCATATGTGAAGTAGGTAGTATGTTTGAAATTTGGTTTCACATCCAATGTGAATAGCCTTGCCTTCTTTTTGTGTTTGGATACCAAGGCTTTCCACAAAGTATCCCTTCTATTGAACTTCACGTGCAATCCTCTCTCAACCATTTGACCCACAAAAACAAATTTCTTTGTCATTGTGAGAACATGAAGAACATCCTTCAAAACACTCAGCCTTGTGAGAACCATCCAACATAACATCACCTATATGTGTGATGCCATGGGAGTATCATCACCTCTCTCTACACACCCTTTAGTTGATGGTATCTGCATATTTGAGAAGAATTTCTTGTTGCAACTCATATTATTGTTTCATCCACTATCAATGTACCATGTGCTTGACCCTTTTATTTTGTAGCCATGCATCTACATCATAGATAACATAATTTCATTCTCATATGAAGTAGATCCATAATTGCCTTTCCCTTTGTACGATAAATTGCCCTTGTCCCTCTGATAGCAATCCCTTCCAAAGTGGAAATACTTTCCACATATGTAGCATCCCTCTAAGTTGTTGTTGTTGTTGTTGTTGTTGTTGTTGTTGTTGTTGTTGTTGTTGTTGTTGTTGTTGTTGTTGTTGTTGTTGTTGTTGTTGTTGTTGTTGTTATCTCAAGATTAATTGTACCTTCATCCTCTTCCTTTAAACTTGCATCTTCCTCTTGATGAAGATAATTTTCTCCCTTGTTCTTGATCAAATTCTCTGTTTGATCCTCTTCCTTCCCCTACCTTTGCCTTGATTTCTTCATCTACCTCTTCCATTATCTGCATAAAATGTTTGGTCTTCATTGCCCTTTGAGCATCCTATTTTTATCTCCTCGGTTACCATTGCCTCACTTCTTTGATCTTCAAAATATAGTCATCGATGTTGCTACTAGGTGTCTTTCTCGAGTTATCAAGTTAATTCTTCAATTGAATCTTCCTAGCTTTTTTTGAAGTAGAGTTTAGTCTCTCTACGGTTTCCCACACTTTCATTGAAGTGTCTAGATCCTCGATATGCCCGATCATTGCATTGTTGATATCCTAAGATAAGATGAAGATAACACTCTTATCTCTCTCATTCCATTCTCCGAAGGCCATCAATTGATCATGAATCAGATTATCCCCAAATCTAGGCCTCACATTTGTTCCACTAGCAAACCTCATAAAACATTGCCCATGAGAAAGCTAGACATTCTAAACTTCCATGGCTAATAGTTATTTTTATCTAGTTTTCCAATATAGGTGCAATATTTTGACATGATGTACTCTAATTTACTCTTTTGAGGTTCCTGGATGCAAGAAGATTGATGAGTATCAACATCTTTATCTCTGTACTTCAAAAGTACCAAAACAGATGGTATAGATGTCTTTCCTCTTCACTAGTAGACTTCCCTTGAGTTGATTGTATGTCATTGAACTCGAATCAGCAGCTCATTTTCTTCCAAGACCTTCATTGGCTCCTTCTATCCCTCTTTGAGTGCTTTCATGTTTTGAAATGCTCTGCTATGTACACTTTCCCTGTGTAGCTTGAAGCATGAATGGCGTCACAAATATGTTCACATATACATTTGTTCACTCAAAACAATGATACTCTGAGTTCCTATAGAATGAACCCAAGATCTTTTGCACAATCAAACTAGACTATGAGAACTCCCTAATGAAAGTTATCTCACTCAAAAAGTACTTACTATTCACTCTGAGAACCAATGCCTCCAAGACAAACTACTTATTTCCTTCACTAGGCATGCACACAGAGACAATTGTTCACTCTAGACTTACTTTCTCTTATAATATGTACAGATCATACTTGAAATTTGAGCCAACTTTAGAAGACTATAATACCTTTCTAGCAAACCAAATAGTATAAGAAATGGATAGAAAATGATCACTCATATCTAACTAGCTCCTACACAAAAATCTGAGTGTGAGATATGGCTACTCAAAGTATGAAGAAAATCCTCAATCAAGCAAGGGGCTTGCCTAGAAGGGGGTCTACTAACTTATTCAGATCCTAAAAGTGATAACACGCATTGGATCACTCATCACTCATATCTAACTAGCTCCTACACAAAAATCTGAGTGTGAGATATGGCTACTCAAAGTATGAAGAAAATCCTCAATCAAGCAAGGGGCTTGCCTAGAAGGGGGTCTACTAACTTATTCAGATCCTAAAAGTGATAACACGCATTGGATCTTCATCAATTCAAAGTACAAAGTAGTGTTTATATAACTCTGAAAAGATTCTATGAATGATAGGAAGCTTTTGAGCTTTATTGCACTAAGTGTGATAGGTGATTGATTTTAGAGATATGAGGGGCATTTCAAATTAGAGTTTAACCATGAATACTTGTGCTTGGCTCCTTGCTTCATAATGCCCCAAGTTTCATCAATTTGGAAAGTTCATATGCTCTTAAGGTTGGGGCTTGATTTTCAACCATTATAACCATTTTGCCCACGTAGGAATGAGTACATCTCTCTCCCTACTACTTCATCCAACATATTATATATGAAGGGTATAAACAAAGGTTTAGCTATTGTAGTTGAATACAATTTGGAGCAATCAACACAAATCATGAGTTATTTTGATTTGGTATAATTATGATGGTGATAGCCATTCAATTTATTCAATAAGGATGATAAATTCGACGTCAAGAAGTCGATATATATCTTCTTTGATTAGTTCATCATAATTTGGGTTCATTATATATCGTTTTTACAAATTGTGGGTTGCATTTAGGGGGTTGCATTTATACTAAGAATAATTTTGTGTTGATACATGTGAGGATCCAAACCCTACATGTTCGTATTATCCCATGTAAAGGTGTCAACAAATGCAGCCAAAAGGGCCAATAATACAATATAAAAATCTAGTGTAAATGTTTGGTATATTTCAATAGTGATGTGTGTGGACAAACTTAGAATGGATGCAACACTTTTTCCCCTCTTTAGGAGGTTTTTTTGCCCTGGCTTGTATATATGCCTATAACCCTAATGGGTCACTTATCTTTGTACATTCTCTTGGTAATACATTTAGTATTGTGTTGTGCCCCAAGCTTCTTATTATTATTATTATTATTATTATTATTCTTCTTCTTCTTCTTCTTCTTCTTCTTCTTCTTCTTCTTCTTCTTCTTCTTCTTCGTCTTCTTCTTCTTCTTCTTCTTCTTCTTCTTCTTCTTCTTCTTCTTCTTCTTCTTCTTCCTCTTCCTCTTCTTCTTCTTCTTCTTCTTCCTCCTCCTCCTTGTGTTGATCATGTGCTTTTGCAAACCTCAAACTCCAACAATTGGTATCAAAGCAGGTCAGTGCTTCATTGAGGGCATCCTCCACACCCCACGGATCGCAGCCTCTGAATGCACTATCATAGTGGTTGTGCAGGCAGTTTTGTCCTTTTGCGCTAAACATATATACAAGTTTCGGTTTGCCAATACAAGCACCTCAAAGTTTGTTATAGGTCTAGCAAAGTTTGATAAGGTGTTTTGGTTCACTTTTTTAGATACAAACATTTTTTTGCATCGGGGTATTTAGTCACTCGCCATGGTTGAAAGCAATGATGTATTCCATATGTTTGTTGTTGAGGACAAGTTGGATAATACTAGTTACCCATTATGGGCATATGTGATGTGTCATGTATTGGTAGCAAAAGTGTTGTGGAATATTATGCAAGGTATTGAAAAATGTCCTACTACACTTGTGAATACAGGTATTGAAGGTGATGCAAATGGTGTTGAAGATGATGATTTTGAGATTCCTATTGGTGGAGGGGTTCTTATTGTAGTGCAACTTTGTTGGGATGGTAGAGATGCTTAGGCACATGCATTAATAGATTTTTCTATCAAACATGCCATTATCCCTCACATTCACTCTTACAAGATAGCAAAGGATGTTTGGATACACTTACAACCTCATACCATGCAAGAAATGAGGCTCCTATTGCTTACCTTTGAAAACATTTCGAGAGTGAGCATATGAATAAGGAGATTATATGAACAGTTTTTAAACAAATATCAAAGATTTGAAGGAGAAATTGATTTTTTTTTAAGGAAGTTTTGCCAGATATTTCACTTGTGTAGATTGTTGTCAATAGTCTTCCAATTCATATTAGACTTTTGCTTATACTCTTTGATAGATGATGAAAGTAAATCCAAATGCCTTAATATTTGAGGAGTTAGTCTTTCTTTTTTGCAGGAAGATCAATCCAGATAGAACATGTCAATCATCTATGTTGCAAATCAAGCTTTGTTAGCTAGTCAAGAGGGCAAAGGAAAATGGAGCTCATCTACTAGTAAGCAGAAATCAGCCAATGCTACACAGTGGAAGAAGGAAAAAACAAAAAAGAAGAAATTTTTTTGCAAATACTGTAAGGGAAATGATCATGGCATAAAGATTTGTCCGAAATTGGTTGCAAAAGAGGCAAAGAATAAAGAGGTTGGAATGGTTTTTGTAGAGGCCTCTACACCTAAAATAGATTCTACTAATCTTTTGTAGAATGAAGAATGAGTAATATTGTACTTGTTTATGCTCTCATAATGCTTCTTTTGCATCAAATTGCTTTACAATGGTTGCCCCTAGTCTTTGCAATGAGAATGAGCCCGTTTCTTTTGGTGGCATGCTCACCCTAAGCACATTGAGGTGTACTATCATTACCTCAGGGAAAAATTTTCTATTGGGGACATCAGTTTGGCATATGTGCCTGCACAAGGTAATGTTGTAGGACTTTTCAATCTACCTAGGGAAAAGTTTGAAGCTTTTCACAAAGCTTTGGGCTTACTTCCTTTTGGATTGATCTCTTTCCACATAGCTTGGCACTTCTTTATACATGAGTGTCAGCTCCTTAAAACCCCATCACTCACAGGAGGATTTGTTGATATATTTTGGTAGTGATGTGTGTGAACACACTTAGGACTGTCAGGGCACTTTTTTCCCTATTTAGGAGGCTCCTCCCCCCCTTTGTTTATATGCCTACAACCTGAATGGGTCACTTATCTTTGTACATTCTCTTGGTAATATATTTAGTATTTTTTTGTGCTCCAAGCTTCTTCTTCTTCCTTGTGTTGTTCATGTGCTTCCAAAGACCTCAAACTCTAATTGTAAGGTCAACAGATATTTTAACACTGCTAAGAGCATCAATCTTGATGAGATTGACAAATTCTAGTTTTTCTTTTGCTATCTTGATTTTGTAATGTTTATTGAAATCCTCAAGATTTGATTCATTTTATTAAGCTTATTTATAGTCATTTGAGGCTCAAGGATCAACATTAACCAAACACGCCACACCTAGCTCGAGATGATATATTTCAATGGCTTGCTTTTATTCAACTAGTATTCTTGGAACTAGCACTTGGATGATTTGATACTCGTCATTCTTAGTGAGTATATGTTGGAGTTTGAGGTCTAGAGAAGCACAAAAATAGCACAAGGAAGAAGAAGAAGCTTGGAGATCAACACAAAATACTCAATGTATTACCAATAGAATGTACAAAGATAAGATAAGTAATACATTAGGGCAATAGGCATATACAAGCCAGGGAAAAAAACCTCCTAAAGAGGGAAAAAAGTGCCTCGATGGTCCTAGTATGTTCACACACATTACTACCTAAATATATCAACAAATCCCTCTTGGGAGTGATGTGGTGAACAAGGAGCTAGCAGTCATGTATGAGGAGGTGCCAAGCTATGTGGAATCAATCCATAAAAGGAAGTAAGCCCAAAGCTTTATGCAAAGCTTCAAACTTCTCCCTAGGCACAGCCTTTGTGAAAAGGTTTGCAATGTTCTCCTGCATGGGCACATATGCCGAGCTGATCTCTCCAGCAGAGAAACCCTCCCTGACATAATGATAATGCACCTCAATGTGCTTAGTGCGAGCATGGAGCACAGGGTTCCTCGCAACTACCAATGCACTCTGACTGTCAGTGAAGATGGTGGTGGCAAAAGAATGACCATCACCCAAATCATCCATAAGTCATCTGAGCCACACACACTCAATAGTTGCTATGAAAGCTACCCTATATTTAGCCTCACAACTAGAAGTGGTCACAGTAGGCTGCTTCTTGCTCAACCAAGATACACATGAGCTACTAAGCATGAAGCGAAATCCATTAGTGGAGACACGAGCGTCATAGCAATCAGGCCATTGAGAGTCAAAAAAAGCTTGTAAATTTGGTGGTAGTGATCCCCCCTTGGGATAAAACAATCCAAGTAGCCTTGCAATAATGTGTCAATATATTTCATTTGACACAAAGCTATTCCGCCATCAACTTGCATAAATTGAATGCCCAAATAATGATGCAAATGCCCCAAATTTGACATCTCAAGTGAGGCATGTAGATTAGCCTTAAAATCACCAATATGATTCTCATGAGAACCAGTGAGAAGCATGTCATCAACATACACAACAATGATCAGAAGCACATCATTAGCACACTTAACATATAAGGTGCTCTCTATTGGACTGTTCTCAAAACCATGTGCAATCAGGTAAGCATGTATTTTTTTATACCAAATGTTGAGCCCATAAAAGTCATGTTGGTCAAATTCAACCACAATCAAAGTCAAAGGGTCAAAGTCAAAGTGATCAAATTCAACAGGTTTAAGGTCAAAGTCAACATGGGCAAAGCCAACATGGGCAAAGTCAAAGCATTCAAAATAAGCTCTCTCATCAACAAGTGCATCATGTAAATCTTCATTAGATATGGAATGATCTTCATCCTCACATGAAACCTGTAAAGGCTGAGATGTTGCCTCATTAGGACTAGCATTAGACTGTCCACCTATAAAAATAAGCAGCAAAGTATCATACATGTCTTTGGAGCTAATGGATGTCTCCTTAGTACATGAAAGTAATGGTTGAATAGCATCTTCTAGAAAAACAACATCACGGCTAACCAGAATGTGTTTAGTTTGTGGATGATATAGACGATTGCCTTTGCTTTCAAAACTGTACCCAACAATTTCTCTGCTCTATCGTCCAATTTCTTGCGATGTTGTTCAAGCACTAATGCATATGTCAGACAACCAAAAACATGCAGGTGAGTAACATATGTCTTGCCACCATGTCAAGCCTCATATGGAGTGATAGACTGCAATGCTTTAGTTGGACACATATTAAGTACATATGTTGCACACATAATAGCCTCAAGCCAGAAACTATGTGGTCAAGTGTGGCTCTTGAGCATACACCTAGCCATCTCCATGAGTGACATGTTGTTTCATTTAGCAACTCCATTCTGTTGAGGTGTATATGACACTGTACACTGATGTTTTATCCCATGTTCAACCAAAAATGCATTAAAGTTAGAAGACATATATTCCCCCCTCGATTAGAACGGAGGATGCCCATTTTACATGCTGACAGATTTTCAGCCAAAACCAAAAACTGTTTGAAGCACATAAACACTTCCGACTTTGATTTCAATGGATATACCCATGCATGCTTGGAAAAATCATCAATTAAAGTCGCGAAGTAAAGATAGTTTCCAAAAGAAGATGTCTGCATAGGACCATAGACATCATTATGTACAAGCTACAATTTTTTAGTAGCTCAAACTGAACCATCTTTTGGGAAGGATGAATGCTGCATTTTGCCCAAAATACAGCCTTCACAAAGATGTTTACCGAGTGCCTCAAGTTTGGGCAAAGAGGACACCATTTTAGATTTTTGTAGGCATAGCAAACGAGCAAAATTTAGATGGCCAAAGCATGCATGCCAAAGCTTTGCATCTGACATAGCCAGAAAATCATGTACTACACATGCTGAATCATTCATAGATTTTTCATAGTCTATGAGCTTATACAACCCATGACATAAATTACCAAAAGCAATAATTATGTCACCATTTGACAGATTATGAATTTTACATCTGTCATCAATAAATTTCACAACCAAACCAATCTTAGCTAAAGTTGAAACTGATAATAGATTCTTCTTGATCCTTGGCACAAATAGAGCATCCAAAAATGTAAAACAGTAGTCAGAATGATCTTACCAACTCCCATGACAAGATAAGAGAAATTGTTGGCACATGTGATAGTATTCCTTGTAGGGGCAAGCTCGACTGAAGTGAGGAAAGTGCAGTATGGGGTAATATGTTTGGTTGCCCCACTATCAAAGTACCAAACATCTGAGTCTACTGTAGACATACACTGTTCATGAGAAGATGGGTCAAAACTGCAAATAGTAGTAAACGCCCATTCTTCATTCTGCACTTAATTAGCAGACTCTGTTTTTGATGTAGTGGCCTCTGCAACAACCACTCAAGCCTCTTTTTTATTTGCCTCTTTTGCATCCAGTTTTGGACAATTATTTATGACATGATCATTTGCTTTATAGTACTTGCAAAACAATTTCTACTTTTTTGTTTTCTTGTCGTCTTTGTCATCCTTCTTTGATTGTGTAGAATTAGCAGATTTCTACTTACTAGTAGAAGAGCTCCGTTTACCTTTGCCCTCCTGACTAGCCAAGAAAGCTTGATCTACAACACACATAATGGACCTATTTTGCCTAGACTTATTTTCGTGCAATAGAACAGAGACTAACTCCTCATACTTCAAGGAATTTGGATTTCCTTTCATCATCAAATAAAGAGTAGAAGCAAAACTCTGGTATGAATTGGGAAGACCATTCTGAACAGTTTGCACAAGTGAACTGTCAGGCAAGACTTCATGAGAAAAAATCAATTGTTCCTTCAAATCTTTGATCTTTGTCAAAAAACTATCCATGGAATCTCCTTCATTCATGTGCTCACTCTCCAACTGTTTTTGGATGTAAGCAACAGGAGCCTCATTCCTTGCCTAGTATAAAGTGGTAAGTGTATCCTAAGCATCCTTAGTTATTCTACAAGAGCAAATGTGAGGCATAATGGCACGTTTGACAGACAAGGCTATCAATGCATGTGCCTGAGCATCTCTTCCATCCCAACAAATTTGCTAGACAGTAGGTGCAGCAGGAACCACAACACGAACAAGAATCTATAGAATATCACCATCTTTAATTCCATCCACATTAGCTTCAGCACCTACATTTATAGGTGTAAAAGGATGTTTTTCAACACCCTGCACAATATTACATAGTCCTTTTGCGACCAATACATGATGCATCATATAACCCCATAAGGGTAATTTGTACCATCCAACTTATCCTCAACAGCCAACATACAGAATACATCACTACTTTTAGCCATGGCCACTGACTAAAATACCTAGATGCAAAAAATTGACTATATCTGAAAAAGTGGAATAGAACTATCCTATTGAGTTTTGTTACACCTATAGTAGAATTTGAGATGCTTATATTATCAAACCAAAACATGTATATGTCTTTGGCACAAAAAGACAAAATAACCTACACAAGCACTATGATAGAGTGTTCGAAGGCTGAAACCAACTCAGGTCACAATTTTGGCATCACAAAGCAAAGATGTTTTGATCTCTCAATCACCCTGAGTATCCACACCAAATTTTGTGTGATTTTGAGACTGTGATTGGAGGGGTGTCGATAGCACCCTAGATGAAGCGGGCACCTACTCTGATAGCAATTGTTGGAGTTTGAGGTCTATGGAAGCACGAGAATAGCACAAGGAGGAAGAAGAAGAAACTTGGAGCACAACACACAATACTAAATGTATTACCACTAGAATGTACAAAGATAAGTAACCCATTAGGGCAATAAGTGTATATATGATTCAGGGGGAAAAAACCTCCTAAAGTGGGAAAAAAGTGCCCCGGCAGTCCTAGTGTGTTCACACACATCACTACCTAAATATATCAACAATACATCCATCAGATTAATGGTTTTTAGCTATTTGGGGTAGATGTCCCTTACTACATAACGTTGATTTATTGAGTGGAACAATCTATTTATGTTTTCCCATTTTCAAAGCTAACAACTAAGTAGACCAATCCTATAAGACCCTACCTTGCTTTATCCAAGTTACCGAAATAATTACTTATAATATGATTGGGAATCTAAGAGACCCAAGACAACAAATTTCATCTACAATGACATGCCTTGTTTAGTCAATTGGATGATCCATGTGAGTCCCAATGGTTGAATGCATGATTTTTCAATCATTCTTATGAAAAAGGATGTGGGTTGTATATTAGAAAACCCCATTTATTTTCAAATTTTCTTTGTGATATGAATATCTAATCCCCCATCAATAAGTACTTGCATAATGGGTTTATTTTATACCATAATGTAATGGGGGAAATGATATAGTTTACTAATTCACATCCGTTCACTTATATTGCATGCATTAAAGCATCCCAACATTATATGTGGCCAAAGCAAGAATTCTACCATATCTTTTAAGAGATAGAACAACCTCTAATATATGTCCTAGATGCATCTATGATAGAATTTTCTACATAGTGTGTTATACTTGCTAAGAATTGAGTGTTGGCTGTGTGCTACTAATTTCTATTGGTGGTACCTTTTTCGGCTTCAAAGATCACTATTTGTTTGTGTTCGATTTCCACCAACTCTCTAGAATCAACAACGAAGACTATTGTCAATACACTTACCAATTTTGATGCAAGCAAAATAACTAGTTCTATTTAGGCACATCGCATTGCCTATTGCAAAACTTACTATTGTTTTCTTGGGTGGGGCTTGAAAGATTCAACCATATCCCTCAATGGCTTCCCAACCCTAGTTTGAACTATTGAAGCTTGAAGTTCTTCTAGAATGATAATAGCCATATTCATCATCAGATCTCATTTACTAGCTCTTTTCCTATCATAATCACGTTGAATATGTGGCTATCCCATTTAGAACCTCCAACTAATTAGTTTGACGTCTTGGGGGTTCTCATTTCGATAAAATATATTAATGGGTCATCGTTGATATGCTCATTGTCATTGAGGGTAAATTAGGGGTTTGTTCCTAATTATTTTTCTATTAGGAAACAAATCCATGTGAGGTGAATGATTACATATCATTATGACTAGCGTTTGTGGATTTTATTTTTGGGAAACTTAGTAAATCTTTAGAACTTCAATTTGATGCTTGAGCTTGTTTTATGGTTGTCCATGAACCTCAAATTGTCAACACTCTTGTTTCAATTATCAATAAACATTTGTCCCATTATAGATCAAATGGTTGAAAAAACAAGACGTACTATATGATTCATGAAATCTCTTTCAATTATCAAACTAGAGAGCATGAACCTGATTGATACCTAGAGATAAATGAAAACAAGCTCGAATCAATCATTTACATGATTATTAGAGGACTATTTGGGGTGTATGTGTTTGAGTGTATGTAGAGGAAAGATGATCACACGCATTGCACCCACTATAAAATTACTCTTCAATTTATCAATGAGAAATGATACAACCAAAAGTATTCACCAAGGAGACATTAGTTAGCTTGAAGGATGTGTATGACACTTTGCTTCCTCTTTTTATAGGTGGAAAATTAAGTGTTGGACCAAATGAGCTAGTTTATTAGCCTTTAGAGGTTCCAAATGATGATACAGATTTGCATGATGCACTTGTTGATGAGTAGGATAACATAAAAGAGGCAAAAACTATGCCTAGATGGTTGGTGCATACTTTGAAAGATGGAAAATTAGAAGCAACGTTTCCATATGGTAATTACATGTGCTTTCCTTTGCATCAAATTGTTATGCAATGGTTGTATCTAGTCTATGTGATGAGAATGAGATTGTTTCTTTTGATGAAGCACATATCTCAAAAAATTGGATGGTTGTTATGCAATCAGAATATGATGCTATTATGAAGAATAGTACTTGCCCTTTATGTGGTTTGCCTCCATACAAAAAGTCTATTGGCATTAGATGTGTATACAAGAAACATAAGCCTAATGGAACAATTGGCAGGTATAAGGCTAGGCATGTTGAAAAAAAGTTTTCTCAAAAGAGGCATTGATTTCAATGAGACCTTTGCTCCCACATGCTAAATGAATGCCATTTGTAGCATTTGCACTTGTAGCTCATCATGGTTGGAATGTACATCCGTTGGACCTTAAAACAGCATTTCTTAATTATAATTTATAGTAAGAAATGTATTTTTTTGAGCCCCATGGTATTGTGCAGAAAGGGCATGCCCCATGGTATTGTGTAGAAAAGACATGACAACAAAGTGTTTAGGTTGAAAAAAGACATTATATGGTTTGATGCAAGCACCAAGTGCTTCGTATGAGAAGATGCATGCCTACTTGCTAGCACATGGTTTTGAGAACAATGCAACTCAGACAACCTTAAATGTTAAGCATGCAGATGATGTACTTCTAATCATTGTTATATATGTTGATGCTATGTTGCTCATTAATCCTAATCAGAGGCATATTGCTGAATTTAAGGCTGATTTGCATTTGAGATGCCACATTTGGGGCATTTCATCATTATTTGGCCCTTCAGTTTATGCAAGTTGATGGGGAAATAGAACTGTTTCAAAAACAATATGTTTGACACATTATTGTAGTGTTTTGGCCTCGATGATTACAAACTTGTTGCCACTCCCATGGAAGCAATTTTATATTTGAGCCTTCATGATGTTGGAGATGCATTTGATGTTGTTCTCTATCAGAAAGTTGTTGGAAGCTTGATTTAGTTATAAATAACTCAACTTGATATTCAGCTTGTTGTCCCTCATATGAGCAAGTTTATGCATTGCCCAGGCATGAAGCTTGGCAAGCATTTGAGTCTATCTTTCACTACCTGCACCAGGCTACTTGGATTGTTTTATCCCAATGTGAGACTATTGCCACATGATTTACATGCTTTTTTTGACTCAGACTAGGTTGGTTGCTATGACATTTGTGTGTCCAGCAGTGGTTTTTGCTTTGTGCTTGTAGCTCATGCATATCTCTATTGAATAAGGAGCAACCTACTATGGCCACTTCTGGTTGTTAGGATGAGTATAGGGCAATTTTTACAAGGACTATTGAGTGCACATGGCTCAAACAACTTTTGGTTGATTTGGGTGTTGGCAATTCTTCTATCACCACCATCTTTACTAGCAGTCAAAGCTTATTAATAGTTGTGAAGAACCTTGTGTTCCATGCTTGTGCAAAGCACACTGTGCACTATCATTATGTCGCAAAGAGGTTCTTTGCTGGAGAGATCAATTTGGCTTATGTTCCCACACAAGATAATGTTGTAGACCTTTTCACAAAGGCTCTGCCTAGGGAGAATTTTGAAGCTTTTTGCAAAGCTTTAGGCTTACTTCCTTTTGTGGATTTATTTTTTTTACATAGCTTGGCACTTCCTTATACATGAATGCCATCTCCTTGATCACTGCATTGCTGCCATGGGTGATTTCTTAACATATTTTGGTAGTGATGTGTGTGAACAAAATTAGGAATGTGGAGACACATTTTTTCCCTCTTTAGGAGGTTTTCTTCCCGGATTGTATGTATACCTATATCCCTAACATGTCACTTAGTTGTCTTTGTGGTTTCACAGAACTTGATCTCCAATAGTTGCAAATCAAGTTGTAGGTACTATAAGGCAAATGATCATCTCATAAAGAGCTATCCTAAACTTCCTATAAAGGAGGAAAACAAGAAAGAGGCTTGAATGGTTCTTGCAAAGGCCTCTACACCTGAAATAGAGTCTCCTAATCTTGTTCAAAATGAAGAATGGGCATTTACCATTTTTTGTCGCTATGAACCATCTTCTCATGAGCAGTGTATGGTTGTAGTAGCCTCAGTTTTTTGGTACTTATTATGTCGCAATGTAGTTTCTTCACTTCACTTGAGCTTTCCCCTAATAGGAATATTGTCACGTGTACTAACAAATCCTTTTATCATGTAAGGGGATTTGAAAGCCCATTCTTATTAATCAAGATGGAAATTCTTTCACTTTGTGAGGTGCCTTATAGATGAAAAGGATCAAGAAAAAATTGTTATCAACTTCAACATCAGCCAAGATTGGGCCGCTTGTCAAATTTCTTGATGATAAATGTATAGTTCATGATCTCATGAATGGTGATGTTACTATTGCATTTGGCATATGTTGAGATGTATATGCTCATAGATTATGCAAAATTTATGATTGATTCAACATTTGTGGTTCATGATTCTTAGGCTATCTCATTTGCAAAGATTTGGCATGCATGTTTTGGTCCTCTAATTTTGCAAGTTTGCTTCACCTATAGAAATCTCAAATGGTGTTCTCTCTCCCAAAACTTGTTTCACCTTATAAACATCTCTGTGAAGGATGTATTTTAGTCAAAATGTAGTTTTCATCCTTCTAAAAAGATGGTTTAGTTAGAGCTACTCATAAATTTCAACTTATTCATAGTGATGTTTGTGGTCCTATGGAGACACCTTCATTTGGGAATTACCTATATTTCATGAGACCGAGAGACATATACTCAAGGAGGCTCAAGAAGAGAGTAATCCAAGGCTCAAGGAGCTGAAAGTCAGCTCTCCAAGCTAGTAAAAATGTAGAGGAGGACATTACATTACATGCACAGAGGAGGAGTAAGGAGGAGCCATCAAGCCCACACCCCCTCTAGTTTCTTGTAGGTATAGACATGGTCTGCTTATAATAGTTTTGACTCCTTGTGTACATATCCAATTCAAGGGATTTAAAGTCTATTCTGTTGCTTATGTATGTCTATTACTTTCTTTAAGATGGCTTCTTGGAATCAGTTTTGTGTGGATAGAAATTGGTGTATCTCTATAACCCTAATTTTTACATCTCCTACATCTCTGCATAGTCTATTTTCTACAACATTGTTGATTGACCTAGATAGATCCATTTGACGTACTCTACAACTTGTTGGAAATCTTATGAAGTCTAAAAGTGTGGCTAAAATCTTAGGTGATTTGGATTAGTTGAAGGCAGATGAATCAGAGTTTTGCTATAGGGTAGCAGAAAAGGTGTATGAAGGGACCTAGGTATTGGGTTCATTTCACTTCTGGTGTGCAAATTTGAGGGATTAAATTCCATCAATTGGTATCAGAGCAGGAAACATCCTTTGAAGACTCTAGGAGAAGGACACAAAAGCTTGGACATCAAGGATAAGAGGTACATTTCTATGTAACCCTAATTTCCCATTCATTATGGCATATTTATGTCAAAAGGTGGAGTTGCTTGACAAAGAAAACTATTATCCATGGAAGTTTAGAGTCATGAAATACCTCATGAGCAAAGGTTTATGGTCTATTGTGTGTGGAGATGAAGATAAACCCAATGTGGATCCTAAAGATCCAAAGATCACCAACCAATAATTGAAGATGTTGAAGGATTGGGAGCAAAGGCATAGGAGAGCTATCTTCTACATATCATAGGTAATCTCTAACACTATGATTGGTCATATGTTAGAGTTTGATCATGGTAGAGATGTTTGGAAGGCTCTAGAGAAGATATATGCCACTTCCACAAGAAGCAAAAAGATGCAACTTAAGAATGAACTCCATTCTTTGAAGAAGGGTAGTGGTCAATCTATCGTTCACTACACCTTGAGGGTGAAGGAGTTGAGGGAGCAATTGGCATCCATTTGCTGCAAAGTGGAGGAGGAAGATCTTGTGAAGATTACTCTCAATAGGTTGAGAGGGGAAGACAAGTGGAAACCCCTCATTACTACCATCTTGTATAGATATCCTCTACCAACTCTTGAGGAGTTGATCCCACACCTAGTGGCAGAAGAGGTTGCCATAGGAGACACATCCAAGAAGGATGGTCACTTATAGGTCTTATATGCTAGAAAAGGCAAAGGCAAGAGTGAAAAGAAGGGGAAAGGAGGAAAAATCAAGTGGAAGCAATCTAATGAAGAAGATTCAGATTCAGAAGGAGATAGCAAGGCATCATCTTCAAGGAAGGGCAAGAATGGCAAAGGGAATAACAACCCTCATCAAGGTAATACTTGTTTTATATGTGGTAAGAAGAATCATATTTCTTCAAATTTTTGGTTCAAGCATGACAAAGGCAAGAAGAAGAAGGAGCAAGGGAACTATGCTAACAACTCCAAGAAGGACGATGAGAAGGAGACCCTCCTAGCCATGAGACATGGCTACACTAGTGATCCCAAAGACATAAAGTGGTAAATAGACTATGGATGCTCTAATCACATGTCATGTATGGAGGAATATTTTTTTCATATGCACGTCCCAAACTCAAAAGGTTGTGTGGACATAGGAGATAACACTGAGCATCCCATTACACATGTGCAAGATGTGAAGCTACGTGAAGGTAAATCTATCAAGAATCTTAAAGATGTGCTTCATGTTCCATCTATTTCCAAGAACCTTATCTCTGTAGGATAGATGGTAGAGAGAGGTATGTAGGTTATATTTGATGCAAAAGGGTGCATGGTGAAGCAAGGAGGTAAGATCATTGCCAATGGAAGGAAAGAAGGTAGAATGTTCACACTAGATGTTGCTCCTACACACAACAAGGTATGTTATGTGATGATTGGTAACAAAAGGATTGCATAGATTGATCTTTGGCACACGGGGATAGGACATATCAATAATCCCAAGTTAAAAAGTATGTGCAAAGTAGGTTTAGTACAGGGACTACCAAATCTTGAAGCTCAAGGTCTACATGAGTTTTATGATGCTTGTCAGCTAGGTAAGCAAGCAAGGAAGCCATTTCCAAAGAGTGAGTAGAGATCCTCTAAGCTCTTGGAGCTTATACACTTAGATGTATGGGGCCCTAGTAGAGAGGCTTCATTGGGAGGAGCTAGGTACTTTTTCACCTTCATTGATGACCACTCAAGAAATGTATGGCTATGTGTTATCAAGGAAAAAGCATAAGTGTTTTCATGCTTTCAAAAGTTTAAGTCCCTTATTGAGAAGGAATGTGAAGCACACATCAACACATCGAGGGTCAGATGGAGGGGGAGAGTATTTCTCCAAGGAATTCACAAAGTACTTGCAAGACAAGGCAAAGTTGGATGAAGAGGATCAAGAGGAGTATGCAAACTTTGATGTGCATATTCAACCTCAAGAACCAATCAAAAGTAGTGGACCATAGGCTTCTACATCTAAAATACACTCATATGATCACTCTTACACTTATCATTATGAAAGACCATCCCCTACTTCAAAGTATAGAAGAGTGCAAGGGATAGACTATGACACTAGGGAAGCTCAAGAGGAGTCAAAAGAGGAAGAGCTTTAGCAGGTCATTACTCCTAATCTAAAGCTCAATAGATTCAAGAAGCAATATCCCAAAGGTCAATAGAGGAGGTCTACAAGGAAGAAGGAACCCCCACGTCAAAGGTATACATATGGTCCTTTCATGGAAAAGCACTATGCATACATGATGAATGTCATTGCATATCAAGGGCCAGATTCTTATGAAGAGGCAAAGACCAAGACAGAGTGGAGGAAGGCTATGTATGAAGAGTTCAAAGCTCTTAAGGAGAACAAAACTTTGGAACTAGTAACCAAGAAGGAATGCATGAAGATATTCCAAAATAGGTGGGTGTACAAGACCAAGAGGAATGCAGATGGCCTTTTGGCAAGGTACAAGGCTAGACTAGTAAGCAAAGGCTACACATAGACACAAGGGGTGGATTATGAGGAGACTTTTAGACCTATGTCAAACAAGGCTACCACTAGAGATCTCATAGCCCTATGTGCGGCAAGGAGGTGGCCTATCTACCAGATGGACATAAAGAATGCTTTCTTGAATGGTGAGTTACAAGAAGAGGTGTTCATGGAGCAACCTCAAGGATATGAAGATCCATAGCATCCTACCTATGTTTGCAGGTTGAGGAAGGCCGTGTATGGCGTAAAGCAAGGCCCAAGTGCTTGGAATCAGAGGCTAATGGACTTCTTGAAGAGATGTGGTTTCTCTCCAAGTGATGTAGATCCATCCTTGTATATGAAGAAAACAAATGATAGGATCTGTATTGTGACAAGTGATGATGATATAGGGATAAGGACCATCAAAGAGAAGCTTAAAAGAGAGTTAAAAATCTCATATGTAGGTGTGCCAAAGTACTTTCTTGGCATTGAGGTGATCAATGGGAAGGAAGGTATCTATCTCTCTCAAAAGAAGTATCTTCTAGATGTGTTGTTTACGTTTGGAATGATAGATTGCAAACCAATAGCTCAACCTATGGATTCAAATGTCAAGTTAAGCAAGGAAGATGGTAAGAAGCTAGAAGACCTTACACTATACAAGAGCATTTTGGGATCATTGATCCACCCTACACTCACAAGGCCTGACTTGTGCTACATAGTTGGATTTCTATCTCAGCTCATGCATGCTGCCACATATACACATCTCAATCATTCAAAGAGAGTGTTAAGGTATGTGAAGAATACAATTAATTATGGTTTTCTATGTAGGTATGATGAAGAACTTCAAGTAAGAGCATGAAGTGATGTAGATTGGGAAGGGACATGGATGAGCAAAAAACATCCCAAAGTTGCATTGAGTTCAATAGAGGCTGAATATAGAGCTTTAGCCCTCACTACATATGAAGCAATGTGGATTAAGAAGCTCTTCAAAGATCTTGGTGTAAAAATTGGACCAACCCTATAGATTGGACTCAGTTTGAAACTCTTTTCCTAAAAGAGTTTCTTCCTGAGAATGAGGAGGAGATGAATTGGGATGAGTGGGATAGGATCACCCAGAGAGGTAGACCTTTGACAGTCTACATATCCCAATATAGGGAGATCATTTTGAAACTTAAGGGCCTAGATGACTTCCAAAAAACTGGAGGGTTTGTTAGAGGCTTAGATAAAGCCATCAAGAGAGAGGTAAGAAGGAATGCACCTAAGACATTTGAGAAGGTGATCAAGTATGAATAGATCTATGAGGACCATAACCATCCTCAATATACTCCTGTGGAGACGGATCAGCCCCTCAAGCCTCTTAGCATGACTAAGTTCAAGAAAAAGTTGCTATTGGGGAAAAAAAAATCATTAAAAAACAAAGATTACAAGGGCCTAGGTTACCTACAGATCAGATTAAGAGGGCCAAAAGAGAGAACCTGTGCTTTAGGTGTCTGTCTCCTAGCCATTCACAGTGGAGCTGTCCACTCAAGAAGGGGAAGAAAAGAAGAGAGGACTAGAGACTAGTATGGCCCTTGAAAAGGGCAAAAAGGCGGTCCACCTAGTGCAGACCCTTCCTATTCATGGCAACTCTAGCTGCAAGGAAGTGGAGGTGATGCATGAGGATATAGAGCACACCTATTGTTTGACTCAGTCATTGTGGTCACCACAGTTTGGACCACATGGCCTAGTTAAACTTCATGGTAGTGTATACGGGACTAGGGTGTGAGTCATGATAGATGACTCTACCACTCATAACTTTATAAACTATGCTCTGGTCAAGAAACTAAAGATTCCCCAGCAGCCTAATGCACATAAATACATAGTATCTATGATGCAAGGCGAAGACAAAACGATATGGGATACTATGGTATCCAATTTGGAAGTCAAGATGCAAGATTATACAGATCATATGGACTTCCAAATTATGAATATGGAGAGGACAGACCTTGTGTTAGGAAGAGAGTGGCTATGGGGGTTGGGAGACACACCTAAACACAGTTATCAAAACAATACACTTGAGTTTGAAAGGAATGGAAGTAAATTTTGTATACAGGGAGAGAGAGAGATGTACCTAGTGCACCTCTCATTTCATCTTTAGAGTTGTATAGTATTTTTCATTTTCAGGATGTACAGGAGATCCTTTTATTGTATAGTCATGATATTGAGCATTGTACAGACAGCTCATCTGATGTATATTTTCATGCTAGAAATGTAAATATGGAAAGGACTTTCTATTATTCTTTCTTGCAAGAGTGTGTGGTTAAAAGTTTTAAAGATCTTATGTTTGAGTATAGAGATGTTTTTCCCACTGATTTATCTAGAGGGCTATCACTTGAGAGAGGGGACATTGACCATGCCATTGAGGTAGTTACTAACACTAACCCTATTTGTAAGCCACCTTATAGGCTTAGTGTTTCTCAGCATGAGGAGGTTGAGAGGCAATTGCAGGATTATTTAGATAAGGGCTTCATTAGACCTAGTAACTCACCTTGGGCATCGCCAATGCTCCTAGTTAAGAAGAAAGACGGCTCTATGAGATTATGTATAGACTATAGAGCACTTAATAAGGTAACTATCAAAAATAGGTTTCGAATGCCTAGATTGGAAGATCTATTTGATCAGTTACATCAAGCTAGGTATTTTACCAAGCTTGACCTTAGATCAGGATATCATCAGATCAAGATTAGGGCAGAGGATGTCCCCAAGACTGCATTCAAGACTAGATATGGGCACTATGAGTTTTTGGTGATGATGCCTTTTGGTCTCACCAATGCTCCTGCCACTTTCATGAAGCTCATGAATAGTGTTTTACGGCCTTATCTAGGACACTTTGTAGCAAATTTCTTGGATGACATTGTGATCTATAGTGCATCCAAAGAGGAGCACTTGGAACACTTAAGAAAATTATTTCAAGTGCTAAGGGAAAATTCACTTTTTTCTAAGGAGTCAAAGTGTGAATTTTTCAAAACAGAGGCTAGATACCCTGGGCATATAGTCTCCTAGAATGGAATCTAGATGGATCCTGAAAAAGTAAGGGCTATTATGGAATGGCCACATCCAATGAACCTACAAGAGCTGCAGATCTTCCTCGGTTTATCAGGTTTCTATCGAAGATTCATTAAGAATTATGCCAAAATTGTTGTCCTGATAATGGAACAACTTAAAGGGAAAGGGAAAGCCTTTCATTGGGGAGACAAACAGAAGCAAAGTATGGAGAAATTGAGAGTAGCAATTGCTACAGCTCCACTTTTACATATAGTAGATCCCAATAAACCCTTTGTGGTTGAGACTGACACGAGTGATTTTGCTATAGGAGCAGTTCTAGCTCAAGTGATCGACCAGTAGCTTTTGAGAGTAAGAAACTAGAACCGGCTCAGAAGAATTACTCCGTCTATGAGAAGGAGTTGTATGCAATTGTCCATGCTTTGAAGAAGTGGTGTCATTATTATATGGTGCCAAAGTCACTATAGTGTTTGATCAAGAGAGCATTAAGTGGCTTTCTAATCAAACAGACCTTAAAGGTCGCAAGGCACGATGGGCAGAGACCCTCTAAGAGTTTGATTATGAGCTCAGGTATAGGAAGGAAAGTTTAATGTAGTGGCTGATTCACTTAGCCACATGCCTATGCTCAATGGACTGCTCAATAAAGTTGAGAGGTTGAGAATTGGAGGACTACTCCACCCATTGGATATTCCTAATGGGAAGTGGGAGAGTATCTCCATGGACTTTATAGTCGAATTACCTAAGACACAGAGAGGGCATGACTCGGTCTGGGTAATTGTGGATTGGTAAACCAAAATGGCTAGGTTTATTCCGACACGTACTACAATGAAGACACCAGAGTTGGATAGACTCTTTGTAGAGAACGTATACCGGTTATATGGTCTTCCTTTAGACATAGTCTCTGATCGGGATAGGAATTTTATTAGCCACTTTTGGAGAGCAGTCTTCAAAATGTTGGATACAAAACTTAGCATGATATGGATGAGCATCCACAATCAAATGGGCAAATAGAGAGGGTTAACCAAATCCTAGAGGATATGCTTCGGGCATATGTGAATGAAAGGCAAACTAATTGAGAAGAGTACTTACCTATATTAGAGTTTGCATATAATAGTGTCAAGCACTCTTCCACTGGGCATAGTCCATTTATGCTCATGTATGGGTTTCAGCCAAGAGTTCCTTATACAGTAGGATTGCAGAATGAGAAAGTTCAAGTTGCAAAGGACTTATTGGAAGAGATGAACGATATGCTTAGGCTTGCTAAGGACAGCATTAGGAGAGCTTTGGATAGAGCTAGAGCCTATGCTGACCCTCAAATGAGAGAGATCAACTTTGAGGTAGGAGAGCAGGTCTATCTTAGAGTTCCCTCTAGATCTGAAACCATGAATGCGGGACCTTGTCCAAAACTATCTCGTAGGTATTGTGGACCTTTCCAAATACTCAAGAGAATAGGAAAGATGGCTTAACAGCTCCAACTTCCAGAGTATAGTCAAATCCATCTAGTTTTTCATGTTAGCCGGTTTAACAAAAGGTTGGGTGAATCTGACAACCCCATTCCAGATAGTAAGGTAATTGAGCTTATTTCTATTCAATCTATTCCACATGAACCTGAGAGCATACTATACACTTGAGAAAAACGGACTAGAAGTCACTTATATAAAGAGTTTCTAGTAAAGTGGAAAGATAGTTCAGAAGATAGTGCTACATGGGAGCGGGTTAGCACCCTTCAGAGACAGTTTCCCAACTTTAGATTATCCTCCCAAGAGTCTTCTTAAGGGGAAGGATACGGGGAAAGAACACGGAGATATGACCATGTATTGTTGTACATGGTGATATAGTGGGAGTAGCCATTCTATTAATTCTCTCTCTTTATTAGACCTTCCAATATCATTTTTGAGGACAAAAATGGACTTAAGGGGAAGGAAATGTCATGTGCGAAATCACTAGAGAAGGGATGGTGTGAACCATCCCTTAGATTCAATACTTAGGGCATACACCTGAGTGCCAAGTGGCACATGTGAGATGCCACTTAGTGATTCTAAGAAGAGAGGAATTAAAGAAGCCTACACGGCTGGGCGGAAGATCATATTGGAATCTCCGTGAGTTGGAATCGGGCACCATGTCTGAGTCCTCGAGCTGTGTGTACAACTAGCAAAAATTGAAGAGTTTCCTCGAGTTCAACAGAGAGCAGGAGCAATCTAATATTGCGCTTCATCACATCCCTGAAAAGATATATGAGAAAAAAACATGTACACTCATCATTCATATTTATATATTTAGACAAGCACAAACATACACACATTCTAAATTCACACACGCACATACTACACACATACACACATTCCAAATTCACACATGCACATACTAAACATACACGTACACACATTCCGAATTCACACATGCACATACTACACACACAACGTACACACATTTCAAATTCATAGATGCACATACTAAACATACACGTACACACTCACTCACACTTCCTAAACTCACGTACGCACACTTTTGTTTTTCAGTATTTAATTTTTTATTAATTTGACCATCAATTAATTATAACTTATAGATATTAGCCTAAACTAACATATACCAAATTAAATATATTAATTATTAGTTAGATTATTTACTACCCATTCATTATATATATATATATATATATATATATATATATATATATATATATATATATATATATATATATATATAACCTCACACATTTCATACATATATTTTTTTAGGGTTGAAACCTATAAACATATACACACAAATACACACACATGGGACACACCCCCACAAACACATGCAGTCACACATGCATAGGCACAAGCATATAGCCATACATGAGAAACATACATATATACATAGGCACCTCTTCAACACACATACATACAGATAGACAAACACAAATAGACATGGACATATAGACACGTAGACACAATTCACTCTTACTCATGCATCCAACATCAATGCATATGCATATACATGGGTACATGCTCAATCATACCCATGCACACATAAGCAAGGTTAAATACGCTTATTCTTTAGGGTCTTGTACTCGCACAATCACAAAGGATACCCTTCTCACAAACACTTAGGCACTTGTAGAGTTTCAAAACACATTTAGGGTTACTTGTACCTTAACACATACACACTGATCCACATGCATAGGTAAGGTAACATGCACACATATACTTAATGCACTTAGAATAAATGCATAGGGTATCTCATATATGTACGAAGTATCTCACATATGTTTGTTTCTCATGCCATAAACCTAAAGGAATCAGATAAAAAATGAAATTGGGCATTACGTGCTAGGTGCAAGCAACAAAACAAGATTCAATTAGAGGCTCTTGATCAATGTACATTACCTTCTTCTTTAGTCTGCAAGTAGTCAAGAGACATGTTAATCAAATCATCAAATCATATAAAATATATTTTTAAGAGATTAGAGATCACCACTTTTGAAATAAATTTTTAATTTTTTTGAATGTCAGTCGAAGACATGAATTCCTTCCAACATTTGCCCCCCCTAAACGTGTCTCCCTACACCAAGATGTTGAGGTGCTATTGGAGATCACCGGGTGGATCAATTGTGGCTTTCTATGGGTCTCATTACATGACTACATGCGGGGTGTTTTTCATTTCGCTTAGAACATGAGAAGTCTAAAACAATGCTGAGTGAAGTGTTTGCATATATACCAGTGGCCTATGGAGTGCATATTGTAAAAAACAATTTAACTAAATGCAAGAAATAAACAAACTTAAAGTTGTGCCATAGGAAATAAAGTTTCAGAAATGACATAGTTGATTGTTTTTTCTTCTACTAGCATTTCTTCGTCTAATATTTCTTCGTCAACCGGATTATTTACAGGTATAGGCAACAAATACATAGAAATAAAGATATGAATTGACGATTGGTCTAGAGGTATGTCATTGACTTTTCTTGGACGTGGACTAGGTAATACTTTTTTCTTGGATGAGGTGGTAACATCCATGATTGTAAAGATGAAATGAAAACTAATACGGACAAAGTAATTCTATATAAGTAAGATCTTTAAAACCAACTACAAGTTCCAACAATAAAATGTATCTCATCCATAAGAGAAATATGGATGGAAAGATTCGGGTATCTACAGCTTCAGTTAGCAAACACAGCGTCTCTCCACCTTCCCATTCGTAATGTTCTTCAAGATCATACCACACATGCATTTGATACTAGCATCTCTCTCTCTCTCTCTCTCTCTCTCTCTCTCTCTCTCTCTCTCTCTCTCTCTCTCTCTCTCTCTCTCTCTCTCTCTCTCGGTGTCATGTCCACAATAGCTGGCATGGGTTTCTTCCTCTCTCTCTCTCTCTCTCTCTCTCTCTCTCTCTCTCTCTCTCTCTCTCTCTCTCTCTCTCTCTCTCTATATATATATATATATATATATATATATATATATATATATATATATATATATATATATATATATATATATATGTGTGTGTGTGTGTGTGTGCGTGTGTGTGTGTGTGTGTGTGTGTTTGTGTGTGAAGTAATTAGTTGGCGATGCACCACAGTCCACTCTCCTTCTCATGAGCTCCACAACAATATCCTCGGAGTAGAAAACCGAGCTCCTAAGGCCGCACACCGTACTCCGTAGATATATTGCAAAATACGCAAAAAACACAGTACACAGGGAGCATGAAGACATACTTCTTAGGTCTTACAAATGCGGTCAAACTTACAATCCATGACTGACTAGGCCACTATATGTTTTATTAAAGAACATATATAAAGAAGTGTCCAATGGCCATTTGGCCTTTCACATGGGCACCAACGGTAAAACTCTCCCACTAAAGGCCAATATGGCCAAAGTAACTATGGGAGAAAAGTAAAGAATGGTAAAGAATACCTGAGTGTAAGTATACAAACTATACCTCCCACCTGATGGGCATGTTACACAGTATACAAGTGATTGTGTGAGATCATGAATCAAGTAACCACCATCAAGTGACAGTAGTGTCGAAAGCTATCCTGTGGTAGAGCTTAGTCAAAGCATCTGTAGCATTATCTCGAGTGTGAACCTTCTCAAGAATAATGCGCTTAGTGGCTAAGCAATCTCTAATAAAGTGATACCTCACCTCAATGTGCTTGGTCTTTGCATGATAGATCGGATTCTTAGCCAAAGCAATGGCACTCTGACTGTCACTGAGCAAACGAGGTATATGCTGAGGTAAACCCATATCATAAGCAATACGAGAAAGCCACAATGCTTCCTTGCATGCCTCACTTGCTGCAACATACTCTACTTCTGTGGTGGAAACAGTTGTACATTCTTGAAGACGAGATCTCCAAGAGATAGCACCTCCAACAAAATGAAAAATGTACCCTGATGTAGACTTACGATTGTCTACACACCCAGCATAGTCAAAATTTGTGTAACCAATAATGGATGCTTTTCCTCTACCTAAGCATAGACACTTATCCTTAGTGCCATTCAGATATCTCAAAATCATCTTGACCGCTTCCCAATCTTTCTTGCCACAATTAGACATATATCTACTCACAACTCCCACTGCAAATGCAATGTCTAGTCTCGTAGCTACCATAGCATACATGAGACTACCAATTGCAGACTGATAGGGAATTTTGGTCATGAATTCCTTTTCCTCATATGATTTGGGGCAATCATCCTTGCTCAATTTCACATATGTGGGTAAAGGTGTACTCAATGCTTTTCCACCCTGCATATTGAACCTATGAAGTACTTTGGATATGTACTCACTTTGAGACAAGTATATGCATCTTTTACTCCTATCACGAGTTATGTGCATGCCAAGAATATGTTTGGCATCCCCCAAATCCTTCATATCAAATGTCTTACTCAACTTCCTTTTGAGAATTGACAAGTCATAGGAGGACTTCCCAGCAATCAACATATCATCGACATAAAGTATCAAGCATATCAAGCTACCATCTGAGCATCTCTTTGTGTAGAGACAATGATCCTCATTGCTTCGAGAATAGCCTTGGGACTTCATAAAAGCATCAAACTTTTGATATCATTGTCTAGGAGATTGTTTAAGTCCATACAAGCTCTTCTTGAGCTTACAAACTAGACTTTCCTTGCTAGGAACTACATAACCCTTAGGTTGCTCCATATAGATATCATCTATAAGATCTCCATGCAAGAAAGCAATTTTCACATCCATTTGGACTAGCTCTAAGTCCTCCATTGCAACAAATCCAAGCAACATGTGACCACTAGAAAGAAGATTTCCTCAAAATCGACACCATGCTGTTGCTTAAAACCCTTTACAACAAGTCGTGCTTTATATTTTGGAGAAGCACTATTTGATGTTAATTTCATCTTATATACCCATTTACATGGTAAAGTTTTCCTGCCCTTTGGCAAAGGTACTAAATCCCAAGTACCATTCTTGTGAATAGAATCCAGCTCACTCTTCATGGCACGCTCTCACTTGACATGATCCTCTATCTGCATAGCCTCTTTGTAGCAAGAAGGCTCACCAGCGTCTGTTAGCATAACAAAATCTAAACCTAGAACATATCTATCATGTGGATGTGAGACACGTGCAGAATGTCTCAATGGTTGCTAAACAGGAACATGTGCAGACTAATCTGAATGGACATTCTCTTGAACATCCCTATGTGCAGCATTTTTATGCATGCTAACTGGAGGACTAGTATCCTCAATCACCACTCTTCTCACTTCAACCTCCTTAATGGGTTGTTTATGCATCTTAGACTCATTGAAAACGATATCACTACTTCTGCTCATTGTCTGTGTTTCAGCATCCCATAAGCGATATCCAAATTGTCCTTCTCGAGCATATCCAAGGAAAATGCATTTCTTTGACTTATGGTCCAACTTTTGTCTAAGATTCTTGGGTATATGAACATATGCTTCACACCCAAAAACTCGAAGATGATCATCATATGGTGGGTTCCCTGTCCACAACTCGTGTGCCACTTTCAGACCTTTGGCAGTACTAGGTGAAAGGTTAATCACATGAACTACAATCAATATTGCTTCTGCCCAAAAGCCTTATGAGAGGTTTTCATGATGCAACATAGAGACTACTCTATCTTGAATAGTTCTATTCATCCTCTCAGCTACAGCATTCTGTACTGGGGTATAAGGAGCTGTAAACTCTCTATGAATCCCTCTAGACTGACAGAAAAGGCTGAATTCATGTGAGATATACTCACCCCCGTTATCTAAACGTAAAGTCTTAAGCTTAGTTCCTTTTTCAATCTCAACTGAAGCAAGCCATTTTCTTAAAGTAGGGAATACCTCATCCTTTGATTTGATAGGATATACCCAAACTTTTCTAGTAGCATCATGGATGAAAGTGATAAAGTAAAGAGAACCACCTAAGGACCTAGTGGGCATAGAACCACACACATCTCTATGAACGAGATCTAAAGGCTGAATTGAAGAGTTAATGTGCATTCTATGCACATTTCTAGTTTGCTTTCCATATTGACAATGCACACAAAATGAAAAATTAGAGAAAGACAACATAGGTAAGTAGCCAGAACGAGAAAGATTTTCCATTCCACTACGAGATGTATGGCCCAAACGACCATGCCAAATACAAGCCATAGGTTGTTCAGTCACAACTAACAAGTGTTCTTTCTGTGATACAAATAAAGGATAAAGTGAGCCAACTTTGCTTGCTTTTGCAATAACCATATTGCCCTTCGATATACGAAAGGACTGAGCATAGAAGACCACCTTGTAACCAAGGTCATCAAGTTGAGCAACTGACATCAAACTGTGTGATAACTGAGGTACATGGTGTACATTATGCATAGTAAATTTTGAGCCATCAATGAACTGCACAACCACATCTCCAATCCCCACAACGTCACACTAGTAAGAGTCACCAAGTCTCACGGTACCAAGAGACTTTGCTACATAATTAGAGAACCATTCTCTGTGTGGAGTCACATGGAAAGAAGCACCAGAATCTAGCAGCCATGTGTGGGAAACCATAAGCGCCTCAGATGGCACAGTACTATCAAGTGTCAACACATCAACATCATTAGAAATAGCATTAATTTCTTCAATCTTCACACTCGAAGTAGATGGTGCAGGTAACTATTTAACATGTCCATCAACATTATGTCCTTTACCTTTAGCATTCTTTAATGCATAACAGTCTTTCTTCATGTGTCCTTTCTTATGACGATAATGGCATTCGATATCCCTCTTCCTTGATTTACTTCTACTCTTATTCCGTTGACCACCATTCTTTTCCTTGTTCTTGCCCCTACCATGTTGCTGATTCTTTCCTTGGTAAGAATCACGAACATTATATGCATCTCCACTCTGAGTGCCAACCATAGATTTTCTACGAATCTCCTCACTCAAGAGTGCTCCACATATGTCATCATAGACGAGTTTACCACCAGGTACACTGTTGCTAATAGCTGTGCAAAACGTATCCCATGATGATGGCAAGGTGCATAACAGCAATACTGCTTTCATTTCATTATCCATATCCATTTTCTGAACCTGTAACTGGGAGAATATAGCATCAAAATCATTTAGATGAGCAGCAACACTATCTGTGTCCTTCATACGAAGGTCATATAATTTTCTCATCAGATACACTTTATTGGATGCCGTCTCTTTTTCATATGTATTGCATAAATTCTTCCAAAGCTCCTCTACACTTTCACAATCTAATACTGTAAAGTAAACATTATCTGCCAGGTGCAAGCAAATGGTAGACCTAGCCATTTCATTTAACTCATCCCAATCATCTTCATCCATGTCAGCAGGCCTCTTTGAAATTCCATTTACTGGCTTCCATTGCCTCCTTTGAATTAGCACATCTTTAACCTGATTCTTCCATAGAGCAAAGTTTTTGCCATCAAATTTTCGGATCTCAAAATGGTCTTTGCCCTGCAAGCTATAGCTCCTCCTCAGAACACTGGCACTAGACCGTGATCCACCAGATGTGCCTGAGACCTCTGATGCCATGATGGCAGAGAACTGAATAGAATGATATATCAAGGAGTAAATCGACCACTATATAGTTGACTAAACTACAAATCTGGAAAAATTTTGCCAGAGTATCCTCTGCAAAATGAGCATATGACCAGTGTCAAAATATCATAAAATTACAAGTACTGACATGTTACCTGCATAGTGAATCACTGACTCCGCTGCATATAATCAGTTACCCAATAGAAGCCAACTAGGCTTATCGAGCACCTATGAACAACTATCATACATCTCCTATGGCCAGGCTGGGTAAGTCTTCCACCTGCATCACTAAAGAGGCCCCGACATATGGGTGTCTCCCAGTTAAGAAAACCTCACAATGACCCTCTTTATCAAGTGTAAAAGGCTTTATGCAAAGAACGTAACCGCTATATCAATGACCACATGGATGTACATAAGCGGTATCCACAGAAGCATACATGGTGTGTATGTGCTCAATATATGCAATAAAATGACAATAAAAGGTTGAATGCGCAGCCCAAAAACTATCCAATAACACCTGCAAGTATCTATCAACTCTGATGTTTTAGGCTCAAAAACCTGCATAAATTTGCAGGGGCTGCTCCCACCAAAACTAAAAACCTCTCGATAAATGTGTAGTTTTACGAGTGTGGCTGAAAACAAAGCCCGAAAAGTTGATCATTGTTGTCAAAGAAGTACAAAGAACACTCTTCTTGATGTTCTTGGACCTATCTAAAGAGAACTATGTGCGAAAGTACTCCAAAATGGCTCCAAAAGACACCCCAAAAATGCTTCAGAAATAGGCTTTGAAAGCAAAGAATGAAGCTTTTAGGGACCAAAACTTGTTCAAGGTAATGTCAACCTTAGTCTTTCCCCTTCTTCAGACACCACAAGAGCGTAGCTTAGTGGCAAGGGATTGCCACGGTTAAGCGAGCTCTGGGGGGAACAGTACTCGGATGGGTGATCTCCTGGGGAGTACCAGGAACCTCTATATTCCTTGATCGTTGAGGTCCTCCCTCATGCGGAGCCAATGGCGCCAATGGTGACTTCAGTGACTCAGATGACAAGGTATGCCAAGGTCTATGCCTTGGTCGCCGCCTTAATCATAAGCTTTGGTGGGTGCTCGCCTTGCTTGCACAAAAGGAGAAATCTTTTGCATCGAACTACTCTGATACCAGTGAAGTAATTCGTTGGTGATGTACCACAGTGCGCTCTCCTTCTTGTGAGCTCCACGACGATATCCTCATAGTAAAAACCGAGCTCCTAAGGCCACACATGGTACTCCACACAGATATTGCAAAATATGCAGAAAACATAGCACATAGGGAGCATGAAGACAAACTTCTTAGGTCTTACAAATGCGGTCGAACTTACAATCTATGACTGACCAGGCCACTATATGTTTTATTAAAGAACATATACAAATAAATGTCCAATGACCATTTGGCCTTTCGACGCTAACGATAACGATATATATATATATATATATATATATATATATATATATATATATATATATATATATATATATATATATCAATTGCATGTTCTCTTGATTCAGCCTTCTGTGTGTGATCATCTATTGTAGCCATGATTCACCTACAACTCTCTCTCTCTCTCTCTCTCTCTCTCTCTCTCTCTCTCTCTCTCTCGTGATCAGTACCTAAAAAAACCAATAGAAAAAAAAACACATAACAACCACATATTTATATACATACAACACTCACACATGCGCACACACTCTCTCTTTATTAAACATATACACGTCTATTATAGATACATACTATAGTCACACACATGCACTTACTATTCATACACTTACTCAACTCACACATACATATGTACATAAAGCATATTTATTTATTATTTAATTTTATTAATTCTATTAGATAAAACATTATATTAATATTAACATATATTAACTCCCAATTACACTTCTAATTTTATTTTAGTTATATGCACACACATTAAAAAAATAACTCACATAATCCATTTAGGACACACACACATACATAAAACACATTCATAGACACATACATTAACACACATGTACATAGATGCTTATAAAATATGAATACATTTGGACAAACACACAAGGTTAGGAGCATGTTTAGACACACATAAATACATACATTTCCTCATATATACATGCAATCGCACATGCACCGGCACAAGCATATAGCCACTTATTAGAAACATACATATATTCATAGGTATCGTTTCAGCACACACACACACTACATACTAAGTTTCACTCATACATAAAAATAGAATTAATTAAGGGTTTAAACATAAGTTCATATATGCTTTCACATACACATTAGGCCTTTAGAGCACAACATAATCTCACTTAGGATTTCCTAAACATAGCATAATTAGGGTATCATACATATACATGGGTTTCATTCATTCAATTAATTTCAAAATTTATAAGGTAAAACATACACACATTCATAGGGTAGCCCTTACAAACACATAGCCCTACTCACAAATACTTAGGTACATGTAGGGTTTCACAACACATTAGAGTTTTTTACCTGCATTAAGATATGCACATAGATACATACATATTGATCAACATGCATAGGTATATTGGGAGGCATTCACAAATGAAAAACATATCAAGTTATAATGAAGCACAGCATATAAATACATACAAACAATCAACACTCACATTTAAGTGCTTAGTTAAATTCTCATATTCATGCACACAAAATCATTCTTAGTGCTCACAAAGCTCATTAAGATAGATTATTTATAGAAGATCCAAATGAGGGTTTGGAGGGGTCAAATGAGAGTGCAAATGTGTTGATATATTTAGGTAGTGATATGTGTGAACACATTAGGACCATCGGGGCACTTTTTCCCTCGTTAGGAGGTTTTTTCCCTTGGCTTGTATATACACCTATTGCCCTAATAGGTCACTTACGTTTGTACATTCTAGTGGTAATACATTCAGTATTGTGTGTTGTGCTCATGCTCCAAGCTTATTCTTCTTCCTTGTGTTGTTTGCATGCTTTCGCAGTCCTCGATCTATTGTGTGTTGTGCTCATGCTCCAAGCTTATTCTTCTTCCTTGTGTTGTTTGCATGCTTTTGCAGTCCTCGTTAGGAGGTTTTTTCCCTTGGCTTGTATATACACCTATTGCCCTAATAGGTCACTTACTTTTGTACATTCTAGTGGTAATACATTCAGTATTGTGTGTTGTGCTCATGCTCCAAGCTTATTCTTCTTCCTTGTGTTGTTTGCATGCTTTCTCCAACAATTGGTATCAGAGCAGGTCGTCGCTTCATCTAGGGCATCGTCGACACTCCTCCGGTCACAATCTCAGAATCACACAAAATTCGGTGAGCATACTCAGGGTGATTAGGAGATCAAAACTGCTTCACTTTGTGGTGCCAAAATTGCGATATGAGCTCATTTCGGCCTTTGAACGCACTATCGTGGTGCTTGTGTAGGCTATTTTGTCTTTTTGTGCCAAAGATATATACTAGTTTTGGTTTCCAGTATAAGCGTCTTGAAGTTTGCTACAGTTTTAGTAGAACTTGATAGGGTAGTTCTGTTCAACATTTTCAAATACAGTCATTTTGTTGGATCAGGGTATTTTAGTCAATGGCCATGGCTGAAAGTAGTGATGTATTTCGTATGTTGGCTATTGAGGATAAGTTGGATGGTACGAATTAACCATTATGGGCTTATATGATGCATCATGTATTGGTTGCAAAAGGACTGTGGAATATGCGCAAGGTGTTGAAAATGTCCTACTACACCTGCAAATATAGGTACTAAAGCTGATGCAGATGGCATCGAAGATGGTGATATTCTACAGATTCCTGTTTGTGCTGCAGTTCTTGTTCAACCTACTGTAGAGAAAATTCATTGGGATGGCAGAGATGCTCAGGCACATGCATTGATAGCCTTGTCTGACAAACATGCCTGTCACATCATGGATGCATACCCTCTGGGGTGAGATGGCATACATGCCACATGGCATCACTAAGGGCATTATGCCCATTTGGTAGAAGGCGGGAGAGAGGAGTCTTTCGCCTTAGAGTATTAATATACTCTCATTAAGAGCATTAGAGAGAGGGAGAGTCTTTATAGGCTTCGCTCAACGGCAGGGTGGAGAACCAAAATCGAATCCCTCTATGTGTATTGGTCAGTGGTCAGCTATTTGGGAGAGCAAGCACAAGCAAAAGATTGGATTTGACGTCAAAACTGATATCAGAGCAGTCAATTTTGAATGTTTGCCACACCTAGAGGATGGGGATTGAACTCCGGTCTCAAGGATGGGAGGCGTCCCTTGTAGCCAAGGAGCCACTCCTCTATGATGACCCTAAATCCATGCCACTTTAATTTAACTTATTTTTAGTTGAAGGAAGTTCGTAAGCGACTGAAGTTGCATTCATAAGGGCTCGTGCAAGCAGCCAAATGTGAGGAGCAGATGCCTCAAGGCCCACGGATGTGTAAGCAAATGGAAAACAAGTTGGGGCAAAGGACTCGGACTTGCATAAGTACAAGTGGGTGCTCGACAAGCATGTTTTCTTGATATGAGACATGGAGATGGGATGCACATGTTGCATATGAAGAGTCAGTGAACGAAGAGCATCCCTTTGATGAGCTTTTCGATATTGTGGTTTCAAATGGAAGAGGATGGAGTTTTATCTTAATCACAGGTATGAGCATTTTGTTATTTTTAGGAATTAAGAGACAAGGGTGACTCTCTGAGAAGGGCAAAGAAGGGCAAAGAAGGAGGGAAATCATATATATGGAGAGAATGAGATATATACTCTCATCTTGAATCAAGGATTCCCTCAAATTTCAAGAAAGAGTAAGCTTTAGGTATCTCTAAAGTAGCCGTGTTCTTGCTTTTTTACATAAGTTGCAGGTGCTATTCTTTATAAGTAGCCATTTTGAGAAAGGGAAATGAAGCGGGATTTTTCTTAGTTTGATAGGAAAATTCATGCATACTTATAGTATAAGATTAAGAAATCCAAAATATACCTCAATATGATGGGAGTTTGAAGCTCCACAAAACCCCCTTCCATCATTGTTTGAGAAAAAATTTCAGCACCTGAATTTAAGAAATTCCCATTTTGGAAGAGGGAAAAAGAGGTGCATTGATTATGGGTGGATGGGAAAAAATATATATATTGAGAGTACATCATATGGACTTCAGAATGGAATCATTATATTCATTAAAAAGATAAGTTAAGGAGGAATTTTACTTTGTCAAAGACCCCCTTCCCACACTTTTTTTTTTAATTCAAATGTTAATTTTTGTCAAACCCCACTTTTGGGAGTAAGAAAAGAGACTATTTAAGAGGTTTCCCATGGATTAGAGTATACATACATAATGTATGGTGTATGTATTACCATGGATAATAAGAAAATCCAAGAAAAACCCACATTAGGATGGATTAAAAACTTGCTAAAATCTCCCATCTCACTTTTTCAAGAAAGTAAAAATCTTGATTTAGGCCTCTTTCGGGGAGCAAATTACCATGCGCAAAGGGAGGATTTGGAAAGGTGAAAATAGCTCCAAGAATCTTCATATACTACTCTCTGAGGTTATGGAGAGAATTCTAGGATTTGCTTAATGGAAGAATGCTTTTGGGCACTCCAAAAATCACATTTTCAACTTTTTCCAACCTCTCCAACGGTCCACTAGTTTGACATGTCCCACTTTGAAAAGCCATATCTTGGGCTAGAAAACTTCAAATTCGATGTGCTATGCTCATTTCGAAGAGCACAAGATCTATTTTCAGTTAGCAAAAGAAATTTTGGAAATTATGTATTTTTGTAGGTCTGTGCAGGTCTGCAAAGTCTGAACAGTTTTTGGCAACTACCTTTTTTGGAGCCATATCTTACAAATCAGGAAGGCGATTGAAGTCATTTCATTTAGAGCCACTTTCACATGATATATACTTCATTTTATGATTATTTGTAGGTACTAAAAAAGTTTTTGCAAGTCTAAAGAAGGATTACATATGCATTTTTAGGGTAAATTTCTATTGTTTTGGTAATCATCTGACCATGCTTTATGTTTTAAGAAGTGATGCAATGTTTTAGAGCACTTCAAAGTTTATATTAAGACCTAAGGAGGAAGGTGCAGAGGTATCAAAGCTCGTCAAAAAGGATTGGATGCATGCAATTCCAATACCAAATCATTCAGGGACGTATGCTTTATATTTTCAGGCATCTTACTTTATTTTATGGCATGTTCTGTATGTACATGCATGGATTGGAGTGCATAAAGCCAAGTTTATCATTCTTTTGATTCTAAAACTATGAATCAACATGCGAGAAGTACACTTTTTGATTGTTTGCAGGAAAGATGATTGTAGAAACTACATGGTTATGCAACAAAGAGAATTGTTGCTAGCTTTTGTTTTTATGGTTTTGCAGGTTATGGAGTCCATGTATTAGTTTATGGTGTGCATGCCATGGGCTTGTCAAGCCCTATGTTGTTGGATGGTCTGTGTGCCATTGATTTCATGGTTAAAATTTTTTGGGACTCCATTTCCTTGTTGAAATGTTGTCAAAATTTTTCCCACCTCATGGCACTATATACACACTTACCTTTAGATAAGTGTGCATATCAATAAGATTAAGGCATGTTAACATGTCTTCTCTGCAAACATCAATAAGGTGTTAGCATGCTCATATGCATGTACTTGATGGACTTAGCACCTTCACATTATTATAGATAAGGCAACTTCAGTAGAAATAGGATCCCTACACATAATCGTTATGGATTTAGACCATAGGATTGTTAAGGGGGACATGTACCTTCACCATTAGGAATGTGCACAAGCAATCCTATAGGTGATAGGAAGTTGCATACAGGCATGAGAGATATACTTATGACAATCTCCAAGGTAGTGAAGATTTAGTTATCTTCACAAGAGTCTCATAGGATGATTAGGAGACTATGGGGTATTATCAAGAATATCCAAAGAGTGACTAGTTTCGCTCATGCACATCACTTGAAAAAGTAGTGAAGAATTTTTGCTACACTACTAAGGAAGCCAATTAGATGGGATCAAAAAGATGGGTTTCATGAGAGAGCATCTACGGGTGCTAATGCCATTCAAGTGATGGTAAGAAAGGCCACAGGCATGGCACTAGCTCTATGACATAGAGCATGATCCCTCAGTTAGGAATAGTTGGGGTACCCAATACGTATATGTATATCAGGTTCTACAAAGAGGTACTTAGACCTCGTCTTGTTACTTGGGAACAAGTTAGTTTGGAATAAGAAAGGGATATCCATTGTCACATATTATCACATGTTGACTAGAACCAAACTAACTAGTTCAAGGACATGGGACTCATTTGAGTCCACCGACATAAGTTTAGGATATGGGATTCATTAGAGTACACTTACATATTCCATTACATATATATGGAACATATATTTGATTTAGTGTAGGTATGACACCATGAATTGGAAGAAGGTTCCACTCGTATGGGATGGTGGAAACGACTTCCCTTTGAGCACTCTTCTTCTATGGCCAGGGAGAAAAGGAATCATCATTCATGGAGGCATATCTCACAAGATCATAGGAGAGCTCTTAGCAGACATCTCCTTAGGATTGGGAGTTATCCTTCATACTTTAGGGAAGATTTATTCTTCCGGTAGAGAATGTGATAAGTGATTTTATCACCATTGGTATCACATACTCATTTTTTTATTTTGAGGAAGGATAATTCCATTAGTTTTATTGGGTCATATAGATCCATGCCTAGAGGATGGTTGGCAAAGATAACTATTTAGTATGGATACACATGTGTTTATGGTATCATGTCATATCCTTGTTGACCATTTTAGTAGAGGATGTTCACCCTTATAAGGAATTTATTTTCTCTTCTCTTCACTACATATATCTTCATTAGCTACAGGAGATTTATTCTCCATCTTCATAGGAATGTATGTAATGAGGGATTATGCATTAGTTATGGAAGAAAGGAATAAATAAATTCATATGTTTCTCTTTTAAGGAAAGGAGAAAGAAGAAATTAGCTTAGAGATATGGGATTAATCTCACTCTAGCTTAGAGATCTCACTTTAGCTCCTGTTCTTTGAAGGAGAAAAAAGAAATTTTAATATGATTTCTTCATATGAGAAGAATAGAATATGTTTTCCCTTCAAATAGAAGAGGTGTTTAGAAACCATCTGTTAGTCTACATTTCATAAGGAGTTCATTTACTCTACTTCTTATTTTAATTTTCCTTCACATGGGAGTTTGACTCTCCACTATTTTGGAAGGAAAAACATGGAGAACATATATGCATGTTCTCAATTATGGATGAGTAGAGCAATTGAATTCAAAAGAATCTCTTTCAAAGGGAAAGGGAAAGTGGAATAGATTATAGATGAGATTATAATCTATTCCACTACCCCAACTCTTTTCCTTAGATGAGATTTTGGAGAGAGTTTCACTCTCTCATTTTGGTTGTCTAGATAGAAGTGGCACTCTTCTATCAATGCAAAAGGGAGATCAGTTAATCATGGTGGTTAGATTGAGTCTCACCTGTAGACCCAGGGAAAAGTGGTTATGTTTATTCCAGTGATGGTCCTTGACTAGACGAGATGATCTAGTTATTGACTTTTGTGAGAGTGGGAATAAAGTTATGACTTCTCTCTTTAGGGTTTCTAAGAGTAAGGGATATATCTAACCTATTAGAGTACCAAACGCTTAGTTGGTGTTACATCAAGAGTATGATGTGTAAACATCGGTTAGGAGCATGGTTACTTAGGGATTATCTGAATCTCAAAGGGAATTTTTTTGCATTCATATGGCAAACTACAAGGAAGAGAATATTTTAGAGTTTGCACTAGTGCCAATAGATGCTCTTCAAATAGAACTAAGTCCAATAGTAAAGGATGACAAACCACAGACTTCTTGGTTGGTGAAATGTAGAGATTACATGTTACTACCAAGAAATTCTTATGTATGAGCTAGATGATGGATTTGCATAGTTCACAAGGTAGTTTAGCTTAAACTATTACTTGTGATTACACTCAAGGTTAGGAAGACCTAGAGTGGTATGAGGGCAATCTATCATTTAGTCCTAGGTGGGTTTGGAATCAGTTGTTATGGGACTTTGTTCTATGGTTTATTATCTCCATTATAGTATGGTAAAGCCTATAAGCTTGACACTTTGCACTTGCTTTTCATATAATTACTCCATATAGGATACATCGTATGGACTTATGTCATTTGGATGATGTTGTATGTTATGGGAGTGATAGTTTGGAAATTAAGTGTATATGGGAGATAGCAGACACCACTCAGACGGTTTCCCACCTTTGAGATGATCTCATATGAGACTTCTTAAGGGAAAGCATATGGGGAAACAACACACAGAGATAACCATCTACATAGAGTACATGGGGTTCAGGGGAGTCCGAGCACTTTCTTCTACCATTAAAGATATTTCATTTGCATTTTTGAGGACAAAAATGTTTTCAATGGGAAGGAAATGTCACGTCATGGATGCATTACCTCTTGGGTGAGATGGCAAGATGCCACATGGCATCAGTGAGGGAATTATGCCCATTTGGTAGAAGGAGGGAGAGAGGAGTCTCTCCCCTTAGAGTATTAATATACTCACATTAAGAGCATTAGAGAGAGGGAGAGTCTTTCTAGGATTGGCTTGGTGGCAGGGTAGAGAACCAAAATCAAATCCCTCTGTGTATTGTTCGGTGGTCAGTTGTTCATGAGAGCAAGCGCAAGCAAAAGATTGGCTTGCAATGTCGAAGTGCCATTATATTCCTCACATTTGATCTGCTTGGGATACACTTACCATATTGTACCAGGTTAGGAATGAGGCTCATGTTGTTTACCTCCAAAAACAATTGGAGAGTGAGCATATGAATGAAGGTGATTCTATGGACAATTTTCTAACAAAGATCAAAGATTTGAAGGAACAGTTAATATTTGATGATGAAGTCTTGCCTGATAGTTCACTTGTGCAGACTGTTCTGAATGTTCTTCTAGATTCATACAAAATTTTTGTTTCTACTCTTCGTTTGATGATTAAGGGAAATCCAAATTCCTTGACATTTGAAGAGTTGGTCTCTGTTTTGTTGCAGGAAGATCAATCTAGGCAAAGCAGGTGTATTATGCATGTTGCAGATCAAGCTTTCCTGGCTAGTCAGAAGGCAAAGGTAAATGGAGTTCTTCTACTAGTAAGCAAAAATCTGCTAATTCTGCACAATCAAAGAAGGATGATAGAGATGACAAGAAAACTGAAAAGCAGAAATTGTTTTGCAAATACTATAAAGGAAATGATCATATCATTAAGAGCTGTCCAAAACTGGATGCTAAAGAGGCAAAGAAGAAAGAGGTCGGAATGGTTGTTACAGAGGTCCTACACTGAAAATAGAATTTGCTAATCTTGTGGAGAATGAAGAACAGGCATTTACTATTGTTTGCAGTTTTGACCCATCTTCTCATGAGCAGTGTACATTTGTAGTAGACTCAGATGTTTAGTACTTTGATAGTGGGGCAACCAAACATATTACCTCACAGCGCAGTTTCTTCACTTCACTTGATCCTACCCCTACAAGGAATACTATCACATGCACCGACAACTCCTCTTATTCTGTTATGGGAGTTGGTAAGATCATTCAGACTACTACTAATGGTAGTTTACATTGTCTGATGCTTTGTTTGTGCCATGGATCAAGAAAAATTGGTTATCAATTTCTACATTTGCCAAGATTGGCTTGGTTTTGAAATTTGTTGATGACAGATGTATAGTTCATGATCTGTCAAATAGCGATGTGATTATTGCATCTAGCATTTTATCTCATGGGTTGTATAAGCTCATAGACTATGAAAAATATGTGAATGATTCAGCATGTGCAGTACATGATTCTCAGGCTATGTCAAATGCAAAGCTTTGGCATTCATGCTTTGGTCATCTGAATTTCGCTAGTTTTCTATGCCTGTAGAAATCTAAAATGGTGTCCTCTCTGCCCAAACTTGAGGCACCTAGTAAACATGTATGTGAAGGCTGTATTTTGGGCAAAATGAAGCACTCCTCCTTCCCAAAAGATGGGTCAGTTTGAGCTACTCAAAAATTGTAGCTTGTTCATAGTGATGTATGTGGTCCTATGCAGACATCCTCTTTTGGGAACTATCTTTATTCATGACTTTCATCGATGATTTTTCCAAGGATGCATGGGTATATCCATTGAAAGCAAAGTCCGAAGTGTTTATGTGCTTCAAATGGTTTTTGGTTTTGGCTAAAAATGTGTCAGCATGTACAATGGGCACCATCCGTTCTAATCGAGGGGGGGAATATATGTCTTCTAACTTTAATGCATTTCTAGCTGAATGTGGGATAAAACATTAGTATACAGTGTCGTATATACCTCAATAGAATGGAGTTGTTGAATGGAAGAACAAGTCACTCATGGAGATGGCGAGGTGTATGGTCAAGAGCTAGGCTTTACCACATAGTTTTTGGCTTGAGGTTGTTACATGTGCGTCATATGTACTTAGCATGTGTCCCACTAAAGCATTGCAGTCTATCAGTCCATATGAGGCTTGGCATGGTCGCAAGCCATCTATTGCTCATCTACGTGTTTTTGGTTGCTTGGCATATGCATTAGTGCCTAAACAGCAATGTAGAAAATTGGATGATAAAGTAGTGAAATGTATTTTTGTTGGGTATAGTTCTAAAAGCGAACGCTATCGTCTGTATCATCTAGAGACTAAATGCATTTTGGTAAGTCATGATGTTGTTTTTGTGGAGGATGCTATTCAGCCATTACTTTCATGTACTGAGGAGACATTTGTTAGCTCCAAAGACATGTATGATACTTTACTACCTCTTTTTACAGGTGGATAGTCTAGTGTCAGTCCTAATGAGGCAACTTTTTAGCCTTTGCAGGTTTCATGTGATGATGCAGATAATTCCATTTTTTATGCAAATTTACATGATGCACTTGTTGATGAGAGAGCTGATATTGAGGAGGCAAAAGCTATGCCAAAATGGCCAGATTGCTATGCTATGGCTACCTCTAGTCTCTCTGATGAGAAGCCTATTTCATTTGATGACGCACAAAATTTGAAAATTGGACGTCTTCTATGCAATCAAAATATGATGCTATCATGAAAAATGGTACCTGGTCTTTATGTGACTTGTTTCCTGACAAGAAGGCCATTGGCACTAAGTGGGTACACAAGCTAAAGTGTAAGCGTGATGGAACAGTTGACAGGTTTAAGGCTAGGCTTGTTGCAAAGGGTTATGCACAAGAAAGAGGCATTGATTTTGATGAGACCTTTGCCGACTGACTACAGTTCAGAGCATATGTGCACATGCAGCTCATCATGGTTGGAATGTACATCAGTTGGACATTAAAACTACATTTCTAAATGGTGACTTGCATGAAGAAGTGTATGTTTTTTAGCCCCGTGGCTTTGTGTAGAAACGGCATGAAAACCAAGTGTGCAGGTTGAAGAAGGCATTATATGGTTTAAAGCAAGCACCACATGCTTGGTATGAAAAGATACATGCCTATCTGATTGCACATGGTTTTGTGAACAGTCCAAATGAGAGCACCTTATATGTTAAGCATGCAAATGATGTGCTTCTGATCATTATTGTGTATGTTGATGACATGTTTCTCATTGGTCCTCATGAGAAGCATATTGCTCATTTTAAGGCTGATTTGCATGCCTCGTTTGAGAGATGTCTAATTTGGGGCATTTGCATAATCATTTGGACATTCAGTTTATGCAAGTTGATGGTGGAATAGCTTTGTGTCAAATGAAATATATTGACACATTATTGCAGTGTTTTGGCCTTGAAGACTATAAGCCTATTGCCACTCCTATGGAGACAGGTTTACGATTGAGTCTTCATGATGTTGGAGATGCATTTGATGTTGTTCTCTATCAGCAAGTTGTTTAATTTACTTATGCATTACTCGACAGATATTCAGTTTGTTGTCTCATAGATGAGCAAGTTTATGCATTGCCCAAGTGTCAAGCAATTGTAGGTGGTTAAGTGCATCTTTTGCTACTTGAGTGGTACACAGCTACTTGGCTTGTTTTATCCCAAGGGGGATCACAACCACCAAATTGACATGCTTTTTTTGACTCTCACTAGACTAGTTTCTATGACACTCTTGTGTCCACTAGTGGCTTTTGCTTCATGCTTGGTAGTTCATGTATATCTTGGTTGAGCAAGAAGCATCCTACTGTGGCCACTTCTATTTGTGAGGCTGAGTATAGGGCAGCTTTCATAGCAATTGTTGAGTGTGTGTGGCTCAGATGGCTTATGGCTGATTTGGGTGTTGGTCAGTCTTCTGCCACCACCATCTTCACTGACAGTCAGAGTGCATTGGCAGTTGTCAGGAACCTTGTGTTCCATGCTCACACCAAGGACATTGAGGTGCATTATCATTGTGTCAGGGAGAGGTTCTCTGCTGGAGAGATCAGCTTGGCATTTGTGCCCATGCAAGAGAACATTGCAAACGTTTTCATGAAGGCTCTGCCTAGGGAGAAGTTTGAAGCTTTCCGCAAAGCTTTGGGCTTACTTCCTTTTGTGGATTGATTCCACATAGCTTGGCACTTCCTTATACATGAGTGCCAGCTCCTTGTTCACCGCATCACTCCCGGGGAGGATTTGTTGATATATTTAGGTAGTGATGTGTGTGAACACACTAGGACCTCCGGGGCACTTCTTTCCCTCTTTAGGATGTTTTTTTCCCTCGCCTTGTATATATGCCTATTTCCCTAACGGGTCGCTTATCTTTGTATATTCTAGTGGCAATACATTCGGTTTTGTGTGTTGTGCTCGAAGCTTCTTCTTCTTCCTTGTGTTATTTGTGTGCTTCTGTAGACCTTGATCTCTAACAAAATGCACATTTCCATCATCTTCAGCCTGCAAGTACTCAAGAGAGAGGTTAATTAAATCAAAAAATCATATAAAACATATTTTTAACAGATTAGAGATCACCACTTCTAAAAGAAAATTTTAATTTTTCTAAATATCAATCGGAGTGATCAAATCCTTTCGACATGCATCCCCACTATACCTGTACATCGTCTCGATGGGCCAACCTAGAAATCAAGTCAGGAAACATACATGAGTATCAAATAGTCATAGGTAGAAGCTGGTCACTTTGAAATTTAAGAGCAAACATATGTATAGTTTGTGAAAATTTATGGAAATTTGTATAAACTTAGAGAATAAAATAGATGCAAGTTTCACACTCATTCTATTATGTTTCAATCTTTGGAGTAAGACAAGAAATCATATGAATGAATCATAAGCTTCGTAGTTTTTTCATTCATTCAACCTGTTTAGATCTATGGCATACTAATCCCTACTATCTTAGTTTGTAGAACTATATTTTGTTTCCCCTATTTATCTCTTACCATCCAAACTCTCCATTAGATTTTCTTATTTTCTTTACTTTTTTTATTTTTTTTCTTTTGCACTTCGTCCTAGTTGAGCTCTTTTTCTTTTCTTTTATTTTTATTTACACAAGTCGACATATGCCAAAATCGGGTGTGATTCATGGACTTGTCCACCTGGCCAAGTTTACCCCACCTGTTTGTCGACCTGACATAGTGCACGACACACAACACGAGCCCCATATGAAATCGATGTCAGCTCATGGCTCTAACCACTCGGCCAGAGTGACTCCACCTGCCGATTGACCTGTATAGACACATGACAACATACAGGTTAGGCCATACGATGAAACTAGCATGGGCTCGTGGCCCTAATTATCCGATCAAGGTAGCTCCACCCACCTACTAGCCCATCGTAGTGCACTGATGACATGTGCATGTGTGTGTGTATGTATGTATGTATGTATGTATGTATGTATGTATGTATGTATGTATGTATGTATGTATGTATGTATGTATGTATGTATGTATGTATGTATGTATGTATGTATGTATGTATGTATGTATGTATGTATGTATGTATGTATGTATGTATGTATGTATGTATGTATGTATGTATGTATGTATGTATGTATGTATGTATGTATGTATGTATGTATGTATGTATGTATGTATGTATGTATTATTATATATATATATATATATATATATATATATGTGTGTGTGTGTGTGTGTGTGTGTATGTATGTATGTATGTATATATATATATATATATATATATATATATATATATATATATATATATATATATATATATATATATATATATATATATATATATATATATATATATATATATATTTATATATATATATGTGTGTGTGTGTGTGTGTGTGTGTGTATGTATGTATGTATATATATATATATATATATATATATATATATATATATATATATATATATATATATATATATATATATATATATATATATATATATATATATATATATATATATATCGTTGGCTTGAGTATGAAGGCTTGCCTAAATCATAATTTGTCTGGAGGTAGGATCTTGCAAGGAATAAATAGTAGGATCCAAAGAATCCTATTCACTAAGTGTTCAAGTCTATTAGCATATACATGCACTTAGTTTAAGATTGCCATCACATTCCAAATTTTTCACTTTCGAAAGTTCTAGTCTGCTAACTAATCCTATGCATATGATTTCTGATCTTTCATGCATTGCACAAAACCATAATAGATGTTTGTTATCTTGTTTCTACTTAAATTCATTTAAATTTGTACATCTATTACATACAAAATGCAATGCATATTTAGCTACTTTTCTAAAAAAATGAAATTTAGAGTGGAAGTGTTTCACTTAATTTTATGTTTTCATCATTCTTCATTTGCATCATCCTCATCTAAGAATTCTTCATCTATTTCATAGACATTGCTCAACCTTTTTTTGAATAGCTTGATCCTTTTCCCTGCAATCACATTTCTCAAGGGATTCCCATCAAGTTCACGTAAAACATATGTACCTATAGCAAAAACAAAAACAACCACGTAAGGACCAAACCACCATTTAGTGAATTTTTATCACGCATCATATTGGGTATCAAAGGTACTCTCATAAACAAGTATCTAGTCCCCGGACTCTATCGCTTGTGGCCTAAGTCAATGTCTCTTATCAAAATAAATCTTATTTTTCAAATGTGACTCTTTTAACTTTTTAATAGCTTCTTTTACATTCTTATTCCCTTGTTTTAATTGTTTAATTCTTAAAGATAGTAAGTCTTCTCGTGACAAACTGTCTTCCCAGTCTAAGCTTATCCAATTTATTACCTGAGGATGAATAGAAAAAATCATCTTTTGACAATAGGCATAAAACCAGTCGATCTTGTATATGTCATCCGATTTGCCCATAAAGCAAATGGTAGATATATTGGCCATTGTCTGATATCTCTGTCGCATGCCTTCAAGGTCGCCTTCACTATAGAAGTATGAACTCGCTCAATCTTCCCATTTGCCTCTGGGTTATAGGGTGTTGTGAGAGAAAGAATTCTCTCGCCTCTCTAGCATCTAACTCATCTCGATTTGCTACTACTTTCTCCACATATCCAAATCTGGATATGACTTCTTCCAAAAGGAATAGTCATACATTATAAGTAGTGTTAGATCGAAGTGCACCTCCTTCCACGTGATTTGTTAACTATTCACGTGCAAGTACTATATATCTCATGCCATGACTACTTTTAGGCATAGTCACAAGGTCTACTACCCACTTGTAATGAATACAAAGTGGGTAAGTCAGGTGTAAGGGATCTGTATGTTTGACCGAGGAATGCAACTGACATGTGGCACATGTGCTCACATAGTCTTTAACATTAATGTATATTCTTAGCCACCAATAGATTTTCCATACTTTTTCATATGTCACCATCAAGCTTTTATGACCTGCCCATAAGCTTTCATGCATGGCTCTCATAACTTGCACCTGCAGACTTCTTAATCCTCACACTCTTTGTGGATTTTTCACCTTCCCACTAGCATGTTGCCAAAGATATCTATCTTTCAGAAAGAAGTTAAAAGACTTCGTTCCCATGTTCCAAAATCGATTTGCCGACTAGCTTGGGATAGGTTGAAAGGTACTCAGATAATAGACCATATCTTTCCATTCTCCCTCATAATCCTCATCTCTAAATCGTTCGTAAGTAAAAGTAGATGGATCATAACTAATCATGTTTATCCCTCGATCTATTGCTTCTTCATCATCATCAAATCTTGCTTGTGAGAGCATATCAGCAACAATATTATGTTTTCCAACAATAGGAACAAAGGTTGGATTAATAAACTTGATAAATTCGATCCATCTCAACATTGCAATGTTAGGAGATGAACAATTAGCAATCATTCCTATTAATGGAAGACAATTAGTTTCCACGATCACATTTGCTCCAATAAAATATTCTTTATCTATTTTCAAGGCAGTGACTAATATGCATAACTCTCTTTTAATATGAGGAAATTCCTCTAAGTATCATGTAAAATTTTTGCACCAAAGCAAACTGCATACCTTTTCCCCTCATCATCATCCTATCCAATGACCCAACCTATACCAATAGGACTAGTATCAACAGTTAAGATTATTGGTTTATTTCTTGAATAATCAATCCTTTTCAAGATTGGAGCATTGATAAGCAATTGCTTTAGTTTTCTCATAGTTTTACTATGTTTCTGTGTCCAAAAGAATTTCTTTTCCTTTCATAATAGCTCATATAATGGGTTCGCAACATGAACAAGGTGAGGGATCTAGATTACATAAAAGACACAAGTTTCTAAGAACCTTCTCACTTCACTAACATTGCCTCTGAAATTTGGCTAATAGCATCAAGTTTTTGTGGATATGGTCTAGAGCCATAATGTCCACATAGATGTCCAATGATCAAAACTTCGTTGACACCAAAAGTGGATTTCTCTAAAGAGAAAGTCAGTCCAACCTCTTCAAATCTCTGAAAGATTCTTTCATAGTCATAAATGTGGTCAAAGACAAACTTCCTACATCCAAATGAATCTAAACTTGCATCTTTTCCCTTTTCCACACAACCTTTTATCAGAATGTCATGGATAAAAGGCATAGTCACTTTAGGAATGAAGTCATGTAAGACCATGTTGATAGCATTCATCATGTGTGCCACAGAATTTGTTGCTCCTTGTGGTAAATTACGCATATGTACTAGACCCAAAGGACTTTTTCATCATGGTAATATCCCTACTTTTGATGGCTAATTGAAACTTGTCATATCTTGAGTGTAGGTCACCCATTGAATAGATGGAGTGTCCAACAAATGCCTCTGCAAACTCATCTACAATGTGTCCTCTTCCTACATTTCTGATAGTGACTTTGTTCATAGGCGGCAGATCCTATATTAAGTGTAGTTTCCTATTTTTTTAGGTATCATGAACCATCTATTTGAATATGGTGCAGATGATGGTTCAAGAATTACCATAGCAATTTTCTCCTTTATCAATTGCATCAGCTTAGGTAAGTGAGCTTTTGGGATTGGTATCAGTCAAAGATTGCATGGAATATGCGGTACGGTGAATATGATCATAGGAGCTACTAGCTTCGGATCCTGTGGAAATAGGGAAAATGCATTTCCATGTTGAATGATCATCTTTCTAAATTGATCCTTTTCAAGTTCAGAAAGAAATTCTTCTCTAAACTTTATATATTTCATAGTTTCCTCTATAAATGTATGTCCTATCTTAGATCAATCTCTAAGGATGGGATCCTTAGAAACTCATCTAATTATGTCATAAATTTCTTTGGGAAATGGATGAGCTATGGGTTTTACCTTATTTTCTACTGTTTTTGTATGTAGTATCAATCTTGACTTCGTGTTCTGTTAAGAAATTAGCAACCGGCTGATATTCCTGTTGGCTATGAGCTCTTATTTTCATGTGAACCCTCTCCAAACAAGAGGAAAATCTTAGCTAAAACATTATCTCCTTTTATATTGGCTATAAGCCATTCACTTGTTGTATAAATGAACATCTTTTGTTCAAGTAATACAAGGCACATATTCATTTCTAGATTCGTGCATACAAGAGAGCTTCTCTTTCTCTTTGTCTTTCTACCTTATCCTTTTCCTCTCTCGAACTCCACATCTGTGTCATGACATGAGTGAAGACAATATCCGTCGTCCTATCATGCAATCGGCTGCTATGCCATAGCTCTTCATTTACATCACTAGTATCAGAGCTGCATTATGCCATTTTTGGAGGTGGATGCATAGAGGCGGAGCTGCGTGGAGAGGGCATATCATATTCTATGAAGAATATATCTCAAGGACTAGCTCAAGAGAGAGATAGAGGAGCTGAAGAATGCAGTCACGATAGAATGAGCAAAAGTGGATGCAAACTAGAGTTATGGAGGAGGCTTCTGCATGCGCACATTGAATCATGTGACTGATCTGACCAACGAGCTATTGTGACCAATGAGCTGTTGTGACCAACAAGCTGCTGCTCACTAAAGAGCTCTGACTAGTGCTCACAGCCGAGAATGGGTTGCAGATATTCCAATAGTTTTCAGGCACCAATACCTTGACATACTACAACCCTACTATTGTGCAGATGGCAAGGTAAGCTCCACAAAGGATGGCTTGCTCTCTTGCAGCACAGCCATATATGAGTACATTCAATCACATTTGCTTCATTCTTGGAAGCGTGCAGCACAACGGGCATTTTCCCTATGCATTATGAAGGAGTATCATGTGCTTATAACTCCTTATCAAGTGAAACTCTCGTCCATTCTCAGATTAGCACTGTGCTATCTACCTTTCACTCAAATGTCCGATTCTTAAATTTTTTAGTAGGCTATCCCGTGGTGAAGTAGCAAAGTCCATTATTGACCAAAAAAATCAACAAGGGTGAATTCCAAAAGATCTCTCTACATACCTATGATTTCTTCATCCGCAAAGTGTCGGATCTTGATGGCTGTATGCTGAAGAGAGCATTAGCTAGTGTGTGTTCGGTAAACTTTGGAAGAGTTTGATTGCGTACTGTAAGCTTGTAAGTGTAACAGATTCTTGATAGAGTTCTTGAGCATTAGTATATCGCTGTGTGTGAAGTGGTTCGTTTGGGAAACCAAGCATAGGGCCTCTGTTTAACAGACCCCTTCCACTCCCAAGAACCCAAGTAGATGTTTAAACGCGTCTCTGACGGTTAGTTCGCGTTTAACACTGGCGCCGTCTGTGGGAAAGTGGCACCAGATTGTTGCCATTTGTCTGTGCAAATGTAGCATCAAGAATGTTTGTTGATTGATTGTATAAGTGGTCATAGATTGTGAATTGACCATAAAGAAGAATAGTACGCAAACTATCGCAAACATAGTATATGTCGGTTACTCGTTCCGGTGAATCATACCCGAAGCATAGAAGAAACCAACAGTCTTGGGCGATACCTAATTTGCTAAGGACGCCTCTAGTAAGTAGAAGCGCAGATAAGTCTAACCCAGCTGTCAAGGAATTGAAGAACGCAAGTAGTGATTCCGGTAGTATTCCGGTGGAACGTACTACCTTTTTGGTGGATTCCGGTGCGATTTCGGCACATTCTGTCGAAGAAATAGTAACTCCAGAGTCTACCAGGATGCAGCATGAAGTTAATTTAACACCATTGGGTCAAAATTCAAATTTGTCTGCGGATAGAAACATCTTGGCCAAAGAAATCAGTGAAGGTGAAAAAGCACCTTGCTTTGGTGAAAATTCGACACCTTCCTGTATTATTTCGGTACCAATTGCTGAGAGTTCAGAGTTTTCTGGTGACGGTTTACCATTTCTTGGTGAATCTTCAGTACAGTCACCGTTATTTGGAGTAAGCTTTCCTACATTTGATATCAAGGAGGAAGGTAGCTTATTCGAAGCTGAAATCCGAAGCATACTGAACAATATTATCAAGCCGGAGAGTGCACAGGCTGACGATACAAATTTCGACAGTTCAGATATTCAGCCTCGGGACACAGAAGATAGTCACAATACAACCACCAGCACGATGAGTGGGCAACAACAACAACAACAACAACAGCAACAACAACAACAACAACATCTATTTCCACCCCGGCCAACTCCAACAAGAGTAACGTACACTAAATTCGGTGGATTTCTAGGTGATGACCTAGATGCTCATGTACACACATTTGAGATAAGTACGCAGTGCTCAATCATCCACTTGATCCGGCATATAAAGCTATTGTATTCCAGTCTACATTGGTTAATGAAGCCGCTAGGTGGCTTACAAAATATGTTATTAACCATTTCGGCACCTATGAAGCGGTAAGGGATGCATTTTTGCAGAGATTCAGGCTAAAGAAGAATCCAGCCGAAATTTTCGATTACCTGCAAAACAATAGATAGAAGATGAATCAAACAGTGCAGGAATATGCCACCCTATTCAGAACTCATTTGAGGCAATTACTGCCAGCACATGCCAACCTACCGGATGATGTTATCACTCAATGGTTTATCAATGGTTTGACTCCGCAACTTGAACAGATTATGATCATACGCTGTGTGGGAGCTATGACGCTAGATGTAGTGATTGCAATGGCTTTGCAGCTGGAAAACAAGGTTGGAGGATTTACAGAAGACCTGGAATGGTTAAAAGCGAGTAAAAATGTTGCAGAAGATCCGACCAGACACATGTACTGCACCACGTGCAAGAATTCAGGGCATACCAGTACCACTTGTGCCCTTAACCAGTTGTTTTGCGCTATCTGCAATATGACCGGACATTCCACTGAGAATTGTGCATACAACGCCAAAGTGCAGGGAACAGCAACAGTAAATGCAATTATACAAGAACCCGGGAAGCCTGCCAATCACTATGTACCTCCTCAACTGAGAAACAACTAGCAGCAAGGCTACCGAAATTATCGAGGACAGAGAAATAATAACTACAATGCAAACCGCTAGCAGACAGGTCCACCACAAGACGGTAATGCTTTGCCACCACCTCGTTGTCATTTCTGTGGTGAATTAGGACACGTTCAAAGATTTTGTAAAGATGCAGCCGAATATGATCAAAGGAAGAAGGAGCGCCAGAACCCAATGACAAATATGGTTCAGATCACACCCATAGAAACACAAGCTGCAGTAGTTCAGACCAGATCCGGTAGGCCGTTACAACCAGCAGCTGAAATATTTGAACCAGGCATCCGAGAACAGCAAAGAACATATTACAAGGCTAGTCAGTGGACCACCACAAAACCTCCAGTGTTCCCAGAACCTATTCCGGTGACACAAGTTCCACTGTCAAGGGAAACTGCACAGGAGCAAGAGTCAATTCCAGTAATCGACGCATCGTCTTCAGAATCAGTGAAAGGTACAAGTCAAGTAAATCAAGCATGGGAAATCTTATCTAGAGCATCCATTACTCTTCCTCTTGGACAGTTACTTGCACTAGTACCAGGAGTCCGTCAACAATTCCAGCAACAGTTTAGTACTGAGTCTGCCTGCATTCCAGCAACGGCAACAGTACAACCAGAAACTGACTCTACGATGGATCATTCGGTCCCATTAATTACGGTATGGTACAAAAATCATAAAATTAATCAAGTACTAATTGATGGAGGGTCTGGTGTAAACATTGCTACTGCCGCACTGTGTAAAAAGTTAGGATGGACGAAAATTGAGCCTGTTCAATTTTTTGTAAGGATGGCTGATCAGTCCAGAGTCCACCCAGTGGGATTAGTACGAGATGTTCCCATAACTTTGCAAGGTACAACATTTAAGATGACTTTTGTCGTCTTAGAACTACCAGAGTCGAGCTTGGATTATAATCTGCTTTTCGACCGTCCTTGGTTGAAACAAGCCAAGGTGATACAAGATTGGTCCGCACAGGAACTCACTTTCAAGGACAATTATCGTAAATATGTTGGCAAGTTAGATGTTATCCAGCCTTGTGAATTACATGCTAGACCTTATTTTGCAGAACCAGTTCATATGTTAGATGGGTTGTCAGATAATGAAGAAGAAGAGTTTTTGAAGAATAATATTGATTTGATCTCCCTAGGAACTGTTGATCTACAATCTGTGGTAGATAATTGGAATCCGACAGTCTATACAGTGATGCATGTGATTGAAGAAGACAAGAAAGAAGGTACTACTACTATAGACGACGTCGATCTACAACAACTTTTAAAACCAGCTGATGATACAGAGAAGTCCCGACAATTCTATGTGTCAGAAGATCAGTTGATCACCTATAATTTAGGAGATGAAGAAAATCCGCGTCCTGTCAAGATAAGGGAAAGCTTACCTGAAGTGTTTCAAGTAGATTTAATCCAACTACTTCGAGAGTTCTCTGATGTTTTTGCATGGGATTACAAAGATATGAAAGGTTTGGACCCCTGCATTTATCAACATAGGATCATGCTGAAGCCGGAAGCAAAACCAATCAAACAACCCAGCTACCGGATGAATCCGAATTATGCAGCACAGGTAAAGGCAGAATTGGATAGGTTATTAAAAGTTGGATTCATTGTACCAGTAGAGCATGCTGAATGGATATCACCCATTGTTATCGTCCCTAAAAAGAATAAGCAACTGCGAATATGTGTGGATTACCGGAAACTGAATGCAGCTACGGTGCCTGATCCATTTCCTCTACCTTTTCTTGACACGATGCTTGACAGAGTAGCAGGACATGAAATGTACTCTTTCTTGGATGGTTACAGTGGTTACAATCAAGTCAGAATGGCTGAACAAGATATTCCAAAGACCGCTTTCATTACCAATTGGGGTGTTTTTGCTTGTACTGTTATGTGGTTCGGATTGAGAAATGCCCCCAGCACTTTCCAGAGGTGTATGCAAGAAATATTCTCCCCTTATCTTACCTCTTTTATGCAAGTATATCTTGATGATTTCTCTTTATTCGGTAAGATGGAAGCACACTTGTTCCATTTACGGTGTTGCTTTGAGAAATGCAGAGAATACAGACTCTGCCTAAACCCAAACAAATCTGTGTTTGCGGTTTCATGTGGAAAGTTACTTGGCCATATTGTCTCTGCACAAGGTATTCAAGTCGACCCAGATAAGGTTGCAACTGTGTTAGAAGCACCTGTGCCTACTACACAGGTGTCGTCATTTACGGTGGCTCGCTCATTTAGCCATTCCACTCAATCGTTTAATCACGAGTACTCCTAAACAGTTTGAGTGGACTCAAGAATGTCAAACAGCATTTGATCGTCTAAAGTGTTTATTAACGCAGGTCCCAATTTTACAACCACCTGATTGGGAACGCCCATTTCATGTTTTTGTAGACGCATCAGATATCGCCATCGGTAGTGTGTTAATGCAACAAACTGATAAGTGGTTTCGTCCTGTTTACTATGCGAGTAGAAGACTTGCTCCTGCAGAAAAGAACTACTCTGTAACTGAAAGAGAATGTCTGGGTTTAGTGTATTCTGTAAAGAAATTTAGGCATTATTTACTTGGCCGCAAATTTACTTTTCATATAGATCATGCTGCACTTGTTTATCTAGTACGACAACAGCATTTAGGTGGTCGATTAGCGTGTTGGGTTCTACTTTTACAAGAGTTTGATTTCGAAGTAATCCATCGGCCCGGCAGCTCACATGCCTTAGCAGATTTCCTTTCTCTCTTAGATTCCGATGAAGCTCCGGTCGGTGTAGATGACACAACACCAGCGATTTATGTTACTGAACCAACTAATGATGAATATGCAGAACCACCTATGCCATCTACATATTATGATAAGATATTAACTTTTCTTACTGATGGATGTATTCCTGCTCAGACCTCTCTTGCAATGTGTAGGAAGATTGCAGTGTACAGTCGCAGATTCCGGTTAATTGCTAGAGAATTATACTATATGGATCACACTGGAATTTTACTTCATTGTATTCCTCCACATGAAGTTAACTCATTCATTACTCTGGCTCACTCAATTCCTTCCGGTGGACACTTTGCAGCAGATTTAACGCACCGAAAAATTCTGCAAAGTGGACTTTGGTGGCCTACTATGTACAGGGATGTATCTCAGTTTGTCAAACAATGTGATACTTGTCAGAGGTCTGGACAGCCTCTACAATGCCATTTTTTCCCTCTCCAACATGTCTTGCCGTTGGAGCCTTTTCAGAAGTGGGGCCTAGATTTTATTGGACCTATTACACCTCCAGCCATACTCAGTAATAATCGTTATATTCTAACATGTACAGATTTTGCTACCAGATGGGCAGAAGCATGGGCTTTAAGGTCCGCCACAGCTGTTTCGGTGGCAAAGTGTCTAATGAAAGATGTTTTCTTGCGTTTTGGCTTACCTCTGGAGCTTGTTACAGATCAAGGCACGCATTTTGCTAAAACTTAATGAAAGTACTCACCCATTCTTTTCAGATAATGCATAAATTCAGTTCTCCTTATTATCCTCGTGCCAATGGTTTGGCTGAAAGTACAAACAAAAACTTGTTGAATATGCTTCGAAAATTGATTCTGGAATCACCGGAAAGGTGGGATCAACTGTTACCTGCAGTATTATGGGCGTACCGGTGTCGTCGAGATTTTCTCTCCTCTCTCACTTGTGAAGGCCTACAAAAAACATATTTGGTGAAGGTTTGCATATGCTTCGAAAATTGATTCTGGAATCACCGGAAAGGTGGGATCAACTGTTACCTGCAGTATTATGGGCGTACCGGTGTCGTCGAGATTTTCTCTCCTCTCTCACTTGTGAAGGCCTACAAAAAACATATTTGGTGAAGGTAGCCAGAATTCCCCGAGAAGTCCAGGATGCATCAAGGATGTTAAAGGAAGGTCACATACAAAGTTTCAAAGAAATCAAGAAAGTCCATGGTAGCGGTCAAAGCTAGTCAAAGCTGGTCAAAGTTGGGAAATTAGGGCAAAAATTTCATTGTCACCAAATTAGATGAAAATTCATATACTTGTAAAGATTGTCAAAGGCAGTCTATAGCCCAAATTTCAGCAAAAAATGGATTTTGTAGCACATTGATATGCTATGTTCATTTTGTAAAAATATAATTTTTCTAGTTTGACCCTACAAATTCTTGTATAGAAATTTATGTTAGCCATATGGTTTGGGATCTATAAAGATCATATGTGGCTACATATTTGTACAAATTTTCAAGGCTATCAGAGCTTCCTAGGCACCTTAATGCCACCTTGCAAGCTTCCAAATGTAATCAAACTTGTACAAGGGAGATTCAGATGGGAGTTTTTTCTGCATATTCCTGAAGGAGATCTTTGGAAACATAGTCCTACAAAGTTTCATCTTCATCAAAGCCTATTTGGAGGGTCAAAGAGTACAAAGTCCAGTTTTCAGGATCACCGTAGTTTTCTAGTTTAAGCAAATTGAAGGGTTGAAGGGCCACCACATGGTGAAAGCTGATTGAGCCATGTTGTACGATCAAGATGAGCTCATATTCAAGGGTGGAGATGCACTTATGCTTAAAGCAAGGAGGATCCACGAGTTTTTCCATAAAAGAAGACTTTTTTTACAATCAAAGATCAATAATGCAGTATTTCTCCAAAAATAGTGGCTTATCTTATCCGAATTGATGTCAGCACTGATCCGACGGTCCAGATCATCCCCAAATCCAATGGTGGAGAATGAGGGCGCCTAAATTTCACTCCTTTACACTAGATTTGATAGAAAGAACAATTCCAAGCCATTGATTTGATTAATCAAATGGTTGTAATCGAAAGTAGTGATCCTAGAGTTGAGAGTTGATTTCTCTAGATCCAATGGCCCAAATTCATTCAAAAAACTATATAAACCCCCCTCCAAACTCCTAGAGCATCATTGTTAGGCATCCATAGGGCTCATGCTAGCTTACGGTTTCCTTGAGACGATCACCCTCGGTTGAGCGAGTGAGGATCCAAGGTGAACTAGTATGAGTATAGTACCTAGTTTCAAATTTAAGTTAGAACTCCAATCTAGGATAGGCTCTTGAAACGAGCATCTCTATCTTGACTCACCCTCGGTGGAGCGTGTGCGTGAATTAGAGCTGATTTTAATGAGTCTTAGACTTCTTTAGTTAGACGTTATGAGCCTAGACATACATAGGGTCACTGAAGTGGAACTCACCTTCTTACGTGTGACATTCGGTTGAACTGTCATGGTTTGAGGGTCGGAACCACCTTTGATCAGTAGACTGCTTAGCTTGACGTACCACGAGTCTTATACATGTATCTTAATTCAAATCCTTTTAATTCATGTCACTTGTCACTTGTCTCTTGTCTCCTCTCTCAGTCTCTTAAGTATTTTTACATGTCTTCTATTTCTTCTATGTGTGAGAAGGCTCCGCAGTATTGCGTTGAACCAGTAAGGATGTTTCTTTGAGCTTGTGAGTAATCTCTATCATCATAATTCACTTGCATGCATATAATCCATACATACCCATACATATTGATTAGTTTCTGAAAGTGTATAAGAAGCTCCAATATTATTGGACCATTCTTCCTTTCGAAACTGGTTTATGTGTAAGGATTCCATCTATTCACGTCATACATACATATCATCCAAAGAAGACTATGCATATGGATTAGAATTAGGAAGTGTTTAAGAAGCTCCTTCAATGGACCATTCTTCCTTCCAAATTTGATTCGTGTGTATAGTTCTCTTTCATTCTTATCATTCATGTTCATAAATCTAACTTGCACTCCTACTTTCCCATTCCCATAATCATTTCAACATCTCTCTCTTCTCCATACTCAACATTAATTTAACTTTCATGTCCTTAAACCATCCAACATTCATTAGCTTCATACACCCTATGTGTGCCACGACCGGACCCGATCCACCCGGATTGCGATCACCTCCACATTTGAACCCGACGTGAAACGCTTCGTGGCATTTGCTTCTGATCTTGTTGGGAGGTTGTGATCCATATCCTTTGTTTCATATTTTTCATCCTCATCATATCATCATCATCAGTCTTGAGTGTTGCACTGGATTTCTCACAGTATCGTGCACATCTTCGTCGTGAAGTAAAAGCATTTGTGAGAGATCTAGAGCATCGTGCATCACTTGCTTATTCACATAAGATGGAGGAAGGATTCAAATCCCTTATTGTTGAGAAACAAGGCCAAAGAATAGTCTCTTCTATGTTGAGAGAGAAGGGAAAATTCAATGGCATCAACATCACAAGCTACTTAGATTTGTTTGAAGAGCAAGCTATGATTTTTGGTCTTCCCGAAGATCTTTTGATATCATTCTTTGAACGAATTGTGGATAGCTCTATCATAAACCGTGTCACTCAATATGATAGTCTTCCTTGGAGTGATTTTAGAAAGGAGATGCTCAAAGAATTCTATCTTGAAGATTATAGCCAACATAATCGAGATGGATTCTTACGATGGGTCAATTCTCCAAAGCCTAGTAGCTCTATTACTCACTTACAAAATGAGTATATTAGACGCTATGAACAACTTCCTGATGAGGATAAGATAACTTTGGAACCTGATCTTGTGATCAATTTTCTTAAGCTTCTTCATCCTGAAACTCGTAGGGAAGTTGAACGGCGATTAGAAGAACCAGATAAGCGCTATGGTCTTACTGATAATTGGCAAAAAGTGCATAAAGTAGTAGAGGCTGTAGCCCATAGACATCAAAGACAATCCATGCTTTATGAGCAAACTAGTCTTCCTCAAGCTAGCCTTCCACAAACTAAGGAGCAAGTTAGAGAACAATCCCATGCTATGCTTTTTGACTCTACTCCTATTCCTCAAATGATGGAGCCTACTCAAGGTTTTAAAGTAGAGCCAAATAAAAGTGTAGTTGAACAATCTCAAGTGGATATTCTCACTAAGCAAATGGAAAGTCTTATTGCTACACAATCCAATTTGGCCAAGACTATAGATGCTTTACAATCTAGTTACACCAAAACTTTCCAAAATCAAATGAACCCAATGACTTTTCAAGAGCCTAATCAACATGTTATAGCTACCAATCAAAATCCACAAGTAGCTCCTACTCAAGCATATCAAGTTCCTCCAATGCATAATCCTTCAATGCAAAATCCTCATCCTCATGTGCAAAATCCTCAAATGTATCAAAACATGTATCCTCAAGCTTCTCAAATAGCTTTTCAAAATCCTCAAAATCAAAATTTTCAAAATCATCAACCGTATAATATGGAAGCTCCTCTTGCACCTCAAGTACCACATGTTGCTCCCCAAGCTCCTCAAATACATCAATTGCCTTTTCAAAATCCTAATTATCCTGTTCAAGCAATACTTTATCAACAAAATCCTCAGTTTCAAAATTTCCCACCACAAGTTAATCAAAATCCTCAAAATCAAAATGGTTTTGTGCGTGGCCCTCGTAGGTGTCCTTGGTGTGATTCGTTAGAGCACTTTTTGAGAGATTGTGAACTATTGAAGGCTGCTAAGGAGCAACGACTAGTAATAGACATAGACAAGAAAATCTGTGACTATCGATCTAGGCTACCTTTGCAAGGAAATTATGGTAAGGGAGGAATGAAAAAACACTATGAAAATATAACCATAATGGATGTAGGAACTAGAGGAGTGAAACTAGAAGCTCTTGATGAACAAGTGGAATCAAGTAAACCCACAAAGGAAGGTGATTTTTCCATAGAGGCTTTAGTAAGAGCACGAGATGAGATTAGGAGAATAACGGCTTGGGAATCACCAATAGAAGATCAATCTCTTATTTCTCACATATCCAATGTAGAAGAAAAACGAAAAAGAGATGAAGCTGAGCCTAGTGAAAGAAGAGTGACTCGAAAACAAACCTCAGAGGGAATAGAAACAATCATAGAGCAAGGAGAAACATCACAATCTAAAGATAAAAAACAAGAATCAGAACCCAATGAACAAAAACAAGAGGAGAAACAAAAAGGGAAGAAGACAAAGCAAAGAAAAACAGAACCAAAGCCTTTAGATAAACCAGAACAATCAAAACAAACTGAAGACCAAACACGAGAACATGAACAAAAACAAGATCCTGAGCAAAAACAAAAAAAACCAAAGAGAAAACCTAAAGCCATCTTGATTTCAGAAATTGAGAGAAAAATAGATCCTATGGAGATTTTAGATGACATTTTGCTTAAGAGTCAAGTGACTATGTCTTTAGAACAAGTTTTCTCTATTGCAAAGCCTGTTTTTAAAGATAACTTTATCGGCCTAATTAAAAGGAAGAGGTTTCCACTTAATCTAGATACTGAGATGCAAGATTCTCTAGATCAAGATCAAGCTATGATTGAAGCCTTAAACTTTGATGAATCTGATGAAGAGGACTTTGATGATGATGAAGTACCTGACCATGAAAATCATGAAAAAAATCCTGAAAGTCACTTTAAAAGAACATTTTGGTCTAGAGGTACATCAGAGATGCATGTTAAAATAAGAAATGATAAGAACACTATCACTGTAAATGCATTAGTAGATTCCGGCTCTAAAATCAATGTGATTTCAAGAGAAGTCTATGATAAGTTTCGATGGCCCATAGATAAAGATTGTGGATGGCGTATGAGAACTGCAGATAATGGTGTAGGTACCCTGTACGGAGCTTGTGCTAGTGTGCCCATATCCATAGGAGGAATCACAGAAGAGTTTCACTTTTTTATTCAAGATAATTGCTCCTATGAAGTTCTCTTAGGTCAACCCTTTATTTGTGAGAGTCGTATGGAAACTAAAGCCATGGATGATGGGTCTACCTATGCTAGATTTAAGTCTAAAGATGGAATGCAATCACTTCAAGTCATGACGGTAGGAGTGAATCATCCTAGGAATCGATTGTCAATTAGAAACCTATTGTTACTTAGGGTCATGAGCATGCTTGTAATGATTGTGCACCTCGATTCATGTTTGGAGCTACATATGATCAAAATTTTGGATAGAATCCATTGTTGAGCGGGACAACAGTGGATATTGGTTTGACATCTCGCATCCAACCAACATGTACAATAGTTTGTCACTTTGTTTTCCACATTCTAGATTAGATTTTCTTCATAAGAGTCAATTGTCCAAGTCTTTTATCCAAAAAACCCAAAAAAATTATAAAAACAACAAAATTATGGAACATGATGAGAACATTGAGCATGTGATTGAAACATCTCATTGTTTCTCTACTCTTGAGGAGTTAGAGTTATGTCTTCAACAAAATTCTAATTCCCATATTATTCTTCTTTCTTCCCTTGATGAGTATGCTCTAATCCAAGAGTATGCTCTCAATGTTGACAAGTGCTCAAAATTTATCCAAACACATGATGCCTTAGTTGAAACAAAGTACAAAACTGTAGACAAAAAAATCAAACCCATAGCTCAACCATTACCTCAAGGAAGTAATGAAAAAATTATTGATGTGAAAAATGATCCAATTCTTCAGGATAAGAAAAACATAGGACATAAATTCACGGATGAGACAATCAAACATGTGAAAATTGGTAGAGATGATGACTTTCTTTTGCCAGCAGAGAGAGATAAATTTGAGAGAGTTATATGGAGCCATGGAAAAGCCTTTACTATGTATCCTCATGAGATTGGTTGTGTAGATCCTAAGCTAGTTGCACCCATGATAATCTTTACTATTCCACATATTCCATGGAATCTTCGTCCTATACCTGTTCCAAAGGCTCACTTACTTGAGCTTATGAAACTACTTAAGGAGAAGATAAACATGAGAATTTTAGAGCCATCTTTTGCACCTTACTCAAACAGATGGTTCACTGTGCCTAAAAAGAATGGGAAACTACGTTTTATTCAAGATCTCCAACCTGTCAATAAAGTCACCATAAGGAATGTAGGAACAGGACCCATTGTAGATGAGTTTGCTGAATCATTTTCAGGACATTCTATATATTCAATGGGTGATTTATATTCGGGATATGACCAATTCCAATTAGCAATTGATAGTCGTGACATAACCACAATGAAAACTCCTTTAGGCTTAGTGCGAATGTGTACTTTACCTCAAGGAGCGACCAATTCTGTGGCTCATACGATGAGTGCTATGAATATGGTCTTACATGATCTTATCCCTCATATAACTATGCCATTCATTGATGATATTCCAATTAAAGGGAGTGAGGAACGTGTAAAGGACATTACTTTAGATTCATCTGGATGTCGTAAATTTGTTCTTGACCATATCTCTGATTGTGAAAGAATATTTCAACGATTTGAAGAGGTAGGTCTCACATTTTCCATAGAGAAATCAGTTTTTGGTGTCAACGAGGTGCTTATTGTTGGACATTTATGTGGCCATTATGGTCGAAAGCCATACCCACAAAAAGTTGATGCCATTAACAAGATTTCTGAAACATGTAACAACGTGAGTGAGGTACATAGATTTCTTGGTGCTTGCATCTTTTATGTTATTTGGATCCCACACTTTGCTCATGTTGCTGATTGTCTTTATGACTTGTTGAGGAAGAAACGAAAATTTATTTGGACTGACAAACACACTCAAGCTATGCGTAAATTGAAGAAATTATTGCTTGAAGCTCCCATCCTTAAGCGTGTAGACTATTCTGCTAACAAACCTATTATATTGACTGTTGATACTAATCCTATTGGTATAGGTTGGGTCATAAGTCAAGATGATAGTGAAGGGAATAGATATGCAATTAGGTTTGGTGCCAAAATTCTACATGAAACACAACGAAAATATCCACAAATCAAACGAGAACTATGGGGTATGGTAACAGCTTTGAAAACAGACAAAGAATATTTCATTGGTGCAAATGTCAAAGTTGAGACTGATTGTTTGCCTCATTGGAATGATAGCCAATTGTTCATCTCTTGATATAGCCATGCTTAGATGGATCTCATATATTAAGTTCATAAATCCTGAGTTAGTTCATATTTCAGGTAAGTCAAACTCAGTTGCTGATATGTTATCGAGAGCTAGATTTGATGATGATCTTGAAAGTGATCTAATAAAGAATGTGAATTTAGTTGACTATGTTCCACATATATATGAGTATGAGAAATTTCATGAGTCTGAGTACGAAGATGAATGGAGAGACATAGGAAAGTATCTCAGTACACTACAACCATTACCTAGCTGGACTACGAATAGATTCCGTAACATTAGGAAACGAGCTTATAACTTTTTCCTATGTAATGGTTATCTTTGGAGACATGATAAGGGTAAGGTTAAGAATCCACAACGAGTCCTAGGAAAGAGAGGTCTTCAATTGCAAGTAATGAAGGAAATGCATGAGACATTATGGGCAGGTCATAAAGGATTTTTTGGAACATATGAAAAAATTAGAAGTACCTATTATTGGCCTAGGATGTATGTTGACATTAGTAGCTATGTTTCTACATGTTCTACTTGTCAACTTCATTCATCAGTCAAACATAGAGATCCATTGCATCCTACTTATCCACCTTGTATTCACTACAAGTGGGTAGTAGATCTTGTAACTATGCCTAAAGGTATCGACAAAATGCTTTACATTGTACTTGCAAGAGAAGACTTAACTAATCATGTAGAGGGACGTGCACTACGATCTAAGACCACTTACAATGTTTGCAAATTCTTGCTTGAAGATGTCATAAGTGGCTTTGGGTACATAGAGAAAGTAGTTGCCGATCGTGGAGAGTTAAATGCGAGAGAAGCTAAAGAGTTCTTTGAGCGTCACGGTATTCGTTTGTCTCTCACTACTGCATATAACCCAGAGGCCAATGGTAAAATAGAGAGAGGGCATCCACCTATTGTGAAAGCCATATCTAAAGCATGTAATGGTGACATCAAACAATGGCCTAAATTCTTACCTTTTGCACTTTGGGCAGATAGAATGACATGCACACGTACTACTAGATATATGCCTGCTGAACTCATGTACTGTCAAAAACCATTGTTTCCAATTCAGTCTCATATTTCTGCATGGTCAAATTTGCCTTGGTTTGAAAACATGTCTACTGATGATTTTTTGAGTTTGCGTATTAAACAGTTAGAACAAGGTAAATTAAGACTTGATGATGCTCTTGAAAAATTAAGAGAATCTAGAATGAAGAACAAGCATTATTTTGATAAAACTCATCGATTGCGTCCTAAGCCAATTGAAGTAGGAGATTGGGTGCTCATTTATGATAGTACATTCGACTCTCAATATGATGCACGCAAAAAGCTCACTCAACGGTGGTTTGGGCCATACATAGTATCAAAAGTCAACAACAATGGTACGTATGCTCTTTGTGAATTAAATGGTGTTGCACTAAAAACTTTGATTGCAGGTAAAAGGATAAAGTTATTCAAGAAGCGTGATAATGACGAGTACATTTTGGATGAGGACATTGAAGAAGATGACAACAATGAGGCCGATTCATAAACAGGAGTATCCATGTTATAAAAAATAATAATAATAATAAAAATAAAAATAAAAAACATATAAAAACATCATTAATTTCCAAGTTCATGTTGCTTTGTTTTTTTTCAAGTTCATTCTATTTTTTTTCCATGCTTGTTTCATGCATGTTTTTTTCAGTCTTTGCATTGCATTGCATATCCACATCACTTGAGTCAAAAAAGGCAAATGATGATTTCTCTACTTGTGTAAAATTTTATCTTATATCTACCAAGAAATTGTTTATAATCTAGGATTGTGGAAAGATAGGGCATGTAGATTTGGAGGTTTATTTTAGTGACAAGACTTTCATATATAAACATGCATATGTATCCTGTATCGAAAGCATAATTGTTGAAATCCTAGCTCCTACTACTGCATGTTTCTACATCCTTAGTCCATCTCACAAAACTTGTATCGGAGTTTAAACGACTGTTCTCCGTCATTAAAAATGGTTGTACCTTGTATCGGGGTTTAATTTTTCCCCGTCATAAAAAAAAAAAAAAGTTGCTACATGTTACCAAGAAGTTTACACTTTCTTCCACCCCAAAAAAGTGATCGTAACCATAAAGTTGCCGAATCATCATCATAAATTAAAAAAAAAAAAAAAAAAAGAGCAAGCCGAAGGAGGATAAAGAGGCATAGTAGAATAAATCATGGGCTATATAGGTAGATTTATGCATTAGTGGAGTTTAGTTAGATTTCCTTGCATGTTATTAGAGAAAGAGCATATTCATATTTATGTAGGAAAGGAGTTGATTTAAAATAAGCTAAAAATGAAAGATGTCTCTTGAAAATCCTAAATCTTTGTTTATAATCATATTTAAGGTAGATTGCTTTATGAAAAAGGTACAAAATTTTCTTCAAGATGAGAGGAACTGATGCTTAAAACGACTCAATACATCCACTTCCACTTCATATTGATGCTTGTTTTTTTTCTTTCTTGTTGCCAATGTTGCTTGTTCATTTGCATATATGTTGCCTATTTTTGTTCATGCATATTCATGTTGCCTGTTTCAATTCTTTATTTCATGCAAATTTTGCTTCATGTCACGTTACCTACTTATTCATGCATATAATCAATTTTTCTTCCATGTTTCTTATGTTGCCTATAAAAGAATTTGATGCGTGGAACATTTTGTTTTTCACAGATGCTAAAGTGGCGCTTCCGGAGGAATCGCAGGTTTAGTGGGGGCAAATGTCGTCGAGATTTTCTCTCCTCTCTCACTTGTGAAGGCCTACAAAAAACATATTTGGTGAAGGTAGCCAGAATTCCCCGAGAAGTCTAGGATGCATCAAGGATGTCAAAGGAAGGTCACATACAAAGTTTCAAAGAAATCAAGAAAGTCCATGGTAGCGGTCAAACCTGGTCAAAGTTGGGAAATTAGGGCAAAAATTTCATTGTCACCAAATTATATGAAAATTCATATACTTGTAAAGATTGTCAAAGGCAGTCTATAGCCCAAATTTCAGTAGAAAATGGATTTTGTAGCACATTGATATGCTATGTTCATTTTGTAAAAATGTAATTTTTCTACTTTGACCCTACAAATTCTTGTATAGAAATTTATGTTAGCCATATGGTTTGGCATGTATAAAGATCATATGTGGCTACATATTTGTACAAATTTTCAAGGCTATCAGAGCTTCCTAGACACCTTAATGCCACCTTTGCAAGCTTCCAAATGTAATCAAACTTGTACAAGGGAGATTCAGATGGGAGTTTTTTCTGCATATTCCTGAAGGAGATCTTTGGAAACATAGTCCTACAAAGTTTCATCTTCATCAAAGCCTATTTGGAGGGTCAAAGAGTACAAAGTCCAGTTTTCAGGATCACCGTAGTTTTCTAGTTTAAGCAAATTGAAGGGTTGAAGGGCCACCACATGGCGAAAGTTGATTGAGCCATGTTGTACGATCAAGATGAGCTCATATTCAAGGGTGGAGATGCACTTATGCTTAATGCAAGGAGGATCCACGAGTTTTTCCATAAAAGAAGACTTTTTTTACAATCAAAGATCAATAATGCAGTATTTCTCCAAAAATAGTGGCTTATCTTATCCGAATTGATGTCAGCACTGATCCGACGGTCCAGATCATCCCCAAATCCAATGGTGGAGAATGAGGGCGCCTAAATTTCACTCCTTTACACTAGATTTGATAGAAAGAACAATTCCAAGCCATTGATTTGATTAATCAAATGGTTGTAATCGAAAGTAGTGATCCTAGAGTTGAGAGTTGATTTCTCTAGATCCAATGGCCCAAATTCATTCAAAAAACTATATAAACCCCCCTCCAAACTCCTAGAGCATCATTGTTAGGCATCCATAGGGCTCATGCTAGCTTACGGTTTCCTTGAGACAATCACCCTCGGTTGAGCGAGTGAGGATCCAAGGTGAGCTAGTATGAGTATAGTACCTAGTTTCAAATTTAAGTGAGAACTCCAATCTAGGATAGGCTCTTGAAACCAGCATCTCTATCTTGACTCACCCTCGGTGGAGCGTGTGAGTGAGTTAGAGCTGATTTTAATGAGTCTTAGACTTCTTTAGTTAGACGTTACGAGCCTAGACATACATAGGCTCACTGGAGTGGAACTCACCTTCTTACGTGTGACATTCGGTTGAACTGTCATGGTTTAAGGGTCGGAACCACCTTTCATCAGTAGACTGCCTAGCTTGACGTACCACGACGATCTTATACATGTATCTTAATTCAAATCCTTTTAATTCATGTCACTTGTCACTTGTCTCTTGTCTCCTCTCTCAGTTTCTTAAGTATTTTTACATGTCTTCTATTTCTTCTATGTGTGAGAAGGCTCCGCAGTATTGCGTTGAACCAGTAAGGATGTTTCTTTGAGCTTGTGAGTAATCTCTATCATCATAATTCACTTGCATGCATATAATCCATACATACCCATACATATTGATTAGTTTCTGAAAGTGTATAAGAAGCTCCAATATTATTGGACCATTCTTCCTTTCGAAACTAGTTTATGTGTAAGGATTCCATCTATTCACGTCATACATACATATCATCCAAAGAAGACTATGCATATGGATTAGAATTAGGAAGTGTTTAAGAAGCTCCTTCAATGGACCATTCTTCCTTCCAAATTTGATTCGTGTGTATGGTTCTCTTTCGTTCTTATCATTCATGTTCATAAATCTAACTTGCACTCCTACTTTCCCATTCCCATAATCATTTCAACATCTCTCTCTTCTCCATACTCAACATTAATTTCACTTTCATGTCCTTAAACCATCCAACATTCATTAGCTTCATACACCCTATGTGTGCCACGACCGGACCCGATCCACCCGGATTGCGATCACCTCCACACCGGACTACCTACAAGGTAGCAACAGGACTAACACCTTTCAAACTGGCTTATGGACTGGAAGCCATAGCACCATTAGAGATTTGTTGTGCCAAGTTTACGTGCGGCCATCACTCAGAAACTACTACCTGAAGAATCTCTGTCATTTCGGTTGGATACACTCAGAGAACTGGATGAGCATCGATGGCAAAGTTTTCTGACTATTCAGGAAGTACAGTTAAGACAAGCTCGAACAGGAAGCTTTTCTGCAGACGCAGGCAGAAGTTTTGATGACCGAAGTCATTTCCTTAAGTTCTGTACGAACAGATGCCCAATTAGTAGAACCAGATATTTTGAAACAGATGTTAGAAGCCTTAAAGAAGAAAATCGCCCGAACTTTTAGATTAGCCCGATCGATGTATTTAGAAGGCATTGTAGATGAACCATAATTTTTGTAAACCTGCGGGTTCGAGTCCACCGTGCGTGCCAGTGTTAGTAGGCCGCCGGATTGGCAATTGTAAAAACTAAATCTTTTTCTAGTCCGCACGTACGAAAGGTAGTTACAAAGATGTTTGTATCTTCATATAAATCAATGAAAAGAAACGCTTCGGGACGTCCAGAAGATCGCCAAGCTGTTTGTCTGGGCGAGTCGTTCTGCGAAGTTTCTGTTGCGATTGTTCTATTAATTACGCGTAATGTGGTATCTCTCCGTCTTGTGATGTTCTGTAAGTTGTTTGATGAAGTCTATACTCTAGTAATGACGGTTTCAGTACTGTGTGTTTGAGAATCCTGAATCGTTCTGCGTCTGTTGTCCTGCTTGATTATCTGTACCTATTCGGTAAAGGTTAAGTCACTTTTATTGTCTCTATTGTTACAGTAGTTTGTGTTCGGGACAGTTCTTGAGTTAATCAAGTAATTCTGCATTACGGTACTGACTAGTTCTTGCGTTGTACGTTGAAGAGAGCATTAGCTAGTGTGTGTTCGGTAAACTTTGGAAGAGTTTGATTGCGTACTATAAGCTTGTAAGTGTAATAGATTCTTGATAGAGTTCTTGAGCATTAGTATATCGCTGTGTGTGAAGTGGTTAGTTTGGGAAACCAAGCATAGGGCCTCTGTTTAACAGACCCCTTCCACTCCCAAGAACCCAAGTAGATGTTTAAACGCGTCTCTGACAGTTAGTTCACGTTTAACATACCTAACATGCAAAAGAATTGTCCCGGAGTGATCAATTGACAACCATGGTCAACCCAAAATTGAGGCGGATGCCCAATCACAACATTGAAAGCAATTCTGGACTGGTTTATTTTGGAGCTTGATGCATCACAAAATGTATTTAGGCAACACCAAAAGGTTTCAATGCTGGCCAGATCGTTATGCACAAAAGCAATCGTGTCATCGACAATTGAGACCATCAATAGCAGTTGCAAAGAGAAGAGGGGCTTGAATAGCTTGCAAACACTTACCATTGATCTTCATCGGAGTTGATACATTTCCCAATAACTTTGAGATCATCTTATTGAATTTTTGGTCGTAGCCCAGGTCTTTTAGAGATTGGAGAATGAAGTCCCACTTAAATCTATCATACAATTTGTCAAAGTCAATCTTAAGGAAGAGGACATCTTTAGCAGATTCTTCAGTGAAAACCAACCCTTCCCAAACATCAATGATAGCCTCGAGGATGGACCTCATCTTGATGAACTCTTTTTTATCCTCATTGATCCAATTTCATAAGTGAAAAGCAATTCAATTAGCAATCCCTTAGCAAGGATCTTGTAACCGGTTTGTAACATTGTAATTGGAGGCCAATTTTCAATCCTATTTTTGCTTCCTTTTTTGTGAATAATATTGATAATATATTCATACATTCGAGCAGTGCACCAAAAGATACGGCCTCTTACCACACCACATGTAATGGAATAGTGACTACATGCTTGAAGGTCTTGAAAAACTCATTGGTGAGGCCATCCATCCTGGGGCTTTTTCCATTAGGAAGTGAATCAATAAATTCAAGAATCTCACCATCCAAAATCGAAGCTTCAAGAAGAAGCTTCATATTTTATGGAATTCTTTTGGTTTTGACTCTAGAGATGGTCAACATGCAATCACGCCTTTGAGGAGAAAGAGGTGTGGAAACCTCCAAAAGCTGGGTAAAGTGATTGACAATCAACATACTATTTTATTCATCCGTCTTGCACTCAAGCCCATTGATATCCATCATGAAAAGGATCCCTTCATTGGATTGCTTCTTCTTGAGGAGGCTTCACATCTCTTTAGTAGGTTTGTTTGCCTTTCCCATCCACCAATCTTTAAAGTATACCTATAGATTCTTTCTTTGAATTTCTTCTTTGTATCTTAGCATGCTTCTTATTTTCTAGAGCCCTATGTGGTATTGAGAGTGGCCTTCGTTTACTTCTTCCTCAAGATGCCTAAGCCCTTGATAAAGATTTTCCCTTCGAGGTCAATGAATGTTTTGAAGATTCTTGTAAGTCTTGACTAAGATGTATTGAGTCTTCATGAATGCCATCCTCTAATTCTTGGCCGGTGAGGAGCAAGTGGCAAAGGCTCAGTTCCACACAGTGGTAATTTCTTGCTAGACCGAGGGGAATGAGAAGGTTGTTGTATTGGCATGAAACCAAGGGGCTTTCTTGAGATTGATGATCGGTTTGAAGATAAGCACAGTTGGGTAGTGATCAAAGACAACAACGTCCACACATTGGGAGAAGGAAGAGGGGACCCCACTTATTGATGACATTTTGCGTAATATAGCTCCTGCCAAGTCTAGCTTTTCATAAGCCAATTCCACATTGGAGGTTCAACCAAGAGAAACCAGCCTCGTCTTTGATCTCCACCCAATCCAGGTGGAGTTTGACTTGGTCCTAGAAATCCTTCTCATGACCATCAATCATCCACCCTCTTTTCCCCCATCGGTCAGAAAGAACCTCCACCATATTAAAGTCCCCACAAAGAACGACGTTGAGGGACAAAGAGTCCAATGATTGCCAAGTGGCAATTATTTTTGAATCGATATTGGGAGCATACACAAAGACTACGACAAACTACAAAGGACCCCCAAAGGAAGCACTAATCCATCGATGGTCATGATATGCAAGGGTATCCACAAGTCTAGCGTACAAAATTCTATTAATGCCTATAGCCAAGCTGCCATTTCCCCTAGGGTGCATGGTGGAGAACCAGACATGGGATGAAGAAATACATTTCAATCTCTTTTGAAGGTCCTCCATGTCAATTTTGATCTCTTGAAAAAAATGAAGTCTGTGTTTGGGCTTTTATTGTGGATCCACTGGCCAATAACGACTTCTCTTGAGGGTTCAAACAACCCTCTAACATATAAAGAAACGATAATCATTATCGAATGTTAAATTCTTTATGGGGAGGGGCCTTGTCCCTCATTTTCTTGTTTTTCTTATCATCTATTTTCTTTGAGGTGGAGGGGTCCTAACATAGGAGTTTACCCTTAAGAGGGCTCTTCCACGATAGCTCAACTTCTTCTAAGTCTTCTTCAAAAACGAGTTTGGTATCCTTTTGAGAACTATGGATCCAATGATCAATCTTTTGCTATCCTGGTTATCATCATTGTTGGTGGTGAATCCATCCTCTTTGCTAGTGGTGTATCCTTCTTAGTTGTCTTCCTTGCAGGTGGAATCCTCAAGAGTTTTCCCATCATTGCAATGGTCATAGTTGCATTCCCTCTGGGTAATCCAAGTCATTGATTTCCTTCTCCAAGTTGCAAAATGTTTGTTTCCGAAGTCGTGGGGGAGGGACTCTTCTGAATGATACCTTTAGGGATTCTTCATCTCACTTTTGTGAGGCCTTCTAGATTCGTCTCCATGAATTGTGTTTCCTTCCCTCTTTCAACATCCAGAGGATGATCTTCTGACATGCTCTACGCCACTGAAGCTTCTTTGTTCCCCGTTACATTCGCTTTTTCCAAATTTTGCTTGTTCTTAATGGATTTTTGTCTCAAAGGAAATTCTTTTATTATATGGCAGTACAATCCACAATGAAAGCAAGCATTTGGCAAGTTTGTCTATATAATCTTCTACTCAATGCTTTTCTCTTCCCCAATGTCTATGGAAATTTTGAAGCGGAGATCTTTGTTTAGGTATGTTTTGACACAAATCTGTGGGTGCCATCTTGCCATTGAATTAGTATTTTGCACCTTCATAGATGAAACCCACGACATTTTCTCTCGAGGTTAGAGGCTGAACGATGGACAATAGAATTTCCTTTACGAATCCATATAGGAAAAAGAGCAGGTTTGGGAGCTCAATCCAAAGTGGATAGTGGGATAGCTTTGAGCTATTTGGAACAAATTTAGGAAACCATTTACAAAGGCAGAAGGTAGTTTTTTGTACCTTCAAGGTGCCGTCCTGCAAAGCTTGGAATGCCATATCATCATTTTCGAAAACCAAGAGCATGTGGTTAGTTGGAAAGATTTGACACTTGCAGACAATCAAGCCGCAAGGGAACCAGTCCTTATGGATCCATTGTCGTAAGGACTCAATAGGGGGCTTAGGACCAAACAACCGATCGATAAGACAAGTTCTCTTTAGCTCTTCTTGTTTCCAAAATATCCTCCCTGCGAGGGAAACGATTAGGGGATTAACACCAAAAAGCTTCAAAGGAGCACCGAAGGTTTTGTCCTCCAATGATGGACCCAAATTACTCACGACCAACGAGTGGGAAATCCCATTGATGGAAAACGAAGCGATCAATGGACAAAGAAATCCCAAACCAAACAAACGAGCTGGAATCTGTCCAACAGTAAATGATGATATGACCTTTCAAAATTAAATTTTGATGGAATCTTGAAGTGACGAATTGAAGTGAAGAAATGAATTTGATCTAGGGATTTGAAAACTTTGCCTTAGAGATCCCCTAGTGCATGCACACACACACTCACTCTTAGTGCAAAGGTGAAGAAGTGGAAGCCTATCAATGAAATAATCACTTTCAGTAAAAAGAAAAGCTTCTCCTTATGCTTTTTTTTTAGCAAGAAAAGTTCTCTTTATTTATTTATTTATTTATGTTTTAATACTTTGATTTCTGATCAACATTCTTGATAGTCTTTAAATTTTTGATAAAACAACACACTCATCCAACGGATCTTCATTATCTCTCACTAAGTCATTCGAAAGTATTGAACTCTAGACCTTAAGATGCAAGATGTTACCATTATTCCACGTTAGACCTTCAATGTAAGGAAGATCCACCATTTACACAACGCGACCTTTAATGAACTTAGCTTATGTGTGTCGTACATTAAATCAGTTGGAAAACGTAACCGAGAAAATTTTTGTGTTTTCCTTTTCTCTCTTATAGTTTTTTCTTCTTTCTCTGTCGTACTTCTTCCCTTCATTCGAAACATTTCTCTTGTAGTCTTTTCTTCTTCCTCTGTCGTACTTTTCCCCTTCATTTGAAACATGCACCAACTTCCTTCTATCCTTTCGCGGTTCTTCGAAGCTTGCTGTCACTTTATAGCTCACTGCAGCTAGAGTGAGTACTGTATTAGAGGGAGAGAGATGAATGGAATTATCCGTTCTGCATGTTCATGGAGCCGTATTGTCCGGCAAACATCATCATTCTGCACAAAAGTATCCCCTTCTCTCTGTCGCAAGGTGGATGTTCAAGTGGGGGCCTCCTTGCAGGTACTTTTTATGCGCTCTCTAATGAGAGCTTGCGCTTGGATACACACACACACACACACACAGACACACACAACTAACCGATTGAATTCTATACGGGTGCACCGCAGGTTGATAATCAAGTCACCCTGGTAACACCCTACAGCTAGCACGTGGTCACGATTCTAAATAGTCACTGTTTAATCCCTTTGAATAATGTAATTCCTGGGTTGGACTTAGCTAATCAGTGGCGAATATGAAACATCTCTCGGAAAAGCACAAGGTTATTTGCTAGACATTAAACAGCAGTCACTTGGAGATCCGTCTTGGGCTGTACATGCATATACAGAAGATCAAGATTCTTTGTCGTTTCCTTAAGTTAAACGTGGACTTTCCAATCTTTTCCATTTGAATTAGCCATGGTGTTTATTCGATCTCTTTTTTGCGATTCATCGTGTGAGTTCAAGGACTACAATGTTTGCATAGGACAGTGTCATATAAAATTCGCTAAGATGGTTTATCCAGCTATTGTTTTCCAAGTGGAGAGCTGATAAGTCAAAGCATATCATAGAGACATTCTTTAAGTGAACAGTTTGGAATTTTGCATGTCATTTATGCAGAGTTTTTTGTGTGTGTGTGTGTGACTATGTATGTTCTCTGAGCAGTTGAACCTGGCGCAAGTAAATGTGGATGTAGATATATACACGACTGTAGACAATTTTGAGCAAATTGAGATCAAGGTATGCTATCTATTTGATGCTATAATTGATGATGTATTAGGGTTACGGTCAAGCTTTTTCTGTATTGATGGTTTCAAGTTGCGGTGGTGGATGTTTGTTTTTTGTAAATTATGAGCATTTGAAGAAAATGTAAGTCCTATGTATAAACGTTTCTTATGAATATACGTGATCTAGTGCATGCTAGAGCAAGGAAGTATATCAACACTTTCCCTTAAGACTAAGCGTACAAAAGAGGAAGAATTAGAAATAACTTTTTTGAACTTTATCTAACTATATTTATATACCCATATGCCTTCTAATTTCTCTTTATCAAAGACATGTATGTTTCTTGAATCTACAATGTAAAAGGTGGGAGGAGACTTCCTTTTTTGCTTGATGGAGGGACGCTCATGTTATTGTTATAGAAGTTTCATAAGGACTTTTCCACTTTCATAATTCTTGTAAGTTGATTGTTCAAAAGTGATCTCATAAACAAAGTAATTCTTGAAACATGATAGCATAAACGTGATCAAATGAAGATTAAAAAGAAAAAATGTATTGAGAAGCCCCTTTTTTGAGCTCATATGATATCATGCTTAAAAAGGTGACTCATTTTATAATTGACTTTTGTAACCAAGTTACATGGGACATTAAACTTTTTTATCCTGAGGATATCCTTTAGTTTTAAGATCACCTTTTATTCTCCTTGAGGTTAAAAGAAAAGCCCTAGGAGGATCTCTAAGCAAAAGAAGTTGAGACTTTTTTAAAATTACGATGTGAACAAATGCATTATAAAATGAGTAAGAAATGGAAAAGCTAACCTTTCATCTTGAAGGATTTTTGATGTGTCTTCTAAAGGAACTTGTAGTTCTCCTTTTAGGACTCAATATTTTTTGAGTTTCAAATTTTATTTGTATATTTATATTGCCGTTCATTGACATTAGTTACAATTAATTTGGGGGGGTTAATTGTATGGGGGCCCCCAAACATGGATGAAGGCTTTCACATTTTATGGAAAGTATTGGGATATATATCACAATTCATGAGTAGAGATTGATTGCACACATAAGATAATATACACACATAAACAAGAGAACATACATATAAAACACATGAAGTGTGGTGAAAAATTGCAATGCTTCATGAATGATAAGAATGTACAAGATGATGTTATGTTCCAACTAATAGAAAAGAAATTTACTCAACTCATATAGTACCAAAGAGAGAATGTCTAGATGAGTAGAGGCTATGAAGAAGTTTAAGTACTCCAAGCAAGTATTTCACATAGGGAGCATGAGAGTCCTCCAAGAATCTAACCCCACTCTACTCCAAGTCCTCCAAGTACTCCTCAAAGAGAGCAAGAAAATGAAGCTTAACTCAAGCTGATCAAAATATCTAACTTAGATGTTTCTACCTTGACCTTTTACTTGACTAGAGGGATGCATCGAAATGGTATCTAGAGTCTGGGGTAGAATGTAGGAGAAAATTGTTTTCTTTTGTAGAATGTAGGAAAAAATTGTTTTGTTTCTACCTTGACCTTTTGCTTGACAGGAGGGATGCATCGAAATGGTATAGAGTCTGGGGTAGAATGTAGGAAAAAATTTTAGGACATGTTCTGAAAGACTTAGCTTCTTTGGAATTGTCAAATCTGTGAGCAATTCCTAACTCTTTTATTTGGAAGAGTTTGCTCAAAGTCTTTTAGAGAACTATGAAATCCTTCTTTACTCATTGTAGTTTGCCATGAGCATTTGCTTGAAGCAAACTTAGATGAATGATTTATTTTAGATTTGATACTCAGAAAACATCTTCTAATATTGAATACACTCTATAGAGAACATCTATGTGTGATGTCTAATTCATTTACCTATTCCAATGATAGACAATTTAGAGTAAATTGAGATTATGATTGATCATGTATTAGGGTTATTGGAAAGCATTTTCTATATTGATGGTTTCAAGTTGTGGTGGTGGATGTTTGTTTTTGTAAATTACGATAAGCGTACAAAAGAGGAAGAATTAGAAATAAGTTTTTTGATGCTATCTACCCATATTTATATACGAATATGCCATATAATTTCTCTTTATCAAAGACATGTAAGTTTCTTGAATCTACAATGTTAGAGTTGGAAGGAGACTTCCTTTTTTGCTTGAGGTAAGGACTCTTATGTTATTGTTGTAGAAATGTAATAAGGACGTTTCTGCTTTCATAATTCTTGTAAGTTGATTGTTGAAACATGATCTGATAATGAAATAGCATCAAATGAAGATTAAAAAGAAAAAAGGAGTTGAGAAGCCCCTTTTTTTGAGCTCATATGATATCATGCTTAAAAAGGTGACTCATTTTATATTTGACTTTTGTAACCTAGTTACATGGGAGATTAAACTTTTTATCCTATGGATATCCTTTCATTTTTAGATCGCCTTTTATTCTCCTTGAAGTTTTAAAAAAGGCTAAAGCCCTAGGAGGAGCTCTAAGTAGAAGAAGATGAGACTTTTTTAGTATTATATTGTGAACAAAGTCATTATAAAATGAGTAAGAAATGAAAGCTAACCTTTCATGTTGAAGGATTTTTGATGTGTCTTCTAAAGGAGCTTGTAGTTCCCCTTTTTGATCTCAATATTTTTTGAGTTTTAAAATTTATTTGTATATCTATTACCTCTTTATTAACCTTAGTTACAACTACATGAGGGGATTAGTCGTATGGAGGCCCCCAAATATGGATGAAGGCTTTCACATTTTGCAAAAAGTATGCTTGGCAGGAGCCATCGTATTGGGATATATCGCAATTCATGAGTAGAGATTGATTGCACACATAAGAGAATATGCATATGCATAAACAAGAGAACATACATATAACACACATCAAGTGTGGTGAAAAATTGCAATGGTTCATTAATGATAAGAACGTACAAGATGATGATATGCTCCAACTAATATAAAAGATATATACTCACAACTCATATGTACCAAAGAGAGAATGTCTAGGTGAGGGATGTAAAGGCTATGAAGAGGTTAAGTACTCCAAGCAAGTCTCTTACATAGAGAGCATGAGAGTCCTCCAAGAGTGTAAGCACACTCTATTCCAAGTCCTCCAAGTACTCCTCCAAGAGAGCAAGAGACACTCTCAATTCAACACCCAAGCTCCTCCAATCTTCAAGAAACTCCACGCAAAGAACTTCCGCATGTGTGTGAGAGAACAACCTCTACACCATCTTGTGAGAGTAGCTCTTCCTTAAGTTGATGATTATGCCCAAGGCTTCATTCTTTTTTTATAGTATTCCATGGGTGATGCTTTCTCGAAAAGCATTAAGTGAAAAGCTTGGTGAAGGTTATTCTTGGAGTGGGATTTTTGTGATCTACTTGATGAGGTGGCTATGCGAGCTGATGTGGCAATTTTGATGAGTTGGTGTAAGGGATAGGGGCACAAGTTAAAGGTATATGACATGTGTCAAGCTTTTGTAATCTTGAACGTTTTAAATTGACTTAATCTCTAATTTTAGGGCCAGCAGATTATAGGGTTTGACTTTCGAGGGTCAAATAGGAGTTTTCAGGTCAAGCCTTCTATATGGTTGGGTAGCTCTCTTCAAGTACTTTATGAATATGTGACTCATTCCTAAAAGCCCTATAATGGAATTTCGACCATTTTGGGCCAGCAGATTATAGGGTTTGACTTTCGAGGGTCGAATAGGAGTTTTCAGGTCAAGCCTTCTATATGGTTGGGTAGCTCTCTTCAAGTACTTTATGAATATGTGACTCATTCCTAAAAGCCCTATAATGGAATTTCGACCATTTTTGACCTAATTCTAAAATTTGCGTATTGTAGCTACCCTTGTTGGGTAGCTATTTTGGGGACGGCTCTCCTTTGAGAAGTATGCTATGTAACATGTTCTATGCATTCACGGGGCAACACCGGACAAAATAGAGGTCTGGAATGTACACAAGCGAAGAAAAATAATAGCCCTTAGCAACACGCCATAGTAATCAAAAGGATGAAGACAACCTCTAAATACATTACAAGAGATGGTGGACTCACTTAAAGAAAATACGAAGAAGCTCAACAGATAAATCTTATTGTAAAATCATTATAGATGACGTTGAGTAAAAAGTAACAAGAAGCGGGAGTCAATATTTTTGCTCAAAACTTGTTCTAATAGGTTCATGGCTTTACACAAGTGTATACACAGATTGGACCATACAAAAGGGGAACAACACATGAAGGTTGAGCAAGGCTGCTACTCCACTTGCCCACTTTGCCGGAGGCTACCTGCCTAGACAATTCCTCTAGTAGGGCTACACTTCTCTCCACAAGCAGCACAAGTGGTTTTATTCAGCTTGCTGAACACTGCCTAGACACTTCCTCTAGTAGGGCTACACCTCTCTCCACGAGCAGCACAAGTGGTTATATTCAGCTTGCTGAACGCTCAAACTACTGCTCTCACAGAGATCACCAGGCCAGTAGACACACAACCAGAACACAACAGAAGAATCACAACAGTCCAACACAATAGAGAAATTACAATTGTCAAGCACACAGATTATCCAAATGGACTATTCTAGCATACAAGTGTACAATAGGGACTAGCCCAACACACTACAAAGATTTGCTCAACACATACGAGGGACTAGCCCAACTCACAACAAGGACTAGCCAGCACACAGGACCATAGGGGTTCACTTGAATGGACATGCATATATATGATCAGTCTATGGTGGAGAGTGAATCTGCCCACTCACAGAGACCTGCACACCACAAGTTCCGGTAGAGGAAGGGGCCCCTTAGGTGGCTGCCCAATAGCGGGGAAGGTAACTCCCCAGGACCAAGTAGTTGCCCAAGTGGAACTCCACCTACCAAGGTAATTGCATTGGCCACTACTTTCCCATTTGGATCCCATGTTTGAGATGGTCCCGTACCTCCCCTTGAAGTGCCCAACATGGGCGACCGAATGTGGGCTAGTCCACTGAATTCTTGGGGACCCCGACTTATAGGATCTAGGCGACCACTAATCCACCCCAACTTGGGAGACTCGATTTGCTGGTCCTCGTGACTTTATCCATCCTTGGGCGACTGTACATTGTCATGGGCGACCTCATTTATAGCTAGAACTTGGGTGACTCTAGTTTTGTCAAACATGGGAGAGTGCTTTGTTGAGCTAGACCTTGGGCAAGTGTATATGACACTTGGGCGAGTTTATGTGGTCACTTGGGAAGGTTTATATGGGCACTTGGGTGAGTGTATATGGGGCTCTTACCAAGCCATGGGCAAGTTTTGTTAGATATCTCTCCACAGAGACCATCTCATGTGTTGGGTCCTAGGAGACATGGGTATGTTTAGCGAAGGTCCTTAGCTCAGGGGATATCCTAAGGTACCTAATCGTTAATGGGAATGTGTGTGCATGACGGCCACATGTTGACACTAGAGCATTCTAGAGCATTACTATTTTGGGTAAAAGTTGATGTAAAGGATTGGAAGTGAGTTGCACACACAACTTTAAGTCTTCTTTTGAGTTTTCATGGACAGTACTTAGTGAGTGATTACAACATCACATTTGGTATCTAGAGCTAGAAGGAAGATCTTTTTCATGTGAGTATTCACGTGTATCATTACATATTCTTGAAGAGCTCAATTAGAGCTATCCAACTATATATAACACACGGGTATTTGGAAGCATAAAAAAAAAAAAAAAAAAAAAAAAAATCAAACCCTAATTTTTGTATCAAAAAAAGAAAAGTAGAGAAAAACAATTTTTTTTTCGAAAAGCAAATATTTTCACTCAATAATCAAAATATGTGATGAATAGAGAAACAAAAAAAAGCCCTATAATTCACGATGGATTTCCCGTCCCGAATTACAGAAAAGAGCATTTTGAGCTTCTTTATTCATAATCAATACTCTTATATAAAGACTCAAGAGGAATCCAACGTCACTCATAATTATCATGTACATTGCCTCTACATGAACTCAAGCCTTGGATTTCCTTTGTAAGTTCAATTTTGTATAGTACTGTAAAATTGGAGCGTCTTTTTGCTCATTTTGCCATATCTTGTGTATATCTTGTCTCTATTAGTCTCTCTCTCTCTCTCTCTCTTGTTTGTCTCTATATTGATTGTGGGCCCAAAAACCAACAATTGGTATTAGTGTAGATTTGTGATGTTGGAAATGTGAACCACCTTCCATTAGGGAGCTCAATATGTAGAGAACTTCATAAAGAAACAAGTCAAAGTTTGGTCAACAGTTGGTCGAAACGGTAACAAATTGACTAAGTTATTTATTACATATTGTGAAAGCACTCATCAGCTTTCCAAAAAAAAGAAAACCCAAAAATAGGGTTTCGTAAAATCTAGAGTTAGGGTCCGAGAAGATTTTGGAACCATGCTTTTTGAGTTTTTTTACACTTGGATTAAGCATGTATTAACTAGTCTATATAAAGACAAGTGCTTGGGCTAATAATCTATTACTTTTGGAGTTGTCTTGGAGCTTGTGGAGGAGAAGAAGGTCAACTTCAACTTGAAGGAGGTGGAGTTGTGCTCTTCATCATTTTCAAGGTATGGAGTAGCTTGAAGGTTATCTTTTTGGAGGAGATCATCTCAACCATGGAGATTGTGATTCGTGAAGTTATGGGCAGCTTGTATCTCATGCATGTTCTCATGCTGTTTTGTAACTTCATGTACTTTGTTATGGAATGTATTGAATATATTTGAAGGTATGCTCCTGCTATCTTTGTCATGTCTTTTCTATTCTCCACATTGTCTCTATTTTCTCTATGTCTCTATATTGATTGTGGGCTTAAAAACCAACTTGTGAGAGTTTGTAAGAGATTTAATTTGAGCAACCATTTGCTTAAATTTAAGTAGTTTAATATGGCATCTTCCTCCATGGTAGTGGTAGATTGCTTACAATGGAAGCAACTTCCACGCATGGAAGACATGTCTGCAGTACTATCTCACTATCATTGATCTATGGATGACTCATGAGGTTGAAGTAGAGGTGGAGGAATTGGATTGTATACAACAACTGCACAAGAATATTATAGCCACCCAAGCTGAAAGTGCTACCTCATCTTCATTAAGTGGTGGAGCGAGAAGTACTCAAGCAAGAGGGGCAAGTGTTCCCACAACACCAGGAGGGTCTTCAACTTCTAGGCAAGGCCCAAATGCAATAGGTGTTAGGGGAGCACTAGATTGTGCTCTCCGACTACACTAGACCAGATTTTGGAAACACACTTCTGATTACAAGAACACCCATGTAGGGAAAATGATACAAGAATACGTAACTCATACAAGATGTCCCACAACCCGGGACTCATAAGTACGAATAACTCGACTAGAGATGATGCAATAGATCCCACAACCCGGGAACTTAAGTATGAAACAAGATATCCGGATTACAAGAACTCCCTTCTGGGAGATGAACTAGATACAAGAAAGAACTCGACAAGATCTTGTACTACGAGATTACAAGAGGACAAGACACGATGTCCAAGAACTAGACTAGACAAGATTGGAACAAGGAACAAGACAAGAACTTGAACTGGAACTTGGAGAGTACTTACTTGGCGGTCATGACTCCTTGAGCTCCCAAGACTGGTATTGGCAAGACTGATTATGAATGTGGCCAACCCCTCCTATATAGGTTTTCAAGGGTGGTTCATGAAAGGCGGTTACGAATTGATGATGTCATCAATTCGAAACATGAGCTCTGGATATCTGAATGAGGCAAGTAGACAGTCGATCTTAGGGTTTTGGCACGCTCTAGATGCAATGGAAGCATTGGTTTCCCCAAATTCTGAGCCAATCATGAGATATAGAAGTCACATGGAATCTGAGGTCTAGGATGGTTTCCTTGTCCATGACAATAGCATTATCTAGAAATAGAAAAGATTTGTCCACAATAGCCTTTAGGTATGCGTTTAAGTAATGAATATATACATCACCTTTGAGGTATCAAGAGTGCAAGGAAAGCATGGATCAAATTGGAGAAAATATTTGGAACAAGGACTCAACAATCTCTTATTTTTGTAGTTATTTCCTTCTTTCAATCGGAAATGGTAAATTAACATGAATGGTAAAGCACATAAACAGATTTAAGAGTTGTTTGACTCAATTACCTTGGATGGAAAGTCCTATCTCTGAACGTATTGCACTAGCAATTCTTTTGAAGAGTCCACCTTCATACAACATGATTGTCACAGTTCTGCAAAACAAGACTAATCTCAATCTTGATAGAGTATTGGCAGCCATACAAAAGGAGGAGAAAAGACTTAAGCCATATGAAAGTAGAGAAATTTCATTTACAACAAAGGCAAAGAAATTCAAGAAGTGTAGACATTTTGGAAGAACAAACCACAAGAGGCATATTGTTATACTATTAATCCTTGCAGAATTTGTGGTGGAAAGACACATAAAGCAGAATTTTGTTTCAAGAAGAAAGAAGTTACAGTAGTGGCAAAAGAACAACATAAAGATGACATTGGTGGAGTGGTCGAACCATTGACTTTGCATGTTAAAAACATATCAATGACATCATCAATTCGTAATCGCCATTGATGAACGGCCCTTGAAAACCTATATAAGGAGGGGTTTGCCACATACATACTCAGTCTTGCCAATACCAGTCTTGGGAGCTCAAAGAGTCATGCTCACCAAGTACTCTCCAAGTTCCAGTTCGAGTTCTAGTCTTGTCCTTTGTTCTAGTCTTGTCTAGTCTTATATCGTGGACATTCTGTCTTGTCCTTTTGTAATCTCGTAGTACGAGATCGTATCGAGTTATTTCTAGTATCTAGTTCATCTCCTTGAAGGGAGTTCTTGTAATCCAGATATCTTGCTTCATACTTATGGTCTTGAGATGTGGGATTTCCAGCATTGTCTCTAGTCCAGTTATCCATATCTATCAGTCCTGGGGTGTTGGATGTCTTGTTACTTGTATCAATTATATATTCTTGTATTTTTTTCCCCTACGTGGGTGATCTTGTAATCAAAAGTGTAACTCCAAAATCTTGTCTAGTCTAGTCAGAGGGCACAATCTAGTGTTCCCTTGACAGGTAGCTGATCTTGGTGTTGAAGCCTCGTGCCCATTCATTTATGTTGAATCAACATGCATATCACCTTTATCACAAACTGATACATCATCCAAGTCATCATCTATTACATTTTTCTTTCCCTTATTTAGATACCATGGTTTCAATTCATTAAAGACCACATCTCTTGATACATACAACGCACTTCTTTGTGTGAGGGTTATAACACTTGTAACCCTTCTGCTTAGTAGAATAGCCTATGAAGACACACTTTTATTAGTTGACTACCATGAGCTTATAGTTGCACTTTTATTTGATGGTGAATTTGGGGTCTACCTGGGTTTATTCTGGTATATATGATTGTCGTATTAGCGGACATGCAGTTTTCACTTGTGGAATCTTTGTCCGAGTTGCGACCAGTTGTTAGGTGTGTATACCCTATCAACTATGCATTTTATGTTTTGCTTGCATTTGGTGCTAGGCTTCATTATGGCTGAGTTTGCCCATCACTTCTGGAAGTGATAGAAACTCAGTTCGCTTAGCTTCTTGTGAGTTCATGCTCATGGTGTGTGTGCGTTGTGGGGTGCGTGTGTGAGCATGTATTCATTCTTAGCTCTATACCGACTATTGGGCACTGATGACATTAGTGGGGATGTCATAGTATTGAGTCGATACTGTGCATAGTGGAGTCAACATGCTACATAGTATTGTGGTTGACTACCATGAGCTTATAGTTGCACTTTTATTTGAGGGTGAATTCGGGGTTTACCTGGGTTCATTCTAGTACATATGAAGACACACTTCTTAGATTTAGCTTCAAGTTTGGTTCTTACCTCTTTTGGAATGTGCACATAGCATGTACATCCAAACACCTTGAGATGCTCCACACTTGGTCCCTTGCCATAGTAGGCCTCATTTGGAGTCAATTCATGCACTCTACTTGTAGTCACTCCACTCATCAAGTAAACTGAGGTATTAATAGCCTCAGCCCAATAAAAGAGAGGTATGTGTGCTTCATTAATTATACACCTTATCTCCACTATGTGCCTATTCTTTTTTTCTGCCACCCCATTTTGTTGGAGGGTATACTTGCATGTAAATTGCCGTTTAATACCATTTTCATCCAAATAAAAACTAAATTCTTTGGGAAAATATTCTCCTCCCTCCATCAGACCTTAGGGCTCTTACATGATTACCTGTCTCTTTTTCAACCTCTTGCTTGAATCTCTTGAACATAGATAACATATCTGATTTTTCTTTAATGATGTATAACCACACTTTCCTAGAGTAATCATCAATGAATGCGACCAAATACCTAGAGCCTCCCATAGATGACTCTTTGGAAGGTCCCTATACATCAGTGTGGATGAGATCCAAGAGATTTGCAGCCCTATGTGTGCTCCTTTTGTATGGTTGTCTAGTTTGCTTCCCTAGTTGACAAGCATCACAAAACTCATGGAGTTCTTTGTTCTCAAACCTGGGCAGCCCACTTACAAGCTCTTCCTTGCTCATATTCCTTAGCTTAGGAATGTTGACATTCCCTATTCTTTTGTGCCAAAGATCATGTTGAACAATCCTTTGATTACCTATCATTACATAGCATACCTTGCTTGCATTTGGAGACACATCCAAGGTGACCATTCTTTCTTCTCCTCTTCCTTGAGGAACCAATCTATTTCCATCTTTAGGGTTCCTTATAAAGCATTATAAAGCATCCATTGTCATTGAATATGATCTGCAAACCCTTCTCTACCATTTGCCCTATTGAAACAAGGTTCTTAGTAATAGATGGTGTTGGAAGCAATGTCCAACAATGGTCCAAAACTGTTGAGAAGTATCTCTAATCGATGTTCTTCCCATATCATCCACAAGAAAGCCACGTGGGCAGCGTGGCTAGAACAAAGTGTTCTCATATCATGTGCCCGTTTGCGTTTGGTTTTTCCATGATTGCGTAGCGTTGTTTTAAGTTTTCCGATATGTGCTTTTTGGCAATACAAGGAGAAGGTCTTCTTGAAGAGAGTGTTTACACACTCTTGAGGAGGTGATCACTAGGAGGTGCTCTATCTTGGAGGAGGAGTTCTCACACTCTTGGAGGAGTTGTGGTCTACTTCAGGAGATATTTGGAGGAGATTCTGCGAGCTTACCATCAACATACATTGTTAATTTACTGTGGGTAGCAAGTCTATTTTCGTTCTTACTTGCTAGGTCACTCGTTTCTGATTTAGGTTGATCAGAATTTGGGTTTGCTGTACAACAGTTCTAAACTGTTCTTATTCTCCATATTCTCACACACACACACTCTTCATACCTCTTAGGCACACAATCTCTTGTATCTAGTTCCTATTTCTGCCTAGATATAGAAATTGTCAGTTTGTATCATATACACAGATTGTAATTTGACATTCATATATAAGTTAGTGTAGGTGAGCTTCATAGCTTACAGTTACACTTGAAATCTTGTCTATTCTCTCTCTATCTCTCACTCATCTATTTTTGGGTCTCAAGGTGTGTATGTTAAGGTTCATCTGTTGGATGATCCTGTAAACCTGTGATATATTGTTATTGTGGCCCACTACCACTTCCAACATATGGTATTCAGACCTTGGAATACTAACATTTGGTATCAGAGCATAGTTGACATACAACCTTAATAAGATGAGTGACTATAGACTTGAGAATGAAGACAAGCTTGAGGGCATGTCTAATTATCCAATGTGGAGTTTTATGATGATGAGTCTGTATCAAAGGACTTATGGAATATTGTCAATGGCACTTATCCAAGGCCAGGACAAGTTAGAGAAGATGTTGCTTCATCTTCTGGAAGACCCCCTGTTCCTATCTCTACTCAATAGGAGGTTGGTGAGGAAGAAGAAACTCTTTCATCATCAAGAGTCGGTACTACTACCAGATTACTTCCTACAGAAGAGCAATCCAGATGGGATTCAAGGGATGCACTAGCACTTTCATATATTGCTATGGGAGTGAAGATGCATATTATACCCCAGATTAGGTCTTGCAGAACCTCTCATCAGGCTTGGTTGGAGTTAGAAAATCTTTATCAGAGTAGAAACCCTGCTACGGAAGCTCATCTAAGGAGACAACTAGCCAACGCAAGGATGAAAGTTCGTGAATCAGTTCAGACACATATCCTGAAGCTTAAAGATTTACGAGATCAATTACCAAATGTTGGAGTCAATATTTCAGATGAAGAGATGGTAAACACACTTCTAAACTCACTTCCATCTACATACCATGCTTTTGCTACTTGTTTATCTCTCTCTACAAGAGAGAAAAGTTTCATTTGAAAAGCTACAGTTCCTGTTACTTCAAGATGAAGATCAACAAAAGGGTATGGAAGAGAATGATGAAGCCATGTTATCATCGTCAAAGGGAAAGAAGAAGGAGACAAAGAAGGAACAGAAGAGTTTGCAATCCAAGAAGGAAAGTAAGTCTTCTAATCCTAAGTTTTCCAGCTCTACCCCTAATGCTTCCTCTACACCCAAAGAAAAATCTTCGACGACATCTGATTCAAAGAAAGGAGTATGCCAGTACTGTAAGAAGCCAGGTCATTTCATAGCAAAATGCAGAGGAAGGATTTTCAATGAGAAGAAGAAAGCATCAAGTAATAGTGTTGAAGATGATTCAAAACCTAAACCTTCAAAGGTAGATTCATATGCATGTGCTACTATTGAAGAGAGAGCTTTTGATCAGGCATCATTAAATGCAATCTCAAATAATCCTTGGATTTTTGATTCTGGAGCTACTAAGCATATGACAGGTTGCAGAAAGTTATTTTCTTCCCTTTCAAACTCTTCAGGTAGAAGAGTGACCATTGCAGATGGTCATGATTTGGATGTTGTTGGTGTTGGAGAAGTGAACCTTAAGTCGAGAGCAGGTGGAAATTTCACAATTTTCAATGTTCCAAAAATAAAGAAGAATTTGCTCTCTATCTCTACTTTCTTGTCAGATGGCTATAAAGTTGTTTTTGAGAAAGATTCATGTCAGGTCCTCTCACCTGAGGAGGAACATTGTCTACTTCAAGGTGAAAACAAAAGTGGCATGTTTATGTTATCCAAAATTAGTCATGCTAATGTTGCTAGGTCTACCACACCTAAGGAGAACATGAAGTTATGGCATGCTAGATTTGGTCATATAAGTACCACAACTCTCAAGCATATCAAAGATCAAGGTATGGTGGAGAGTTTGCCTACTTTTTCTTTACCATATGATGCAAAGATGATGCAAAGTCATGTGAAGGATGTCTTGAAGGAAAGCTTCACAAACTACCTTTCAAGAAACATGGATTTATCACGGCTACAAGGAAGTTGCAGATCATACATTCAGATGTGAATGGTCCGATGAGAACAGGTTCTATTCAAGGTTACGGGTACTTTGTTATGTTCATAGATGATTTCTCAAGATATTCATGGATTTACGGTCTTAAAGTGAAGTCAGAGGTTTTTCCTACTTTCAAGAAGTTCTTAGCTATGGTTGAAAATGAAAGCTAGTCAAAGATCCAGATTTTGAGAAGTGATAGAGGAGGAGAGCACATGCCTAAAAACTTTAAGTTTTTTCTTGGAGACAAAGGTATTTCTCATCAACTCACTATTGCTTACACGCCATAACAAAATGGTGTTGTAGAGAGAAAGAATAGGATACTTGTTGAGATGATGCAAAGTATGATGTCATCCAAAAGGCTTTCTCCCAAGTTTTGGTTTGATGCAGTACATACAGCTAATCACATTCTGAATAGGTCTTCCACAAAAGCTTTAAAGGTCACTACACCTTATGAAGCTTATTATGGGAAGAAACCCAATGTGAGTTATTTCAAAGTTTTTGGTTCCCCGGCTTATGTTCACATTGAGAAGAAGGATCGTGGTAAGCTTGATGTAAAAGCCATTAAAGCAGTCTTTATTGGTTATGCAATTGAAAGCAAAGGATACAGATTCTATGTTCCAGATACAACTGATATCCTACTCACGCAATGCATATATTGCAGAAAGTCAAATTTATGATAAGAAGGAAGAAATTCCAGATTTCATAAAGGAAGATGACTATGCATTTTTCAGAAGGAATTTGGATACTTACATTCAGCCATACAAGGGGGGTGATGAGCCTTCTCAAACCCTAAAAGATATAGGTGAAGAGAGAATTTTATTACCTACATCAGTACCTAGTCCATCATTAGTACCTCTTGACGTTCCGACTTATGAAGCTAGAGAAGATTCCAGAGTTCCTGAAGAAAGAGATACTGAAGAACCAGAAGATATACCACCACTTTTTAGAAATACACCAAAGTGCAGAACATTTTGAGATTCATAATGTTTTAGCCCTTACTTCAGTTAAGAATGAACCAGCCAGTGTTCAAGCTGCACTACAAAGTGATATGATTATCACAAGTTCCAGGATTCAGTTCAAGTATAGAGATGAGTGTATCTACATGACACGGCAGAAATACATTGAGAAGTTATTGGAAAGGTTTGAGATGACAGATTCCAAGCCCATGCAAACACCTATGGATGTCAATGTGTTACTACAATCGATAGCAGATCCAGAACCATTTGGTGCTACATCATATAGTCAAGCAGTTGGTTGCTTGATATATCTATGTAATACACGACAGGACATTCAGTTTGCAGTTTCTCAAGTATCCAGGTTCATACACAATCAGCTCAAGATTCAATGGAAATCAGTTAAGAGATATTTATAGACATCAGAAGTTTCACAGGTCACCATTGTAACATTGAAGGGGGGATTGTTGGAAGCAATGTCCAACAATGGTCCAAAATTGTTGAGAAGTAGCTCTAATCGATGTTCTTCCCATATCATCTACAAGAAAGCCACGTGGCCAATGTGGCTAGAACAAAGTGTTCTCATATCATGTGCCCGTTTGCGTTTGGTTTTTCCATGATTGCGTAGCGTTGTTTAGGTTTTCTGATATGTGCATTTCGGTGTAGCTTTTCAAGGGACACACAATCCTATATAAGAAGAGCTTTTGCTCATTGTAATCATCACTCAATCACTCAAGGAGCTTAAGTGCTCAATACAAGGAGAAGGCCTTCTTAAAGAGAGAGTGTTTACACACTCTTGAGGAGGTGATCACTAGGAGGTGCTCTATCTTGGAGGAGGAGTTCTCACACTCTCGGAGGAGTTGTGATCTACTTCACACACCATGAATAGGCCTCTTCATCCACTTCCATCTCTTCTCCACCAAATAGAGTATATCATCTCTTTTGGGTGTGCTATCAAGAATATCACTACATGAAGAGCCATAAAAACATAAAGATTGATTAGAATTTAGTATGAATTTTAAAATGGGAATTTAAAGGCTAACTCAAGAGTCAACTCATAAATACTTAGAATATAAAATTACCATGAAAGATCACATGGTTCATCAATAGTTGTGCACTTCTTTATTTCCTCAATTGCTTCTTTCATAAAATGATAGAGAACACCTATTGTGGCACCCTCCATGTCCGTCATACACAATACCTTATACAAAGGTAAAATTGCAGCAATAATACCATAAACATTTTTCCAAAATGACTCCCTCAAGCATAACCTTTGGATAGACTTTGCCTCTTGTTGTTTTGCAATGGGCTCTCCCAACTCCATACCAACCCTCACACGGGCCTACATTAGCTATTGCTTTCACCATGTATTTCCATCGATCTAACTGAAGCACATTAAATGAAAGATTGCATTCAATGGCAGTTCGTGCAATTTCAATTTCAGCAAGCCTTTGTCTTTCTCTAAGAAAAGTTATAGTGCCGGATACACCACCCGTTGCTTGTGCAAGAGTAGGTTGTCATGAGCTTGTACTAGTGCCCATTCCCTTAGCTTTCTTGGACACATCCACTTCATCATGCTCACATGAACTCATTGTGGGTGCCACTGAAGTTGAACCAATAGAAATAGATGGACAATTACCTCTTTCAGAGTTGACACAATCCGGTGAAACCACCTCATTTTCAGCAAAAGATCCCTTTCTCCTCTTCAATGGAAGGTAGTTGCGGCGACATTCTTCATATATATTATCGGGGATTTTGCTGCATGGAGCACTCTCTCCTCCCAATTTGCAAAGGTGGACAAGAAGACATGTAACACTAGATGTTTGAATCCTCCCACAATATTTGCAATGCCAACGACATACATTTGATTTGTCTTTCACTCTCTCATAGGCAACACAATGCTTAGAGAAAGCTTCATGAAGAGGTGGAGCCATTGATGAGGTGGAGCAACAAATGAGGGCGCTGAAATTGCTTACAGATGTTAGTGGGCCAAGGAAAACAAGAGGGCAAAGCTCTCTTGTCTTGTGAGTGTCCACAACTTAGAGTATGGCCGGCTAATAGAGCTTGGAGAGGTGGGTGCTGGAGCTGAAAATGCGGCGTGTTCGAAAGGGGATGCTCACTATATGAGTGCAAAATGAGTTCAAACTTCAACTTAACTAAAACCTCAATTTTTTTCGGGCCCTCCAGTTTTCGACCTTAACGAGTCGTACGGGATCGGACTGGACAGGACGAGTCGGGACGGGTCGGACGACTTTTGCCGTACGACATACGAGTGCAACTATGGGCCCACTACCACTTCCAACATATGGTATTCAGATCTTAGAATACCAACAGATGGAACATGCAATTCCTTCTCAAGCACCTTGCTTGATTTGTCATTTCCAGGTCTCACATCTCCAATGTGCTCTATGGTATGCTCAACATTGTCATGTGTCTTGACACACCCTTTGGTCTTTGGAACCTGCAAATTGGTGAATACATCACCCTCACAAGACATATGATTGCGTCACACGGAGCCTATGTACCATTTGGTATTGTCATGGACACAAAGGAAACCATCTAAACCTTAGATTCCATGTCAATTTCTATATCTCATGATTGGATCAGATTTTGGAGAAACTAATGCTTCCATTGCGTCCGGAACGTGCCAAAACCCCAAGATCGACTTTCTATTTGCTGAATTCTGACACCCAGAGGTCCTGATTCAAATCGATGACATCATGATGACATCATCAAGTCGCAACTGCCCTTGGGAACCGCCCTTGAAAACCTATATAAGGAGGGGTTGGCCACATTCATAATCAGTCTTGCCAATACCAGTCTTGTGGATACCAGTCTTGGGAGCTCAAGGAGTTGTGGCTGCCAAGTAAGTACTCTTCAAGTTCCAGTTCTAGTTCTTGTCTTGTTCCTTGTTCTAGTCTAGTTCTTGGACATCCTATCTTGTCCCCTTGTAATCTCGTAGTACGAGATCCTCTCGGGCTCTTTCGTGTATCCAGTTCATCTCCCAAAAGGGAGTTCTTGTAATCTAGATATCTTGTCTCATACTTACGATCTCGGGTTGTGGGATCTCTTGTATTATCTCTAGTCCAGTTTTCCATACCTATTGGTCCCCGGTTGTGGGACATCTTGTATCAATCACGTATTCTTGTATCATTTTCCCTATGTGGGTGTTCTTGTAATCATAAGTGTATTTCCGTAATCTTGTCTACTATAGTCAGAGAGCACAATCTAGTGAATTCCATAAGAAGAATCCAATGAAACCCAAGTTACAGAACATGGCCGCTCCTCGTGAAACTCGTCGCTTGAGGGGGAGGTGATGTCATGGACACAAAGGAAACCATCTAAACCTTAGATTCCATGTCAATTTCTATATCTCATGATTGGATCAGATTTTGGAGAAACTAATGCTTCCATTGCGTCCGGAACATGCCAAAACCCCAAGATCGACTGTCTATTTGCTGAATTCTGACACCCGGAGGTCCTGATTCAAATCGATGACATCATGATGACATCATCAAGTCGCAACCGCCCTTGGGAACCGCCCTTGAAAACCTATATAAGGAGGGGTTGGCCACATTCATAATCAGTCTTGCCAATACCAGTCTTGTGGATACCAGTCTTGGGAGCTCAAGGAGTCGTGGCCGCCAAGTAAGTACTCTTCAAGTTCCAGTTCTAGTTCTTGTCTTGTTCCTTGTTCTAGTCTAGTTCTTGGACATCCTATCTTGTCCCCTTGTAATCTCGTAGTACGAGATCCTCTCGAGTTCTTTCGTGTATCCAGATCATCTCCCAGAAGGGAGTTCTTGTAATCTAGATATCTTGTCTCATACTTACGATCCCGGGTTGTGGGATCTCTTGTATCATCTCTAGTCCAGTTTTCCATACCTATTGGTCCCGGGTTGTGGGACATCTTGTATCAATCACGTATTCTTGTATCATTTTCCCTATGTGGGTGTTCTTGTAATCATAAGTGTATTTCCGTAATCTTGTCTACTGTAGTCAGAGAGCACAATCTAGTGCTCCCTTGACAGGTATCACCATTAGCTTCCTTTGAATAGCCGTGTCTCATAGCAAGCAATTGATCATTACCTGCGTCCTTGTTTGAAGCATTTGCATAGTTCCCTTGTCTTCTTCAAGTGTATTTACCATCCATATCTTTGCAATATGAAGCTATATGATTTTAGCTTACCACAATTATAGCAAATCATACCTTTGTGGGGGGTGTAGCTTCCTCTTCCTTTGCCTCTACCTCTTTCCTTTGATTGGGATGTAGAATCACTAAACTTTCTCCTTCTTCTTTGCCTTGGTGATTGCCTTGATTGTTGTAGCCTTGATTGTTATAGCCCCTTCCTCTTCCTCTTCTACCTCTCCCTTTGCCTCTTGAGGAGTATAGGACATGCCCATGAACGTCCTTGCTTTTGGATGAACCTCCAAATGATGTGAGGAATAAGGTCTTCTAAGCATGGAAGTGGATCTCTATAGAGGATAGTGGTTATGAGAGGTTTCCACTTGTCTTTTCCTCTCAATCCATTGAGGGTGACCTTTATTAAGTCTTCATTATCAATCTTGCATCCCACTAATGTGAATTGATCCCTATCAGGTATCTAAAGCTCTGGTACGCTCATCTGGAGGAACAAAGTTGTTATAACATATAATCTTAAATTTTGCCCAAGTGATGGGTTTTGTCTTGTCCTATTCTATTTTCCTCCACCATTGGTGGACAACATCCATCAAACAATATTGCAAAGCCGGAAGCATTGCTCCCACTCATTAATCCACTTACTAATCCACTGCTCAACTGCATCCGCCGTTCTTCGCACCATCTTGTCCGTAATACTTTGGAAGATTCAAATCCTTCACCTTCCACTTGATCTCTCTACTAGCAGATGTTCCCACATCTTAAGTGGTATGTGTGAACTAGATGGCTCGGCAAATAAAACTTCCATAGGCGTTGATGTACCAACTGACGGTACCTTTGGCTTTCTAATCACTTTGAGGATCATCCGAAGAGTATCCTCCATGCTTGTAACTTTGGAATTGAGAGCCGTAATCTTTGCTTTCACGTCTATGAGCCCCATGCCTTGTTGGGAAAATTGACTCGAAATTTCCTCTTTGTATGCACTCCAAAGAAGCTGACTCCATGCACAAGGATGAAGCCAATGATTTTCTCCAGGAAAACTCGTACGTGCAACTCGAAAATTCTGCATGAAAATTTCCTCCCCAAATCTTCTCAAGAAGAAGATAGTTGGCTCTCTAGACTCTCACAAAGGACTTTCCTCTTCTTTCACTTTGGCTTTGATACCAAATGAAAGATCCCCAATTAGCTACCTTCCACTCTCCTCCCAACCTTAAATAGCCCTTGCCCTTGGCACATCCAGAGTCGTCTCTAAGGTCCAAACACCCCTCATATGGCCACTATGAGGAGATGGAATAACCTCGAAGACTCGTGCTAGAGCTTTGGCTTCCCCAAGCTCTTGTCCTTGATCTGGCTAGGGTCCTCGATCAAATGCAGGTAACCAATGGTAGACCACGGAGGTCTAAATAAGTCTAAAAGTCGTAACAAGCTTTTTAGCTCTTGGGCATGTCCAATCAAATCCTTTATGGTAGATTGAATCTCTTTGCATATGGAATCCATGGTGCTAGGACTTGATGAAGGTAGTCTTTCCAAAAATGCCAGAGGCGCACTGGATTGTGCCCTCTAGTTCACTCGTTCATTAATGTATGGCATGGTTTCCACTCGGCCGGACATTGTTCATGCAATCGGAGTTGTTAGCAGGCTAATTTTGGCAAAGCTCATTGGGAGGCTATCAAATCTATCACAACAAATCTTGTAGCATAGATGCTTGAAGATGCATGGAGAGACCTTTGGCATGATTCAAGCCAAAGTATCAATACTGCATGAGATTATCCAAGCCGACATAATGGTTCCGAAAAGATTGGATTAAGATCCACAAGCTACCTCCCTTCGAGTGTTTCTTGAAGGCACCCTAGGGTCTCAGACACTAACAAGGACACATTAATAAAATTACTTGTCAAGATTTGGTTCAGCTTAACACAAGCTAACATGGATAGAACCAACACTTGAGCTTGGGAAAAGATGACTTTCTACACATAGCATTTTCTCCACCTTCGTAGATGGTATTATAATCAGGTGAACCTATGTTGACAAATATTTTTAAAGTGCCCTCGGGTATGGAGGACCTCAAGCTATAAACAAAAGCTTGGATCCTGGATTTGGGATATCCTAGCTCATCATGCAAGGCACTCAGCCAGGTTACCTACCATGAAGGATATTGATGAGATCTACCACTGACTCATGTGGGGCATCCTATGAGATGGATGACTCTGAACACGATCTACTAATGATACATTTCATCTAGCAAATTCACTTTCCAGAGCCACATCTCCCCACGCAACACTACATTATCCCCACTACCTCTACATCACCCGATACACTATCCTTTGGTTGTTTCCAGCCCTTTTTCAGCCCACACAGTACTTTTCCTTTTATTTCTACGTAGGGGTTACTACAGTTCGTACATGGTTTTGTCTCATAGGCCAAGTTTGGGCTTCGGAAGACGTTAATATCACTTTCTCTCTCTCTCTCTCTCTCCACGAGGATGCTGGTAGCACATAGATGTGCTTGCATGCCACAGATACTCCAGGCATGTCGAGAGGGAAGGAAGGCCTTTTATCGTGATGGTAAGGTCTTCATTGACGGAAGCCCTATCAAATAGGGCCACGCGGCCTATGAGACATCACTACACCAGGGGGCACCACTCAGAGGAGCAGTGTGGAACTGCAACGGGGCACTCTGGACGCGGCCAGATAGACTCAAGGGGATCTTGGAGTCACATGACTTTGCTTTCATCATTGAGACCCATGAAAGCCCTGATAGAGGCCTACCTCGCATTGCAGGCTTTCATTGGGAATCGACATTCCGAACCACGACGAGACGGAGTACAACGCGAGGGTTGGGTGGGGTGGCCATCGTATTTAGACAGGAGATACAGAGCCGGATCCATATTATAGGAAGAGATGAGGAGGCACGATATATGTGGGTTCGCATGGAGATAGCACAGGGGAGCTTGATTTACATTGCTATATGCTACTTCCCTCCAGGCGGATCTCGATACGCAGGACAAGATCTTGGGGGACCGATCCGAGACAGAGACTCACCATACACAGCACTTTGAGATCAGATACTACATTTCAGCACACTAGGTGAAGTCTTCCTCATGGGGGACTTCAATGGACGCACTGAGTCACATCAGTGCGATGCATATGACATGGATCACCCACATCTCATGAGAGCCAGAGACCCAGAGGAGATGAGCACCAGTAGAGTATCGGCAGATATGGGTCAGGATACCACAGGGTATGGAAGACATCTGCTTGAGCTAGGCAGCTGACATCAGCTCGTTATATATAACGGGATGCATCATTGGCCAAGTTCAGGTGGACTTACTTGCTTCCCTCACGGGGGAGGCGAGAGCACAGTGGACTACATTTTGGGTACCACCTCTGGAGCTTCACTCATCACCTCACTTACTATTGGCCGACGCCCACTTTGTGCTGACCATACATTTATCACATTCACACTCATCTCCTATTCCATTGGACCCTCCCTCACCCACTGAGACACACATCACGATACACTTCACACACGAGCTCTCACACGTTTATGCACACCATTTACACACCCGCCTACTCTCCCTCGTCCACTCTCACCCTTGGATACACTTACATCACAATTCACCACCATCCTACACGACTCAGCTCTCTGCAGTTTCCCACACCGCACATATATACACCCTCCACGCACAGGTTCCATGCCTCAGAACCGCTGGTACGATGTAGATTGCCGCGAGCTACGGAAGCACCTACGCATTTTAGAGCATAGAGGGGATATTACACACACACACACACAGGCACGTCGCATGTAGAGCCTTACTCACCGCAAACGGCGAGATTGGGAGGAGAGACAGTACTGGGATATTTATCATTTACTCAGAGTCGAGACAGTGCAGTGGCATGGCGATATTTGAGAGAGAAGAGACAGCAGACACCCATCCGAGACCCGAGCACTTTGCATAGCTATGCACAGAGCCTATACGAGATCCCAGACCAACCCCCCATTCTCAGACCACAGAGCTCACGTCCTACTACCTCTTACTTCTTCACACCCACTATGATGGGACTCGCTATTGCCCGTCTACAGCATGGCAGGGCCCATGACCCTTTCGGTTTACAGGCTGAGCACCTCATCTACGGAGGCACGACCCTTGCACCGCTCATTGCCCACCTCTTCAACCGTGCACTGGTTGAAGGGTTCCCTGACTCATGGACTGAGCACACCATAGTGCCCATTCATAAGTCAGGAGATACTATGGATCTAGCTACGTACTGGACGATCATGATTGGCCCTATATTGGCCAAGTTATATGGGGCGGTACTAGAGACAGAGTTGAGTACTCTCGCTGAGAGGAAGGGTATCAGAGCTCCAGGACAGGCAGGCTTCAGACGAGATTACTCTACCATTGACCACATCTTCACTCTGAGATGCCTGATCGACCAGGCAAGGGTGAGGAAGAGGAGATTATATTGTTGCTTTGTGGACTTCCGCAAAGCATTTGACACCGTTCCGAGGGGACGACTCTTCAGACGACTACTTGATATTGGAGCTCCAGAGGAGATGATATGGGGGATCTACGCCTTATACGAGAGAGTATCTGGTAGAGTCAGATGTCCAGGGGGCTTATCTCATCCACTTGCTAGCACTATCGGGGTGAAGCAAGGATGCCCTCTTTCACCCCCCCTCTTTGGTCTCTACATTGATGAGATAGTGGACTACATACAGCAGCAGGGGGTGATGGCATTGAGGTACGTGGGTCCACTGTCCATATTCTTCTATACGCTGATGACATTGTACTGGTTTCAGAGTCTGCAGAAGGTCTACAGCCGCATCTACATGGCTTAGATGACTTTTGCACGCACCGAGGGTTATTTGTGAACCTTGGTAAAACCAAGGTCATGATCTTTCATACATCAGCACAGGTACGTAGACATAGTTTGTTCACAGCAGCAGGTGGACCGATTGAGGTGGTCGGATCATATGTTTACTTGGGAGTCACATTTACAGCAGCATCAGGGGTCTTCTCTATGTCTCAGGCAGCACGTGACCGCATAACACGTGGGTATGCAGCACTTGCCTTGATGGAGAGATAGTGCCACCCGGCATATTTTCAGGAGCCCCGCACAAAGGGGTGGCTCTTCGACACTTTGGTTACACCAGCCCTCATGTATGGGGCAGCCATATGGGGACTAGGATTAGCCACATCAGTGTGGACAACATTAGAGAGGCCACAGATCCTCATGATTTCCAGACTTATCCGCAGCAAGCCTTCAGTACCACGTGATATCATTAGAGCAGAGCTCGCTGCACCACCGATGCTAGTTGAGGCACTATTCCATACAGTATGCCTATTACACATACTCTGGAGCATGGATACAGAGCGCATTGCTTATCGGGCTTTCCAGGCATCACGGGACATGGCATTAGCAGGCGACACCTCCTCATGGTATGCAGAGACACGAGATTGGCTTGCCCACCATGGCTTTGACATAGACAGTACGACTGCACCCACCTACTCGCTCTCTCATCAGGAGAGGAATAGGGTCATTCGTCAGGAGATATGGCATACATACATACATACATACAGAGGACATGGGTGAGCCCTAGGGATACATTGCCACCGAAAATGCTCTATTACCGTGAGCATTTTCTACATATATCGGACGAGGGCTTCATCGAGATTCCGAGATACATGCACACATATCTACCCCACCACCTTCTAGTAGTCATCGGGCAGCTCCGGGATGAAACATCAGCTCGAGATTGGGAGGGGTCGGTCCAGGGGAGTCCCTCGTGAGGAGAGGTGGTGCCCAGTATGCTAGACAGAGGTAGAGAGTGAGGAGCATTTTGTTATCAGATGCCCAACATACTTAGACCTACGAGCACAGTTCCGGATAGAGGAGTCACTCCCGTTATGCATGACTATGGGAGACCAGCGACGCTTGGGACGCTTCCTTGGAGCAGCATACGAGAGGCGAGATCGGTCACTCCAGTCCACACATCAGCCACGGGTGAGTACGCATCGGACCATTACCCAGTTTTTTCAGCGAGCTGAGCCACATCAGAGAGGTCCATCTATAGGGCTCACGCTCTACCAGGCAGAAGCACAGAGAGCACGGCGCCGACCACACATGGGCGGATATCATCGACCACGACTATATGAGGAGGATATCTCACGCATCAGGACAGCCTACGACCACATGATGGAGCATCGGTGCACCACCACCCCATGGGTTGTCTTCCTTGAGGAGGCACTCAGACCACCCCCGATGTACCACATACTACACCCACCTCCACCCATTCACCAGTAGCTAGGGTGTTTTACTCACACTTTTACTCACATGTCCCTCATGTATTAGGTGGCCACTATCTACAGAGTCAGAGCCACGTCTCCCCAGCCTTTTCCAGCCTTATATATCTTTGTGTCGCGATATACTTTTTTATTTCATTTCATCCTCCACACAGGGTTACTACACTTGTACATGGTTTTTGTCTCATAGGCCAAGTTTGGCCTCCAGAAGACGTTAATATGACTTTCTTTCTCTTTTCCCCCCCCCCCCCCCCCCCCCCCCCAAAAAAAAAAAAAAAAAAAAAAAAAAAAGGGTATTAGGTGGCCTGTCTCCCCAGCCTTTTCCAGCCCTATATAGCTTTGTGTAGCGATATACTTTTTATTTCATTCATCTTCTACACAGGGTTACTACACTTGTACGTGGTTTTTGTCTCATAGGCCAAGTTTGGCCTCCAGAAGACGTTAATATGACTTTCTTCTTTCTCTCTCTTCTCTCTCTCTCTCTCTCTCTCTCTCTCTCTCTCTCTCTCTCGTGCGCGCGCGCACACACACACAGACACATACACACACAGACACATACACACACACACACACACACGTATACATGCCTGCCTGCTTGCTGACAACATATACATAGAGATGTAAGAGAAGATAAACAGTGCATATACATGGAGAAGCCAGAATTCTTTCCCTTCAATGTTTAGCTTCTTGTTAATCTCACCTCCTGCAGATGATTATTGTCAGGGGTGAAATCTGTCCTATTATGACTCAACCATTGGGAGAAAAATTATTCTATTCATGGATAGGTTGAAACTGATAAAATTTCTGATGATTATTCTTGGCCCTTGGGAATGCTGTCGATCTTTTAGGCTATGCAACTTTCTATCTTATATTTTAGTTAAATAAGGTGATCGTAGGGTAAGTTCCAAGCAGTGCTCATTGATCCAGTTTAATCTTGACGGTTACACCTGAACTTTCTGTGTGATTCTAAATGCTTTGAATATAATGCTTACTATATTTTCTTTTTCAGGATTAATGTTTTAGCTAGATATGTAATCATATTCATGCCTTTGTTGTAAAATTACATTTTTCCCATTGGCTTCCGATCGTTCATATAATAGTCATAAAAGCTTTTTTTTTTTTTAAAATTTCAGTCTTTGTGGAAGAATTCTAATGATGCTCCAACTATCTTTCCTCTGGTCACACAGCAGAACAATTGCATAAGTAAGCTGGACCCTGCAGTTACTCAGATCTTTTGTAGTATAAAAGCTTACAATTTCCTTAAGAAAATTAACGTTTCAATTCTGTGTAAGATGCTGTAAATAGCTAGTATAAAAACAGTGATTGTTTTATCTGTCAATAAGATTGTTGTCAATCCATCGAAGATCAACAAAACTGCAAAACAAGTGGTTATGATTTGGCATTGATGGTGACATCTTTTCAAAGAAGTTGAAGAAGATCACTAATATAACATTACATAGTGTGATGATTTAACTATGAATAGAGCTGTTTTTAATATATAGTGATTGTATGTGATTTTTGGAATAATTGTAGCCTCTTAAGATTACATTTCTTTCTTCAATAGAGATGTCCCTTTCAAGGGGATTATGCCTATTCTGATGTGGTTCAATCATGGACACACTTTTCTGCCTCAAATAATTGAACAAGGGTTTTGTAGATTATCTTCCAATAAAATGAAGACTTCTCCTAAATAATGGTGTTAAAATCCTTTTATTTTATTGCAAAGAAGAATCAAAAGAGGTCAGCTCTTCGCGTTCCACCACAATTTCAACTTTTGAAATGCTAACAGGATACCTGATTAAGCCTTTGGGCAGAGTGAGCTTCTTACAAAAAACATAAAATATATCATGGTCTCCTTTATGAATGTCCAAAAAGATAATTGGAACGAATAAAAATAAACCAGAAAATCAAAGGTGTTTGACTAGTAAATTAGTAATTTATTGAGAAGATTTATTAGAGAAGAAATAGAAAAGCATGCATTTTTTGCATGATGCATCATGGGAAGCTTGATTGAGTGGGATGTGAGTTTTGCATTTGTTTCAATTGAATCCTAAGTAACTTGTTTGACACACACAATGGAAAACCAATTCATAATGGTTGAAAGGATCGATTAGATAGGGCCTATTAGGGATAAATAACTCAAAAGTAAAATGATCCCAAATCTCTTTCTCTCTCTCTCTCTGTACCCCCTCCCCCCTTTTGGTGAAGAGAAAGCTCATACTCACTTTATTAATATCCATAACAGTATATAGTATTTGAAAGATAATATATAACTGCTTTTGTAAGGCTTGAAGTAGTTAACCGTTACTCACATAAAACCACATGATTCTTGAACTTAGTAGAGAGAGTATCTGTGTAGATAATAATACAAACCTTATAAGCTTTCATGGAAGGGCTTTATAAAATAGCCTTCTATTCTGAAAGGGAGTACATATTTCAAATCCCAAACATGCTAGAATACCTAGTATTTAAGCTAATCAAGCATCCAAATTAGTCTGTTGTATTTTCCAAAATTATGGCATAGTGAATAAGGCCACACACCGTATGGGTTAGGTGCACGCTGAATGGACTGAACGAGCAGTATGGACCGTTCATGTTTCATTCATGCACTGATTCCACTATGCAGAGTAGACAAGGAATTGTGCCCCATTTACTGAGTCTCTTCTACAAACGTCCTTGTATATCCCACTCATTTCTAAATTCCCAGGACGATTGTGCCAGAGACTTCAGCCCAATATTGGTTCTCTATTTTAAAGTTTGAAGCCAGCAATCATCTACAAGCATCATGTTGCACTCATACCTGGATTTTGATAATTTGGAACATGGAATGTAGCATAGCTTTGAAATCTTCATTTTGCTTTTTGTTTCCTTTTGATAAGGGCATATAGAAACACATTATGAATCATTTAACTCATATGAATTACAAGTTGAATTGAAAAAAGGTATAGGTTGTGGTTTTTTTTACTGGATTAGTCTCCAAAACGCTAAAATATCTTTTGAAAATTGGAAGATTTTTGAGATAAATTTGAAATCAAAGGCTACCTTCATATTTTACATGAGTTGATTGACTAAAAAATTTGAAGTCAACAACTTTGCGGCATCCAGAATCTTAGAAAGAAATTAATTTTGTTGTCTCATTTCCAGTCATTTCATTTAGCATATAAAGAGTTTCTAGAGCTTGAACTGAATTTACTTCCAGATTTCTAATAGTGACTCCGCATGTGGCATATGCTATATGTTCGATATCTAGGTTTTGCTGCTTTTGGTGATTCAAGATTCGTTTTATGGTTTCTTCTGATGGGTTTTCCAGGGGTAAGTAGAACATAGAAAATCAATGTAGAACAGAAATTTATCTGATCGACATAGTCTGTGCTAGGAGTATGAATAGGTTGTCAGATTCTTTTGTACCAATTGGATAATGCCATGAAAGGTCCTAAGGGTCATCAGTGAGGTTTTGGGCAAGATCAAATATGGCTCTTTGCTGTGTTTTTTAAAATGTCATTATCCCTTTCCCATTTTAGCATCTTGCATGTCTCCAACTTATCTGCTGGATCTTGATGTATTCCATTTCTGTAGACGTGGATGTAACCACTTATGAAGCAAAAGAATCACTGCAAAAATTTGATGTCGTTATGCCTGGAAGATGGTGCAATCTTTCCTTGAAAGGTGGAAAGGGGCATGTGACAATCCAAAGCATGGTTAGCTTTCTGGCTTGCCTCTCTGTGTTGTGTGCTGATCAGAACACTTCTGTTATAAGAACTATTCTTCATTGTTATGCCATCTTTTACACATGATAATGAGAGCTCATCCTTTCTTTATGCAACTCATGATGTTTATAGAAGGAGGCAAATTTAGGTGTCATAACAAATGGTGGCAGTGTAAAACTGGGTGAGTAGATATTTAATCAATGTAGAGAATACAAACAAAATGGGACATTCGGGTTACTTATTTTTATTTTTTATTTCTGTTTTGAACTGAATCTCAGGAGAAGTACGTGGGAATGAGGCTTCAATAGATTCAAAAGGAGGAATCGTTAAGGCTTCATTGGTAGTGCTACAAATTTCATTTTTTGTTGCAATTTCGTTG